>OX030950.1:66616826-67241826 GCA_943735915.1 Pherbina coryleti
TTGACAATATTGAATATCGTCGTTGCGCAAACAAAAAGGTTTTTTAACGTATATCTGTTCCTTTTACCCACTGCTTCTTTTAAGATCATATAAGAAAAATAAGAAAAAAAAGCAAGTGTCATCCAACATAACAGCCTTTTAACGTCTTTTGTTAAGAAAATAATAAGCGAAACGTAAATCGTCGATCTGAGCTATGTTGCCAGAAAAGCACGATAAATTGTACTTGTGGTATTTTTCAACGATTGTGGGATGTGGGAATTCCCATGGTATTTTGTGGTAAAAATCTCTCGAGTGGGAAAAAAATACCACATGTGAGATATTTATAATACCTCAAAATACCTCAAATTACCACAAAATACCACAATACATCAAAATACCTCAAAAGAAAATTTGAGGGATTTTGTGGTATTTTGTGGTAATTTGAGGTATTGTGGTATTTTATGGTAATTTGAGGTATTTTATGGTATTTTGAGGTATTTTAGCGAGTGTGGTAATTTGTGGGAATTAAGTGTGGCGTCCGTGGCGTAGTTGGTTAAAGTGCGTGGCCGCTATGTCAACGAACCTGGAGACCCGGGTTCGAACCCCAGCAGCGACAGAAATTATTAGAATTAAAATAATTTTTCTGTACGGACACCACCTCTCTGCAGACAATGGCAAACCTCAGAGAGTAATCAAAATGCCATGTAAAGCTTCTTGAGAACGAGAACATATTCTGTTCATCGCCGTTCGGAGTCGGCGTTAAACATGTAGGTCCGGTTCTCGGTCAATTGTGTATAAACTTAATAACACGCACAACACAATTGATCATAAGAAGCTAGGTCAAAGTCCTTTCAAGGGCTGAAATGGCCAGTTATTTATTTTTTTTTTTTTTTTAAGTGTGAGAAAAAGAGAATTTTGATGGTAATTTCATCTGGCACCACTAGATCTGAGAGACCAATGTGCAATATATACATTCACATTTATATGGGCATCTCCCAGTGGCACGGACGTGACATTCGCACGCTTTTAATTACGTCAAACACAAGAAAGAAACAAAGAGCCGATATGTATTTTTAGTGTTCTAACGCTCTGAAAGAGTGCTACATTTTACAAATATATGGGCAAGATTTAGTACAAATAAGTACAACGTTATTAGCAATTATACAATAAAATGGACGCGACAAAAAATATAAGTTTATTTAAAGCTTTTATAGAAATATACAAAATTTAGCTATTTTTGCCAACTTTTCTTTTATATATATATATATATGTAAATGAAGATCAAAGGATAACATTTCTTCGTAGACTTATGAAATACGAGAATTATCTCTTACCTTCCTTTAATTAGAAATTGCACGAATACGGACGCGACATCATGGACGCGACAAATTTTTCCAAGGGGAATAAAATACAGATAAAATACAAATAAGGTAATGTTTATTACAACACTTCAAATTTTAATGAAAATAAAACATAACAAGCTAAATTTATGTTACATAACAGAAACTGTAATCAAAATAAGAAAAAACAAAGAACATTTTTTTTCTTTAATGAAGAAGCGGTTTTTCTTTTGTAATGCATAAAATTGTTGCATGTAGAAAACTTTTAAATTACAGCAACAATATAATATTACTTGAATAAGCTAAAAACACAAAGAAAAAATATGGGTATAATTCGTTAAAAGGCTCAGAAAAACAACTTGTTTCTTTTAAAGTAGTATATTACGGCCAAAAATTTAAAGAATTAAAAATTTCTTTACATGTATTAAATTTAGTTATTTAAGCTTTATTATTGGATAATAAAAAGCTTTCTGACCAGTTCGAATTTTTCACTGGTGGTGGACCTTTTTTGGGAGATGCCCATATGGATTTCACTAAAGTGTTTCTGATTCTTCGTGCTCGATTTGTTTTTGAAATTTTCGTGCAGCTTTAATGCCAGTATGAAAATTAATAAATTCACATTAACTCTGAGGGTTCGAAAAACACGTTTTTAACTGTAGCTCATCCAGTTTATGAAAAGTGTGGTCTTCTTTGGGCGTTTTATTATTTTTATGGAAGCACCTTTCATATGAGGGGGGGCACGAAGAATCAGACGCAAAGTAGGATTTGACTGTATCTAATGTGCAATAGAGCCCTGCTTGAGTATGCCTTTTGTCTACTCAAATACAATCGTTTTCTGTCGGATAAAAAAGTTGCTCTCACCTTTTTTCCAAAGCTCTCGTATGTAAACATACTCCCACTCTATTTTATGCGAAAGTAAGAAGCGACGAGAGTAACAACACACTGCTAATAACAGCAAGACCAGTTTCTTGCAATTAAAAGTAACGCAAGCACTAGGATACATACACTGAATACTTAGCGCATTCTTTTGTTATGAGCAAGAATCTTTTGTTCTGCTACTGACTTTCAATGAGATGCAAACAATATATATGTAGAGATGCTTTTTTCATTAGATCTGTTTCCGTACTCACACTGTGTAACTTGTGGGACACTATTTTCTGTTTCCGTACTTTCTGTGCTTAAAATACGAGAAGAAGAACAAGCATAAAACCGCCCTCTTGAGCACAAAAGTACACAGAGAGTGCTAGAACACAAGACTTCGAGTAAAGCATGATGTAATAATAATAAGGTGTTAGTGAATTTGACACTTCTCTCTCAAAATGATTATTTATTTCGGCCCGCTCCTGTCAAAAACAGCTGATGGTGAATTGAAATGAAATTAAATCAGCTAACGTGCATTCGATCGAAACTCAATCCTATGCCCACTTCTTTTGATGGCTATTATTAGTTGAGGCATTGAACATTCTTTCATGGCATTCGATATTTTCTTGAAGCTGACGATGTGAATGCAAGACAATTTGCATGCTGGCCAAAGCTTCATATCGGTGGCACCTTCCAGCGCACGTTTTTTATAAAATGACAAAACCATTCAACCATTGAATTAAATATTTATTTAACCACTATAACCTATAAAAACTATAACACATCATCATCTAGCAACTCAAACAAATAACACAATTTGATAACTATCAACGGCTCCTCTCTTTCGCTCTCAATTTTTTGACAGAAAGAAAGCTATTCTTGGTGTTGTCAAAAATTCGCTAACACCTTATTATTCTTACACCATGGAGTAAAGTAAGAACAAGCATCAAGAAGAATAAGCATCAATAAGAAGAAGCAAATGTCAAATTACATTTCATAATTGTTTATGTTTTGCGATAAATAAATTCACAAATTGTGCGCCTAAAAAGAAATTTACGTACAATAAATAATAATATATAAAAATGAAGTAATTGTTCAGTTTTGCATTAAAAAATAAAATATTAATTGGCGCAATTTACGTTTTACACGTCTGCAGTCAAACTCAGCTGTTTTGTGCTTGAACTTACTAGAAGCTGTTTCCGTACTTTTGCAACTATTCTCACATTTCATTTTTACTCTCTCAGTTTTAACTTACACAAATCTTACACAGTGTAGAGTACGAAAACAGAGCTATTGTTTTCCATAACGATGAGTGAAGTATTAAGGAAACAAAACTTTTTGAACAGTTTTTCAGGAATTAATTGTTTTTATTAGAGTTTGTAATTCGTTTTCCAAAAATTATTCTTATAAATTCACAGCACGAAACTTAAAAATATAGTTTAATAACAATATTAAATTATCAAGTCTAAATTTAATGAATAAAATTATAAATAAAGTTATGATTAATGTAATGAATAAATAGTACTGAAAATAAAAATATTAAAAAATAAGTTCATGAGTAAAATTAAAAAAAGTAGGTCTCATTGTGGCGTCCGTGGCGTATTTGGTTAAAGTGCGTGGCCGCTATGTCAAAGAACCTGGAGACGCAGGTTCGAACTCCAGCAGCGACAGAAAATTATTTGAATTAAAATAATTTTTCTGTACGGCCGCCACCTCTCTGCAGACAATGGCAAACCTCAGAGAGCAATCAAAATGCCATGTAAAGCTTTTTGAGAACAAGAACATTCCGTTCATCGCCGTTCGGAGTCGGCGTTAAACATGTAGGTCCGGTTCTCGGTCAATTGTGTACAAACTTAATAACACGCACAACACAATCAAGGGCTGAAATGGACAGTTATTTATTTATTTATTTAGGTCTCATGGAATCTTAGAAACAGTCAAAATTTCTTTTTTTAATTAGGACAGAGCACGGTGATTCATTATGGGAAAAGTCACCCTTTTCTAAATTTGTGTACAAAAACATAATTTGATTTATAGTATCTTCATTAGAGCAAATTAAAAATCTTTTTTCACTTGCTTGCAGTGCTTGCAGAGTATGTGAGAGTATGGTTATTCTAGTATACCGAATAGAAACAAAAATAACGCAAACCTCTCAAAGTTTAGATCAGTGCTTACAGTGTATGTGAGAGAACAGATAAGGCATAAGCAGTGAAGCTCGTGCGCAGATTTACTCTTCACTACACGACCTGTTGTTTAACTTTTATGTACACTGTAACTGTGTACTGTTTAGCAGTGGAGCAGAGTGTATTCGCTTTGCGATTATACTCATGCAGGGGTCTAATGTGCAAGTATACGAAGGTTAATACCGTATGCCTCGTTCTGTGGATTTGCTGGAGTGAAATCTCAAAAACGACACTTCCGACACCTTTTTTCTTAGAATTGATATTGTTTTTTTGCTTGCGTCCATTGCAACCAGAAAATATTAAATTAAAAATAATTTCTTGCCCGCTGCAGGGATTGAACTCATATCACGTCGACTGATAGTTTAACGCCCTAACCATCAATCCAAAAGCCCTCGTGTAGTAATATCGCTGATTCAATACTAAGTATTAACTAAAGCTATGATGCAGCAGATCATAATAGGTCTGTTTCCGTACTCTACACTGTGTAAGATTTGTGTAAAATGTGTGCAAGAGAGTAAAAACGAAATGTGAGAATAGTTGCAAAAGTACGGAAACAGCTTCTAGTAAGTTTCAAGCACAAAACAGCTGATTTTGACTGCAGACGGCAGCACAAAATTTAAAACACTTTCACTCAAATTATTAAAAGCCATTTTTAATGCAAAACTGAACAATTACTTAATTTTTATTTATTGTTATTTATTTATTGTACGTAAATTTCTTTTTAGGCGCACAATTTGTGCATTTATTTATCGCAAAACATAAACAATTATGAAATGTAATTTGACATTTGCTTCTTCTTATTGATGCTTATTCTTCTTGATGCTTGTTCTTAATTTACTCGAAGACTCGAGTTCTAGCACTCTCTGTGCACTTTGTGTGCTCGAGAGAGCGATTTTATGCTTGTTCTTCTTCTCCCATTTTAAGCACAGAAAGTACGGAAACAGCAAATAGTGTCCCACAAGTTACACAGTGTGCGTACGGAAACAGACCTAATAATCGACAGTAGAGTTGGGCAAATAGCGCACATTAAGCACAGACGCACAATATGCGACAGAGCGTGCTGACTGCGTGCTAAGTGTGCTTGATGAGGGGGTTGCCATGACTCGGGTGAAAGAGAGAAAAATTGAGCGAATAAGAGAGTACCACTGAGCGCATTATGATTTTCAGAAAGCAGGCTCTCATACAAGTCTTGCCACTATTTTTTTCAGAATACAAACTTCATATATTTTTGATTCAATATATTGAATTAATATTACTTGGTAGTTTGGTTGGTTTATTGCAATTATAATTATGAAGTTAAGGAAGGCTTGAAAAATATCAGAATTCCAAACAATTAAGAATTAACTCAAACAAAAATAATTGTAAGCAACAAATTATTTGCTCACTTGCTACAATTTTAGCAACTCTGACATAAAATTAATTCAATTCAAAACAACCCTGTTACATATCACAAATGCCAAAAAGTATTTCAGATGTATCTATTATTTTCATAAGGGCTAAAGCTGATATATTTCTAAAAATACCCAGCTAGAACAGTAACTGTTAGATAACGCGTTATTTAACACGAGCTTTAACAAAATTCGTGTTATTCTCATATAAAATTCTCCATACAAAAGTTGTTATATTTGTTCTAGCGTCGTAAAAAATATTACAAGATTTTGCCTATCTGTGTGATCTGGCATCTCTGTCTGGCACCCATGTTTAACTCAACCAAAAAAGTACAATTAAACTGCTCACTCTAATAACAAACACAGCTAGTTATTTATCAAAAAAGTCAACGCGCCGGGCTGCTCCCCTACCGTAGCGTAGTGGTTAGAGCAAATACCTGTAAACCATACTTACTCTGAAAAGTGGGTTCAATCCCGGGCGCAAACAAAAACACAAACTTTTTTCATTACTATTTTTTATTATTTTATTTCGGTATTTTCCTTACAAATGTTAGAAAATACATATGTAAATATAATTTTACAATTTTTTCAATATTAAAGTAAAAATAATGCATGGACAAATTAAAACATATTCGACACATAACATTAATTTTAACTAAAAAAGGAAACTATTTAAACTCAAAACAACAAAACAAAAACAGCACAGCTTTTTCACACCACTTATTTGCTATATTATTTCACTTATATTTTGATATTTTACATCATTTTATTTTATTTTTTCGGAAACTTATTTGCACCGTTCACTTTATTTTGACTGTTTTCAAATTTTTTCGATTATATTTTGATGGTAAAAAAGCAAGATATACAAGCACTTATAATTTTCCTTCCCAATAAACCAAACGGATTCGTTTCGAATTCGAGGTGAAACCGAGATCTCGTGTATTTAATTCGAAAACGAAATTCGTTCTACTTTCGTTTTCGAGTCCGCGAGCGGAAGAAATTCACACTTCGTTTTTGAAACGAGATTTTTAGAATAATCGAATCGTTGTCGAAACAAGATATTTGGAACAATCGGATCGTTTTCCAAACTAGATTTTTTAAATTTACTTGTATTCTCAAATCTTATGTTTTTAATAGTCTTCTTATGAAATCAATTCCTTTTTTAATAATATATAGATATATACACTTTTATTTTTCTTCATTTTTAAAAATTTTTAATTATAATTTATTGTAGCTTATAAAATTCTTTTTGTTCTCTAAAATTTTTGTAAGAGAAGCCGTTCGGTAAAAGCAAAATTCCCGACTGCAGTTCACGTCCGGGACGGAAGGTGCTGGACAAAAAGTTTATCTAATTGCAAAAAAATATGTAGATATATCTTATCTCGTTAACATCTTGTGCAACCCTTCTTTTTAGAAATTAATTTTCTTTTTGCTTCTGCAGAGAACTTCTTGTGTCCAGTAGCTTCAGTCACGGCCGGGAACTTCAGAAAGAAATTTACCCCTCTACCTTTTTTAATATTCTCGGATTCATCTCGAATTCGAATAGAAAGCGAGAACACGGATCCGAGACCTCGGCTCCATTTCGAATCCGAAACGAATCCGAGTCCGCTCTGTGGTTTATTGGGTTGTTTCACATAACATGACACCGTATGAATGTGTTAGTGTATACAAAATTTTGTTTCATTGTATTTGTAAACTTGTTAGCGCTGTCTTGCAGGGTAATTTAAGTTATAATGAAATAATTAAAGTAAAAACAAATTTTTGGATTTTACATTTTGTAAACAAACTTTTATTTTTTTTTTTTTTTTGTAAATTTATAAAGTGAAAACTGAAAGTAACAATGCATGTATTGTTTTTTTTTATGGTAAACTTTGTTGGTACATAGGTTGCAAACAAATTTGGGGCAGTAACAATTTCAGTAAAAATTTGGTAAAATAAAATGTTTTAAGTGGCAACGCTGGTCTGCATTGCAAATATCTTAATTGCTCTCAGTACCGACCAAAACCAATTCTGCTTGCTCAGTATATCATAAAAGTATTTTTTAGGCTTTTATTTTTTTAAGGCAAAAATAAAAATTCTTTTGAAAAACAATTTTATAAATGCACCTGAAAACCCTGACCTGATTGGTAAACAAATAACATCGATTTTTGTAGCTACGTCAAATAAAAATAATCCCTTTTTAAGAAATTATCACCTTAATATGTACAATATGCAACACTTGCTTTTCTTAAGACTATTCTCTCGCTCTCACACTTTCTATAAATCTACACTCTTAGTTCTCTTACAGTTTTCCGTTCCCCTTTCCGATTCACACCCGAATTCATCCGACAGCCGAGTCTGTTCGCCTTGGCGCACAATGGCGCCCACTGCCGCATAATGTGCGCCAGATATGCCCGTCCCTAATCTACAGGATTGTGTTAATGGTTATTGTAGGATATGAAGGATAGCCAATACACTATCCTGTAGATTATTGTGATCTTACCACAATAATAATCACTAAGGATATTAGCTATACAAACAAGAGTACCAAAAAACAAAAATGTTGCTTCTACTTACTACCAGAGGTCGTATATGCTTAAAAATAAGCAACTCGGAAGTCAAAAATCTATATATATAAAAAAGGAACTTATGTTTGTAAGGCCGCAATAGACTCCTAAACTACTCATCCGATTAGCATGAAAATTTGTGTATAGAAGTTTTTTGGTACGGTGCGTGTTCGTGGGATATCAATTTTGATCCACCTTGAACACCAGAGGGCGCTGTAGTACAAATTTTTTACAAAACTGCCTAAAACTCATAAACTGCTAATGCGATTAGAATGAAAATTGGTATACAGTGGGTTTCATGTTCGTTGAGTATTTTGCTGCTATCTTTTTTGACCTATCTTGAACACCAGAAGGCGCTATAGTACAAATTTTTTGCAAAACCACCTAAAACTCCCAAACCGCTCATTCGATTAGAATGAAAATTGGTATATAGTAGTTTCCAGGTACGATGAGTTTTTTAGCAATATCTTCTTTGAACCACCTTGGACACCAGATGGTGCTGTAGTACAAATTTTTTACAAAATTGCATATTTTTAGTTGTTTTCTTGGGTAACATGTGCAAATATTTACAAAATTTAAATATTTCTTAAATTTAGTAAAATGAAAATGATTTCCGTTATTTTCTCATCAAACTATGAAAAATTTTACTACAACGATATATTTAATGCAACATCGTTAAACAAAATTACCAAAAAAACTTCATCAAAGTACTATGAAAACCTTATTGCAAATATACCGTTTGTTGAGTATATATGTATATTTTAAATATTTTTTTCAAAAAAGGTCTGAAATTTTGGAGTTTTCCTCACAAAAAGGCTCAAAATTTGTTTTTGTCGTAAAAATAATTTAAATTCAAATTCGAAAATTTTTAACTCTATTTAAAAGTTATAACATTTATAAGCAAAAGTTATTTCAATTTTACGCAAAAATTAAAAACCATTTTTGTGATTCAAAAAGCAAGGCCTACCCTAGAATTTATCGAACAAAATTTTTTGTTTCCAATATTGTGTTTTTATAATTTTTAATTTGTATAAAAATATACAAGCTAAAAAAATAATTTATTAGAAAAAATTATCTGAGTATCTCTTGCCAATCAAAAGTTATAGCCAATAATCTTTATCCAAAATATATATACAAAAAGCAAAACGCTGTCTGTGTGATGGCTGGAGACTTCAAAATTACTTAGCCGATAGAGCTGAAATTTTGGCAGTACATTTTTTTCAAGTACGAGATGGCTTAAATTTCTGTCACACCCCCTTTTACCGCCCAAAAATCAATAGAAATGCTATATTTCCTACCGTTTTCGTCGATTGGGCTACATTTTGGTAATTTAGTCTGTATGCTTACTGTCGGCAACTGTACTAAAACAGGGTAATGTCCATCTACTAGAAAACTGGGATGAGCATTATATAAGAGGGTGTGGCTCCGTCCATACAGTTAAAATTTGTATTATCGAATAGCTTTGAAAGTAAAAGTAGCAATACTTACTTAAAAACTCAAAATGGAGTTACTATTTGGTGATCTCCTGCTACTGGGAAACTGTAACGGGCAGTGAAAAGTAACAGTGGTGTTAAACTATGAGTCTAAGAAAAGCTCATAGTTTGAACCCCCAAAACCCCCCTGGATCCGCGCCTCTCTTCCTGTCCCGCAAGGACAAAGGTGTTTTTTGAGGAAAACAGTAAAAAATAACGACCTTAAAATGCTTTGACTTTTATAAAAAAAACCACGTACGTCTTAAAGCAAAAGTACGTATAGGCTTAAACTAACAATATATTTGTAAACACGATGCCTTTCACAATTTTAATCCACAGTGTTCTGTGTGAAGGATATTCGAAGCTAAAGTTCTAATCGAGACAGCACAGAACTTTTGATTGTTACCCAATAGTCTAAATTTTTGTGGTATTAATCATAATGTCAACGTATTCCTTAAATTTGGCGAATTAATAATTATCATAATTTTTTAATGCAATTTTTTAACCTTTTCAAAAAAATGAATATAAGATTTTCTATCTTGGGTATTAGAAATGGTACCGACGGTGATTTTCTTAATTTGGATTCTTCAAATATTTCTAAACAACACCCTGTCTAAAAGTCTTAATTTAAAATACCAGCTTAAAGCGACGATTTTACTTTCTACGCCCTAATGTATAACCGCATGTCTGCCTACGTCATGATCGACTCATTGTCAAAATCAGCTGTTTTTCAGTTTTAGTGCAACTTCTTTTGCCTCTGCTGGCGTAATCTGATTCTATTACTTGTAAGTCAAGCAAGTTTTCGTGCTCATTAAATATGTTGCTCTGCATTCTAAGCAACAATGTTGCCTCAAACTTGTTGAATGTTTTGCTTACAACTTCAGAGGAGCTGAAAAATTAAGGCATGTTGCTACTTGGCGCGCTCGGTATTCGAGTGAAAATGAAAATTTTTTTACACGAAAACGGTAAGAGATAATGGAATAATTTTGAATAAATACAATAAAAAATTATTTACAAAAACATTTTTTTTTTTGTTAATATTTAACATTTGTGTGGCGTCCGTTTTTTTTTTTTATTTAACATTTGTTATGCAAGAAACTTCAATTTGAAATTGACGTGCCGATATCGGAAAGAGATGATGGTTACCATAATCGGGGCTGTCATAGAAACCAAGACGGTTTTGCTTTTTGTCGGAATAGCAAACCAATTCTGATTTCATTTGGTGTCACAAAATCGTCTTGGTTTAGATCTTTTCTAACATAAACAAAACCGATGTTCGAATCAGCTGTTTCTCACATTTTGTCTGTGTATGTGGAAATTTTATTAATTTCATTAGTTCACAATTTTATTAAATTTAAGTGTTTTTTCTGATTATGTTAAATAAGAAGCAATAAATAAGCATAAAATGGCTTCAGCTGTTGTAGCCTCTTTATTAATAGGAGAAAGGAGCTCAGAAAAGGTGAAAAGAAGAGTTTTGATAGATTGCAGCAATCCACTTGAGCTGCCTGCGTCGCACAGTGCTTTGTCCCATAGGCAAAATTAAAATAAAATAAAGTGCTTAGAATATTTAAGTATTATACATTTTTGTAAAGCTAATAAAGTACCTTAAATAAATTCGTAAATAGAATTTATCATCTCGTCTTTTTGTTAACAGTAGAGGGCGCTAAAGTCAGAAAACGTTTGAGGTAAAACTGTTGAACGGAAAAACGGTTTTTACTGTGTTACAAAACAAATTTTTAAAATTTCATTTTTTATTGTATTGCTTTAAAACTTAACAGTTTTGTTTATAACTATAGGAACAAAAACACAAAAATAATTTTTTGTAAATATTTTATATAAAAATGTTGTTTGTGCCATTGAAAACTTTTGCGATTTTTTATTTGGAATTCCCAAAATGCAAAAGTTTGATAGACTGAAAAAATTTTTTTTTTAAGAGTAGGTAATTTTTTATTTGTGATTTTAGTACACTTTAAAGAGCTTAAATAGAATATGTAAAAAAGTTTTAGATTTTTCACCCGGAAATGTAAAAATGATATGAATTTTTAAAGATATATTTCCTAAGTTTCAGAAAAAGTTGCAAAGACCTAAGTTTATGGTACTGCCAAAATTTAAAAAAAAAATAAATTTATGCAATTTTTTTTGTTTATTACTATAAAAAACTAATCAAATTTTGATGAAGTGTATAATTTTTATAAAATAGTGACAAAAACTTACCAAAAATTGAAAGCATATTTTTTTTTTTTTTTGGCGGAAACCCTAAAGTTTTGCAAACTTTGAAAAAATTAAAAAAATATATAAATAAAAAGTAGGCGATTTTTTATTTTTCATTTATATACTTTGTTAACAAATCTAACCACTAGTAAATAAAAAATTTAAGATTTTTAACCGGAAATTTGAAATTTTGTATTTTTTTAAAACATCCATATTTTTTAGATTTACAAAGACCAAAAATATGATTATATAATTTTTTTCCAAGTAAAGGGCTCCAGCGACGTTCAATGTTCAATTCAATTTTTGCAATCTGTGCAATTTTATTGACTGTAGGTCTGTTTGAGAACTTTTCGAGTAAAAAATATCAAGTTACTTTTACTGGGAGAGTAAGACTGATTTTACTCTCTCAGTAAAAAATATCACAAAAAGTGAACGAACGACATCCAGTAAAAAGTATCAAGTAATCAACATTTGTTTGTAAACAGCTGATTCATGTTTTCCGTTTTGCTTTTCGTTTCATTGCTTTCCCTATGTTTCAACTCATTTACTATATGAACACACTGCACTTTGTTGTTGTGTGTGTTAATACTAAGCTGACGATATGACTTGTTATGTACATTTTGCGATTATCCCATACAAGAAAAACGACGAGAGAAAATACAAATAGAGATTTAATGGATCATTTCTTATTAATGTCGGATCCGGAACTATCGTCACTTAGGTCGACAAAACACATAAAAAAAATGATGAATTCAAAGAAATTGAGAAATACATTTTGAAAGCTATTACAATTAAAATTAATTATCTTATTTGTTGAGCAAATTTAGAAACAAATTTATTTATGACCCTTTTTAAAGAGAATATTAAATTGTTTGCATTTTGATCACAAATGTAGCAAAAATTTAGTTTATGAGAAAAAGGATATATTGGAGATGGTCATTTCCTTGTACCGAATGAAGCTAAATTTCTCAGAGAGCTCAAAAACATAGTTTTATAAGTTGTTATTAGTGTTTAGTGCATTTTGATCACAAATGTAGCTAAAATTTAGTTTTTGAGAAAAAGGATATATGGGAGATGGTCATGTCCTTGCACCGAATGAAACAAAATTAACCACTAAGCTAAAAGACATATTTTAACAGATAGTTACCATCTTTCGATTTATTCTATATACAATTATAGCTAAAATTAAACTTTTAAATTTAAAGATGTATGGGAGGTAGTCATGTCCTTGCACCGATTTTTCCGAAACTTCGAATTTTTCTTAATTAACATATTTTGAACCAGCACACCAAATTTCATTTTTCTGCGATAACTTCTCTAATTTTGCCGATTCACTATATGGGGACAAAGCACTGTGCGTCGGCGTTAGCATATTTTTTTTTACTGTGGAGTTATCTATATCTATAAATATAGCTATAAATATATTTTCTTTTTTGTAGATTTATTTATTTATTTTTATAAAAGAACAAGAATTTACTTACATTTCAACGAAATATCAACTAGCAAGAATAAAAAACTCGAGCAAATTAAATCTGTCAACGGTTAGATGCTTAGTTTGATTCCGATAAAAAAATCGATAATATTGGTTTCTGTGACACCAAAAACCGATATTAATTCCGATTCGAACATAAAACCAATAATGTCGGAATTCATGACACCAAAGTAAATTTTTTGTCGTTTTTAAAACCAATTCCGACAGCTATTGGATTCTATGACAGCCCCGAATAACTCAATTTTGGCAGCACCTAGAAAAAAAATAGTAATTCATAAATAATATGAGTATGGTTATCATGTGAACTAAAATTTTTAAGTTTTGCAAAAAAATAAAAAAATTATAAAGATTTGAAAAAAAAAATCGTAAAAAACGCAAGTTTTTTTCTGGATTTTGTGTAAAGAAATATATAAAAAAAAAAAAAACAAAAAAAAAAATTTGCAATATATTAGTTCACACAAAAATTATACATGTGGAAAGCATGCGGTTAAAATTTGGAGATAGTCGGACAAAGTAATTTTGCGTAACGATGGTAACCAGGTATAAAAATGTAAAAAACTTCAAAGTAAAGTTTTATACATAAAAAATGTTAAAAATTAATAAAAAACATTTCTTGTAAAAATTTTTTTGAGTGTATTTATTCATCCCAAAAAAGTTCTTCCATTATCTTTTACCGTTTTCCTGTAAAAAAATTTTAAATTTTCACTCAAATACCGAGCGCGCCAAGTAGCAACATGCCTTAAACAACGCAAAAATTAAGTTGCTTACGCGGTTCGCATCGAAAATGTACTGATACTTAAAGGGCTTACACATCGGCGAATCTGTTCGTCACACGGCGGCCATATTCACACAAGTTCGCTAGTTAAGAAGCGATGTTCGACAGTTTGTCACACGGTTGGCCGTGTTTACAAAATTTTTGATTTTTTTGTCGACCAAAGGATGCCACAAAGGTCTATAACAAAATAATGACAAAAAACAACAAAAATCAATGGCTTGTGTGACGAACAGGTTCGTTCAATTTTAACGTTAGCTTTTTTACACACGTTCGAGCCGCCATTATGTTCTACGAACAGATTCGCCGATGTGTAAGCCCTTTTAGAAAGCAGAGTCATAAAAATATGTCCACGAGCTGCTCAGTTCTTTTATAGCATATTAGTTCTTTTTTGCATATTTATTCCCTACGCTTGAACAGGGGGGCTTTAAAGGAGGGTCGGAGAGGGTTAATGTGTATGACCGACCCTCATTGCTTTTGCAAAAGGTACATTTTTCCCTTGGGGGCTTACCTCGTCTGACCCCTCCTTAGAGGGGCTCCCATACAAATGTAATGATTTTTGTATATTTTTTATATACTTATTGCTTCATTATGTATTTCTAACGAAGACTTCAACGAACGATGACTATGCGAACGATGTTGGATTGAAGTTGAGATATGTATTTCGAACACAGCTTATCGTTAGCTCATTTGACAAGTTATGTTTGCTACTTACACTCAAATTGTTATACACAAGCAGTATCAAACGTGGCACTGTCATATCAAACATTAGGGAAGTTTTCTGTATTTTCTTTTAAGATTTCACAGAGAATGGAAAAAAACCGTACCTTATACGTAGCGCTACAAAAGCGATCAAAAACTTTTTCTCTCTGCATTCCGTTTGTTGCTCTTCGGTTCAAACAAAAGCACTCGCACCCATGGTATAATAATACATGGTAGCATTGACAACTGCTTATTTTCTCTTCAACAGGAAAACATAAACTGTCAAAAACAGCTTTTTGTGGAAATACATCAGCAGCTGCTGTGGTTGTTGTTTTTTTTCACTTCAACGTTTTCAACATTGCTTGTGTTTTCAATGGCGGATTGTGAGCGCTCTCTTTTTGAGTATATTTTTTGACAGTATATGATTTCCCAAGCAACTGTCAATGCTACCTTGTATTATTATACCATGCTAGCACCATAGTGCAGAAATGAGAGATCGGAACAGAATGGTAGCGGATTGTTTTTCGAGCATAAACCAAAATTTGCTGTGTTGAGGTTTTTACTCGCCATCGCTAACTGAAACCGTACCAAATTCCAGTTCGGTTCTGCAGTTGTTCGTTTAAAAATGTTATTGATTTTGTTATTGCTACTGTTATTGGCGCCAGCGTCTTCCAAAGAAAATTTGTGGGTAGCTGATTTCGAATCCGATGTCAGAATTTTAAAATTTAAGATGGCTGCTAGGGCTGCCACCTATTTTTTTTTATTTTTACGAATTCGGTGCTGTGGCGAACACTAGGTAAAAATGGGTAGCTGAATCCGAATCCGTCGTCAGAATTTCAAAATTGTGTAATTTTCAACCCTATAGGGTTGTCACCTAAAAATATGCTTTTTTAAAAGTTTTAAACACGATCCTGCAGTTTTAGGGGGTTGCTGATTTCGAATTTGATGTCAGAATTTTAAAATTCAAGATGGCACATTGTGGCAACCCTATTGTTGAAAATTTCATAATTTTTAAATTCTGACAACGGATTCGGGTTCAGCGACCCATTTTTACCTAGTGTTCGCCCCAGCACCGAATCCGTAAAAATACAAAAATTAGGTGGCAACCCTATCCGCCATCTTCAATTTTAAAATAAAAAAGCATCAATTTTTGTCCAAGTAGTCCACAGAATCCTAAAAAGTCCTAACACGATTAGCGTTTCCCACACAAGCTCTTTGAATTATTTGGATACTTTCAAAATGATTGCACAAAGAAACGCAGAAACGAACGAAACATTTGGTACGGTTTTGATTCTTGTTTACGATGGCGAGCAAAAACCACAACAGAGCAAATAATGTTTTGTGCTTTTTCAACACAACTTTTCCATTCTGTTCCACTCTCTCTCTTCTGCGTGTTAAGAGTAGCGCTTGCGATTAAGTCGAAAAGCGATATACGCATGAGGAGGAATAAAGGTAGCGCTTGCTAAAAAATGCAGAACAGATCAAAAACGAACCGATCGTTAAGGTTTTTTTCCATTCCCTGAGATTTCATGCATTTTTTGTACTTTTCGTGTTGTTGGCAATGCTTTGGTTCTTGTCTGTGTAGTAGGTAAATTGTAGGTTGTGGTGTAAACTGTGTTTGCAGGTTGTTCTATTGGCTACAATTGTGCTGCCTTCGACAAAAGCAGAATGATATCATGGCCTGCTTCTTTATATATTACTTGTAAAAAAATAAAAATAAATAAATAACTGGCCATTTCAGCCCTTGAAAGGACTTTGACCTAGCTTCTTATGATCAATCGTGTTGTGCGTGTTATTAAGTTTGTACACAATTGACCGAGAAATGGACCTACATGCTTAACGCCGACTCCAAACGGCGATGAACGGAATGTTCTTATTCTCAAGAAGCTTTACATGGCATTTTTGATTACTCTCTGAGGTTTGCCATTGTCTGCAGAGAGGTGGCGGCCGTACAGAAAAATTATTTTAATTCAAATAATTTTCTGTCGCTGGCTGGGGTTCGAACCTGGGTCTCCAAGGTTCTTTGACATAGCGGCCACGCACTTTAACCAACTACGCCACGGACGCCACTATATATTACTTGTAGTTAACCGAAAAAAAATCATCGCCTTTTGCTTGGATGTTGCTCTTCATTTCTGCAATTTTTTTTTTCTGTTTAGATCTGCCCAAATTTGAATTGGAAGAAAAATAAAAAAAAGTGAATTGGCCTCTAGCTGCCTCACAAGCGCTGAAAAATATTGCTTGTTTTTTAATATTGCAATTTAAGTAATAAATATTGTATTCAATTTTGAATTAATTAATTTTTTTTACTTAAATTGCACTTATATGTTAATATATAAATAAGTTTTATCATATATACGTATTTTTTTGTTAAAATATCGATTTTAAAATAAAATTTTCTCAACGAATACATCACAACGATAACATGAAAGCATTCGTTTGATTTTGACGTTTGAATTCGGTATTTCAGTGATCGTTAGAAATACATATTGCAAATATGTAACTGTACTACGGCATCGTTCGCCAGCTGATCAGCTGTTTTCGTTGTTTGCTTATGTTCGATTTACAAATTCCAAAACATGAACGAACACTGTTGTGAACGAAACGATTGATCGGATAGAAATACAAAATGAAGCCATTAATATACTTTATGATTGAGCCCCATTTGCAATCGAACATTTTTCCCTTGAGGACCTATCCCCTCCGACCACTCCTTACGTAGGCTACCATACGAAAACGTAAAAGGGGTATATTAATTTTGTCACTCCCTTTTTAATGCCCAAAAGGAGGCATGGTAGATACAGAAAATTATACATATTCTTGATCAGCATAACCACCCGAGTCGATTTAGCCATGTCCGTCTGTCCGTGTGTAACTTATAAGTATTTAAAAAGAACAAATTGAGTATTCTCGAGTTGGTTTATGCTTAAAAAAATACGAACTCTTTTTACACACGATCGTTAATTATGTTGTTGGAACATGGTGTTTTTTTTTTTTTTTTTTTTTTGTTGCATAATGCGAAGGAAAAATTAACTAGTTTACTAAGTGAAAGAAAAAAAATGATGAAATGTAATAAAATTTACTGGTGTCAAGATTAACGTGTGTTTTTTATTTAGTTTACTTTGTTATTTTAAAGTTTTAAATTTAAAAATTATTTTAGTCAAACTAAAAAAAAAGCCATTATATTATCAAATCTATCAAATTGCGAAAATGCTTCGCTTCTCTCGTGTGTCCAATGACGCACCTGTGTTTTTTTTATTGTCATTGAGTATATGTTTATAACGTCATCTAGTTTTAATCGTTATTTGCTTTTTCGAACTAATAATTTCTGACTGAATTTAACGACTGAATTCATTAAAAGCTTCTACCCAACAGTAGTTCTTTTCAAATAATTATGAATATTAAATAACAAAAATTTCCCACCCAATACCGAGATGCAAGTTTACATATCAAATGCTCGTACGATTCGATTTCAGTATTTTAGTCCAAACATAAAAAGAAAACAAACCCACACAAACAACAAACCTAGTTCAACCGACGAGTCACCGGGGTGACTATTTCACTTTTTTCACACAAAAAAAAATATGTTTTCAACAAATTCTGTTAACCCGTCCTCCGTGGCATCTTAAACTAATGAATTTTATGTACAAAATTCCTCTATAATGAAGAATTTTTCATCTTTTATAACACTAGTCGTGACTGTCGACCTTTAATGAGTATAAATTACGTCGGCCGAGCTTGGATTGAGGCCAAAATGTTTAATTCTTTTTTATAGAGTTTAGCGTTCATTTAAATTAAATTGGCGGATGAATTCTCTCCATATTTTGTGTTAAATTTTTTTTTTAATGCTTTTAACAATATTCTGGAGATAATAAGCTAATCAGATATTTTCAAAGGACCTGTTTATTCATTTATATTTATATTCAATATTCGTTCCACCTCGTTCTTATCAAGTCTATCTAGAACTTTCTTGTCTTTACACAAGTTAACTAGATAAGATTTCGTACCCAACGCCGTCGTTAATATCATATACCCCCACGTTTAAAAAACGTAAATGGGGGTATATTTATTTTGTCACTCCGTTTGTAACGCCCATAAGGAGGTGTGATAGGTGTAGAAAATATATACATATATATACAATTGATCATAAGAAGCTAGGTCAAAGTCCTTTCAAGGGCTGAAATGGCCAGTTATTTATTTTTTTTTTTTTTTTTATATATTTTATGTATATTCTTGATCAGCATCACCACCCGAGTCGATTTAGCCCTGTCCGTCTGCCTGTCCGTCTGTCTGTCCGTCTGTGATCACGGTTACAGCCGTAATTTTCGAGCTATCATCACGAAATTCAATATTTAAGCTTTTATCTAAAAAATAAAGGTCAAGTTCGAAAATGAGCCAAATCAGATGAAAACCACGCCTACCTCCAATACAAAGTGCCTCCCACAAAAAAGAATATATGGACTTGAAATTTTGCATATGAAGTTTGATATACAACGTCTACTCTGTGTATGAAATTCAACCAAATCGAGTGAAAACCACACCCACCTCCCATACAAAGTGATTTTATAAAAAAATAAAAACGAATATTTTCTGTTAAAACTATAATGAAAATGTTTTTATAAATAAACATTTTATTGACTGCTTAAGACTTTGAATATACTTCGGTTCGGCCGTGGGAGTATTTTTACTTCGGCCCAGTCGAAGATCATTTCTTACTAGTTTTCGTTTATTTCTGCGTTGTTAAGCAGTCTTCAAACAATTTTTATAACAATAAATAATTTTTTTTTCAGCTGTAAATCCAAGCCAGTGGACAATGTTGACTGTTCTAACCTTGAAGATTTAATTGCCTCGTCCAATTTCCCGCCTCCATCATTTAAAGTCTTTAAAAAGTTCGTTAATATTGAAGAAGAAATCAAACAACGAAAATTGAGCTGTTCTACTAAACGCGAACAATTTGAGATGGAATTTTATAAGGAATTTTATGCAGCACCCACATTGCGTCACAAGCTCAATTGGAAACTGCGACCATGTCCCCGCAGAATACGCGAACAGATCCTAACACATTTGCCACTTAAAGATGAAATCATCTTGCCTGAGGGATCAAACATAACAGGTTGAGAACATTTAATGTTTTATATGTTGAATTTATTTTGAGTTTCTACAGTGAGTTTCAAGAAAATTCTTGTACCCTATTCCTAGCTTTTGGTTTCATTAAAAGAATCAATTATTTGACTTAGAAAAACTTCTTAAATCTTTAATGAATAAAATTTATAGTTGCAGAAAACACAACACCATCAAATAAACGCTCTTCCAGTCCGTCAAAGACATTAATATTGCCTCAAGCTAAAAAACAAAAAACTATGGAAACAATAGCCCTTCCAACGAATACACCACCCGCCAGCAACATAAATCAACAACCAATTCCAAATAACAAAACTCCAAAAAATATTCAGGTAAAAACGGCATCTTGGTGTAGTTATCGGATATTTAATGATTATTTTGCCCAGAAGACAAGACGAGAAGACGTTAACATTGATTCAGAAAAAGAACTTGTACTTGAATTCGAAAATAGTCATTTTACTAATGAAAATAATGCTGAAAAATATGAAGCTACTCCAGAAGCTGCATTGAAAGAAGCGATGTCGCCAACATCCAATGCGAACCCAATTCCTGAAAATAAAATTTTCGATTTACCACTAAACAAAAATAGGAAGAAAAAAATGTTGTTCTCATTGAAAGATGATTCGGATAAAAAAGTTGTGGAAGAGAATCCAAGTGTTGGTGGCAATACAAATGAGCTCGAAATTGAAGCACAAGCAAATGGAGTACAAATTCAATCACAGGAAGAGTCGTTTATTCATGATTTGTACGATAAGGTGGTGAAAAAGAGGATTGAAATTGAATCGAAAGAAAAATCGGTGTCACCGAAAGACACGTCTGCGTATCCAGTGAGTGTATATGATTCAGATGAGATAGATGTTAGCAGTGAGCTAGATATGTCAACAGTCAGAAATTTCCCAGTCCGTTCAAGAGGAAAGCAACTACATTCGAAGAGCTTTATAGCTAATTTAAGCCCAAGTGGTGGCAATACAAATGAATTAGAAACTGAAGCAGTAGTAAAAGAAGTACAAGTTCAATTACAGGAAGAATCGGTTATACATGATTCGGATGTAGAGGTTGTTAAAGAGAGAGTTGAACTTGAACCTAAGGAAAAATCGGTATCACCGAAAGATAAGAGTGCGTATCTGGCGAGTGTATATGATTTCAATCAGACAGATGTCAGTAGAGAGCTAGATTTGTCAACAGTCAGAAATTTTCCAGTTCTTTCAAAAGAAAAACAACTACATCCAAAGAGCTGTATACCTAATTTAAACCCAAGTGTTGATGACAATACAAATAAACTCGAAACTGAAGAACTAGCCAAAGAAGTACAAATTCAATCACAAGAAGAATCGGTTATACATGATTCAGATGAAGAGGTTATTTCAGAGAGAGTTGAACTTGAACCTAAAGAAAAATCGGTATCACCAAAAGATAAGTGTGCGTATATGGCGAGTGTATATGATTTCAATGAGACAGATGTCAGTAGAGAGCTAGATATGTCAACAGTCAGAAATTTTCCAGTTCTTTCAAAAGAAAAACAACTACCTCCAAAGTGCTGTATAGCTAATTTAAACCCAAGTGTTGATGGCAATGCAAATAAACTCGAAACTGAAGAACTAGACAAAGAAGTACAAATTCAATCACAAGAAGAATCAGTTATTCCTAATTCACAAGATAAAGTTGTGAAAAAGAGAATTCAAATTCAATATAAGGAAAAATCACTGTCACCGAAATACACATGTGCGTATTTAGCAAATGTTTATTATTCAGATGAGACAGATGTCAGTAGTGAGCTGTCAACAGTCATAAATTTTCCAGTGCGTTCAAAAGAAAATCAACTACTTTTGATGAACTGTATAGCTAATTTTAACCCAAGTGGTGGTGATTGCATGCATGATGTATTTTTCCGCAAGGTCGACAAGGTAAATCTATACTAATATTATATTTTGAAGTGCCTTTTTTATGTTCGGAACAATCTTGAGAAAGGCCCGGCCGTTTTTCATGAAATTTTTTATAATAAAAAGCTCTCGACCTGGTGAAGGTTTTAGGCCAAAAAAATTATTAAAAAGTTTATTAGAAAAGAAGATTCATGGCTTTTAAAATCCTAAGTAAAATTCACCTGCAAGCACAAACGGACATGAACGACTCATAGCGTATAAAAATTGTTGTTGTTGTAGTGAAAAATAAAGCAGTGTGCGGCACATCGACACGATGCGAGTGTTCCAATATTTTACTCTCCCATCCTACAGTGAGTATTGCTTTGCTGAGAATAGCAATGTGATTTGTTTTTGTTTTGCATACATATGCTCGAGCGTGTGTGTGCTATGGCTAGCAACAGAGAATGGCAATGTATTTTGTTTTTGTTTTTTTTGTCGTAGTCTATGCGTGGTGACGTGAAAAAAAGACAGAGGCAAGCAAAAACATAGTAGGTATATAAAAATGAATCTTGGTTTGTTCGACCACTTAAAACTTGAAAACTACTGGACCAGATTTGATACTTTCTTCTGTTTGTTTGTTTGTAATTGTTCCGCGAAGGTTTTGGAAAAAATTTACCGAACATTGGACAAGGGGGCGTGGTACCTCCCATACAACCCATTTGGGTTTCTACGGTAGCGAATAGCTCTGAAATTATAGGTCGCATAGCATCGGAATTCGGTGTTCTACCTCAATTTACAAGAGGCGTTCCACAGGTAAAATTTTATGGGCGTTGAATGTGGGGCGTGGCACTTTTTCAGCAGACCAAATTTTCGGTATAACTTTCAAGCTATAAGTCACACATCAATGAAACTTGGTAGGAGCGTACTATTTAGTCGCGTCCTTCGACTAGCAAAATTGAGCAAGCATTGAAAAAGGGGGTGTGGCACTGCCCATACTATTCAAATTTATGATATCGAATAGCTTTGGAACTAAATGCCGTATAATAGTGAAATTCAGTATGGATTTGCTAATTGGTGATATATTTCTACTATAAAACTGGGGTGGGCTTTGGAAAAGGGGGTGTGGCCCCGCCCATACACTTTAAATTTTTGATATCAGATAGCTTTGGAACTAAACGTCGTATAACAACGAAATACAGTATGGAATTACTATTGGGTGATATCCATCAACTAGAAAACTAAGACGTCATTGAACAAGGGGGTGTGGCTCCGCCCATACAAGCCAAATTTGCGATATCGAATAACTTTGGAATTATAAGTAGCATAGCCTCGAAATTTGGTTATCAATTTACACGAGTCGTTCCATTTAGAGATAGAGATAGAGATAGAGATAGAGATAGAGATAGAGAAAGAGATAGAGATAGAGATAGAGATAGAGATAGAGATAGAGATAGAGATAGAGATAGAGATAGAGATAGAGATAGAGATAGAGGTAGAGATAGAGATAGAGATAGAGATAGAGATAGAGATAGAGATAGAGATAGAGATAGAGATAGAGATAGAGATAGAGATAGAGATAGAGATAGAGATAGAGATAGAGATAGAGATAGAGATAGAGATAGAGATAGAGATATGGATAGAGATAGAGATAGAGATAGAGATAGAGATAGAGATAGAGATAGAGATAGAGATAGAGATAGAGATAGAGAAAGAAATAGAGATAGAGATAGAGATAGAAAAAGAAATAGAAATAAAAATAGAGATTGAGATTAAGATTGAGGTTGAGATTGAGATTGAGATTGAGATTGAGATCGAGATTGAGACTGAGTTTGAGATTGAGATAGAGATAGAGATAGAGATAGAGATAGAGATAGAGATAGAGATAGAGATAGAGATAGAGATAGAGATAGAGATAGAGATAGAGATAGAGATAGAGATAGAGATAGAGACAGAGATAGAGATAGAGATAGAGATAGAGATAGAGATAGAGATAGAGATAGAGATAGAGATAGAGATAGAGATAGAGATAGAGATAGAGATAGAGATAGAGATAGAGATAGAGATAGAGATAGAGATAGAGATAGAGATAGAGATAGAGATAGAGATAGAGATAGAGATAGAGATAGAGATAGAGATAGAGATAGAGATAGAGATAGAGATAGAGATAGAGATAGAGATAGAGATAGAGATAGAGATAGAGATAGAGATAGAGATAGAGATAGAGATAGAGATATGGATAGAGATAGAGATAGAGATAGAGATAGAGATAGAGATAGAGATAGAGATAGAGATAGAGATAGAGATAGAGATAGAGATAGAGATAGAGATAGAGATAGAGATAGAGATAGAGATAGAGATAGAGATAGAAATAGAGATAGAGATAGAGATAGAAAAAGAAATAGAAATAAAAATAGAAATAGAGATTGAGATTAAGATTGAGGTTGAGATTGAGATTGAGATTGAGATTGAGTTTGAGATTGAGATAGAGATAGAGATAGAGATAGAGATAGAGATAGAGATAGAGATAGAGATAGAGATAGAGATAGAGATAGAGATAGAGATAGAGATAGAGATAGAGATAGAGATAGAGATAGAGATAGAGATAGAGATAGAGATAGAGATAGAGATAGAGATAGAGATAGAGATAGAGATAGAGATAGAGATAGAGATAGAGATAGAGATAGAGATAGAGATAGAGATAGAGATAGAGATAGAGATAGAGATAGAGATATGGATAGAGATAGAGATATGGATAGAGATAGAGATAGAGATAGAGATAGAGATAGAGATAGAGATAGAGATAGAGATAGAGATAGAGATAGAGATAGAGATAGAGATAGAGATAGAGATAGAGATAGAGATAGAGATAGAGATAGAGATAGAGATAGAGATAGAGATAGAGATAGAGATAGAGATAGAGATAGAGATAGAGATAGAGATAGAGATAGAGATAGAGATAGAGATAGAGATAGAGATAGAGATAGAGATAGAGATAGAGATAGAGATAGAGATAGAGATAGAGATAGAGATAGAGATAGAGATAGAGATAGAGATAGAAATAGAGATAGAGATAGAAAAAGAAATAGAAATAAAAATAGAAATAGAGATTGAGATTAAGATTGAGGTTGAGATTGAGATTGAGATTGAGATTGAGATTGAGACTGAGTTTGAGATTCAGATATAGATAGATATCTTTTTTGCTACGACAGCAACGCGTCGGGTACCAGCTAGTATATAATATTTGTAAAAATATAATTTATCCCTGCTTAGCATTGCTGTTAATATTGACAAACTTAACAATCAAAATTTTTTTTATCCTTGAATTCAAATTTGAAATTACTACAATATTCGGCTTGGTGAAATTAATACCAATATTGCATGCATATGATTTGTTTTCTTTTACGTTTGATGATTTGATGATGACTGAAAAACGATCAATGGATTAAGCTTAATGCAATATGCATGGATCTTGCAGATTGAAACTCGAGGTAGCTCAAATCTTAAGTCAGGAATCCTGAAAGACAAACGTTTTAGAAGGGGATTTAAGTCTTCTTTTCTTTGAACTGCAAGCCAAATACAAGTCGCAACTTAAAATCTTTACCATGTACAGCTTGGGCCATCTAGTGGTTTCTTTTTAAATCATAGGTTATTTTGACACTGGTAGCTGTTTCCCGCTCGAAATCTTGACATAAAGCCAGTATCATAACTCCGCGGAAAGAAATGAGTCGCTTTAAGCTTGAACAACGTTGGGAAATATTGGAAACTTGTTTCCAAAAAAGTGGCGTCCGTGGCATAGTTGGTTAAAGTGGGTGGCCGCTATGTCAACGAACTTGGAGACCCAGGTTCGAACCCCAGCACCGACAGAAAATTATTTGAATTAAAATAATTTTTCTGTACGGCCGCCACCTCTCTAAAGACAATGGTAAACCTCAGAGAGTAATCAAAATGCCATGTAAAGCTTCTTGAGAACGAGAACATTCAGTTCATCGCCGTTCGGAGTCGGCGTTTAACCTGTAGATCCGGTTCTCGGGCAATTGTGTACAAACTTAATAACACGTACAACACAATTGATCATAAGAAGCTAGGTCAAAGTCCTTTCAAGAGCTGAAATGGCCAGTTATTTATTTTTTTTTTTATTTCCAAAACAGTGCGATATTTGAAAAGAAGATGATTTTGGGGAAAAGTCATCTTTTCTCACGACCCGCATTTTTATTTCGGCGGCTACGTTAACAAGCAAAATTGCCGCATCTGGTGCTCAGAAAACCCGCACGTTATAGTCGAGAAGCCGATTCATCCACAGAAAGAGACAGTTTGGTGCGGATTGTGGAGTGGTGGCATCACGAGACTGGGAACAACGTTTCGGTCAACGGTGGGCGTTACAGATCCATGTTAACGGACTTTTTTTTACTGAAATTGGAGACATGAGTTTAAACGACCTCTGGTTCATGCAGGATGGCACGCCATGCCACACAGACCATACCACAATCCAAAATCGATCTTTTGCGTACCAAATTCCCAAACCGTGTTATCAGTCATCTCTGCGATGTCAATTGGCCGCCTTGGAGTTGCAATTTGACCCCTTTGGACTTTGTTTTGTGGAGAACCGTGAAGGACCGATGTTCGGAAACGATTAGTACTTAAGGCGAATATCATCCAAGCAATCCGTGAGCTATAGCCTAAAACCATCAACAAGTTCTTGGAAAATAAGAGTGACAGAATGCGCAGTAGCCGAGGCAGCCACTTGAACGACGTTGTTTTCGATAATTAATGCGAATGTTTGCTCTTACTAATAAAGCCATAATACATAGAAAAATTTAATTTTGTTAATTTTATTGCATTAAAAAAATGTATTTGGCCCACCCTGTATTTTGAATTATTGTAATTTATTTCTAAAACTGAATTGCCTTCTTACTATCTTGTTTAAAATAATCACAAAAAACATTAAGTTAGCGGCCGTGGCGCAGTGGGTAGAGTGTGTGACTCATCCGCTAGAGAACCCTGGTTCAATTTCCATCTGACAGAAAGTTTTTTTAATTGAATTAATTTTTCTGTTCGGCCTTCACCTCTCTGCAGACAATGGCACACCTCAGATAGTAAATAATGCCATGTAAAGCTTCTTGGGGACATGCATATTAGTCGTTTGGAGTCGGCATAAAACTAGAAGGCCGAGAACTGGATTGTGTACAAACATTTAATAACACGCACAACACAATTTCATCATAAGAAATTCGGCCAAAATCCTTTCAAGGGCTGAAATGGCCAGTTTATTATTATTTATATATAAAAACACTAATGCGCACCTTACACGATCAATCATTTGACGTCAAGCATGTGTACGTGTGGATTGATGCTATCCCTTACACACATCAAGCATAGCGTCAAATTTTCATTCTTCATAATTGTTCGTTTTTGTCGTGTGGCGGCCATGTCTCCGGAGAAAAAAGAAGCTGCAAAAAAAAAAGAATTGAGGACGACAAGCAATTTTTTATGTTTTTATTTTTATGTTTTTTAATAGCATTTGCTATTGCAATATATGCGATGCAATCGTCTGTGTCACTCATGGCACGTCTGTATTTCACGAATCAGCCCCGAGACAACCTTATTTGTTCAACCATGCGAGTAGGTAGAACTTTATTCAGTACCCAGCATTACTTTACTCAAACGGAACCAATGCATTGCTCTGAATGTTCAATAACGTTAACAGTTTCGCACATCCTGATTGACTGTCCGCTATCAAAAACAGATGAACCGATTGCAATAGTATTGGATTGTAGAGAAAAAGGCGCAATTACATTTATTAGAGAAGCTTTAAGAAAACTTGTTAAATGTAACTAAATCATGTTATAATCATTTTTGTTACAATAATTGAAATATAATTTCTTTACCACAGGTGTAAATGCCCATCTTTCCTACATCATTCCATATTTTACAAATTCATTTCTGAAGTATGTTGAAATAAATAAATAAATATTTAGGCATTAAAGATTTGAAATAAATATTTAGGTATTAAAGAAAAATTTTATTTTCAAGTCATTTAATAAGTTGATAGGATTACATATAATTGTCGAATCCATATTTTTGGGAAGTAATTATCTTCATGTTTATTAAGTTTCAAAGCGACTCCAAATAACAGGAGAATTTAAAAAATTTACTAACTATAAAAATATTTCAAATAAAAAGCTAATAAAAAATAAATATTCTTCTTTCACAGAGCTACACACTTGCATACGCTGTGCGTCGCAGTCGTGGCCTCAAACGGCGCATTCTCTTAGCTATTCTCAAAATGAGCTCGAAGGAGTTTTGCAAATATGCCCGAATTCATGATCAACCCAAACTTCACGAAGATACTGAAGTCTTAAAGAAAATGTACGAGTTCGTCATTGCGACTGAACAAACGTGGCCACCGATTCTTTATATGACATTATCAGACACTCTCGAATATTTAATGTCCAAAGGAATTGTCTTTAAAGACTTGAACTTGGAGCATATTTCGCCAAAACTTCTGCATTTGGAAGAACTAGCAATAATCACAAACTTTGATGAAATCGTACGTCTAGATTATTTCAAAGAAACTTCAAGAAAAAAACTAGATGAGCAACAACTCAAAGAACGTCGCCATTCTTTCTACTACAGATGCTGGGCTCAGGATGAATGGATTTGGCAAGTCCCAACCTTAGATAAAGTATGTATCACACAAGTAGCATGGAATATAAAGCTTAATTCGAGTATTTTCATCTTTTAGAACTGGGAGCTTATAACAAAACATAAAGATACTGATACTATTGCCAGATTAATAACACCACTTGATGACGTCTCCACAGATACTGAAAACATCGAAATGACGGAAGCATTGGATATGGAAACAAATTCTACTTCAAGTAGCAGAGGTAAGTAATAAGATTAATTTCAAAATTATAATTATAACTAGTAGTTTGCTGTTAAAAATGAAAGCCCGGTTTTTATGAGAGAACATGTATGACTATTTATTAACTTCTAGCTAAGTTATAGTAATAACTATACATTAATACAATATATCTTTATTTATTTAAATAATGATTAAACCAATTAGTTTTGAGTTATTTTTTTAAAATATCCTACCTTTTTATCTTCCTCACCGATAAAATAATTTCACCTCTGAAAGTTAATCACGGTATTTAGAAGAAGTTGGGAATGTGTTTTCTAATGCTGCAAACTTTTAAGACAGCTTGTCCAATCGAATTCTTTTTAAAAACTGAAATAAGGACTTGACCCTAATATTGGGCAAAAAAAAAAAATGCATGAGGTTTTCCCTTTATGGCTTTAGATTCGCACAACTTTGATAAAGTTTAGTATTGAAAAGTGACAGACATAGAATTAAAAAAAAAAAAAGTTGTGGCATTTGCTGTTTCAGTTGAAAATAATTGAGTTTTGAAAATGAGCCGACTTTAAAAAATCCGCTATACTCAAATTTGTCAATATCATAATCAGAGAACGCTTGGCAGGCTCGTGATTAAATTCTTAGTGTTTAAGTGTTTTATTCTTAGGAATACGTAAATGATTTGCTCGTATTCACTCTGAAAATTTTTATGTTAAAGGCAGGCTACGCTTTGGTTAACTAATCCTTCTAAAAGTTGAAATCATTTCCACAAACTGATGAACTAAAGATTGATAAAAAACTAGTTTCGAACCATTTACAAAAAGGTGTATAGAAAAATAAGTTCCATATTTGATATCATCTTATTATCAGTGCAATATTTAATCGACTAAATTTTCATCTGCTTCACTGCTGAAACGATACGGAATCGAACCATTTGTGAGGAACTAATGTGGTAAAAAGTGGGAAAGATACCACAGTAATGTGAAAAAATAACGTGTGCCAAGATGGCTGATGGACGAATTGCCAAAACATGAGGTAATGCTTTAGATTTGGGATTGCAAGGGAATAATCGTGTCTCGTGAGTTTCTCCAATCTGGCCAGACGATTGATCTCTACTGCTAACAACTTATGTGAAAGCGAAATTGAAGTAAAGCTTAATTTGACAATATATGATGCGGTGGATTGATGCATTCACCGTTTGGCCAATATCATGACCCGCCAGATTGCCATTTGCATTGCTCTCTACAGAAATTTCTTAATAGTTTAAAGCTAAAATCAAAAGAAGACTAAAAATCACTTATTTCAGTTTTTCACCATGTTTGTTTAAAATATGTGGCAAAAGTGTTCAAATTTTGGTGAAATATCGTCACGATTTTTATTACTTTACCTAATTTGATCGAATAAATAACAATAGTTAAGATTATCTGCGTTGCGAAAATCACTCATCAGTTTAGCGTTAGTCCGCGCTTATAGTGTGCGCTGAAGCTGAAGACGGCAACTGCTACTGAAAACATGTATACTGTATGGAAAAAGCTCAAAGTGCTCAAAGTGCAAACTGATTTTGAGCTTGAGGCTACTTGCAAAATGGTTTTCAGTGGCTTTATTTTCTATCTCGCTTGTTTACACAGTTTTGATTTTGACGTAGAATACGTCATTCTCGGAGGTAAGTAGGGTGGTTGATAGTGATCAGGTGTCGGTATTTATATAACTTTTTGAGACTTTGGTGGGCCTAAAGTACTGATCGTACAATGTTGATGTTAGCACTTGTTGGTCTGCTTGATCCTCAATGCGACAAAAATTCATATTAGAACTCTCTAACTTATATAAATTTTACACAATTACATAAAATATAAAACCAACATTTGATGTTTCTGTTTGCTTAAACTTGCTACCTATTTATCGACAGTTTCCGGTTTTATCGACAAAACCATAAAATTTAGGGAGCCCCCCTAAGGAGTGGTCGGAGGGAATAGGTTTCAAAGGCAAAAATGTTCCTTTTGCAAAAGTAATGGGGGTCGGTGATACATATTAACCCTCTCCGGCGCTCTCTTAAAGGTCATATGCTCAGGTGTATGGAATAAATAAACAAAAACCATAAAATTTGTATGGGAGCCCCCCTAAGGAGTGGTCGGAGGAAATAGGTGTTAAAGGCAAAAATGTTCCTTTTGCAAAAGTGATGGGGGTCGATGATACATATTAACCCTTTCGATGATACATATTAACCCTATGAAATAAATATACAAAAACCATAAAATTTGTATGGGAGCCCCCCTTAGGAGTGGTCGGAGAGAATAGGTGTCAAAGGCAAAAATGTTCCTTTTGCAAAAGTAATGGAGGTCGGTGATACACATTAACCCTTTCCGGCACTCTTTTAAAGGTCATATGCTCAGGTGTATGGAATAAATAAACAAAAACCATAAAATTTGTATGGGAGCCCCCCTAAGGAGTGGTCGGAGGGAATAGGTATCAAAGGCAAAAATATTCCTTTTGCAAAAGTAGTGGGGGTCAGTTATACCTATGAACCCTTTCCGGCACTCTCTTAAAGGTCATATGCTCAGGTGTATGGAATAAATATACAAAAACCATAATATTTGTAAGGGAGCTCCCCTAAGGAATAGTCGGAGGGAATAGATGTCAAAGGCAAAAATGTTCCTTTTGCAAAAGTAATGGGTGTCGGTCATACATATTAACCCTCTCCGGCAGTCTTTTAAAGGTCATATGCTCTGGTGTATGGAATAAATATTTTGCTAAAGAGTTTTTAAAAAAGATGTAATCAAAAGCGAATTGACTAATTCTACGTCTTGTGTTACGACATGGTCGAAACTACTGTAACTTTTTTTGTTTCATTTTATTGTTTACTAGCCTTTTCCCGGCGCGCGTTGCTGCACCCTGCAACTATATGGGAACATAATAGGTGTATTAAAAACTTTTCTTAGACTTAAAGTTTGACACCGCTGTCATTTTCCACTGCCCGTTACAGTTTTCCAGTAGCTTAAATGTTCACAGAAAATTATTTTTATTAATAGATAAGCGTTTGAAAAACAGCTTGGGTTGTGTCTAAAAATATATTTATTGCGATAACTTTTGATCGGAAAGAGATATTGGTATCATTTTTTCACATAAATTATTCTTTGAGCTTAACTATTATATAAAAAGAATAAAAACAACTTTTGAAAAAAATTAATTTCTTTAAAAAATCACTGGGGTAGGGTCATGTTTTTTGATGAGAGAAACAGGTAATAAATTTTTTTGTAAAATTCGAAGCATTTTTGCTATTAAACGCCATGTCATGTGAAAGGTAGTTGAAAATTCAAATTTGAGTATTTATTATTTTAACAACAAAAACAACTTTTGTGTCATGTTTTGAGTAAAAAGTCAATATTTTGGACCTTTTTTTAAAGAAATATTAAAAAATATATCCGCTAAGATAACAGTACCCTATAAATTGTTTTTATTAAGTGCATGAATTGAGTTTATCAACGAAAAAAATTGGAATGAAATATATTCAAAAAGAACGGAGTTATTTGCATCGCAATTAAAATATACGAATTTCTGATAGTTTTTTTGTTATTCTAAGGAAACGATGTTATTAGAAAAACACGTTGTACCAAAAGTTTGTCCAATTTTAAAGATATGTGAATGTTTTTGATGTCAAAATAACAGGATTTTCTTAATATTAATAAGTCGAGCATTTTCGCTTGAAAAAAATACGCTAGTAGTTAGATTTGCGTTACTTGTAAAGGGGCGGAAGAGGCGTGGTCAAAACTTAGTATGCCATAACCTAAGTTAGGATTCAAGTAATATGTGAGCTGAGTTTGAGTTGAAGCCGTTAAGATTTGTATAGTAGTCAAACAAACAGAAAATTATTTTTATTAATATAGATTTTGTTGTGGTGGATTTTTTTATATGATTTAAAGCACTTTTTACACCTATCTCGCTTGTTATACCCCCTTGTTATTAATTTTGTCACTCCGTTTGTAACGTCCATAAGGAGGCGTGGCAGGTATAGATGGAAGAGTGGATATATTCTTGATCAGCATCACCACCCGAGTCGATTTAGCCATGTCCGTCTTTCCGTCTGTGATCATGATTACAGCCGTAATTCTCAAGCTATCATCACGATATTCCATATTTAAGCTTTTATCTAAAAAATAAAGGTAAAGTTAGAAAATGAGCCAAATCGGACGAAAACCACGCCTATCTCCCATACAAAGTGACTTTATCAAAACGGTAAAATCTCTTAGAATTCCACAAAAATTAATATATGGACTCGAAATGCATATGAGCTTTGATATATAACATGTACTCTCTGTATGAAATTCAACCAAATCGTGTGAAAACTACACCCACCTCCCATATAAAGTCCCTTTATCAAAAAACAAAAGCGAATATTTTCTGTTAAAGCTATGACGAAAATGTGTTCACAAATAATCATTTTACTGACTGATTAAGAGTTTGAAAATACTTTGGTTCGGTCGTGGCGGTATTTTAACTTCGTCCCAGTCGAATATCATTTCTTACTATTTTTTTGTTGGATTTATATTTTAAATGGAATAATTAGATACGTAAAGAAAATTTTTTTCAGAAAAGTAGGTCCATTTTCTAAAAAAAAAACAAATTTGCCATTTATGCAACTGCATTCGTATTAAAGCCCTGCGTAAGTGCACTCATTCTTTCCTACACACAGTGTGATTTACTGCAGTGTTCACAGTTTTCTCTCATTCATAGCAGTGAGAGAGTTATACTTGATCAACACTAAAGCAAAAATGACAACAACAGTCAATACTCACATTCATGGTGTAATAATACAAGGTAGAATTGACAACTGCTTATTTTCTCTTCTACAAGAATACATCTCCTGTCAAAAACAGTTGTTTATGAAAATGCATCTGCAGCTGCTGAGGTTGTTTTTTTTTTCACTTCAACGTTTTCAACATTGTTTGTGTTTTCAATGACCGATTGTGAGCGCCCTCTTTTTCGTTGAATAGCTAATTCGTTTCCTTTACGTTTTTTAAACTTAGGGGTATAAAAATAATATTAATAAAAGCCTTAAACTTGACAATCTGAAGGGTTTCATATAAACGTTTTTGTATGAAAATGTCAAAATAAGGCAGCCTATTTTTATTGATATTCCGGTTGAGACATATAACAAGTACCACTTGACAACCATTAAATTTTTTGTAGTATAATTTTCACATCAGTAATAATTCACATTAAATAATTTTATAAATGAAAGTAGCACCATATGTGGAAGGCTTTAAGCATTGAGTCCTAGAACTCTAGGAGAACAGACTAGTATCAATAGTAAACCAAATTCAACGGACTGCCCTGACAAAGTTGATTTTATTATTCACTATGGATTCACCAAACTATATATGTTGTTTCCAAGTCTAATTTTTTTTTACGTATCAATTTAAACTTTGATTTGAAGCGGCCGTGGCGCAGTGGGTAAAGTGCGTGACCTATACGCCAGAGAACCCTGGTTCAATTCCATCTGACACAGAAAGTTTTTGTCAGTTTTCAATTTTGTACAAACATAACACGCACAACACAATTTGATTATAGGAAGTTCGGTCAAAGTCCTTTCAAGGGCTGAAATCTATATATTAATACGCAAACAAAAAAGTTTGTGTTCCCGATTTTTCTGTGTTACCTTCAACATATTCACATAATACTTATATCGATGGATAGGTATTTTCGAGTAGATTTGCACAATATAATTTTCATTCGAATATGTTGTCATTAAGATAGGTAAAACTGAGCAAATGTAAAATGCTTTTTTTACCAATGGGACAATAAGAAACTACAAAGCGACAAAGCTCTGTTGAACATCGCTACTTTAGCTTACAAAAGCAAGAGTAGAATGCGGGAGTGACGCAAACACTTAAAAAGAGCTGAGTAGCATCATTAGGAATGTTCACATTCATCAAATTATTGGTCAAACAGTTTGACAAAAAAAAAATGTATATGGGATTTGACGACAATTTGATGATAATTTGATGTGTGAATACTCATCAAACTGTTTGTCAAATCGTTTGACGAAAATCAAAATATTTTGATTTTTCTGTTGTTTGACCAACAGTTTGACGAGAAATTTGACAATGTGGACACTCGTCAAATTTTATAGTACAAATTTTTCCAGTTGAAAAAAGATTTCAACGTGAACACATCGCGTAAACATGATAATAACAGAAGAATGTATCTGGAACAAAATTTTAAAACATTTTTGGACACATTCAGAGTTTGATTGCTTCGTTTGGTTCATGTTTCAATAAAATATTAATAATAATCGCTCCGTCATGGCAACGTTTTCACTTCGATGCGCAAGCAAGTAATGAAATTTGACGAAAAATTTGAGAATATGAACACTTGCGTGGTCAAACTGTTTGACCAACAATTTGATGAAAATTTTGACAATGTGAACACTCCTATTGTTGTTATTGTTATTGTAGTTCTGGTTGTTGTTGCTTTCTCTTAATTCCTCTCAGCGTTAAAAAAAAACAGTTAAACTGCTGCTTGCTTCATATAACACTTGACGCCAAGCCATTGGTAATTGTTTCTTTTGTTCAATACTTGGTGGATTATTTTGAGATGACGCTTGAATACATTTTTTTTGACGCATATATGCTTCCTTTTTTGTCCTTTACCACTTTTTTTCTCATAGCATCAAGGTAAGCATTAAGAATTTCCATGCAAATTAATAACAATTCATTATGTGAAAAACAACTTGAGCTTCGTTACCTTACAGAAACAGATGGCCGAATTTCGGCCACAGACGATACTAGTAATTATTATTAAAGTGACTAATGGCTGTGCCCTGCTGTCAAAGAATATTTTTTAAATTGTAGAGAATTGATTGCAATTTTTAGGTGTAGTTTTTGTGTTTTAAGTTCAAACATTTATTAACATGTACAATAAAATTGATTATACGAATCTCAAAGTCCTTTCAAGGGTTTAAATGGCCAATTCGTTTTCGTTTTTTTTTCGTTGAAGCGACTTCTAACCACTAATACATTCATTTTCACATTTTATTCCTCGCAGCTGTTGATGATATCAAATCCAAAAATACTGCAACTGAACAATTTATAACATCTTCATGGGAATCAGTTTTGTCTGAGCTTGATCAAAGCGCACGGGGCTTAAGGAAAACTGAAGACGATGTTGAAACTGTAATTTTTCCTATTGTCTACCAAGAATCGACGTCCGCTACACAAAATTCAAATAAAACCAATGATGGTTCTGAGAAGGATATGCAAGATATAGAAGAAAAAGAAATTACAAATAATGATGATTATAATTCGATTGAAACAAGTTACGATAAAAAAGGTATATCGCATGTATTAAATCGAATTGCTATGAATTGTGATTTGTTTATTTCAGTATGATATTTGTTATTGTTTTTGCGTAGTTGTAACCAAAGTCAGCCTATTAAAACTCAAGCAGTTTGATAGCCTATCTTATATAAATCGTCGTTGTTGCATAAGAGGAGACAGTTTTTTCTATCACGTCTGAATTTTGTGTGAAATTAAATTGAATAGTCTTTTACACGAAGAGAAATTATATTCTCATTGCTCAAATCAAGCAATAAAAACTAAAATTAAGAAAAAAATTTTATAATGAGCACTTATTTTTTAAATTAACACCCCTATTCTGGCGTTGAAGTGACAATAGACCGTCATTGAAATTTTGTCACCGAACGTGTTATGCACTTGTTAAGCCCTAACCAAAATAGACGAAACGAGACGATTGCAACTTGCCGAACGTTTTCATTCGTTGCGTCTGTTTTGACATTTAACCCAAAATGAAACGAGTTCCTCCAATCGTCTGAAAAAAGAAGAAGACTAGATTCTAGCAAAATACTGCTTGAATTGAAAAATTTGCTTAATTCAAGCGTAGAATGCTTAATTTTTTTTCTGTACGTGTAGCATACAAAAAACTTTATATTCTCAACATTCAAAAATTTGATAAGTTGATTACATACATATGATATAAATTTTCGATGACATTTTGGCATAGTGCCAGCTCAATTTCATCAATGTATTAAGTTGAAGAATAACTCTTGTATTCTCACTCCTCAAATGTGACAACTCTGTTAGTTGACAAAGCCATTTGGAAATGCATCTTATGAGATAATCAGCCCTACCCCATGAGTCGTTGTCAAAGTCGTCGTCGACTCGTTGTCGTTGTCACTTGCTATCGACGTCGTCGTCACCTCAATGCTAAATCGGCACTCGCTACGTCGTTTCATCCAATGACAAGACGAGACGACATTTTATCGATAATTTAATACCATCTTCAAATTTGCCTTGAATGTGAACTGTCAAAGTACAAAAATTTCGTGTTAAAATATATTTCATTTATTTTCATTTTGATTTAATATGTATTGTATGTCGGATACAAGTTCAAGTGATTTTTTTTCTTAATTTCTAGCACAATTTTTTTTATTTGCATATCACTTTCATGTTGCAATTGCTCTCTTTCATTTTTTCTTTTCAGCAATTTTAATTTCTCTTCTTCGATTTTTTTTTATGTCTTTTAAATTATTTTTCATTGAAATCAATGTTCGAGAAACTTCGTTGAACACTTTTTCCTGCATATGGTTATGTATTTCCAGCAAACAATCCTGACTAATTTTGTTAGCGTTCCTTTGCTCTTTGCTTTTTTTTCTGGAAGCAGTTGAAGGTCTCGGACGCTCATTATCAGAATTTGATGGCGCACATCTTCTTCACTTTAAATTTTAAGTCTCTCCAGACCAAATATAAAACAAAGTAAAATTATTTCTTTGTTTATGTCCAGTATTACAATTGGTATTGTTCCTTACCTTCTGCCAACCATCACTGTCCCTAAGCGGTGGACCAAAAGAATTTAGCTGTTTGCTTATTTCTTTCCATTTTGTTTTAAAATTGGCTGGGACGTTCCCTCTGGTAAATCCTTTTGCCAGGTTTGAATTCTTCTCCAGCTCGCGCACCAGATGTTCAAATTGACGAACGTTTGTTATTTTTAATTTTTTTTCCATTTTCAATCACACTTTATTCAAAAATTTACAGTAACGAAGAAAAAATCAAACACTTTGCTTTAAGTCGTTGCAACTCGTTCAGGAAAAACTCAACGAGTAGTATTGAGTCCTGTCGACACGACATGTTTTTCAAAACGACTTGGCGAGTACCGCATACTCGTCGTCAGCTGTCAAAATTTATCGATAACGACTCCGGTGGTGCCAATTTCAAGATGACGACAGAAGACGTCGACGATAACTGTCGACGACGACTCATAAGGCCAAAGCACATAGGAGGCATGCATGCTTCAAGCATCTGACATTTGTGATTGAATATACATATTCTTATGAAGTAGCCCACATTAAAAGCATGCACGCATGCATGATGCTTGAAGCATGCTTGAAGTTGGCGAACTTTTAACTTTTTGCAGGCATCAAAGCATTGACAGAAGACATGTGTGAAATAAAAGCAATATCAACACAACCAATAAGCATAAAATATCCTCAAATTCCATTTTTAGTTGTTTTTGATAAAATTTAATGTATTTTCACTACTTTTTCTTTAAAATTTCTATTCAGTTTAACATATTTGAAATTTATCACATAAGCGAGCATGCTTTCAATGTGCTTTAACCAAGCATGCTTCACAGGCATGATGCATGCTTGAGGCATGCATGCTTTCTATGTGTTTTGGCCTATAGGGTAGGGCTAAATATACAACATATCAACATTTTTGAACCATTTCCACAAAACTAACTAGTGAACTAACTAACTTACTAACCTCAATATTCACACACGACTGTTATTAAACAACATCGCTGTTCGACCGACACTGTTAAATAGACAAAAAAAAAAAAAAAAATAAAAAATAAATTGGAATGCATGTCTAGCTTCAAAATTTTAGTAGCACACCCTTTATTAAGTATAATTTCTGTGTGTAGCAAATTTCGTCTGAATCCAATAGTCTTTTAAACCTATGAAGGGATTTGAAGGAAGTTTTTACAATCGTATTGAGTTTTATTAGTAGTTGTGTTTATGGATATATGTTATGTAATTTCTTTTGGTCAAAAGACGTGCACATTCAATACAACTTCTTATTTTGAAACGCAATAACTTGCCATGTAGAGAAGCAGCCATCTTTAAATTGAAGAATTCCAAGAAATAAGCACGAGAGATACATACGGAGACTATAGCTTTCAAATTGTGAAAGTCAAAAAATTCAAAGAAGAAAATTAGGGTGAGTTTGGGTAACGAGGGATCACTTAGAAAAGTTAATTTCTTTTAATTAAGTTAATTGGGCCCAAGAGTGACTTTAATCAGAGATATTACTGCAAAATAAAAATAGTTGAGGTTGGACAATATGTTTTAACTTCGAATTGAACTACCAATATAAAGATTAAGTTTGTCCAATTTTCTTTAGCTCTGAGGATAAAAGTATGTTTTAATAAATTTATAATTAACTCAAATGAAGTGAAAGAAAAACCCAGTATAATAGAGGTAAATTGCAGTTCGGTTCAATATCGTTATTTTTGGTGCGTGTTTTTTTTTTTGGGAATTTTGGTTTTAAAAATAAAAAAAACCTGAATTTCAAATAATTGGAAGACACATCCATATATGTATACTAAGGCGCCTCACTCTCTATGGAGGAAAAAAAAGTTGTCCGGGTCGATCCCTCAAAATAAACTTTGGTTTATGTTATGGGGACTCCCCAAATATTTTGGCTCTAACGATAGCCGTCAACTAGCTAGAATGGTTCAAAAAACCTCTAAAAATCGCGTTATTCTTGGATAACTTTTTGCCATGAAATTTTTAGTACAAAAAAATTGTCACAAATAGTGTAAATCAAAGAATTGCAGAGTACTGCATCAAAAATTTTGGGAAATTTTCCCTAACACAAAAGATATTTACTTTTTTGCAGTAATTTTTTTTTTTTTTTTTTTTTTTTTGTTTTTGCAATTTTCATTAAAATATGTATAACTCCTCCATCCTTTGCCTGATTTTCAATTCCGAGGTATCATTGGAAAGGTGCTAACTGCTGCATTTTATTCTTATCAATAATTTACCCTTATGAGCCTTTTTTATGGTGTCGGATATTAGCCAGATTGACTGAATTTGTTCACATTTAAGAGTAAACGTATTGAAATCGTATAGATGAAGATTGCACCGACAGCATAAAAAAGGCCTATAAGGGTAACTTAGTGACAAGAATGAAAAGCAACAGTCAGCATCTTTTCAATGATACCTTGGAATTGAAAATCAGGCAAAAGATGGAGGAGTTATACATATTTTAATAAAAATTGCAAAAAAATATATAAAAAAACACTGTAAAAAGGTAAATATCTTTTATGTTAGGTCAAATTTCCCAAAATTTTTGATGTAGAACTCTGTAATTCTTTGATTAACATTATTTGTGACAATTTTTTTCTAAAAATATCATGGCAAAAAAGTTATCCATACATTACGCGATTTTTAGAGGTTTTTTCGAACCATCCTAGCTAGCTGACGACTATCGTTAGACCCGAAATATTTGGGGAACCATCATAACATAGACCAAAGTTTATTTTGAGGGGGGGGGGGGGGGACCCGGACAACTTTTTTTGTGATTCGCCTTAATGTATACTAAAATGTATACCAAAAGTGAAGTTATGAATCTGCAAAATTAAATTTTTCTTTAAACATTGCATCCTCTTGCTTAAGTGGAACTATATGATGTGCCAAACTTCAAAGTTTGTACTCCTCACAAAAAGAAAACTACATAAATATAGTTACAAGAACAATGATGATGGCCACGCCAAATTTTTTTCAACTTCATATTTGTAACGACGATATGAGATCGGTTTTGCTTGAGCCTTTTATGAAAAGAAAAAAAAATGTTCAGATACCTATAGAAGTATGACGTGATAGATCAAAAAAGGCACTGGTCTTACATATGATGAAAAATGTTTGCTTTTAGTATTTTACATTCTCGTAAAACTCCCATAAACTGAAATTTTAATGAGAATATACTAAATTGCATTTTGAAAGTTAAGCCTTACATAATAATGGAAAATTATGATACTTCTTTCATAACGCGTCCATAAAAATGAAGAAGACTTTATATCATATTATTTTTATCATTTGAATCATTTAACATATGATCTGAATTAGAAAGTATAAAATAATTTCTGCTAGAGTGGGGCCTTTAGTTCTCATAAAAACGTAAGGCGCATGCTATATGGAATATTAAGGAGTTAAAAAAGCATTTGTCCACTAACATATTAAAATTTTTAATGATTTCTCAATAATTCATCAAAGATAAGATAAGATAGATAAGAAAATATTTAACAAAAAAAGTCGTCAGCCTTGATAACTTCGATAACACTAAAATTGAAGAATTCTGAAACCCAAGTAGAACTTACTGGACTGAACGCAATCTGTAAACTTGAATCTGCCATCCATGCAAGGACTTCTATCCTGACAGTCAAGGGACCTGAGTTAAGAAATCATTTGTTCAGTAACGTACTAGAATTGTAATTAACACTCCTTACTATTCTCTATAGCATGCACCCCACGTTCTTATGAGAACTAAAAGTCCCACTCTAGCAGAAATTATTTTATACTTTTTAGTTCGTTTTAAAAACGTGGTATATTACGGCATAACTACTGTATGCCATCTGGCTCACCGCAAACGATTTATAAAGATCGTTGAGCTTATTGGGCTTACGTAAGATCGACTATCAGTCTTCTTGAGTATTTCCTTGCCATCGAACAGTGTAATAATAAGGAGATGAAGTTATAAAAACTTGAAATTGCGTGGCTTTCATGCCACTCAACATCTTCTGCAGGAAATACATTTTTCTATTAGAAATATTTTTCCCATTGCAAAAGTTATGGTAATAATTTAATTTCTTTACGCAGACTCAGCATCTACGTCTGCGCAACAAGCAGAGGCAGTTAATGAAGAATCTATAATATTGAATTCTATGGATGCGTGTTGCTCTCAAAATATCAAATCCACAGCTGAATCTACTCAAACGCCTAAAAAAACTTATGAAAGCAATCAAGTTCAAAGAAATATTGCCAAACAGTTGCAGGAAACAACGAATAAAACACTCTTGCCTTTGTCCCCAAATATTTTTATAACATCGAGTGGTTCAACAACTTCACAACCTCGCAGCCATCATGATTTGGCACAGTCATGTACTTCAACATTTAATTTATCAAACGCAAGTCTCGCCATATCCAGCTGCACTAGTATTTCATCTCAAGTTAATGATTTTTTCGTCAACATGCCAAACACACAAAATCAAATTGAATCTTTACCAATGGATGAAATGTTGTGCAATGATCCATTAAATGACGAAACACCGTCTAACGAGTCATTGGAAAGAAACAGAGACAACTTGCAGCCAGATTCCGTTCTGAGCTTAAATGGTAGGAATAAATTTTTAGAACGTTTACTTTACTTTTATTTCATTTCAATCTCGCAGTAAATGATGCTGAAAGCGACAATCAGGCTAATAGACAAACCGAAGCCGATACATTGGCATCAGTAGAATTGCCGGAAGAACAAAAACAAAGTGGTACGCTTTTAATAATTATTTTAAATATAATGATTAATTATTTTTGTTCTATACATAGAAGAAGTTTTGCCAACACACGTCAATTTAACGGCGGAAGAAAACACCAATGCAGTATCAAATAGAAATACAACTGAATCCATACCAACGGAAATGTTAGAACAAGTATTAAATGAAAGAGATGTCAGCAATAGAGGTTTGTAAAGAATTTGATATGTTTAAAGTTTATGTTTTAGCTCTGAATTCATAGAGATTTTGATAAAAAAGTACTTATTTCAGAACTTGAACGTTCAAGAAGTGATATTCCTGATGAAGACGAAAAAGTACTTATTTCTCCTGAGTTAAATACCCAAGCAAAAACATGCACGGCTCATTTAGAATCAACCGATACTCAACTGCATGGTAATTACCGTTTTAAAAATATGTATTAATATTTAAAACATTGTTTTTTTTTTATTACTAGCAGTTGACCAAAATACCAGAAGTTCTGAACCAAATTCGGTATCCAATGAAAATTCTACGACATATAAACAAGGACCTTCTTTCCAATCTGTATCGCAACCGAATGAAAGCGTTACAAGAACTAGTAATAATGAGCTCACGGACATTTTGCATTTTGAATCAGATTCTATTGATGGGAGAGGTAGAGGTATAGGAAATCATTATAATCAAACAAATTCATAATAAAAATATATTGTTCATAAGTTCCTTTAAGCGTCAAACAGGAGATTGTGGATCAAAACACTCAACTTGGATCAATAAATACCGTACACACCGAAAACTGTAATTTAACCACCATTATCATAGATGATAGCGATGACGAAGCTGAATCTAATCTGTCCACAAACAATGGTATGAGAACTTTCTGGCAATACATATTACATTTAAAATCAAATCAAAACCCAAATATTTAATTCATTTGATATCACAGTATGACGACTAAAAAAGCACAACCAATTTTTATAGAAATTCTGAACTCACATGTTGTGAGTTCATCAAAGTTAAATTGTTCGAATTGCGTAGTGCCGACATTCATTGAATTATTTTAGCCATTTGTCTTATTGGAAATGAAAAACAAATTCCATTTCTTCTCAGTACAATTTCACGTAGAAAAAAAATTGAGTTTCTATGAATTTTAATGATATAATGCTGCATAAATGAAATTTTGTTTTCACAAAAATTCTTGCACGTAAAAATACCTTTTCATTGAATCAGGTTTAAGAATATTTTTGAAGTGAAACTTCTTAGGCGGCGCTTCGAAATTTGAATGAGAATATTGAGGAGTGAAATTTCAAGGTCAATTTACTTCATTTCGTTACACGATAGAGAAGAAAGATATGTTGTACAGTAGATAGAATGAGAGAGATATACATTGTATAAAAGACTGAAAAAAATTTCATTGTCAGCGCTGAGTATTGAACCTGCAATCTCAGTTTTATAAAGCTAACGTGCTATATGCAGGGCTAAGGTCTTCATATGTAAATGGTGTCTACATACCAATTAATCAAACTACTTTTGCTGTAGATGCCTAGCGGGAAAATAAACAGCGCTCCTAGCGGGAAAATATAACAGCCTTATTCATAAACACATTTTAGAGGCAGTGTAACTTTAAACAAGAAAACGCTATTCATAAACATTTTCGCAACCATGTTTTTTGTTTGTCTTTTCGTTTAATATCAAAGACATGCTCCATATGCGCCCTTTGCAGCATTGTTTTTATGTGGCGGCCATTGCAAATCCATTGGAATTCTTAATTTTTGTAGAGATTTTCTTTAGTTCAGACACAAACCTTACAAACATAAGCAGCGAATGAAAAAATGTTTATTAATAAAGCCCAAGAATGATAGAAAAATAGATTGCGCATATAGTAAAAATAATTTTCTACGATCTGTGCATCTACGTTACGATAGACTTACGATATGAGCTTACGATATGGCTTTCTGTCAAGTCTTGTTAAAAATGTGAACAAATATGAAACAATGGCAAAAGATTCAAGAAACAAACTTGGTCTAGCGTGACGTCATGATCGTAAAAAATACTTTGTTCGTAGCTAGAAACATCAAAATTAAAAGTAAACAACATAACGGACCTGCGCAATGCGTAATCTATTTTTCTATCATTCTTGAATAAAGCGTAGTATGCTGTAGAAACGAAAATTTCTTAGCATTTAATTCTACACCCGAACTATTAGTGTAGTGTCAAAAATGTTTGTATGGAGAAAAAAGTAACTACAGTACGACCTTGCTCAATGCAACTAATAGAAATTCGGGCAATTGACATAGTTAACGTTGAAGAAACGCAAAAATAATAACTAAAATTTGTCCCATAGTTTTGAGTACAAAATAACCGGTAATTTTTGATTTTTAGTTTTTAAGGCAGAAATAAAAATGAAAATTAAGATCAAGTTTACAGTTGAGGTAGATTTATTGTTGTGACATTGTTCTGTGAAACTCCTTATTAATATGCCAAAAAAAATTTTTGAAAAACAAATTTATAAATGCACCTGAAGCTCCCATTGGCAAAAAAATCGCTCATTGTAGTTATGTAAAATAAAAAAATCCCTTTTTAAGAAATTATTCTCTTAATATGCAACACTTGATTTTCTCACGATCATACTCTCGCTCTCAAACTTTCAATAAAGCTACGCTCTGAGTTTTCTCCCTAGTGCAGCGATGGGTTCTATTCCAGATAGAACTCTACGCCACGTTACGTTGCGTAGCTTTACGATTGCATAATCGAGCCTTCACACTAAAATCGTTCTTATTCTAGAAAAGAAAGAGTGTATACAAAGAAGAAGTTTCACTTCTTTACTGTATACACGGTATACTGTATCTTCTTTTTTTTTTGTATATTTCTAGTTGTTTTAGGAAAACTAAGTTCTAAATTTCTACAAAAAACATATGTTATTCAGCCAATCATCTGGTAGCATTGAGCATTTATATCAGTGTTTAAAAAACTTAAAAACGTTCAATTGCTTTTGTTTTTACTTTGCTGTGCTTATTGAAAATCAAACAGCAACAACCAAAGCAGAAAGCACTATCTCAAAAAAAATTCTGCTCATTTTGCTTGGCTTTCTGAATCTCCGAAAGGCTAAGGCCGTTGTTATGCAGACGCTCATATGATCCCCGATCACGTCCTTATTTACGCTCTTTTTTCGTTTGATGAGCTCTGTGATGAAAGTATGTTATACAGACGGTCATTTGATCCCTGAACACTAGTACACTTTTTGCTAATTTTAATACTTTATGCAAAAAAGTATCACGAGTATGAGTATGGTGAGTGTTGCTATTATGCAGGTTTCATTACTGCTTTGATATATTTCGTACTAAAAGTGTCCTATCTTCATGCAAAAACACAAATGTGAATAATTGCACAGCGCAACACTATTTTGATCTCGTAATTCCATATCTTTTTCGAATCGTTTGGTGACCATTCTGGGCAAAATAAATTCCCTCGCTCACTCTCTCAAATTTCCCTTTTACATTGGAACAACAACAATGCGTGACCGTGATGAACCCGTGAGCGTCTGCATAACAACGGCCTAAGCCATGGTATAATAATACAAGGTAGTATTGACAGTTGCTTGGGCAACGACCATCTGTCAAAAAAAATGTCTAGAAAGAGAGTGTTCAATTATTGTTGATGTTTTACGCCATTGTTTGCGTTAACCAAACATTTGCTTGTAAAATATTTTCTATTTTATGTAATAATAAATAGTGAGCATTGTAATAATAGTGATTTATTATTACTTTAGCGAAAATAATTTGTCAACTTAATGTGATTTAGTGCAAACATAAAAAAAAATGTGGAAAACATTCAAATGCAGCAACCTCAGCAGCTGCATATGCATATGGACGAAATGCAGACGAAATGAAATAAGTTTTCAATTAAAATTGTGCATAATTGAATAAAATTTAACGCTTCCGACTGGAAAACGTTTAGCACAAATCACACATAGTTTTTTCAAAACTTTCATTATTTTATATTAAACGCACAAATTTTATTTAGGTTATGTTTTTCACTTTCGTTTCACATTATTCCACGAACAACTGTTTTTGACAGATGGTCGTTTCCTCGTTGCTGAGAAAATCAGTAGTTGTCAATACTACCTGTATAATTGTATCATGGGCCTAAGCAAAAGCATGATGTAATTAACAAGGTGGTAGTGAAATTTCACCATACACTCAATTTTGCTGAATCTGTCAAAAAATTGTGACATAAAGAGAGGACCTGTTGGTAAGTGTTAAATCGTCATTTGTTTTGTTTGCTTGCTAGTGGTAGTTCTAGCTAATAAGTAATAAACTGCAATTATATGTTGTTTTGTGGGATTTTCATAAAAATCATTGAAACTGTGAAAAACTAGATCCGAATATGGAAACACACTGTAATTGGCTGCAAGTATGGATGATCTGGCCATGTAGTTCCACAATATCAATAGCAGCAATAAGCTGATCCTATAAAAATCTTTTTCTTTTTTTTTTTTTTTTTTCAACATGCAATAACAATAGTTTAGCTACTACAGCTTTTTCGCGCATTCTCAGCATTCACCCATTCAAAGCCACAACCCAAAAATCTTTGAGATTTTCAACGATATTTGTAATAGTGGTTCAAAATGAGTTTATGTGGGAAAAATTTACCCACCAACACAGTGGTTGGGCTCGAGGACAACACAAGACGTCACGACTAACCATGCAGACACATAACCATGCAATTACACAATAGTTTTTAATCTACTCTTGAGTTGACCTTTTGACAAGTTAACATAAAAAAAGTTGCAATTCTTAACTAAGTTACTCATACGGTTTAATGGAGCAGTTAACATATAATTTGTTCTACTAAATGGTAAATAAATTCAATTGTTAGCGTTTCTACTGCTTCTCCGATTCGAGTTAAAATTTATAAGAGAAAGAAGTTCTGGAGAAACGAATACACCGGTTATGAGTTGGTGTAAATAGACAATATCTGCAGACTTCCTTCGCTCACTCAGTGATTGCATTTTTAATAGTTTTAAACGGTCCTGATAAGGAGGAAGGTTTAAATTGTCAAATCCACTTAGGCCCCTTAGAGCAAACCTAACAAAACGTTTTTGGACCCTTTCTATACGATCAACATTATCAACAAATTTCTTATGAAATTTAATCATGATGAAGCATCTTGCGACATCGATGTTTCCAACATGTTTGCAAACTTCTTTAAAACAACCTACTCCGATATACCATTGAGCATGAGTCTTGAATATCCTTACCTACCACCAGTTAACTCTTTTGAAACCCCCGTAATAGATTCTAATATAGTTATGCATTACCTTCAACAAGTTAAATCTTCTTTTACTACTGGTCCTGACGACATCCCGAGCTGCATTTTAAAACATTGTTCTAATAGTTTGTGTTCTCCCCTATCAAAAATTTTTAACTCATCCTTGCACAGCGGTCATTTTCCCAATATATGGAGAAAATCTTATATAATACCTCTTCATAAATCCGGTTCAAAAATTGATGTTTCCAATTACCGAGGTATCGCAAAACTAAGCGCAATCCCTAAGTTATTTGAGAAAATTATAACTGATCAAATAACCCACGTCGTATCTTCCTCCATTTCCACCTCTCAACATGGTTTCTTAAAGGGAAAATCTACGATAACTAACCTCTTGGAGTTTACTACGCGTGTTATTAAAGGTTTTACTTTAGGACGACATACTGACGTTATTTATACAGACTTTAGCAAAGCTTTCGACAGTGTTAATCATTATCTTCTTCTGAAAAAGCTTCATCTAATTGGGTTTCCCGTCAAACTATTACACTGGATTAAATCGTACTTGTCGAATCGTTCGCAAAAAGTTTTATATAAGAACTCTATGTCAAAAAATATTTTGGTCACATCAGGTGTTCCTCAGGGAAGTCATCTTGGTCCGGTTTTATTTTTACTGTTTATAAATGATCTTCCTTCTGTAATAAAACACTGTAACGTCTTAATGTACGCCGATGACGTAAAACTTTTTCTAACTTACAAATCGCCTGAAGAACAACAACTCTTACAATCCGATTTAAATAGTCTAGTGGAGTGGTGTAATTTAAACCTTTTAAAATTAAACTTGAAAAAATGTAAGCAAATGACATTCTCACGTCGAATTGCTAATAGTATAAATTACACTATAAATAATACTAACTTAGAAATTGTACACAGTTTTCTTGATTTAGGTGTAATTATGGATCCTAAACTTCGTTTCAATCTTCAAGTTAATTTGGTGGTAAATAAGGCTAGAGGTGTCCTTGGTTTCATTAAAAGATGGGCTAAAGAATTCAACGATCCTTTCACTACTAAGATACTTTATACCTCTCTTGTTAGACCAATTCTTGAATATGCATCCGTAATATGGAACCCTCAATACAATGTCCACATCGATGCATTAGAATCGGTCCAAAAACAATTCTTACTTTTTGCTTTACATTATCGTTGGAACCCCAACATTATTTTACCCCCTTATGAAACCCGCCTTAAAATTATTTCCCTGCCTTCCTTAAGAAGCAGAAGAATTATGCTAAATGTCTCCTTTTTATACAAATTACTCAGTGGTGATATAGACTCACATTACCTCCTTTCTTCATTAAACTTCAACATCCCTAGGAGCGGAGCCAGACATTTCCAGCTTTTTAAGTTGAGTCAGTGCACTTCTAATTATGCCCTTCACGACCCTTTGCGATGTATGTGTAGTGATTTCAATGGCAACTTGAACTTGATAAATTTTTCTGACTCGGTGGATGTCTTAAAACGTAAAATGATATTACATTTGAATACTTAACGCATTCATTGCGATAACAAATATAACTCGCGATAATTGTGTAGATTTTACGATTCAACATATAAGCATTATCGAATTTGATAAATACTTTAAGTTTTCGTTTTATTTAGTTTCGTTGCTTAATTTTTTCATGAAATTATTTTTGATCTTTAGTTCTATAGCTTGTTTAAAATGGGACCATGTATACCGTATCCCTCAGCTTGGTGTGTCAGAGTGTATCTCTTTTCCATACAAGTTTTTACCTGCGTTGGCCCAAATGCATGTCCAAATAATAACTTTAGCTCGGTGTTCCCTTATTTTAGTGACCCGAATATATAAATATATTGTGCCTGCATAATATATATTTGTATATCTGTGCTATGTTTGGTATTGGTTTGGTGTTTGAGAGTTGCATCTCTTTTCCACGTAGGATCTTGGGTTGGACAGTGGCCCCAAGCCGAATGACTACAATTATAAATGCGGTTATATATAGTCTAATAAATTACTTTGGATGTTGTCTTGTATTTCTTCGTGTTATGAAGAATGTGCTTTTATTCGATGATGCTTATTATGTTTACATAAGCACAAAAATTTTAAGATTTCAAATTTCAAATTTCTATATTTAATTTTAATTTCCGCTGAAAGGCCAAGCAATTGTGCTTAGTGGAGGCTTTTATTTGCCAACAGGTGGTAGGTTTTAGCACGTAGGTGCATTCTATTCAGTCCGGCTGATCCGGGAACTTCTTAGAATGTAAATCGTGCATGCGTATGGCGCGGGTCATACGTATCTATGAAGATTTCCTACTTCCGGGCGAATCCAAAAAAAAAAAAAAAAAAAACATGCACATTGTAACTTGGGCACCAAACTTGACTTGCGTATTCTAAGTGTGGACGCACAATTGTATAATACAACGTTGTAGTTGTAATCATACTATTAAACTCTTTGGCCCAGCGTTTTATAAATCCAAGCATTGGAGATGATTTTTTACAAATGTAATCAATATGGATGTTGAACGATAGCTTAGAATCCATGTATACACCGAGATCTTTCACGACATCCACACGACTTAAGACTTAAGGCATCTTTAATTTGATAATTGATAATTAAATTGTTTCTTTTACGCGAAAAGTTCATAGTTTGGCATTTATCTGGGTTAAGAAACATATTATTTTTAGAACACCAAACCTCAAAAGATTTCAGATCAGACTGGAGTAGGGCTGAACTGTCTTGTGAGCTTATTGTTCTGTATATTTTCATATCATCTGCATAAATAAGCAGATGAGAGTTTTTTATGATGTGTGTTACATCATTAATTGCTAAAATAAACAGAAGTGGACCAAGGTGGCTACCTTGAGGAACACATCTTGGAGGAAATCTACGAAAGCTGTACAACAATCCGTACGAATGGTTCATAATGCTTTAAGAAGAAAAGAGCTGGACTCTTTATCTTGACCTGCCGGAAAAGTAGTTTAATCTATTTGAGGTTAAGTTTAATATTTGTTGGTTTTTTATTGGCTAATAGCTTTGCTTTATTTACAACGCGAGCCAGCGCAGTCCGTCACGCATATCGTCTCAGCAATTTTTTATGCTTATCCATGTTTTTTGCACGTTTATAATCAATCAAATTATACTTTTGCAATAAGCAGAAATTTCACAAACTATGTTTTGCTTAAAATATGTAATCAGCTGTTTTTGACAGATCGAGAGTTCATTTTTGTGAGAGATGTTGAAAATTCACTACCACCTTGTTAATTACACCCTGGCTATGTCATGTTAAAGGTAGTCAAAAATGCAATTTTGATTATTGTTGCATGATTATTTGATTATTATAGTTTTTATTATTTTAATATTAAAAACAGAATTTGTGTAATTTTTTGAGTAAAGAGTGAATATTTTAGACGTTTAAAAAAAAAAATTAAATATTGAACGCTAAGCTAACAGTGCCCTTCAATTGGTTTTATTAAGGTTTGCCCTTGAATTGAATTTATCAACAAAAAAAATTGAAGGAAATACATTCCAAAATGGAAAGTAAAACATACGAATTTCTGATAGTTTTTTGTCACTTTAAGGAAGCGATTTTATTAGAAAAAGACACTGTACTAAAAGTTTGTGCAATTTTGAAAGTATGTGAATATTTTTTGTGTCAAAATAGTAGAGTTTTTCAAAAAATTAATTAGACGAACATTTTCGGTTAAAAAACTATGCTAGTAGTTAGATTTGTGTTTCTTGTAAAAGGGCGAAAGAGGCGTGGACAAAACTTAATATGCTAAAACCTAAGTTAAGTTTTAAGTAATATGTGTACCGAATTTGAGTTAAATCCGTCCAGCCGTTAAGATTTTTATTCGCGTCAAACAAACAGAAAATTACTTTTATTAATAAAGATTTTTTATCTTAAAAAGTGCATTACTTAAAAAGTCAAAAATAATCAAAAAAAAAAAAAAATTCTTAAGATGTGATTTATAATGGTTTATCGTAAAGCAATTAATTTTAATTGTTGTTTTTTTCCATAGAAGTATATGAATACATTAACAATTTTCTTCTTAATTCTTTTAGTCAAAAGTGCTGTTAAAGTGGAAGCCAAATTCCTTAACAATCTACAGTTCAGCCTTGATGATTCGAATAGTTCGGTGCATGTGCATACCTTACAAGAAACACCGGCGATAATAATTGACGATGATTATCATGTAAACGAAACAGTTAACAATACAGCCACAAATTTAATCGATCAACTTATGAACCCAACAGAGCAAATTCAATTTCCAAGTACGCCACTGAGTGGAATCCCTTCATCGCTTTTAAATGATGCAGCAAGCACTTTTAGTGAGGCTCAAAGGCTTCATAGTTCTTTGGAAGAAAGTAGTTCCATACATGAAACGTTGCAATCAGAGATTGATCAAGAAACTCAAAATTCAAATGATACTTTAAACAACAGCTCAGAAGATGTTGCACTATTACTTGAAATCAATGTTCAAAAAGTCGATGACTTCAGCGATATAGATGATGCCACTGAAGATGAGCAGTGTGATTCAGAGCTCGAAGTTGCTTTGAATCTTAAAGAATACAAACGGTCGGTAGGAGAGAGGATCTCACCAAATTTAATTGGTTGTCAAACAACGAACGTGCCAACAGAAGCAAAAACGAATTCAACGAACATTGCTGCAATAAAGAAAAAATCAGCAACTGCAACGAAATCGAATCGTCAAACTGAAAATAAAAATAGCCACTTAGTGCCGCAGATCACACATGCATTTCGTTCATTGCCGGTTACAGTAATAAAAGCAAAGCCCAATGAAAATCCAAAAACAGCTGAAATTAATGCAGCACCATCAAGCTCAACAAATACTTCAAGCGCCACTGAAATCAGCAACACTCAGAATGCCACCAATAACAGTGGAGCGAACAGCACACAAGCTGTTAACTCAGGCAGCACAGCCAGCAGCTTCTCCGCCTCACAAGCACTCGCCACCGATTGCACGCTCTTTGATAATTCGCAACTTTTGCGTGACTTGGAAAAAGTGCAAAGCAGTAATATCGAAACAATCACTACAGAAGTCTGTACACAGCTTAAAACAACGTCATCTACCAGTTCTTTGGAATCGACTACTTCTACATCTTCATCCTTGCAGCAGGTAAATGAGCAGACTAAGCATTTTCATAAAACAATAATCTATCGACAACTATATCAATTTCATTATTTTTCCGCTTTAAATGAACAACACATTGCTAACTACGAATTGCCTCACATGGCCTTTGAGCAACAATACATGCAGGCACACGTTCGTGTGAGCAGTGGCCATCGCCTTAAAATCTATGGCAGTGACTTGGTTCAATTATTATTTCCCACATTTTCCCAAACCAATCTATGTGATCTGTTTTATGTGCTTAATGATATGAAAGAATATCATTTTAATATATGTGATAGAGATGTAATTAGCGCTAAAGGCGATCTGCGCGAACGTGTGCTCTATTATTTGTTTCGTTCCGCGCCAATATTTTGCTATTGTAATTTAAAGTTTGATTGTAATTTGCGCGAATACGCTACTTGTGTACCAATTACTTCGATACATAATAAATCTCTAACGCGTCAGCCTCGCTTTCTACTGACCGCATCAATAAAGCCTTCAATACTTAAAAATATGTCACGACTTAAATCGCAACTAAAATTAACAAAGTAAATGCCTGCTTATATTATAACTGTACATTGTAAATTTTTGTTAGTATTCAACACATTGTTACATTTGTCTGATGTTTATTTCCAAAACTTTTCGGAATAACGTTAATAAATTTTTTTTTAACAAATATAAAACTGTGTTTTTTTAAACTAATGAATAATTTCTTTTATTTTTACAGGAACCAAGTACGAGTAAGCAAAATGTTGGAACCGAAAAGTAGTATTTTAATTTTTATTTCGTTAAGTTGCCGATTTGTGTTTTTGTATTTTATTTATTAATAATGGACTTAAATAAAATAAGTTTTAAAGTTACATTTTATTTTGTTTAAATCACTAAGGAGTTGACTGTGACATGGGTAAACCCGTTGGTTTTGATGTTACAGCGTATCTTAACTGTAATCCTTATTCCCTCTCCCCTGTTCCGAAACTTGTCCTCATTTTTATGAATATTCTTATTTGTCCTTCTCCTTTTCAAAATTCTTGTTAAATCCATGTTCAAGTTCATTGTTCGAAACCCTTTATAATCCGTGTTGCATTTCCTGACCCAGACTTTGTCACAATCTTTATCCTAAATTATTGTCCTCCCTTAATCTCTTTCACAACCTTGTCCTAAATATTGTCCTCGGTGTGTCTACATTTTGATCCGTGATCTAATCTTTGTCCAAGTCCCTGCCCCACACCTTATCGTATTCCTGGTCCTAATCTTTTTCCAAATGCTTATTCTCATCCTTTTTTCTAAACCTTCCTTGTCCAAATTCTTGTAATATTTTTGTCCTAAGTGTTTGTTATTCTCTGTATTATTTTTTTTTATTTTTTGTTTTGTTAATGTTAATTATTTTGGTTTTTTTTATTTTTGTTTATTTTTTACTTTTGCTTTAATTCTTACGTAGTACATTTGGATGTACCTTACTGTCATGCGATTCAACGATGGCGCATTTAGGTTACATTAAGCGGTTCCCTGAGAAGATACATGGCAACTTTTTTTTTATTTTATTTGTATCATGTGGCCGAAAACTTCACCTTTACTGTCGTTCCATAAAATTAAACGCAGCCCGAATAACCACACAGTTATAATTCTATGCATAGTTTTTTCATTGTTGTTGCATTTTCACAGCATTGAGCGGTAGTATCCGTGGTATCATGGCCCCAACAATTTTATTTTCGCTATGAAGTCAAATAACCATTCTTTGTTGTAGTAAATTTATTAGAAAGATTTTCCGTACTATAAATTTTCACTTAGCACTCATACTTAGCGAGTGACAATTCCATACAACGCCGATGTATTTTGGCAAAATTTTCTCAATGCCAGTTGGCACGTAAAAAATAATTTATAAAAAACTACCACTGTGGTTTTGATGGTGTAGGTTGCGGTTCTCATACCCTCCACTCAGGAGTTTCTGTTGTCGAAATCCATTCCAAAGCAGAGTCCTTAGCTATGTTGCCAGAAAAGCACGATAAATAGTGCTTATGGTATTTTCCAACGATTGTGGGATGTGGGAATTCCCATGGTATTTTGTGGTAAAAATCTCTCGCGTGGGAAAAAATACCACATGTGAGATTTTTACCACGCGTGGGAAAATAAATACCTCAAATTACCACAAAATACCATAAATTACCTCAAATTACCACAAAATACCACAATACCTCAAAATACCTCAAAAGAAGATTTGAGGGATTTTGTGGTAATTTGAGGTATTTTGTGGTATTTTGAGGTATTTAGCGAGTGTGGTAATTTGTGGGAATTAAGTGTGAGAAAAAGAGAATTCTGGTGGTAATTTCATCTGGCGACACTGGTCCTTACCTTTAACCTGTCTATATATATGTTTAAGAAAGATCAAAATAAGTGATAATTACTTTCTATTTATTGTTTATGGTTATAGGGAAGTTTCTGGAGAGTATCTTGGGTTACTCGAATAGGTGATTACGATTACAAACAGAAAAGAATCGTACTTAATCAATTATTTTACCTTTTTAAAAAAATAATCGAATTAAAAGCTATGTCGAGGTTACAATCGTTGATCGGCTTATGCCTATTTTAAGAATTTGCGCCTGTCATTTCTGTTTTGCAAGCATGGTCAGGTTGTCCAACACTTGATCCTTCCAACGAACATGTAAGCGTCGTCTTCTTCGTTGACCATCACCCGGCACCGTTTTCGTAGCCAGCGCAGCCGCTCGATTTTAATACGATTAACTATGTCGATGTCAGCTTACAGCTCATACAGCTCGTAGTTATATTGAATTCGGTACTCGCCATTGAGGCAAGTTAGACCGGAGATCTTACGAAGGATCTTTCTCTCGAAGGCTCCCAACGGCTCTTTATCAGAACTGCTCAACGTTCAGGTTTGTGTTGCATGTAATATAACGGACATGATTAGTGACGTATAGAACGTGAGTTTTGATTGTCGAGAGAAGGCTCTGTATCCCAATTATCGACTCAGCCCAAAGTTACACCTGTTAGTAAGATTTATACGTCGTTTTATCTCAATACTGACATGATCGAGGACATGAACCAGGAGTTCACTTTGGATCCCAGGTAGACGATGTACTTAACAAGCTCTAAGGAGGCAACTGTGACGTGGTTTCCAAGATTCTGACTTTTTATTTGTTGAGACTAGATATTTCGTCTTATCTGCGTTATACTTTTGCATAACACTCTTGTAGAATATTGTGCCACTACGCTTCAGATCACTTTGTCTCGAATCTCGTTTGGTATCTAATTAAGTGGTGAGATTCTTCTCGATTTTAACTGTGCTGATGGTGTTGCTCAGTGTCATTCTGCAAAGACGGATGAGGAATTCTAAATTCAGACATGATGGAGTGTAGGTGATTCCTTATTTGTTTCTCTAGGGTCTTCTCCAAGATTTGTCGTAGCGTAAATATCTGGTCGATAGTGGATCTGCCAGGTTTGAAGCCACACTGATAAGGTCAATTCAATTGATTTACAACAGGAAGGCCATCGGTTCCTGCGGCTTTTTTGTTTTCAAGTCGAGCTATAGATTTCAAGACTTTCTTTCGTTTTGTTTTATTGAAATGTGTTTTTTTACGTGGTGGGCTCTCATATTAGCCGTCAAACTACCGGTTGCCAGTTAACCGTTTCTAGAGGACACCACGGAGAGATTCGAGTCGACTTGAGACATGGATAATGCTGACCTCACCAGGATGAGACCTTCAGACACTGCCATGTGAAAATCGCTCCCCTGCCCCTCAGGCGTTGCCTCGTGTTGATCTTCCTCCACTTTCCCTACTTTATTTTAATTTTGGAACCAAAAAATATTTCACAGGATAGGTGTAACACCTAAATTATTTGGTTCAAAGATAAAAATTGGACTTAAGTGCAAGCGGGTTTGCAATAAATTTGATGATTAAAAAGTTGTTTAATCATTATTAAGGGGTCTGTCTAGATTTGTGGTTGTGCGAAATTGATTATTTTAGGTTTTTTTTTTTTTTTATCTATGTTTCCATATCGACTCATAACCGCCAAAATATCTTAAGCGACATAATATCCGATTTACGTTTTTTGATGAAAATCGATAATTTGCGATGGTTTACATCGTCTGTCAAAATTTCATAGGTGTACGAAATTAGATTATGAATTTAAACCAAAAGCAATTTTAGCTTAAGTACACACTACATGTTTGTTTACATTTTTCATGACAGCAAAGTGTCGCTTAAGATGAAATTCTCTAAAAGAAATTAATCAATATAAGAGATAAAATTAATAGCAAAGAGATAAGAGATAAAAGATAAAATTAATAGCAAAGATAATTAAAAAAAACCTTCTCCTGTAAAATTTTCTTTTTGGCGCTTAAGATATTTTGGCGGTTATGAGTCGATATAATATCCGAAATTATAAATTAAAATTAATCTCAAGTGAAACTCAAGTGAAATAAAAATATATTTTGCTTTTTTCTCAAAACTGTTCAAAAAGTCGGTTGCATCTATAGTCCAATTAAAAGAATATCATTCCGTATATATTTTTAATATTTTTTAAATCTTCAAGTTAAACCTAAAAAAATTTCTGCGTTTTTCTGCGGACCGTAACTGTTACGACTCTTTTCAAAAAAGTCAATAAATAATAGTTATTTTTTGACCGATTCTTTTTCAGTCAAAAATAAAAGTCAAAATTTGACTTATTTCTTTGGTCAAAAATAACAATTGAAATTTGACTTTTATTTATTCGGTCAAAAATAACAGTTAAAATTTGACTTTTATTTTTTCGTTCAAAAATAAAAGTTAAAATATGACTTATTTTTTCGGTCAAAAATAAAAGTTAAAATATGACTTATTTTTCAAAAAGTGATTTCAAAAGTCAAATAAATAAAGAGCTTAAGATTATTATTCCTTAGCTAACAAGCTTCGCACTGCTTTAATTAAATATCGAAAAGACACATTTTTTCCGCCTGACTTTAAATTGAAATTTCGAAAATAACAGTTATTTTCGGTCCCTGCACAGAACTTAAGTTATCAAAATGAAGTTGTTTGTGTCATTTATTTCGGCTCATTCACAATGAACTAACCATGGTATAATAATACAAGGTGACATTGACAGTTGCTTAGGAAAACATCTCCTGTCAAAAAATATACTCAAAATATACTCGTTCAGAATCGGCCATTGAAAACACAAACAATGTTGAAAACGTTGAAGTGAAAAAAAAAACAACAACCTTAGCTGCAGATGCATAGCTGTTTTTGACAGGAGATGTTTTCTTGTAGAATAGAAAGCAAGCAGTTGTCAATGGTATTATTATACCATGTGAACTAACTAGTGCTACCGCAAAACACCTTTTTTATTTGAGCTCTTTGAAAACACCCATATATCTTTAACCAAAACTTTATTCGATTATCTTGTTCAATAAGAGAGAAAAAATAAATAAAACTAGATAAAGCAATTTTTATATTTGAATCATAATTTTATAAGATAGATATTTTATTGGGTAAAGATGATAACTTTGTGCTAGCCACCTCAGAATCTTGATTTTATGCAGCCAACAACCAATTGTTGACGCACATTATCATGCAAAAGAAGTAAGAAATGATCTTCGGCTAGGCAGAAGTTAAAATACCCCCACGGTCGAAGCGAATCAACTTTTTTGGGTTAAAGTTTCACTTCTACCGTGCGTGGTGGCCACACACATATATTTTTTTTCATTTTTATTTTTTTTTATCAAAAAAAAAAAAAAAAAAAAGGAGTACATTAAGTTTAAAGGAGATAAGTTTAAAAGATAGTTTTTGTTAAAAAAAAAACTAAAAAGGTAAGATTAAAATCTGATTTGACATAAATATAGCTAAGTAAAAGTATGACAAGAGATAACACCGTGTTCAAAATTCGGAACCCAACTCTCTACCAGAAAAATATATTGGTTCAATGTTGTTTTTGTAAATTATTACTATCAGTTAATTAATTCTTATTTTTCATAGCAGCAAGTGTCGTATTTGCGTGACAGGATTTTATTATTTGTTATTTTGTAATTATCTTATATTCTTCGATGATTCACTTTAAAGTTTTTTTTTTTTTTGAGTATTTGTTTTTAGTATTCTTAGCTACATTATTATTTTTATGCGGTCTTAAAAAGCATTTTATATATACCAATAAAATATTTTTTAATAATTGTTAGCTATGATAATTGTTGGGAAATAGTTAGGAAAATAGCGTGGAAAATATTTTGTAAGCCAAAGTGGTCATTTGAGCTGTACATGAACTTAGTTTCAAAGTGAGATAAGATTTTAAAACCAATGAACAAACTGTGGAGAACTCCACTGGATATCAACTTGTAATCATGAAACAAGTTAGAAAATTCATATACAGTGGACCCGCAGTAATCAGACAAACGTTTTGTAAGGCGGTATCGGATGATCGAATTTGTCGGACTATGGAATACTTTAACCGATCCATTGTAGTCCTGAACTTTTTTGAAAAGTACGTTGTAATCCAAAAAAAAAATCTTTTTGTCGATGACTTAAAAACTGCGATTTTGCTTGACCCAAAGGCAAGTTTCTGTAATTATTTAAAAAATTTTTGACTTGTTGCTCTAGGGATAGCTGTTCTGGAATTGAAAAGTAATCAGCCAGTTTAAGGAAGTCTTCAATAAATGAAGGACGTTTTGCAGAATGAAGAGAGCAGGCTGCAGGCTGCTAAAAATTCTTTAAATACCTCGCCACCTTTCCAATTCACCGGGTGCCCTACTTGTTTACACTTGACACAGTATGGTTGCGCATTATCGACCTGGTTTAGAGGGCACTCTCTAGGTTCGTGGTTTTCACTGCACCTAACAGAATTGTAATGTCGATTACAGTTACGCGGTATATGCCCCCCGTGTTGGCAACGTTTGCATTGAGGTTCCCTAGATTTTGTTCTCGGGGACTCCCACACCACCGTCTGGCTCAAGAGATATTTAACGTGGCTAATATCTCCCAACTTCTTACCCGGCTTGAGCGAAACGAGGAACAGACCCGTCTCCGAATTTATTTTAGTTGAAAATTTGGAAACCTTGCTGACTGTGTCGGGCACGATCTCATCGAGTGCGTCTTGGATGTCGGACAGATCGGTGGAGAAGAAGATGCCACGCAAAATGAATGAACAAAACTCACGTTCTATAAGTCACTAATCATGCCGTCCTATTATATGCAGTACAAACCTTGACGTTGAGCAGTTCTGATGAAAAGACTTTGGAAGCTTTCGAGAGAAAGATCCGTCATAAGATCTTCGGTCCAATCTTATGACGGATCTTTCTCTCGAAGGCTCGGTAGTCGAGTTGGTAGCGTGCTCGACTGCTATCCCAGAGGTCCCGGGTTCGATTCCCGGCCAGGCCATGGTCCTTCGCTTTAAAAACCTTTCTAAATTTTCTTTTCCTCTTTCCTAAATCAACTGAAACAAATTTACCACTGAAACAATTAATATTTACCACTTGAAATGAAATTATTGAAATGTATTTATCACCAATGTGTACGACTTGAAATGAAACTATTGAAACTATTGAAAATGTATCTATGAATAATTTAATATAACTAGTCTGTAAGAGTTGATCTCTGTTAGATGAAAATAAGTAAATAAATAAATAAATAAAAAAAAAATCTGCGTCAATGGCGAGTACTGAATTCGATGGAACCAAGAGCTCTATGAGCTGTACGCTGACATCAACATAGTTAAGCGCATTAAAATCGAGTGCCTTCGCTGGCAAGGTCATGTTTGATCGAATGGAAAACGACGCTCCAGCGAAAAAAATATTCGATTCGGTGCCCGGTAGTGGTCAACGCAGAAGAGGATGCCCACATCTTCGTTGGAAGGATCAAGTGTTGGATAACCTGACTGCACTTGGTGTTTCCAACTGGCGCTAGCAAGCGAAAAACAGAAATGACAGGCACAATTTCTTATACGAGGCCAAAACGGACCAACGGTTGTAAGCGCCAGATAAGTAAGTAAGTAAGTACGTTGTAATCCGAACAATTACATACATACTCATCAAAATCTGAAAGTCACAAGTTTAAGCACCCATCTATATGATTTTTACTTTCAAATAAAACGTTTGAAAAGTTTATAGTTATTGGACGTTTAGTCTACAAGTTACAGTGGTTTTAGAGAAATTTGCATTTTTGGCCACTTAGGACTATCGATTTTACTCTGGGATGTAGTGATGTATATTAAAGGGCTGCACAAATGCATTTGCTTCTTTGATTACAACAAGTACTTTAAGTTAAGCACATCACTTGTAGAATAATTCAGCAAAGAGATAGAGAACAATTAATATTTTAACTCACTCTCTCTCGGATCAAATGCATACGCAACTTGCTCTCGTCAATTATAAAAGTTATCGTTATCGCTATCATGGCAAATGAAAAAATAACTATATAGTTCTACCTTGTACTCCAAATACTTGCGTATGTTGAAATCAAAAGGCATTATTAGTGTGCTTAACCAGTTACAATTATCAGTATTTTCAGCTTAAATGGGGGTCGGAGAGGGTTATTATGTATGACCGACCCCCATTACTTTTTTAATAGGAACACTTTTCTTTTTGGACCTATCCACTCCGACCCTGCCTTAGGTGTGTTCCCATACAAATTTTATGATTTTTGTATATTTATACCCTACACTTACACTTGAACAGGGCCGCAAAAGGAGAAAATATTCCTTTTGCAAAAGTAGTGGGGGTTGGTCATACATATTAACCCTCTCCTGTCCTTCCTTTATAACCATACATGCAATGAAAATTTATCTTCTAAAATACTCAAGTACTTATAGTACTTGCTTACTTGTAGTCCTCTTGCAAGTTCTTTTTATTTACATAAATAATGAGTGAGAGTCAATAACTCATTTGTTTTGCCTTCAACTAGTTTTTTATTTACGCACACTACCAAGTATTTGCGCTCACGCCAACGCTATCCGCAAATGAGAGTGAAAGAGCGAAAGTAATTGCGCACCACACAAATGATTTGTAAGGCGATTCAAATGCATTTGTGCAGCTCTTTAATGGATATATGATTTATCCATTATGCAAACACGATACCCAGTTCGCACGGAGCTTTCTAATGGACAAATGTAAATGCAAAATGTTGTAAACACCATGGTTGAATAAATACGGTTGTCGTACGGGTGAGAGCGAGTTCCATAAATGTCAAATCGAAGTGGACAGCTCATACAAAATCTGTGAGCGGAATTTGATAGCATGTCAAGCCGATGGAGTTGTTGTTGTTGCTTTTCATTGATTTTGACAATTGTGGTTACTAAGAAGAGAGTACGAGACAACCCGAGAGAACCTTATTTATTCAACCATGGTAAACACTGCCTTCTTATATATTTAAGGGGTCAGCTATCTCACGTAGAAGAATCATTTAATTAAGTCAATTAGGGCGACCAGGGGGTCATCGGCGAGTTCAGCATCATCAAATTCTTCTTTACAATTTCTCTCGAATTCGAGTTCGAATAACGCTTGTCAAGCCATTTCGTTGCTTGAACACTATATTTCCAATTGAAAAGCAATGCTTCATCAACAAACACGAAATTCAGATTTTTCCACTATTCTGAACATTATAAAAATAGCGTTTAAGTGACGCTTAAGTGACAATTTTACTTCTAAACAGGACATCATATAAATAATAATAAATAATTTATCAACCATAAATTCAGTGAAATTAACCAAAAACTACTTTTCTCAAAGATATTGTTTCCTTGAAAAAATTATTTTACTTACAGTTATAGAGCAAAATGTCATTATTAATCAACAAAAGAAGACAGGAAGATAACAACAGGAGATACTATGATACAATTATACAAGATAGGAGTGACAACTTGATTTTTTTCTCACTAGTACCTTGCAGCGACTGTAATTTGCCTGTATATTTTGTTTTCTATTTTCTTTTCTTCTTTTTTCGTTCTCTAATTTATACTATGTGGCGTAGTTGGTTAAAGTGCGTGGCCGCTATGTCAACGAACTTGGAGACCCAGGTTCGAACCCCAGCAGCGACAGAAAATTATTTGAATTAAAATAATTTTTCTGTACGGCCGCCACCTCTCTGCAGACAATGGCAAACCTCAGCGAGTAATCAAAATGCCATGTAAAGCTTCTTGAGAATAAGAACATTTCGTTCATCGCCGTTCGGAGTCGGCGTTAAGCCTGTAGGTCCATTTCTCGGTCAATTGTGTATAAACTTAATAACACGCACAACACAATTGATCCTAAGAAGCTAGGTCAAAGTCCTTTCAAGGGCTGAAATGGCCAGTTATTTATTTATTTTTTTTTTTTAATTTATACTATTTTTTTGATTAGTCAAAAATGATTAAATTATATAAGAAAAATTGCTTATCTGCTTTAGTCTTAACGGGACTGTTTATGTTCCCGAAAAACTGCTTTTCTCATACAAAAACTACATCAATCAACAATGAAGACATTAAAAAGTTCTCTAAAAGTGAAACGACATTTTCAAAAATAATTGTTAAACGGGACCTTAATACAAACAGAAATAGTTTTACCTTAACGAAAAGTGTGAAAAAAGAGAAAGTCGATAATATTTTCCAATATTTCCATTAGTTCAATAAAAATAATAAAATACAGATTTTTTTTTTTTTGCGGATACACAGTTTATTAATGATAAAATAAATAATTTGTTGTGTCATTGCCTTTCGATTACTTTATACCAGTGTTTTCTTTCGGTTGTTTTCTTTCGTTTTCGTAACAATCTGCCAAATCGGAAAAAAAAATTTAATGGAGAGTTTTGAACAGTAAATAAATAGTTGGTTACGTCATGTTTCCATTTAGCACTTGGCTATTTTATCATCATGGTTGATACAGAGTTAATGTAAAACAGTAAGTAAGTTTACAGTATGTAAGTATCTGTAAGTAAGTATGTAAGTTTACAGTAACAAGTAAGTAATTCGAAATCAAGCAGGTGGCAGCACTGAGTGTTCGAAAAACAGCTGATGTGTTGAATTTATTAGTGACTAAGGGTTAAAGATATACAAAACAATTCATTCTTATCAATGAAAAGTGTTTCTTGGGCAGATAATTAATATTTTTTTTATGATATAATCATTTTTTTAAACAAAGTGAGACATAAAGTGATACGAGACAAAAGGAATCATGTCGGACGAAGTCAATTCAGAGCAAGCAATGCAAATCTTTAAGTTCGCCCCATTTCATTCCTTTGTAAGTCCAACCTTCTGGCATAAATTTTCCGAAATCAAGCTTGATTTCGATCGTCTCTCGGATGCACCTAAGCACATACGTGGGTTCTATACAAATCGGGATTCAAAGGCATGTCTACTGGAGGTGGACTATACCTCATTTAATGGGTAAGTGCGCAGTAGGCAAGAAGACAAAGTCTTTGTTTGTATGTATAAACTTTTGATTTGCTCACTAAATACATACTTTTATTTCAGCGACTTCAAGGCTCCGAAATACTGCCACGCAGCACTGGGAACGATTTACAATAAAAATACAATCGAGGATTTTAAAGAATGTGATAAGAATGCGTTATTGTTATCTGAGGGACGGAGGCTGTTGAATGATTTTAAGAATGGTCTTATTCTAGAGGATCCATGTTCTCTGGCTCGCTTTGCAATATTATCGTTTGCGGTAAGAAAGAGAAAGTCAGACAGACAAATGCTGACCTTTTGACTTTGTGAAAATCAAGGTCAAATTTGGAGAAAAACAATAAGTTTTAACCTTTCTCTTACAAATCAATCCAATTTTAGGATCTTAAATGTCACAATTTCTTTTACTGGTTCTCATTTCCTTGTCCTCTCGAGCCAACTCTGCAAACGAAACATGCCAAACCAAGGAAACTTAACGATATTCCTGAATTGCAAAATTTTGTCAATATTTTAGAAAAAACCCAACCGGATGAGCAGCAATACTTCATTTATAAGTCAAGTGACTCGAATAGATTTTATACTTTAAAAGAATGCATTCAGCTTCAGACACCAGCTGATAATTTTGCAAAGGATATTATCGATGACTACTATTTTTGCTTTGCTGATGCAAACAATGATGAGAATCCATCCTGGGTAATGAGAACCTATGCAGCATTTTTGTATTATAGTTGGTAGGTATAGGTTTAATAAACCTTCAAAGAAGTAACATTGGTCATTGATGTCACTTTATTTGTCTTTCCTAGTCCTGCACTAGTTGGACAACATATTAAATTTATTGGTCTACGCTTTGACAATCATATGCGACCAGATGTCAGTCTTGTTTGGGAAGTTTTCCAAAGTGAGTGTCTCAAATTCGATAAAGAAGGGATTCGATTTGTTGGCTGGGAACCAAATCGTAATAATAAAATGGGACCAAATATCGTATCGATGAGCGATAGCATGGATCCTTCAAAGTAATAAAATTTTCATTTTGAACATGATAATCGTTGAGAAACATATCTACTAACATATTTATTACAGGCTAGCAGAAAACTCGATGGATTTAAATTTGAAGCTTATGAAGTGGCGTTTAGTGCCGGATTTGGATTTACAAAAAATTTCTGAGACAAAATGTTTGGTCTTTGGTGTGGGTACCTTGGGATGTGCAGTAGCCAGAAACTTATTGGTATAATTATTGTAAATATTTGTTTTCACAAATCCAACATAGTTTCTTCTCAGTCATGGGGCTTTAAGTACATAACTGTGATTGACAATGGCAAAGTCAGTTTCGCAAATCCAGTGCGACAAAGTCTTTACACACATGCAGATGCTATGAAAGGCAATATAATGAAAGCTTCAATTGCTGCCATACGTTTGAGAGAACTAAATCCGAATGCGGTAAATTGCTTCTTAATAAATGCACAAAATTCTCAAATAATGCTCAAATTTAGGTAACTGCTGGACATGTTATGCAAATTCCAATGCCTGGTCACACCATCGGAGAATCGCAAGAAAAGGAAACTACTGAAGATTTAAATACTATTGAAACATTGATTAAGCAGCATGATGCCTTGTTTTTGCTAACCGATTCCAGAGAAAGCCGTTGGTTGCCAACAGTATTGGGTGCAGCTTACAACAAGGTCCCTTCACTCAAATCAAATATTGTTTACATTTTAATTTTTAACTAAAATTCTCTTACATTTTTAAAGATTGTCATTAATGCTGCATTAGGTTTCGATAGTTACTTAGTTATGCGTCATGGAACTCGCAGAAGTTCTGTTGGAGATGGTGACAACCCAGCATCAGTAGATATCGATGATTTAAAGTGCATTCCAGGTTCAAACTTAGGCTGCTATTTTTGTAATGATGTCACAGCTCCGGGTAATGTGAGTATTTTATTAATTGCATCGAAGTTCTTTTTTTTTTGTTTTTACAAACGCAATCGATATACACTACTTTTTGTATATATATAAAAATTTTTTTAATTTTTGTAATTTAAATAGTGTACCCTATTTTTTTCATAAAAACAAAAATAAATACACTAACAATCATTCGCAATTTTCAATACTCCAAATGTGAACACTATTTATGCTTAAAATGCTTGCCGAGAATCAATCAGCTACGTTCTAATTTCACTTTCCAATGATCGAATTACATTTATTTTTCGAACTTAAATGGATCACGATTGAGTGTTTCAAAATAGCTTTTTACGATATTAAGTTTATGTAAATCAGGAATTAAAATTGACAAAACAAATGAATTATAAACAAAGTTTAAACATAGAACTTTTCAAAAAGGGATATTTAAACTATGAAGTTCATAGAAAGAATCTAACTTAAAAAAAATGTTTTTGTTTATACATTCTTTCAAATGAAATGTACCAAAATTTAAACTACATTCGTTTTCGTTGAGATAAAAATCTGAATTCAACATCTATGTCTATTCATTCCGTGCTGACCCATGCATATTATTTCTTTCAAATAAAGAACAAAAAATGAGCAACGAAAAGTTTTTACTTCTTATTTGACGATTTATGGACGATTTAATGGAAATCCGTTTCTGTGGACTGTTATATTTCCCAAAGCGCTTTATTTTTGAAGAGAAAAATATCTATCATTAAATTAATTCATATATCTATATTTTTATTTACTAAAACTTTAAAATGATGTGTATACTGCGCATTAAATTAACGCTCAATTAATTAATTAAATGTGAGTTAAATATTTTTTTAGTTAATCATATTACGACTTAGTTACCTAAGGCTGGATTGATTTTCGCACTCTTCTCCTTTCTTCATACTACATTATATCAAAGCCTCATAAAAGTGAGTGACCTGTCCTAACATCAAAAAATGACCCAGTCTATACACAGGGAAGTAACTTCTTACTTAAGAGATTTAGTTCATCCACCCTAAACTACGAAAAAAATAATCCGAATTAATTTTACTTTCTGGAACTTAATATAAACTTAGCTGGAACTATAAGTATAAAATTCTTCAAGTTATTCAGTAATTTAGCAACGTTTTTATTTTGATAAGATGGAAAGTCTTACAAACTTGATTATTTTTTATGAATATGCATACCTTTTTAACACTTTGGTTTGTTTAGATAAAAAACATCGCTTGATAGAAAACAAAATTTGTAAATCTTTAGTCTTACCATTTATCAAAATTGCTCACTAACTAGTTAGATATATTTCCCTTTTACTTTAAGTGCCATTGTGTAATTATTCAAATACTTTATAAGTACAGCTAAATTTGATAATATAATGAAATTTTGGAAGAGGTAAGAAGGCTATTTCCTACAATAGATAGGAATTGAAAATGCTTCCACTGAAGAACAAAGTTTTCTGAGTTCCATATAGAATAAAACGATCACGTTGTAAAGTAGTATTATGCACATTCGTAATCGTGCCTTGAATATTTTTCAAAGTTTGTACACGATTGTTCTCCGATTTGTAGATGGTCCACGCCTGTTATATGCATGCGTAAGCCATTGATGCAGGTCAGCTTAAATCCTACCAAGTTTTGTAGTGTGTTTGGTGTGCGATACAGATAGCTGCAGAAATTATATCCATCTACCGCTGTAAGAAATTCACGCTCGGTAAATGCTATGGCAAGCTTAAATTGCTGGTTGAAGACAAATGGAAAACCGCCATGACGCTCCTCCGCTCCAAACCTTTCAAAGTAAATTAATTTTTTTGTTAAATTTTTTTATTTATATAAACCCAGAGTTATTAATTAAACCTACTCAAAACTCTTATTCATGGAGTTTCGCACCACAACTTTCTGATCAAAACGCACGCTGAAGTGCAACTCCTCTCGCTTTGTATCCGTGTCCATGAATTTTATTATAAATTGTCCTTTCTTATTGTCAAAACATCGTCCTGTTATAACAATCACATGTCCGGGACTAAAAAGTATAGGAACGTCATTGCTAAATGCCTTGAAGTAGTCTGATGCGTGTACCGCTGGCCAAGGATTTGGAAAAACAGTGCGATGATCAACTTGTTTTATCACCTGTATCTGATCGCGTATTTCGATTGAACGTAGCGGTTCTAGAGGCATGCGATAATTGAATGTGCAGAATGGTCGACTATTAATCGAAATATGGAACTTTTCCTCGCATGCCAGTATATAGATGATGAAAAATTCACCCGATACTATGGGGTTAGGCAAGGTCTCACCATTCAAATTATCCTGAATTTCTTCCTCACCCCACTGCCCGCAAATTCGTGCATTTCTTACAACTATGTCATCACGAAAATAACACGCTATACGCAGACCAGTATCTGCATTTGAATTTATAGACGATTTTTCCGTGCATAAGTTAATGTGGAATCTGAAATATTAAATAATTTAGTTAAACGTTTAAAATAAAACACAAAAAGGACATATTAGGACACATTAGTTAAAAAACCTTAACCTAAACCTGAACCTAAGAAAATTTCAGGTAGAAATTTTTGATCCACGACACCACGGAAGTAGCCGCTTAAGCAGTCAAACTCCAACAACAATGAAAAAATGTATGGAATTGTAATTTCGAGCTGGTGTTTTCGGACACATAATAAGGGTTAAAAAAACTAATGGCTTCATAAGGCCTTTTAGGGCACCCCTTAAGGTAACCCTAATGCTCCAAATGCAATAGTAAAAATAAGAATAAAAATTAAAATAAAAAATTAGGTTAGAATTAAAATAAGGACAAATATTAGGACAAGGGTTAGAAATGAAAAAAAGACAAGGATAAGGACAAATATCTAGACACATCTATTACAATATTATGGGCAAGATTGGAAAAAGATAAGGATAAGGAATACAACAAAGATTTGGAAACACTCAGGTCAAGATTTAGGACAAAAAATGGAAAAGTGGGACAAGGATAAGGAGAGGGCTTCGAACAAGGATAAGGCCAGGAATTTGGGTATGGATTAAATCAATAGTTTGTACTAGAAAAAGAATTATAAGGTTTTATTTATTTATTTATTTTTAAATTCTTCAAGAGCTTAAGAGTATGGTTTAGTTCCATCTCGGTTTTCATAAATCCCGGGATCTGTGAAGGAACATCCTAGGGTTCAACATACCTGAAATCCCGGGCTCTATGGATTCCCTATGCAACTCCCTACTAAGTATCTGCCTAGAATTTTCTAGCTTACTAAGGCTTGCGCACAATGAAATTAAAATGACTTTTGAACTAGAAGACGATTTAAAGCAATAAAAATATTAACCTTTTGGTAACAGAATCTTATTCATATTTACATTTATTAAAACAAATACAACACACTAGTGGTTTTAGTAAAAATATAGATCACTTTTAAATATGTACCTCCAATCAAATCTTGTAATCGCTGCTTTAGGGATTTCTTTCTTTGTTTGACAGTAACCTTGTTTTCTTTTAAAAAGCTTTAAGTGTTTACATGAACTTATTTTATGCCCATCACATCGGCGGATCTACATACGGGTTGACAGGGCTTTAGCCCACCTCCCCCTTGAAATATTTTTCGTATAGGAAAAAAATGAAAATAGCCATAAAAGCCGTTTCAGACCCCTCCTTGAGCTACAAAACTGCAGTTTCAGCCCGTCCGCTCTGGCGAATCCTAGATCCGCCCCTGGTTCATCATGATCCTTTCATACCATTAAATATGCAGATTTGCAGCAGTGGCACGTAGCCAAATCAGGCCAAAAAATCTCCTAAGTAAAAGTAGTTTTTGAAAGCACTCCTGGATAGAAAGGGTGTATCCACAAGAAATTTTTCGTTGTAATGGCATATTATTTTAAAGCTGATCGCTTGGCAGTTTTAAAAGATATCGTGTTCCATCATTTTTATGTGTCTTATTCATTATTCAATTAAAATTTAAGATACATTTAAACAATTGCTCGTTTTATTCAAGAAACAAGTACTACACCTCTTGTTGATACACCCCGTATAATTCGATATTAATTGTCCCAGTCGTAACAAACGAACTGCTTCGTCTACCACAGCTACAAATCGACCATGTCACAAATTTCTTAGGAAACTGTGTATTTTTCCTTGTCTTAAACTCTTTTTGGGCATTTCCTCTACAACATAAAAGTCCACATCTGAAAACTGCGGAAAGTCGTCAAAGTCTCATCATCCATAACACAGCAATCATAATTTCGAATGGAATCCTGGATAGTATTTGGGACCGCAAAAAAGCCTCGATTTTCTTTGAATTTCACTCCTGTATCTGAACTTTGTAGGACTTTAGCCCTGCCTCCATTTCAACTTTTCTAACAAAAGCCTCAGTGCATTGTAGTTTTGCAGCTACTTTTCTACCCGATTTGTTGGAATTTTTCTTAAAACGATATATTTTCCACTCCCTTGCTTTCTATTTATAAATAATACGTTCGCCATAGGTTAAAAGAACAAGCAAAACGGAATTACACGAAACTTTTAGTTTTCTAGCAACTGCTTTTTAAGTCCAATTTGGATTGTATTTTCTATATTCTTTCATTTTTTCACACAGTTCTACTTCACTGTTCATATCTAAGCAAATATTATCGCATATTGATCGAATGATTAAAAACTTGACATGATGTAAACAAAGTTTACTAGCTAAATAATTAAACTCGTAATACTATTACTTCAATTTTTTTTTTTTAATACAATTTTATTTTAAATTCACAAAGCACTGGGAAGACCTTAAAGATAAATACTAAATATTAATTATATATGTCTTAATGTAGAGTAAATATTGTGGTTATTTATAGAATCGTCAGGAAGTTGAATTGTCTTATCTTGCCGCCAGAACGGGGATTTTTTTATAAAGTGTATTATTATGTAAGCGTAAAACAAACTCATTTCAGTTATAATTTATAAGCATTGCTGTTGCTTAGAAAGTTTAAAGAGTAGTAGATTGGGTTTAAAAAGTGGTGACATTAAAAAAGGTTGTAGTTTTTTTCCTCCTTTAAAAAGTAGCTCTTGCTGTAACCTCATAAAATGTATAGCATAACGACAATTTTTAAACATTCATGCCGTTTAATTTCAACAAAAACACATAATTCTCACACAATGTTCGAAAAACAGTTTAAAATCCACTTTTTATACCTGTGTTGCTGTCTGAAGACATTTTTTATGTCTTAATTCATTACAAAATTTATTCTTTTAAAATAATTAAAGACAAATATTACAATTATTTACACAAAAATAGCAGACAGACTTAAAACTCTAATATTTGTCGAAAAGTTAATTTAATGTTTTCACCCACCTTGATGCGCCATCTATAGTCTTGGCAACTATCTCCAGTGCATGTCCAAATTCCAAGGGATGTGCTAGATTTCCAGCAAACTCTGTTAGCATTTCACCGTAGATTACAAAAAAAAAAAAAATATGAAGAGTTCTATTCTTGTCAGTTTTATTTCTTATCATAAATAAAATCTTAAATAATACAGCTGCTTTCATAAACACACTGGGCAGTACTTAATGAAAGTTATTTCACCAATTTCCAGTTAGAAATTCGGCCGGTTATCATTTTTAAGTTTTGTAATTTTTTTTTCTGAAATATGAACAAAACAATCGTGCGCTGTTTTTATCTAATCACTTTACAAATAAATGGTCTGTGTCTGTATTTAATAGTGTTGTCAAAATACTCGATTAAATGTAAAAACCGGTTTCTCGAATAAGTTGAAAATAATGGTTTTTATGACGTGTCTTCCGAATATTCAACTCGGTAAGGATTGAGTGCATATTTGAGATCAACGTTCAGGTACTAAATTGTAAGTCGTCAGATTAATTTTTGAAGAATACAACAGATTTCTTACTTCACTTTGCACTTGAATTAGGTGTGTTTTTCAATCGATTTGGAATCGATCAATCCACTCAGCCCTTTACGAGAGTGCATTGGCGTGAGGGTATATAAAGTGATAACTCGGAACATAGAACCGCCATTTTTTATTGAATTACTGATCTAAAGAAACTCGGAAGCGAAACAAACGAATTATTAAAAACCCGGTTTTTCGAATAACCTTCAACCGAGTTCAACATCTTTAGTTTACAAGCATACTTTTCAGTGTTCGAGCTATTTTTATTTTTGTTGCCGATCACAAGAAATGGAAAATTCATAAACACCAATTATTAGCAAATATTTTGACGTTTCTCACATTAACTTCGTCTCTTCGCTTTAACGCAAAAACAGTTTAAGTTATGCCGCTTAAATGAAACATTTAAGATCGGTGCACCAGCTGTCATAATATTTACGCTTTGTTTTTCTGTTCTGCATTAAAAAGTCTCATTGTATTTTTTTAATAATTGTTTAAAAAAAAGAGTAAAAAATCACTTGCGTGCAACGAAACTTTTACCTGTTGTTTCAGTCATACTTTTTGTTTAGTTTATTTGCTTAGTACTAAAATTGACAGCAGCGAAGTAGTACGGTTAAGCTTGAGATAGACACTGTTTATGTTTAGCTCTACAAATACTGGTTTTCAACGTTATCTCGTTCTCTCTGTATTAGTTTTTTTTTTCTGTTATTTATTTTAAGTTAATTGTTAAGAACAGCTGATACTGAAGGAAAAAACTTAGGGTTGCAAAGATTTCAGTTGTAAATTGTTTCCAAAGAACTAAACGATAAAGAAGCGGTGTTGTTCCTCATAAATGAAGTACTTATCATATTTGTGTTGGTACACACAAATACAGAAACATTTACTAGGGACCGCATTTCGCTATTGCGAAGAAAGGGCCGCAAATTTTTTTGAAAATAAATGAACCATCATGGGTTAATATAAATCTCTTACTGGTTTGGACAGTGGCCCAGGATAGTCAAAAATGTCAGTCAGGAAAATTAATATTATTAACCAATATATTCTTACTCATACAATAAATCACTATATATATCCCAAGTACTGTGCGCCAAAAAAAATTGGGTTTTTTTTAATTTTTTTCAATTTTCGGATACCATCTCGAAAAAACGATGCGTCTTTTGATGCGATCCACAAATGGATCCAATTTTGGAGTTCTTCTAAAGTGCGAAAGAGCTGATCCTCAAGGACATACGTCATCGACGAAAACAAATAGAAATTGCAAGCGGCAATGTCTGGGCTATTCTGCGTGTGGGGTAGGACTTCCCTTTTTAGCATTTCAAGGTATATTTTGACCGGCTGCGAAACATGTGGCCGAGCGTTGTCATGTTGCAAAATTACCTTGTTATGCCTTTGCTTGTATTGACGCATCAATTGACAGCTCATAGTACACCACGCCCATGGTATAATTATACAAGGTAGCATTGACAGTTGCTTGGGAAACCATCTCCTGTCAAAAAATATACTCAAAAAGAGAGCGTTCACAATCGGCCATTGAAAACACAAGCAATGTTGAAAACGTAGAAGTGAAATAAAACAACAACTACAGCAGATGCTGATGCATTTGCACAAACAGTTGTTTTTGACAGGAGATGTTTTCTTGTAGAAGAGAAAAGAAGCAGTTGTCAATGCTACCTTGTATTATTATACCATGCACCAAAATATTCGACTGACGTATAGCCGGGCGGCCCATATGATTTTTTCAGCACCATTAGATGGCCTTCAGCTGCATTTATCTTCAAATGAAAGCAGAAAAGTAAACTGTCTCGCAAATTGTGTTTTGTTGGCACAAAGGTTGACATATTCGGAGCACACAAAATCTGTTGTTTACATTTCAGTGAAACGACACATACTAAAAAACAAAGCCTAATGATGAGGCTTCAAAATTAAATTGGTTGCATCATTGTCCGATTCGATTTAATACTAGGTATGCCATCTCAAAAAAAAAATCTTTAAAACTGTTTTGTAAACCTGACAATAAATAAATCAATCAATTTTATAAATAGAAAAATATGTATAATATGCATACTGAAAAAAAAGCGCCCTACAAACCTTCACCTTCAAAAACTGAATGCGTCCTTGATATTGTGCTTGACAGTTCTACTATCGAGAAATGGCGCGCAATTGGCAGGCTGATATGTGATATTTTCTTTGAAATGATTTCGGAAAGAAATGACTTGTGCAAGGCTTAAATTAAAATTAATTCGGTTTTCAATATTCTTAATAAAGCAAATTCAAGTGGTGGCATTCATTGTCTACTCTGTTTTATTAACTTCCTAAACAACAATTTTCATTGTTTACATTTTGGAGAGTAGAAATGTCAAAAACACTTCCTGTTTCGCTCTAACAGGTACTTCATCACACATACGCTGTCTGTGTGGGAACCACCATTTTCTTATATTTTATTTCTATGAATGTTTCACTCGAAATGTTAAACTTCATACGGTAAAACTGTCAATGCGTGGGCAATATCAAAGTAATTAGAGATAAACAAGCCATGGTTTAATAATACAAGGTAGCATTGACAACTGCTTATTCTCTCTTCTACAAGAAAACATCTCCTGTCAAAAACAACTGTTTGTGCAAATGGATCTGCAGCTGCTGAAGTTGTTGTTTTGACGTAGAATACGTCATTCTCGGACGTAAGTAGGGTGGTTTATAGTGATCAGGTGTCGGTATTTATATCACAATTTGAGCCTTTGGTGTGCCTAAAGTACTAATCGTACAATGTTGATGTTAGCACTTGTTGGTCTGCTTGATCCTCACTGGGAGAAAAATTCTTGTTGGAACTCTCTAACTTATATAAATTTTACACAATTACATGAAATATAAAGCCAACACTTGATGTTTTTGGTTGCTTAAGTTTGCTACATATTTATCGACGGTTACCGGTTTTTTCGACGGTAAAAACAGCGCCATCTAGCGTGGAGACATAAATCTTATAATTAAAAAAAAGCATACTTTTCGGGGCATGTTGTTTTTAACAGAATCTGTTATTAAAATGTCAAAATTCCGCAGCCAATTAAATATCCGGGGATATTATCGACAGTGAAATTTTGACATTTCGACTCTCCACATGGGTTGTTGAACTTGGTAGCATTGAACAAATTTTGTTTGCTTGTTTAAGTTTGCTACCTATTTATCGGCAGTTTCCGGTTTTATCGACAAAACCATAAAATTTGTATTGGATCGCCCCTAAGGAGTGGTCGGAGGTAATGGGGTTCGTTCATACATATTAACCCTCTCCGGCACTCTCTTAAAGGTCATATGCTCAGGTGTATGGAATAAATAAACAAAAACCATAAAATTTGTATGGGAGCCCCCGTAAGGAGAGGTCGGAGGGAATAGGTGTCAAAGGCAAAAATGTTTCTTTGCAAAAGTAATGTAGGTCGGTGATACATATTAACCCTTTCCGGCACTCTCTTAAAGGTCATATGCTCAGGTGTATGGAATAAATATACAAAACCATAAAATTTGTATGGGGGCCTCCCTAAGGAGCGGTCGGAGGCAATAGGTGTCAAAGGCAAAAATATTTCTTTTGCAAAAGTAATGGGGGTCGGTGATACATATTAACCCTTTCCGGCACTCTTTTAAAGGTCATATGCTCAGGTGTATGGAATAAATATTTTGCTAAATATTTTTTAAAAAAGTCGTCATCAAAAGCGAATTGAATAATTCTACTAGCCCGAACACAATATGCGCGACGAACAGCGAGCAATACGTCTCCAATCTGTCGTTGTAGAGAAATGTTGAGCGACTTGATTATAATACACGCGACACCAGCAAACTTCAGCAGCATGTATAGTACACAAAAAACAATGGCTGTTTTCAGCCGACTCAACAGTTGCCGTTTAGAATAACAACACAAAAGAAAAGAGCTGAAAAAGAAATCCATTCAATTTAATTTTATTTTCAAAAAGTTCAATGAGTGAATTACGAAATAAGAATCTATTCAATGAATGCAAAATTCATTTATAAATAAAAATGTTATTTCACATTCAAATTTAAAAAATTTATTAATTATTCGTTAAATTTATATCAATTAATGAATAAAAAATCGATAATAACTAAGAAATTAGTAATGAATAACAAATTAATAATGAATAACAAATGAACAATGAATAAAAAAATTAATAAAGATTAAAATATAATTATATTAAGAAACAATTGCAAATTCTAAAATTCTTTGTGTATAGTTTTCATATGAATAAAAAATTGAAAAATTGACAACAAAAATTATTTATTGAAATGAATAATTAATCAAGTTTTTAAAATTAAATGTGAATTAAAATTTTATTTATAAATCAATTTTGCATTAATTTATGGAATTTTATGTCGATATTCAGTTGTACTTATTCTGAATATGAATGCAGACTTAACAACTCTGAATAAAGTTCAAACAAAACATCCCTCACTACCATCGCTACCACAAATTTCACAACAGTTTAGTTTGCTGCATGTGACCAGTAATAACCAATGTAAACAATGGCGGAAACTTGCTTTTGCTGCCTGTCAATGTAGCAAATGTTGAGCTACAAGTCTCCAAAATACGTCCCATAAGAAATACATGTAAAAAAAAGTGACAATTGGCGCTTGCCGGTCGTCTCGCGTATTGTGTTCGGGCTATACGTCTTGTGTTACGACTTATAGCCCGAACACAATACGCGCGACGACCGGCAAGCGCCAATTGTCACTTTTTTTTTACATGTATTTCTTATGGGACGTATTTTGGAGACTTGTAGCTCAACATTGTCGCGCGACATTGCCGTCGGCTTAGATTTAATTTTAATTTGACAGGCAGCAAAAGCAAGTTTCCGCCATTGTTTACATTGGTTATTACTGGTCACATGCAGCAAACTAAACTGTTGTGAAATTTATGGTAGCGATGGTAGTGAGGGATGTTTTGTTTGAACTTTATTCAGAGTTGTTAAGTCTGCATTCATATTCAGAATAAGTACAACTGAATATCGACATAAAAATCCATAAATTAATACAAAATTGATTTATAAATAAAATTTTAATTCACATTTAATTTTAAAAACTTGATTAATTATTCATTTCAATAAATCATTTTTGTTGTCAATTTTTCAATTTTTTATTCATATGAAAACTATACGCAAAGAATGCAATTCACAAAGAATTTTAGAATTTGCAATTGTTTCTTAATATAATTATATTTTAATCTTTATTAATTTTTTTTATTCATTGTTCATTTGTTATTCATTATTCATTTCGTCGTTCGTAAATTATTGTGTTCTATATCACAAAATTGAAAAAATTGAGATAAGACTGGTATATAGGCAAATTTTTCGAGATCTATCAATCTGTGTCATCAGTTTGCTTTTATCTTTTATAGTTTTCGAAATATGAGACATCGACTTTGTGCTATACAACACTGTTGTGACAGGCTTCGTAACCTATTGTGTTCTATATGCAAAAAATCGTGCATATAGAACAAAAACGAAGCAAAAATACTAAGTAAAAAAAATATTTTTTTATTTTGTTCTATATGCAAGTCTAAATAAAGTTATTAAAGTTATTATTTGGAGGTCTTTGTATTTTGCTTTTTTTTTTGTTTTTTTATTCTGGTTTTTTTCTTAGCTTCACATTGCACTTGGCAAATGAAATGAAACAAAAAAGAAAAAAACCCACTTTAGATTGCAGTTGGTAAATATAATGAAACAAAAAAGAAAAGAAAATACCCATCATAAATAACATAAGTTAGAAGTTAAATTTTACAACAACGTTTAAAAAAAGCTTAATACTAAGAATAAGAATGGATAAGCAATAGATAAGAAGATATCATTGGAGAAAGTAAATGATGTGAAAAGTTTATACAACTTTTTATCGCTTGATGCAGTGGCATACTACAATAGGGGTATTCACGGGCTGATGCGAATTGCAAGAATGCGAAAATGCAACATATTTTTCGCACTAACGCGTGAACATCAATATTGTAACTTTACTTATTTGAAACAACGTAAAAACTTAGCCTGTTTAAAGTTTTACCCAGATGGCAACTATGCTTGAAAACACCCATAACATGAATCAGCTGTTTGAGCAGTGCGTAATTCAAGAAGAGTTGCAAAATTACTTCTAATTTGTTTGTTGTTGGAATGAAGAAAAAATTCGCAATCTTGCATTTTCGCATCAACCCGTGAATACCCTTAATAATTTGTTTAATACAAGTTAAAATATAGGTACACTTTTTTGTCTTCGTCTTTTTAACAAACTCGCTTCAATAAAAAAATCTCCGTAAATCAAGCATGAACTTCGTGGAATCGAAGTCAAATGAATTTGGTTAATTTTTTACTTGATTTTGTAGTCAAAACTTACCTTTTAAGAAATTAACAGGTATTGATTTAAGTGGACTCATAAGAACATATTTATAAGATTAAGTTTAAAATTAAGTTAATATTATAATATATGAAATAAAGTTTTTATTGAGTGAAATCACATTGCTTTTCATTTCTCCAAGACATATTACATTTTGTTCTATATGCTATAAAACAAGAATAGTTTCGTAAATAAGTGCATATAGAACAAATTATTTTTTTTTAAACGCATCTTACTCTAAAAAACGCTTCCAAAGATGAAAATTTTTTTTGACAGAAAAAACCACAAACTCTTGAACTTTCATTGGTAAGAAAATCGCGGCAGATTTTTCGGTTCAGTTTTTTACTAAACTTTAAACTTGATTTACCAAAAAAACATTTTTGTCATATAGAACACAATAATTTGCGAACGACGATTTGTTATTCATTACTAATTTCTTAGTTATTATTGATTTTTTATTCATTAATTGATATAAATTTAACGAATAATTAATAAATTTTTTTAATTTAAATGTGAAATAACATTTTTATTTATAAATGAATTTTGCATTCATTGAATAGATTCTTATTTCGTTATTCACTCATTCAACTTTTTGAAAATAAAAGGAAATTGAATGGATTTCTTTTTAAGCTCTTTTCTTTTGTGTTGTTAATCTAAACGGCAACTGTTGAGTCGGCTGAAAACAGCCATTGTTTTTTGTGTACTATACATGCTGCTGAAGTTTGCTGGTGTCGCGTGTATTATAATCAAGTCGCTCAACATTTCTCTACAACGACAGATTGGAGACGTGTTGCTCGCCGTTCGTCGCGCGTATTGTGTTCGGGCTAATAGTCGAAACTACTGTATCTTTTTTTTCACTTCTACGTTTTCAGCATTGTTTGTGTTTTCAATGGCCGATAATAAAAAGGTTGGCTAATTGTCAAAATGGCGAAGTTCGTAGAAACTTCAAATGAAATAAAAATATTATGTTTTCAAGTTGTAAATAGTGCGTGTTAAGTTGTTAAGTTTGTGTTAATTTGAGTGGAAATATTGTAAAAACATTGTAAATAAATCTATATAATGCCGCGGAAGTGTTAAATTTGAAAAAAATATTGTACAAAATTTAACCTAAAATCAACTGCGAAACATGAATATAAAGAAACTCGAGATTAACAGCTGATTTTGACAACTAGCCCCCTTTTTTCTGCTTTCTACTCCATTCGTCTCCGAGTCGGCCCTACCTTATAATTCTACAATGGGGTAAGGAGCTTTGACAAGACCTACTGCTAATGTCAAAACCATGAAATACTGTGCTGCCATATCTTAAGATAAAATCCTATGACAAATCCATGTTTCATGGTTTCAGTAGGTAAGCGTTTTATATAAAATGCATTGCTGAAAATATTGATAAATGCGGAACTTTTAAAAAATGTTTATTTATCTTCAACAGTTTTACTGTATTAAGAAGACTTAAAAAGTTTTTTTATATGATATCGTATGCACATTAGAATAAAATTTTTAAACAAGAAATTAAGAAAACAAAAAGATAAACAAAAAATTATGGGCAATATTAAATTAGTGAAAATAAAGCTATAAAATCACTAAAAAATTCGTTGTTTCAATTATAGACACATTGATTCAAATTTTTCTATTTTACCCTATATATAAATCCTTTTCTATGTGTTTATCCCACATTTATGAAATATACGGAAAAGTGGCATCGCTAAAATGCATTTTGACATTCGCAGGTTTTGTCAAAGCTCCTTATCCTACCTTCTTATTGTATCATGATGCTGCCTTGTATTATTATACCATGAAACCAAAGAACTAAGATATAAGGAAGTGATGTTATTGCCCAAAAGTGTGGTATTTTTCTTATTCGTGTTGGTTGACACAAATACATAAACATTCCCAAAGGGCCGTATTCAGTTGCATCGAAGAAGAAGGCTCAATTTATTTCTGTTTCGAATAACATATAAAACAGGTGTTTAGAGTTATACGGTATTAATAAAACGTTTGATAATTAAAGACCTAATAAATTAAAATAAAATTGTATTGCAATACAGAAACATTTACTGAGGGCCATATTCGGTTAGATCGTTAAAGAAGGTCCAAACAGTTTCTAATTGGAATCACATATACAAGAGATTATGGGTTAAATTTACTGATTTTGGAGCTAATTTAATTATATTATATAAAAATAGTTAAATTATTATAAAATATGATAATATAGTTTTGTTTTTATTGTATTTCCACACCACCTTTGAGGCAAATAATTTGGTGCGTTACCGATATTTTATTGGGAAATAATAATATAATATAATATAATATATAATATAATTTGAGATCCACAATATGCGGAAATCTGAAAACAATCAAAAATAACAATTATGTATCATAAACTTTGCTGAAGACAAAAGCGCCCCATAAGTGCATTAAAGAGTGAAAAATAATGCGCCCCTGAAGCAGTGTTTGCGTTTTGACAACTGTGGTCGCATCAAATTGGCGCGAACATTTTTTTTTTTTTACTGAGAAGGCTGTTTACAAGCAAACGCTCATAAATGACGAATGCTCATAAATGTCAAAAACACACTCTGTCTCGCTCGCTCAATTAACGAATCGGCCACAGTTCACGAACACTGTATGTGTAGACAACACCACTTCCTTATATTTTAGTTCTTTGCATGAAACAGGCGATGTTATACCACAAAATTGAGGTATTTTCCTTATTGGTGTTGGTTGACACACACATAGAAACATTCATACAGGGCCGCAGTGGATTCATTCAGATGCAGTGGATAAGAAGGCGCAAACTTTTTCAACATTAACTAGACTTAATAAAATAAATTCGCAAATAGGATGATCCATGGTGTGAACAATCAGACCTGTTAAAAATAAGAAAAACTAGTAAGAAATGGTCTTCGACTGGGCCGATGTTTAAATACCTCCACGGCCGAACCGAAGTATATTTAAAGTGGCGTGAGGTAAGCGTGGTTTTTACCCGATTTCGTTGAATGTTATACTCAGAGTCAATACTAAGTATCAAAGCTCATTTGCCTTTTAATATCAAAGCAAAAGGTTAACATTTTGATAATTTCACTTTGTGTGGGAGGTAGGCGTGGTTTTCATTTGAATTGGGTGAATTTAATGCTTAGAGTACATGTTAAATATCAAAGCTCATATGCAATATTTCAAGTTCATATATTAATTTTTGTGGAATGTAAGAAGACTACCGTTTTGATGAAGCCACTTTATTATTATTATTATTATTATTATGGGAGATAGGCGTAATTTTGATCTGATTTGGCTAATTTTTTTAACTCGATTTTTTTAATATCGAATTTCGTGATGATTACTTGAAAATTACGGCTGTTATCGTGATCACAGACAGGCAGATAGACAGACTGACGGACAAAATTTCTCGTATTTTCATTATTGCTTAGCTATTCAGTCACAATGTTCAGCTTAATTTTTGTTCCTATTTTTTTTTTTTTTTTTTTGATTCGCCCGGAGGTAAGAAATCTTCATAGATACGTATAACCCGCGCCATACGCATGCACGATTTACATTCTAAGAAGTTCCCGGATCAGCCGGACTGATAGAATGCACATACGTGCTAAAACTTACCACCTATTGGCAAATAAAAGCCTCCACTAAGCACAATTGCTTGGCCTTTCAGCGGAAATTAAAATTAAATAAAGAAACATTTCAAATTTGAGAATTTTTGTGCTAATGTAAACATCATAAACATCATCAAATAAAAGCACAATTTTCATAATACGAAGCAATACAAGACAACATCCAAAGTAATTTATTAGACCATAATAACCGCATTTATAATTTTTGTCATTCGTCTTGGGGCCACTGTCCAACACAAGATCCTACGTGGAAAAGAGATGCAACTCTCAAACACCAAACCAATACCAAACATAGCACAGATATACAAGTATATATTCGGGTCACTAAAATAAGGGATATTTCATCCAATATTTCATCCAGAGTGGTAAATGGCCTCACCAAGCGTTATATTAAAGTTCCTTTAATTTCAAACTATTACGACGTTTGACATTTCTGCGTCTCAATCCGACTAGAAGCAGAGTTACGAAACTATTTAATTTTTAAATAAATGATAAGTACTTTTTTATCATTTTTGTTAATTTTATTTTGAGTATTAAGTTTTTATTTCCATAAAATAAAAATTAATTCTTAAATAATAAAAAATTAAAAATAAAGATCAGTATCTAAAATAAAATTAGTTTCCAATTGAATTAAGATGCAGTTAGCGAGAACGTTTTCTAAGTTTTTTAATGAATTGTTTCTAATTTCATCTATTTTCCATACGTCAACTCAAAGCTTGGAGTGTCAAGATGATACAATAACAAGGAATGCTCTTTTTAAAAAGGGTTCTCAAGTGTGAAATGGTATAACAACAAAGCTGTAGGTCCCACAAACGTCAAACGACAACAATTAGAAAAATTCAAAATCAACAGACATATACATAGCTCACATTTTTTTCCAATATGAGCCTACCTTTTAATTGTATCATTAGCTCTTTATTTCAACTTACCTCCAAAATCAATGAACTACAAATCTAATATCTCTTACTTTCAGTCCCTCAAAGATCGTACGCTTGATCAACAATGCACCGTTACGCGTCCTGGTGTCTGCAATATTGCCGCTGCCTATGCAGTTGAGCTGCTTGTTTCACTGTTGCAGCATCCGCAGCGTGAACTAGTTCCCGCATATTATTGTGCCAGCGGAAAGTCGAATGCAAATACACCCGAAGGAATCTTAGGCATCATACCGCATTCGATACGCGGCATGCTTTTCAATTATGAGAATATTTTGCCAGCAACAATTAAATTCAAACAGTGCATCGGATGCTCTGAGGTATGTCGATCGTCTTGACCAAATAATTATAAACACTAAGTTTTAAATTGAATGAATGCACTTATTACATCTATTCTTTATGGCAATGCAAACCCATCGTCTTTAAAATTCTTTAATTTTTATAACAATTGTGTGTATTTAGATCGTTATATCGGAATATCTTCAGCATGGTAATGCATTTCTGTTCAAAGCTTTTGAAACTGCAAAATATCTGGAAGATTTGACTGGTATTTCAGACTATAAGGACTTAAAAAATGAGGTTAACAAATTGAATAATAATTTATGTATAGTTGTAAATCAAATTTAAAATTTTTCATCTTGCAGATAATCGATTTTGATGATTCCGATTTAGAGATGACCGAGTAATGCCAAAATGTATCTAACTTTATCTTAAAGTATTCTACATATATTGCATTTATATATTTTACCATGAATTAACTGCTTTGTAATATATTATTTCCATTCTTAAAAAATAGAAAATAAAATAACGCAATTAAAAAAATTAATGTCTCCCCGACGGGGAATTGAACCCCGGTCTCCCGCGTGACAGGCGGGGATACTGACCACTATACTATCGAGGATGTTAAAATATTTCCTATTAGACTCAGTTAGACAAAATGACAAAAATGCATTAAGCTAACATGAAATACGCCCTCTGCAACTGATGAAACTATTGAAGTGGAAAACAGAAACATTGTAAATTGTGTAAAGACTAATAATAAATGTTAGTTTGAGAATTAATTTCAATATTGTTAAAAAATCTTCACCATGTCCTCTGCACTGATGATGCTCCATGACAAACAAACGATTTTATTTGACAGTTTACACAATTTTAGTCCGAAATTCGTGCCCATACTTTCTGTGGTTTTCTCTATTTTTGGAAGTTTTTTTCTTACTCTCACGCTTTTGAAAGTTTTACCATTTTTAGTCCAAAAAGTACGGGAACAGACCTATTGTTTAATCAAGACACGAAATTAATTTTTTACCTTCTATCTTCAGAGCTGTTTACTTTGATGTGTGTTTAAACAATTATTTTTGACGTGGCAACGTTACATTTTATTGTGCAGATTGGCAAAAAAGTTGCAAAAAAAACAACATTTTCGTGTGACGAAGTTACGTTTTACCGTGCAGGTTTCCAAAAAAGTTGAAAAATTAATTTTTTCAAAATTCATCGGCGTTGCATTGAATTGTTACGCGCTGAGTATAAGAGCTATGATTAAAAAAATAGCACGACCGTAAAGGCTGATTTGTTGACTTCATTATAAAACAAAACAAAAATTCATAACGTCATCGGGACGAAGTGGGAACTGCTTTAGTAATGCAACTGAAAATTTGTTACATGGAATTATTACTCGCCGAGTATTAATGCCAGGATTAAAAATATGATACACCAACAAAGGTCTGCTTTAAACCCTCACAACAAAATTATACAAAAAATTCCTGACGTCATGGGAACACAGAGAGAGCCGCTCAAAGATCGACAATGCAACATTCATGCAGCGGCGTTGTATTGAATTTTTACTCGGTGAGTATACAAGCAACAAAAAACGTTTAAAAGGGAAAATGAAGGATTTATACTTGGCCTTCGACAAAAATAAAAACAAAATTTCTGACGTCACCAGGTCGTAAATACAGCAGTTTATGTAACAGAAATGTTATATCGTTGCATAGAATTATTACTCACTCAGGAGACGTGCTGCGGTTAATCTTGTTTTACGACAGCATAGAAGTGGCATTACGCCTCACAACTAAAATAAAAAAAAAATTCTTATCGTCATAAATTCAAGATGGCAACCACATAATGCAGTAAAAATGCTACAACCATGAAAAAACGTTGCATAGAATTTTTACTCTGTGACTACTGGCGTAACGGTAAATTTTATGGAACGAAAATGAAGGTGAGTACTTCGGGCACATGATAAAAATACCAAAAAAAATGGACGGTGTCATGAAGCCCCTCAGGGAACCTCCTAATGTGACGCATATGCATCACTTTTGCTGGAAAGAATTACATGCAGCTAAGTCTAAGCAAAGAATATACAATATATAGAATGCGCATCTTGCTACAAAACGCAAACATTTTTCTGTCTTACTCATTGATGCGGGGGGTAGCAACAAGACGAAGATATGATGTGAGCAGCATTAAGCAACATCGAACATCTTGAGGGAACCAACCAACGGTTGCAACAGGAATGGTGTTGTTTGATAAAGCACACAATGTTTTTCTGAGCTCGATCATGTTGTTAGCATGATCGGCATTCGTAGCTTTGCTGGCTTTTTTTAAATTTTTTTATTATATGAATTGCTAATGCGTTAAGTCGTTATAATGTCAAGAAATATAATAAAGAAAAACAATCTGAAGTCTGGCATTAAATGCTGTATGCAGACTTGCAAAAAATCAAAAAGAATTTCCCCTAATATTAAATTATTAAAATTTCCTTCCCACCATTAAGCAATCGGTCAAATATGTCGAGAAAAATGCAATATCTCAGATTTGGACTACGGTTCAAATGTGTACATTTGCAACAGCCATTTTTATATCCCCACGTTTAAAAATCGTAAAAGAGGTATATTGATTTTGTCACTCCTTTTGTAACGCCCATAAGGAGGCGTGGTAGGTATAGAAAAGTATATATGACGCGTCCAAAGCAAAAGCAATATTTTTATGCAAGCAAAAATAGAAAAGAAAAAGGTTCAGCGCAAAAGTGAGCACAACTTGGTTGCACGATACATCAAACAGAAGTTCCATGCGGATGACGGTTGCAAGCGAACATTGAAAGTTTGGATGTTGATTGGAAAAGAGGTTGCGGGGTACATGCTGAAGAGCATAAATGCTTGGTGTTTGTTTGATCGCGTTTATGCTTTGTTATGAAAGGATGTGTGTCATCAATGCAAATTCTCAATTTTCAGCATTTTCTGCGTTTTGATATTTTAATAAATAAAATCGCCTAGTTTTGAATGAAATTATCAATTTATAGGTTCTTAAAGGGATTTATCTTATTTTTACTTTTTTATGGGCAATGATTCTAGATTACACTACTCAACAAGGTTTTCCACAACGAATTGCAATAACATTTTCTATTGTAAAAGATTCCATAGAATCCGAATATCGTAATAATTTTTTTCGATTGGCCCCAATTTTTTATGTAAATGGGAAAATTCAAAAAATCCACTATTGGGAACACATACTTCACATAAATGCTTGTAAAAACTTACATGTTCAGTCAATGTATTTTAATTTAATTGCATGTAGTAGAGGAGAGTCAGGTGGAAATTTGAAGGCATTATATGTGCCAATAGCATCAGTGGCTGTTATGATCGAAAACAGGTCAAAAAATCACTTTTTTCGTTTTTTATAAACATATTTTATATTTGAAGCCCTATATCTCGAAACGAACTTTTTAACATCACTTCAAAAACCATTTTTTATTAAAAAAAATATTTTATTGCAGTTAAATTATGAAATGCACACATACAATGATTTGGTTTTTATAACTAGGTAAAAAATTACTATCTTTTAACAATAGGGTTGCCATCTAATAATATATTTTTTCAAGAGTTTTAAACATTATCTAACAGTTTTAGGTGGTCGCTGATTCCGAATCTAGAATTTTTTGTTTTTCTAGGTGCTGCCAAACTTTATTCTTATTCGTATTCGTATTCGCACTCTTATTCTTATTCTTATTCTTATTCTTATTCTTATTCCTATTCTTATTCTTATTCTTATTCCCATTCCTATTCTTATTCTTATTCTTATTCTTATTCTTATTCTTATTCTTATTCTTATTCTTATTCTTATTCTTATTCTTATTCTTATTCTTATTCTTATTCTTATTCTTATTCTTATTCTTATTCTTATTCTTATTCTTATTCTTATTCTTATTCTTATTCTTATTCTTATTCTTATTCTTATTTTTATTCTTATTCTTATTCTTATTCTTATTCTTATTCTTATTCTTATTCTTATTCTTATTCTTATTCTTATTCTTATTCTTATTCTTATTCTTATTCTTATTCTTATTCTTATTCTTATTCTTATTCTTATTCTTATTCTTATTCTTATTCTTATTCTTATTCTTATTCTTATTCTTATTCTTATTCTTATTCTTATTCTTATTCTTATTCTTATTCTTATTCTTATTCTTATTCTTATTCTTATTCTTATTCTTATTCTTATTCTTATTCTTATTCTTATTCTTATTCTTATTCTTATTCTTATTCTTATTCTTATTCTTATTCTTATTCTTATTCTTATTCTTATTCTTATTCTTATTCTTATTCTTATTCTTATTCTTATTCTTATTCTTATTCTTATTCTTATTCTTATTCTTATTCTTATTCTTATTCTTATTCTTATTCTTATTCTTATTCTTATTCTTATTCTTATTCTTATTCTTATTCTTATTCTTATTCTTATTCTTATTCTTATTCTTATACTTATTCTTATTCTTATTCTTATTCTTATTCTTATTCTTATTCTTATTCTTATTCTTATCTTATTCTTTCTCTTATTCTTCTTATTCTTCTTCTTATTCTTATTATTATTATTATTCTATTTCTTATTATTATTTTTTTCTTATTATTCTTATTCTTATTTTTATTCTAATTATTCTTATTCTTATTTTTATTTTTATTATTCTTATTCTTATTTTTAGTCTTTTTATTCTTATTCTTATTTTTATTCTTATTATTCTCCTTCTTTCTCTATATAATGTGTCTTATGTCGTGTTTTTTTTTTATTTATTTTTTATTACCAAAAAAGCATAATGGCAATTAATTTGATCGAAAACCGAAAAATCAGCTGCGCCCACGAAGTTGCGAAAGTATACAAATTCCGACTCCCTTCTCTCAACCCATCACTTTAGCAAGCGAACACAGCCCGGTTTGATAACAAAAACAATGCACCAGTGATGGTGCAACAACAACAATGCGCACAACACGTTGCGGTATGGAGTATGAGAGCGGGTTGTCATGTTTGGTGTGAACGGGTTGCAATGTTGGAGAGCGGGTCGTAATATTACGACCCGCAAACAAAATTTCTTCTTATATGAGATGCGCATTCTATATATTGGATATTCTTTGGTCTAAGCAAAGAATATACAATATATAGAATGCGCATCTTGGCACAAAACGCAAACATTTTTCTTTCTTACTCATTGATGCGGGGGGTAGCAACAAGACGAAAATGCGATGTGAGCAACATCAAGCAACATCGAACATTTGGCGCGAACCAACCAACGGTTGCAACAGGAGTGGTGTTGTTTGACAAAGTGCACAATGTTTTTGTGAGCTTGATCGTGTTAGCATGATCGGCATTCATAGCTTTGCTGGCCTTTTTGAAATTTTATTATTATATGAATTGCTGATGCGACAAGTCGTTATGATGTCAAAAAATATAATAAAAAAAAACAATCTGAAGTCTGGCATTAAATGCTGTGTGCAGACATGCAAAAAATCAAAAAGAAATTTTCCGAATATTAAATTATTCAAATTTCCTTCCCATGATTTAGCAATAGGTCAAATATGGCGAGAAAAATGCAATATTTCAGATTTGGACTACGGCTCAAATTTGTACATTTGCGACAGCCATTTTTTTAGCTCATTTATAGGAAAGAAAAAACTTAAATCTGGTGCTATTCCAACACTTAATTTAAATGAAGTAGTAGAAGAGCACTTGGAGGAAGATTTTTCTTACTTCGAATCTCCATCTAAAAGACGAAAGTTTAGCGACGATATTGAAGGGTATTGCAGTAATTGCGAAAAATACGTTAAATTAACTGAATTCTATAAGAAGAAATATAATAAAATACTTAGAAAATATAAGAAATTGCAAAAAGAAGGAAAGCTTAAAAGACATACTAAATCGTTTAAATTATCACTTAATAAAAAAAGGTCGGTTCAGGAAATAAAAAAAGATATTGAAGGCTTAGAAACTGTTAGTGAAGAGTCTAAAATTTTTTGCAAATTATTAGTAAGTTCAAGACCTAAAGAATATTCTGATGAAGTTAAGTTTTTGGCTCGAAATATATATTATATATCGCAATCAACTTATATATTTTTGAGAAATAAGTTAAATCTCAATCTACCGCATGTCTCTACTTTAAATCGATGGGCTCCTATAAAGTTTCTTCAGCCAGGATTTAAAAATTCTGCTTTTGACACTTTAAAAAACAGATGCTCCGAATTAAAAGAAAGTGAAAGGGATAATATGATTTTGTTAATGGACGAAATGGCAATCAGAAAAGATTTAAGGTATAATTTAAAATTAGATCTTATAGATGGTTTTGAAGACAACGGTTTTGAAAGAACCAAAATTATTGGTAAGCAAGTGTGTGTATTTATGCTTAAATCAATGTTTTCCAATTGGACCATTATATTAAATTATTTTATATCAGAAAATGGCATATCTGCTGATAATCTTTGCAAAATTATTATTGAAAATATAAACATAATAGATAGTATTGTAGTTTCGGTAAGAGTTTTAATTTGCGACCAGGGATCCTCAAATAGAAAAAGTTTTTATAGCTTAGGAGTCACTTTAGAAAAGCCCTTCTTTGAGTTCAAAAACAGAAACATATATTGCATGTATGATTTTCCACATTTAGTGAAATCTTTAAGAAATGGGTTGCTGAATTGTAATTTAAATACACCTGATGGGATTGTTAGTTTTAAAATTGTCCAAGAACTTTGGGAAATGGAGGTTAATGCAAAAACAAAAATGTGTCCGAAATTAACAAGGCAACACATTTTCCCAAATTCTTTCGAAAAAATGAGAGTAAAATTTGCAACACAAGTATTTAGTCAAACAGTTAAAGCTGCCATTAAGACTATACTTGACACAGTAGGTTTCAAAAAAAATTCTAAAGAAGTATCTTTATCAACAGCTCATTTCATTGAAAAATTTGACCGAATATTTGATTGTTTAAATAGTGGTTCTTTATATTCGGATAATTGCTACCGATCTGCAATTCAGCTTAATAATCAGGCACATGAATTTGTAAAATTTTTTTTGGAATATCTCAAACAAGTTTCGTTTGTTGACAAAAAAAAGAGAGTGTATTTTCTTGACGGTATGAAAATGACACTTAATTCATTGCTTCTTTTAGTTGATCACGTTTTAGGGAAAAATAATGATTTGTTTTTTATAATGACAAAATCATTAAATCAAGATAAGCTTGAGAATACTTTTGCACGACTACGTCAAAAAGGAGGAAATAATAATAATCCTTCTGTATCTGAACTAAACAATATATTAGCGAAACTTATGACTTCAAAAATTGTTCAATTAAGTTCATTCAGCAATTGTGAAGACGTAACTGATTTAAATTTTAATATAGATCCAAATTTATTGTCTGAAGAGGGTATTAATACTGCAATAGATTTTGATGAAGAATCATATAGGAATGATTCCATAGAGATTGATTTCAATAGCGATTCATATGTTGATTATTTTATAGAGGATGCTTTCGCGAATTGCAAAGAAATGAATCTTGAACTAGTATCCATTAGATATTTTATAGGATATGTAGCCTACAAAATCATTCCAAAATTGAATTGCGATAAATGTTATCAAGAGCTAAGAAAAGAAGATGAGGTTTTATCTGTTCCTAGTGAACTTTTCATTTTTCACAAAAACTATGAATCAGTCACCGATTTTGGAAATTTAGTAGCACCATCTCAAAAGTTTTTAGAAGTAAACAAAAAACATGTTATTATATTTAACAATATCTTTACAACACAACCGTATAAAATTGGTATTAAAGCTTTTATTGTTGAATCTTGTAAAAGAGCTACTCCAGAATGGTTTAACGAAACCTGCTCTGATCACAAATTAAAAATTTTGGACTATCTTATATTAATCCTTTTACGAAAACATTGTTCTTGGGCCGTAGAAAAGATTGATAATTTAAAAAAGCAACGAAAACTCAAAATAATGACAACCTAGAAAAGTTGTTCAACTTTGTATACTCTTCTTCTTTTAAGTCTTATCATCTCATTAGTCTTGTTCCCATTTCTATTCTTCTTCATCTTTTTCATCTTCTTCTTCTTTTTCATCTTCTTTTTCTTCTTCTACTTCTTATTCTTCTTCTACTTCTTATTCTTCTTCTACTTCTTTTTCTTCTTCTTCTTCTTCTTAATCTTCTTCTTTCTCATCATCATATTCTTCTTCTTCTTCTTCTTCGTCTTCTACTCCTTATTCTTCTCCTTTTTCTTTTTCTTCTTCTTCTTAATCTTCTTCTTTTTCTTAATCTTCTTCTTCTTTTTCATCTTCTTCTTTCTCATCTTTTTCTTTCTCATCTTCTTCTTTCTCATCATCATATTATTCTTCTTCTTCTTCTTCTACTTCTTATTCTTCTTGTTTTTCTTCTTCTTCTTCTTCTTCTTCTTCTTCTTCTTCTTCTTATTCTTATTCTTATTTTTATTCTTATTCTTATTCTTATTCTTATTCTTATTCTTATTCTTATTCTTATTCTTATTCTTAATCTTAATCTTAATCTTATTCTTATTCTTATTCTTATTTTTATTCTTATTCTTATTCTTATTCTTATTCTTATTCTTATTCTTATTCTTATTCTTATTCTTATTTTTATTCTTATTCTTATTCTTATTCTTATTCTTATTCTTATTCTTATTCTTATTCTTATTCTTATTCTTATTCTTATTCTTATTCTTATTCTTATTCTTATTCTTATTCTTATTCTTTTTCTAATTCTTATTCTTATTATTATTATTATTCTTATTCTTATTCTTATTCTTATTCTTATTCTTATTCTTATTCTTATTCTTATTCTTATTCTTATTCTTATTCTTATTCTTATTCTTATTCTTATTCTTATTCTTATTCTTATTCTTATTCTTATTCTTATTCTTATCTTATTCTTTCTCTTATTCTTATTCTTATTCTTATTCTTCTTCTTATTCTTATTATTATTATTATTATTCTATTTCTTATTATTATTTTTATTTTTTTCTTATTATTCTTATTCTTATTTTTATTGTAATTATTCTTATTCTTATTTTTGTTTTTATTATTCTTATTCTTATTTTTAGTCTTTTTATTCTTATTCTTATTTTTATTCTTATTATGCTCCTTCTTTCTCTATATAATGTGTCTTATGTCGTGTTTTTTTTTTTATTTTTTTATTTATTTTTTATTACCAAAAAAGCATAATTGCAATTAATTTGATCGAAAACCGAAAAATCAGCTGCGCCCACGAAGTTGCGAAAGTATACAAATTCCGACTCCCTTCTCTCATCCCATCACTTTAGCAAGCGAACACAGACAGGTTTGATAACAAAAACAATGCACCAGTAATGGTGCAACAACAACAATGCGCACAACACGTTGCGGTATGGAATATGAGAGCGGGTTGTCATGTTTGGTGTGAACGGGTTGCAATGTTGGAGAGCGCAAACAAAATTTCTTCTTATATGAGATGCGCATTCTATATATTGTATATTCTTTGGTCAAAGTTAATCAGAGCTGCCAGGTGGCGGGATTTTTCCCCTTTTTCGGGATTTTTCGTACAAAACGGGGAGGCGGGGAAAACATTGATAAAAACGGGGAAAATTAAAAATAAAATAGAGAGTGAAAAAATATATCGGTTACTAGAATACCAACTACAATTTTTTATTTTAATTACATCCATTTTTTATCCGCCATTTTTTACAAAGCTGAATGTGTCATATATGGAAAAATATAACTAAGTTTGAAGACTTTTGTTGATTGTTTCATGCGAAAGGAATACATTAAAAGTCATAATAGTATTTTTTATGTAGACTGAAACGATTTCGATATTTTTTTAAGGAGCTATAAAAAGGGCCATTCATAGTAGTAAAAATGAAAAATAAAACTTTAAGCTTAAAACATTTTCACACGTTATTTCGGATCAATCCGAGTAGAATGATTTTGACCAAGAATATAGATCGTTAAGAAAAATAAATTTTTCAAATATATCATCAGAAATTATCCAGGAATTCTGGAAAGAAGTTATATTTTTCATTGATTCAGATGATATTTAAAAAAAAAAAATAGTGTCGTTTATGTTTTGCTTTCCCTATAGCGGGGCAAATGCTCAAAGTGCTTTTTCAGCTATTAATTTAAATAAAACAAAAATAAGAAACTTTCTTGACAATACCACTCAATCTATGTTGCCAGAAAAGCACGATAAATAGTACTTATGGTATTTTTCAAAGATTGTGGGATGTGGTAATTCCCATGGTATTTTGTGGAAAAAATCTCTCGCGTGGGAAAAAAATACCACATATAAGATATTTACCACGTGTGGGAAAAAAAATACCTCAAATTACCACAATATACCTCAAAATACCATACAATACCTCAAATTACCACAAAATACCACAATACCTCAAAATACCTCAAAAGAAAATTTGAGGGATTTTGTGGTAATTTGAGGTATTGTGGTATTTTATGGTAATTTGAGGTATTTTATGGTATTTTGAGGTATTTTATGGTATTTTGAGGTATTTTAGCGAGTGTGGTAATTTGTGGGAATTAAGTGTGAGAAAAAGAGAATTTTGATGGTAATTTCATCTGGCGACACTGCACTCAATGCGGAACTCTCCGCAGTAAATCTTTAATGAAATATAAAAATTGCTTTGCAATCGAAATAAATTCAGAATTCTTAAATTTTTATAAAAGAAATAATACGCAAACTCAACAATTTTTTATAATCTCAAAAACGTAACGTTCGAGTCAAAATACAATATCGCTTAAAATTTTCATTTTTTATTTTTATTTTTCTTTTAGATACGTACGTTTTTCCTGTTTTTATTTATTTTAGTTTTAGCAATATGAATTAATGACCTTATTATTTCTTAAAATTGCTATTTATTAAACAATTTAAAAACCGGGGAAAAAAACGGGGAAACTCGAAGTTAAAAACGGGGAAAAATATTCATTTGTATGCAAAAATAGGGATTTCTTTTCGCTGAAACCTGGCAGCACTGAAGTTAATACACCAAGGAAGAGCACACCATTGGAGAAGCAAATGAAAAAAAAAACAATAAGAACATCAACACCAACACAAACACCAACACCAACACCAACACCAACACCAACACCAACAACAACAACAGCAAAAACAACAACAGTAACAAGAACAACCACAGCAACAAGAACAACAACAAGAACAGCAAGAACAACAACAACGACAAAAACAACAACAACGACAAAAACAACGACAAAAACAACAACAACAACAGCACCAACATTAACATTAACATAACCATCAACATCAAAATCAACATCAACATCAGCATCAACATCAACAACAACAACACCAACATCAACACCAATAACAACAACAACAAGAAACTTCGTCACGTCAAAACCTACGGGTGTGTCCACGACATGCAAAAGCTTCGGCGTTCCATGGAATTGTTTGTTACTCAACGAGTTTAGATCAGTGGTGATCAACGCACGGTTTAGACCAGTGGTGCTCACCACATGGTTTCCAATATCGTGGGTATCGTGTCTTGTTGAGCTTTTGCACACGAAGTAGTAATCTGCTCGCTATGTTTGTACACTGAACACTGAACACTGTACACCAGGGCTGGGCATTCTAACACAGTCACATTTTATTTTGTCTTGTTAGTATTGGTGCTCTCTCGAATTGCGCACATTGAGCGAAATAGTTGTCACAATTATCTAGATTTGTAAGTTTTTCTTTTTTATTTTATGTTTTTATGTCTTTTTTATTCTATGAAATTAATTTATACAAGTAATATGAATGAATAATGTAAGGAATCTTAATAGATAATATGAATGAATTATATGAAACCTGAATATATACGAATAATTATTTTAGTATTGTAAAATCTTAATATATATGAATAATAAAAATTACTAATAAAAAATATGTATGTAAATAATAAAGAATTAAATAAAATAAGCAAGTAAGTAATCAAAAAATTAAGTATTAAAAAATTAATAAGGAATGTGAATGATCAATGCAAAAAGTTTAAATAGCTAATATGTATTAATTATATGAAACCTTAATATATACGAATATGAAATTCTACAAACTAAAAATATATGTGCATAAGTGTTATGAATATACAATAAATTGATTTTTCACGAGTGTACATATAATTTGCAGCGCAAAACGACATAGGTCTCCACAGCATCACCGTCAGCGAACGACTGACTTATATTCTCTTCTATTGTGAGCTTTATATCAGCGCAGGGCGCTCCATAGCTCACTGAGCTCTCTGTGAGCGTAACTTTTCACATGTACATAAAGCTCACAACAGAAGAGAATATAATTCAGTCGTTCGCTGACGGTGATGCTGTCAGGACCTATGTCGTTTTGCACTGCAAATTATATGTACACTCGTGAAAAATCAACTTATTGTAGATTTATAATACTTATGCATATATTTTTTTATTTTGTAGAATTTTATATTCGTATATATTAAGATTTCATATAATTAATACATATAAGCTATTAAAACATTTTGCATTGTTCATTCACATTCCTTATTAATTTTTTAATACTTGATTTTTTGATTAATTGTTTACTTATTTTATTTAATTCCTTATTATTTACTTACATATTTTTCGTTATTAATTTTAATTATTCATATATATTATGATTTTATATTAAAATAATTATTCGTATATATTAAGGTTTAATATAACTCATTCATATTATCTTTTTAGATTCTTTACATTATTCATTCATATTACTTGTATTAGTTAATTAATTAATAGAAGAAATAATGAACAATACCGATGACTAAAAATAAAAACATAAAATAAAAAAGAAAAACTTACAAATCTAGATAATTGGGACAACTATTTCGCTCAGTGTGCGCAATTCGAGAGAGCACCAATACTAACAAGACATAATAATATGTGACTGTGTTAGAATGCCCAGCCCTGCTTTATATACATGTGAAAAGTTACGTTCGCAGAGAGCTCAGTGAGCTATGGAGCGCCCTGCGCTGCTGTACACTGAACACTGTACACTGAACCAGTGGTGATCAACGCACGGTTTAGACAACAACAAAAAGAGCTTTCCGAGTGCACAGCTTTACACTGAAACAAGAAGTTGTTAAAAGCTCTAACAACATTTGGTGCAACGAAATCTTATCGAGTGTTGGATTTTCAATATAATCATTTCTTTTTTATTTTTGTTTTGTTTTTCATTTTAACATAGAAAACATCAAAAAAAAAGGTAAAAGTGAAGAATAGAATGTATTAATGTTTTTCCTGAAATAATGCAAAATATTTAAATACATACATAAATAAAACAGCGAGTGACTCCCATACCACATGAGCACTCAAAGCATACTGACTTGAAATTTAAAACGCAGTAGAAAAAACAAACTTTTACTCAGTGTATAAACATAGCGAGCAGATTACTACTTCGTGTGCAAAAGCTCAACAAGACACGATACCCGCGGGCTATGGGAAACCAAGTGGTGAGCACCACTGGTTTAGATGCTATAATGAAAGTAATGACAAGAGAGTAAAGGTTAATTTTTTGAATTCATGGCAAAAATTAAAAAGAAAATGAACGCCAGGAAGGCTGGTTCAGAGAGTTCATGACAAGAATAAACAAAACATTCATGACGACAGGAGGCCACGGAGAGAGCCGCTATAAGATAAAAAAAGGCATTAATCATGCAACAGCGTTGTATAGAATTGCTCGATGAATATACTATGAGCGTCAAAAGTGAGTCAACACCAATTAAGTCTTTGATTATCAAAAGATTATGAGATCAAAATATTATATATAGTCATATATTTTATTTGCACTTGAAGGTTTATTAAATTTTAGCAAAATAAATAATAAATAAATAAATAATATTTATGAAGTTTACATTTTTAAGTACTGTTAAACAAAAACACACCATATTTTGCGCGTCTAAAGTGAGTCAAAACTTGTATGTATATCGCCAATTTCAGATTGAGGTGACCTATCAGTCATACTGACCATCTCCGATTTGGCTCAAAATTTGTTTTGAGGTTGGTTTTTTGCTACGAAACCCAATTCCGGAGTTTCAAGTTTAAAAAATTTTTTTGCGGAGTTATGGCGTAAAACATGCAGTATTAAAGAATTTTCAATACAAATTCAACTACACATTCAATTTTAATCTAATTTTTTTTGCTTGATTTTTTACAAAAAAAAAAAATATAAAAAGTCGATAGCTAGTTGAATTTCTATTGAAAATTCTTTAACACTGCACGTTTTATGCCATAACTTCTGAATCCTTCAAGAGCACACCTTAATTTTATATCGTTGGAAAGGTATTAAAACGTACAAAAAACCGAAATAAAGAAACTGAAAAAAACTATAGCGTCTGTTGTTGGCATGGCATTGAACTTTGAAATTAAGAATGGGCCAACTTTATGCATTTTTTCCAAAAGTTTTATATTTTTCCCTTAAAAAAGACAAAATAAACTTTCTAATAATACCTTATTTACGAAAATCGGATTTATTTTGACTGAGCTACGTCGTTTCAAAATACTCCCTATTTTGGCCTTGAAAAATGGTTCTAAAAATGTATAACTTCGGATTTGGTTTTCTAAGCAATAAACCAATCTAGGCACAAAATTTGAGCCAAATCGGAGATGGTCAGTGCGACTGATAGGTCACCTCAATCTGAAATGAGCGATATAAAATAAATTCAAAGGCAAAAAACTGTAACATTTAATGCATTTAATATTTTGTTTGGCCCCCCTTGGCCTTTATAACATCTTGTAGCCTTCGAGGTATTGCTTCTACCAACTTTTTTGTGTACTCAATAGGTATTTTTTGTTTTTCCACAACTCTAGAAGCGCAGCTTCAAGGGATTCTTTACTGGTAATGTTTTTTGTTTTTCGTATTTGCCGGTCCAAGAAATCCCAAATATGCTCAATTGGATTGAGGTCTGGGGATTGCGGGTAGTGGTCCAACTGTTTTGATGTTCGGTATAGGCGCCATTCTTTTGCCAAACGTGAAGTATGCTTGGGGTCATTGACTTGCTGGAAGATTCTATGTCCAGGCAAACCCAGTTTAGCAACGGGTGCGACATTTTCTTGTAGTACCTTCAAATAACCTTCCGCATTCATTGTGGTTTCAATAGAAGCAAGTTCCCCACCCCAGAGGGGTTTGCAAGCCGCAAAACATCCCCAAACCATAACCGAGCCTCCGCCATGTTTTACAGTAGTTTGAAGGTTTTGGTCATCGTACTCTGCATTATTTTTTTTCCATATTTTCCTGTGCTTTTCTGAACCAAATATCTCAAACTTACTTTCATCAGTAAAAAGAGCAGTGTTCCAAAGCAAATATCTTTGTTTTTGTATTTTTCAGCATTATTTAGCCGTTTGGTTTTATTTACTTTTGAAATTAACGGTTTCTTTCGGGGTCTGCGGCCAAAAAAACAACCATTTTTATACAATATTCTCCTTACGGTGGTGGCACTTACGACTTTTTCGAAATCCGTTGTGATGCTTTTATCAATTTGCACCGCACTGTTTCCAGGATTTTTTCTTACCGGGGAAATTATTCGTTTTACTTCTCTTTCACTTGACGTTTTGAAATTTTGAAATTTCAAAGCTTGAAATTTTCTACTTAGTTATAGTTTTCAAATTTATCCACGATTTTTTTTATAGATGTGCCTTCCAACAATTTTTGAAATTTCTCGCAAAGATTTGCTACTTCTTCAAATCTATTATGATTTTCCTAGTTTCTAAGGAGATCTCGGTTCTCATGTTTCTGAACACTTTTTTTTTTAGTACATTGACTGTTTCACTGCAGATAATAATTATGATGTATAAAATAAATGATTTTACCTTGTTGAGGTTAAACTATGCGCAAAAGTAACTGCGAATTTAACGGTATAATCACGCAATCTATTTAATATACAAGTGTTGACTTACTTTTGACGAGTGTTTTGTTTAACAGTACTCAAAAATGTAAGCTGCATAGATGTTGTTGTGTTTTGAATGAACCTTTAAGTTCGTGTAAATTGGATCGCTGTTTTCTTTATTTTAATCATAGTATGTTATCCGGTTAATATTATAAAACAAAAAATAAAAGTTTTATATTTGGTACAATAACTAGTAGAATAATACATGTACAACTATTCTTATACTAGTGCAATAAATTAAAAAAGTAAATTATGACGACGACAGGTCGCGGAGGCACAAAAATGCAATATTGTTGCATGGAATCGCTGTGTAAAAGATATCTTTAACCTTATAACGAAAATGGAAAGAAACAATTTTCGGAACCACGACACCACGGAGGCAAATACCATAGGTCAGTGAAGCTAAGAATTTCGGTCAGTTGATAGAAATACAAAAAAAAAATAAGCGCCATGAAGCCGCTCAGGTAATTCTTTAAAGTAACCTAAATGCACCAAATGCAAAAGCGAGAGCAAAATTTAAAACAAAAATGAATAAAAAATTCAAGTAGAATTAAAATAAGGACAAGTATTAGGGCAAGAATTTGAATAAAGATAAGGATAAGGACGCCAAGGTGGGAAAAGAAAATATCTTTGGTCCAACAGTCGGAAAGTTCAGCCTCCACGACAATACCTCCGATAACGGAATGAGGCTGATTGACTTTGCCGCAGCGCGAAACATGGTCATTAGTAGCACTAGATTCAAGCATCTCAATATTCATAAAGCAACTTGGCTGTCTCCTGATCAAAAGACGCGCAACCAAATTGATCACGTTTTGATTGACGGAAGGCACTCTTCCAGTGATTTAGATGTACGCACGATCCGTGGTGCCAATATAGACTCGGATCACTATCTTGTCGCAGCCAAGGTCCGTACACGCCTGTGCGCAACCAAGAATGCACGCAATCCAGCACAGAGAAAGCTAGACGTCGAAAAGCTGCAATCAAAACGAACAGCCGAAGACTTCGCTACTCGATTCTCACTCCTGCTTCAAGAAAGCACTCCTCCGATCGACGATATATGCGCGCAGTGGAATCACATTTCCCACTCAATGCGTACGGCTGCCGAAGAGGTGATTGGCTATCACCGCCCTCGCCGAAACCAGTGGCACGACCAGGAGTGTCGCGACGCCACTGCAGAAAAAGACGCCGCCTACAAAGCCACCCTGCAGTCGGTTGTAACGCGTGCTGCTAAGGAGCGATACAAAGAGAAGAGGAGGGAAGAGAGACGCATTTTCAGCCGAAAGAAAAGAGAAGCGGAAATGCGTGAGTGTGAGAAAATTGAGATGCATGGTGACAGGAACGAGGTCCGAAAATTTTTCGAAAAAATAAGACGCCTGGCCGATGGTTTTAGGACCGGGGCCTCTTCCTGCAAGGATGAAAATGGGAATCTAGTGACAGATATCCAGAGTACACTAATGATGTGGAGGGAACACTTCTCTAGGCTTCTGAATGGCGACGACGACAACAGCCCCACCAATAGAGATGATATCCCGGAATCCCCAATTTTGGACGACAGCCCTGAAGTTCCGCTGCCCGACCATAGTGAAGTCTTGAAAGCTATAGCTCGGCTTAAAAACAACAAAGCCGCAGGAGCCGATGGCTTACCTGCTGAGCTCTTCAAGAATGGAGGCGAAGCTCTATTTAAATGCATTCATGAGCTTCTATGCAGAATATGGTCGGAAGAATGCATTCCAAACGATTGGAACCTCAGTGTGCTCTGCCCAATCCACAAGAAAGGCGATCCCACAATTTGCGCCAACTACCGTGGGATAAGCCTTCTAAATATCGCATATAAGGTCCTGTCGAGCGTACTATGTGAAAGACTGAAGCCCATCGTAAACAAGCTGATTGGACCTTATCAGTGTGGCTTCAGACCTGGCAAATCCACCATAGACCAGATATTTACGCTACGGCAAATCTTGGAGAAGACCCTAGAAAAACAAATCGACACACACCATCTTTTTGTCGATTACAAAGCCGCCTTCGACAGTCCAATAAGGAATCATCTATATTCCACCATGTCTGAATTTGGTATTCCTGCAAAGCTCATCCGCCTTTGCAGAATGACACTGAGCAACACCAGCAGCACAGTTAAAATCGGGAAGGACCTCACTCCTCCATTCGATACCAAACGAGGTTTCAGACAAGGTGATTCCTTATCGTGCGACTTTTTCAACCTAATGATGGAGAAGATCATCCGAGCTGCTGATTTGAGACGCAGTGGCACGATATTCTACAAAAGTATTATGCTGATGGCGTATGCTGATGATATCGATATCATTGGCCATAATACGCGTGAAGTCAGCGCAGCATTATTCAGGTTAGCGAAAGAGTCGAATCGAATGGGTCTTGTAGTAAACGCAGATAAGACGAAATACCTAGTTTCAACAAATAAACAGTCCCAGCGTCTTGGAAACCACGTTACTGTTGACAACATCTCCTCCGAGGTTGTTAAGGACTTCGTCTACCTGGGATCCAGCGTAAACTCTTTTAACGATGTCAGTATTGAGATAAAACGAAGGATAACTCTTGCCAACAGGTGTTACTTTGGGCTGAGTAGGCAATTGAGAAGCAGAGCTCTCTCTCGACGAAAAAAACTCACGCTATATAAGTCACTAATCATGCCCGTCCTATTATATGCAGCACAAACCTGGACGTTGAGCAGTTCTGATGAAAAGACTTTGGGAGCCTTCGAGAGAAAGATCCTTCGTAAAATCTTCGGTCCAATCTGCGTCAATGGCGGGTACCGAATTCGATGGAACCACGAGCTGTATGAGCTGTACGCTGACATCGACATAGTTAAGCGTATTAAAATCGAGCGGCTCCGCTGGCTAGGTCATGTTGAGCGAATGGAAAACGACGCTCCAGCGAAAAAAATATTCGATTCGGTGCCCGGTGGTGGTCAACGCAGAAGAGGACGCCCACATCTTCGTTGGAAGGATCAAGTGTTGGATAACCTGACTACACTTGGTGTTTCCAACTGGCGCCAGAAAGCGCAAAACAGAAATGGCTGGCGCAATTTCTTATACGAGGCCAAAACCGACATTCGGTTGTAAGCGCCAGATAAGTAAGTAAGTAAGGATAAGGATTGGGAAATGGAGGAGAACAAAGATCAGAACCAGGAATAAGACAAATATTAGGGCATGAAATTGGACAAGTGTTATGACAAGGATTGGAAAAAGGTCTGCGACACGGATTGTGACAAGGATAAGGAAACAGATTAAGGCACACCTAAAACAATATTTAGGACAAGATTGGGAAAATAATAAGGGAAAAAACGAAACAAGGAATAGAACAAGGATTTGGACACACTAAAACAAGGTTTTGAACAAAGATTGGGTAAAGAATTGGAACAAGGACTTAGAGAGGGATTTGATAAGGTCAGTAATGTGGGTAGGAAGTAAATCAAAGGTTTGTACAAAAATGAGTACAATTATTAGGAAATATAGAAGAATAAGCACGAGGACAATTTTGGGAACGAAGGAAAGAATAGGGACAGGAATAAGGGCAGGGATAAAGATACTTTGTGGCGTCCGTGGCGTAGTTGGTTAAAGTGCGTGGCCGTTATGTCAACGAACCTGGAGACCCAGGTTCGAACCCCAGTAGAGACAGAAAATTATTTAAATTAAAATAATTTTTCTGTACGTCCGCCACCTCTCTGCAGACAATGGCAAACCTCAGAGAGTAATAAAAATGCCATGTAAAGCTTCTTGAGAATAAGGATATTTCGTTCATCGCCGTTCGGAGTCAACGTTAAGCCTGTAGGTCCATTTCTCGATCAATTGTGTACAAACTTAATAACACGCACAACACAATTGATCATAAGAAGCTATGTCAAAGTCCTTTCAAGGGCTGAAATGACCAGTTATTTATTTTTATTTTTTATTATAAAGATACTCTGCTCACGATACAGCAAACTTTTTTCTTTACTTTATCTTATACCAAAAAGAAATAAATAGTAGCATACCAAATGGTATTAGATAGTTAAAACATTTAAAAGACCATGTTTGTAAAAAAATTATTTTTTAACTCGTTTAAGAAGGTTTTTTTTTTACTTTTTAAGGTTTTTATGAAAACAATATCATTTCTAATTCTTTGGTGATCTCATTTACGAAAAAATTACGGAAATCCACTTTTATAACCGAAAAGATTTCTTTACCACAAAGTAGTATGTGTTTGAAAATACGTCCAAACAAAAAACTTGAACTGTCCCGAAAAAGCCTTATATAACTTGACCCCAATTGAATTTTGGAAAAATATCCAATAGTTGACTGTGTTATTGTACAAAATAATATATCGCTTTTATTCTGGTTGATGGTGTTGCTTGGTTTTTTGCTTGGATTTTATATAGATAGATATGCTTGTGGCGAGCTAATTCAGCTCTGGCACTGCGGCATCTTGTGATGCCTATTGTGCCATACCTTTTCTTTTCTTAAAGCAGTTCGTTTGCTTTAGTTTTTTTCAGAAAACATAATATATTTTCGAGGTTGAGGATCGCAAGGTGTCCTTGAGAGACTATTTCGCTATTTAGGATTCTCTTTCTTATATGGAGAAGGGCTGGACATTCTGTGAGAATATGTCTGGAGGTTTCTTCATCCTCAAGGCATAATCTACATAATGAATCAGTAGCGAGATTCATTTTGTGTAGGTGTTTCTTTAGTTTGCAGTGTCCAGTTATGATTCCGGTCATCATCTTTAGATCTTTCTTCCCTAGGTTAATAAGAAATTTCGATTTCTTGGGAGAAAGTTCTGGGAATATTTGCTTAGTGCATATCTGTCCTAAGCAGTTCTTCCAGATGTCTTGAGATTCGCGGAATGAGGTTTTTTTGACGTGTTGCTTGAACAGATTCTTACCAACCCCACAGAACGGTTCCGGTCCTGTGAGTGTTGATGATGCTCCCTGTTTGGCCAGGGAGTCTGCTCTTTCATTCCCGTCAAAACCACAGTGGGCAGGAATCCACTGTAGAGTAACTTTATTGTTTTGCGCAGCCAGGTCGTTGAGGACGTCTACAGTCTCCAGCACTAGCTTGGATTTTATGATAGGTGATGTCAGAGCTTTAAGGGCAGCTTGACTATCAGAGAAGACGAAAATTGATTTGCCTCTAACTTTGTTCATACAGTTCAGTCTGACGCATCTGTTAATGGCAAGGATTTCCGCTTGAAAGATTGTGGTAAATAGACCTGCACTGAAGAAGTGGCTCTCATTGGAGTGTTCTATAAAGACCCCTGCTCCCGTGCCTTTCTCCATTTTGGAGCCATCTGTGTACCACACAAGGTCGTTTTCGGACGGGTTTAGTTTCTCGTGTTCCCAGTTGGATCTGGGGGGGATAACTACGATGAAGTTTTTGTTAAAGCGGCTTTTGGGAAGCATGTCATCTAATGGCATGCAGAACTCCTTTTCTCGCTTTAGGGTTGTGATTAAGGTTAGGTGTCCCTTTAAGGGATGGTTTGGGACAGTGTAACCCAGATGGAAAAGTCTGTGAAGGCTGAGCTTCGCCTCCATCTGGATGTGTATGTGGATTGGGGTGAGCCCTAAGATGACGTTGAGGGCTGCTGTTGGCGTAGATCTTATGCAGCCTGTCATACATATCCCTGCACATCTTTGAACTCGTCCTAACCGCTTGATGGTTGATCCTTCTAGCGTTTTCGACCACCATACTACAGACGCGTATGTTAGTGCTGGTCTGACGATCAAAGTATAGAGATTGTACATCATCTTAGGGCTTAACCCCCAGTTTTTGCCGCAAATTCTTCTGCAGGTCCACAATGAGGCTGTTGATCTGCTGATGATGCGGTCTATGTGGAGGTTCCAAGACAGTTTGCTGTCCAGGATCACTCCCAGGTATTTTGCTGAGTTGGAAAAATCTACTTTTTCCCCAAAAAGTACCGGGCAAGTCAGATTGAGCTTGCGTCGTTTTGTAAAAGGAACAATGACTGTCTTTTTTGGGTTTACGGAGAGGCCTTCGTTATTGCACCATCTCTGTACTGTGTTCAGTGCTGCTTGTAGAACATCAGACACTGTGTTTTCAAAGCTCCCCCGTATGATGACTGCTACGTCATCAGCATACCCAACCGCCCCAGTTTCTTTGAGTTCAACTAGGAGACTATCTACAACTAGTGACCAAAGTAGAGGTGATAGGACGCCTCCTTGCGGGCATCCCCTGGTTGTAGTTGCTTTGAGGGAGGTGTTATCCAGGCAGGTCTGGATAACTCTGCTATTGAGTGTCGTCATAATCCACCTGCCTATGATTGTTGGCATGTCAAGGTTATTAAGTGCCCTTCTAGTAGACTCGTATGACGTATTATTGAAGGCTCCTTCGACGTCAAGGAAAGCGACAATACATATTTCCTTGCAGTCGATAGATTTTTCAATTGTGGTTATAAGGTCATTAAGTGCTGACTCTGTTGATTTACCCGTTTGATAGGCATGTTGTGCCTTACTTAGGGGGTGTATTGACAGGGCATTCTCCCTGATGTATTTGTCAATTATTTTCTCCATGCTTTTCAGTATGAAGGACATAAGGCTGATGGGTCTGAAAGATTTTGGATTACTCTCTGAGCCTTTGCCAGCCTTAGGAAGGTATTTTACTATCACTTTTCTCCATGCTCCAGGTATATGGCCATAGGCTAGGCTTCAGCTGAATTGTTTTGATAGTAGTGGTATCAGATGTTCTGAACCTTGTTGTAGAAGAGCTGGAAAAATACCATCTCCACCAGCAGATTTGAAGGGTTTGAAGGAATTTATGGCCCAATTAACTGCTGAAGTATTGCAGATCTGTTTGCTGATTCTCCAATCTTCTCTACTTGGCAGATTTGTCTGTTCGTAGTTGTAAGATTGGTTTGGGTGGGGACCGTTTTGAATGACGGAGCCCGGGAAGTGAGTATTGAGAAGGAGTTCTAGGGTCTCTTTCTTTGTTTTTGTCTGAACACCGTTCCCATGTAATAGACTACCTAGGGATTGTGGTCTGACAGTTGATAAGATCTTCTGAAGGCGACAACTCGTTGGAACATCTTTGATGGAGCCACAGAAGTTCCTGAACGAGTCCTTTTTAGCCTTCTTGATCTCCTTATTGTAATAAGTAAGAGATCGGGAGTAGGATAGCCAATCATTATTGCGCTTAGCTCTATTGAACAGCTTCCTTACTCCTTTTCTGAGGTCGTTGAGATGGTTGTTCCACCAGGGTGCTTGTCTCTTGAACTTCTTCAGTTTAAGACGGCAGTTGTCCTCAAAAGATTGAGTAATGCATGATTGGACATAGTCTGCTGAGTATTCCAATTTGCTTATCGTATCGATTCTGAGGGGAAGTTTATCGGGGATGAGCTGACCAAGCTGCTCTTTATAGGAGTTCCAGTCAGTGTCTTGTTTTCTGCGATAAAAGAGGTTTTGTATAATGGCTGACTTTATTTTAAACCTAATGTGTCTGTGATCCGAACACGAAGGTTCTTTTGAAACATACCAGTCAGCTATTATATCATCATGAGCTGATGTGGTAAGAGTTAGGTCTAGAACCTCTCTTCTATTTGCGGTAATAAACGTTGGTTCATTTCCAACGTTGCATACATACAAGTTATTACAAATAAGGAAGTCTAAAAGGTACTCACCTCTTTGGTTTGTGTCTGTGCTACCCCACAGTGTATGATGAGCGTTGGCATCACAGCTCAAGACAACTTCTGTCTTGTGTTTGGCAGCAAATTTAAGCAGATCAGCTATGCAGTCCGGGGGACAAATGGGCTCGTCTCCCGCAAAGTAAGCTGAAGCTACAATGACTTCCTTTTGATCATTGAGCTTCATCAGGCCCGCAGTGAGGTCTTGGTTGATGAACTCTGTTAAAGGAAAAAGAGAGATATTATTATTATGAACAATACAGGTTCTGGGTCTAGAAGATGAGTTGGAATATATAATCCTACCTGCATTATTTAGACCCAGGATATCGCCGTTTGTGCTGGTCCAGGGCTCTTGCACAAATGCAATGTCTACTCCGTGTTGAAGCATTGTCTGGACCAGAACTGCGGAAGCTGCTTTGGCGTGGTGAAGGTTGACTTGTACAGCCTTCACCATTAGTGCCTTTTTTGGGGATTCTTACTAAAGGAATCCCCCTTTTTTCCGCCACGTCCCCTTCGTTGCGGTCCTCGGTTTTCGTCCGTTGGTCTTGTTGGCGGTCTTTTTGTATGTTTGTCCGTCCTTTTTGGGTCCGTTTTTTTGCCAGCCGGCCGTGCAGGGGCAGATGATTTTGCCTCTGCACTGGTGGATGGCAGTGGAGGTGGTGTTGTTTTGTCCGAGGGAAGCTGACCAGTCAATCTTCCCTCCTGACACACAGAGGCTACTGGTGTTGAAGTGGACCTGGAGCAGGATGGGTGCTGGTCATCCACCTTAGGCCCCGGAGTCGAGACTATCGTCTTAGTCTCTTGACTCGTTGTGGCGGAAGGTCGATGATCAGCCTCCTTCCCCCCCACGTTTCCACTCACCTTAGCCTGGGGGGATGGACGAGAGTGCGGGTTCCGCTTGATGCGAAACTGTACCCTGTTCATATCATAATATGGCAGATTGTCCAGTTTCTCAAGCAGTTTTACCGATCTCTCATCCATCGAGATGGTAAGGGCAGTACCTTGAGGGTTCACGACCTTCCTCAATACTTTCCAGTCTGAGGTTGGTAACGTATTATTTTGTACGCTTAGTACGCGTAGTATTTCCTCAGCACCGCAGTCTGCTCCAGGAAAGTATGCAGTGGCGACGCACGGCTTAGGAAGGTCATCTCCTTCCAGCATGCGCAGCTTAGCATCCTTTCAAGGGGCCATGACTGCAACTGCCTTCTTCAACCAGTCTCGCGTTGCAACGTCTGCACACTTGACAGTCATCCAGCCCGGTTTGAAAGAGCAGCCCAGAACCCTAATCTGTGGACCACCGGTGGGGAGCTTATGCAGCTCCTTTATGATGGTTTTCTCCACTACTTTTTGTTCATCCTGGGTTAGATGACTGTTAGGAAAGTCCAGCGGAACTACAGCCACCTGGATTACACCTGCCACCTCAGCGAAAGAAGGTATTTCTGGCCTTGACTTCTTCTTCACTGTGACAACTGGTGAGTCGTCACTTGGCCTTCTTCTCTTTCCAGAGGGGACAGATGCACCAGGCGATGGCACCGCCAGGACCTTCTCTAGTGCTTCTTTGTATGGCATCTTGTCAGCCATAAGGCGCTTGATCATTTTTTTCTGCGATGTGCGCAGTCTCTTTCTAGAGATGTTCAAGCTGCCAAGGTTCAGTTCGCTCACTGACTCTCCTTCATAGGCAATTGCTCTGTCTATGCAGGTTACGTCCGAGAGTTCTGAGCCTGCAGAAGTGACGGATTCTCTGTCACTGTCAGAGAGCACGATCGAGTAGTCAGACCGCTCGGTTAGCTCAGGTTTTTCAGCCATAGGCTGACAGACAGAGATCGATGAAGGATCTCCGTCAGGTTTTAGAGTTGTTGTGTGTTGGTTGTCTATTTTGGACCCACGAGAAGCTAGGGAAAGGGTGGTCCACCACGCCAGAGCCCCGCTTGACGTGGTAAGGCCAAGGTTACTCACTGAGGTGGCCAGGTGTCAGTGAGGCTCCGTTCTAATACAGCCGGAATTAACCCCTGGCTGCAAACCATCCAGTAGGCACGGTACGCTTGACACCTTGGATTAGGGGTTGAATAGCCTTTTGTTCATTGCTACACCGCAGCCTGTATGACAAGGGTGACCCTACCAGGAGCCGAAGCTCCCGTCATCATAGCCTGTTGTGTCACGGCAACCTAAGCCCCTACACCACATCAAGGTAGCTATTCAGGTAGGGGTGGATTTTATATGCTCTAATAAATTAAAAAAGGATTTAACTGAGGGCATCAAAGAAAATCTGAATGTGTTTAGCGTATGTAGAATCGTGACGGGTTTATTATACAGTGCTTCAAGCACGTGACCGAAATATTTCGTATTTCCGAAACAAACTATCTTACAGATTACTGACTGATAGAATCATTCACCTGTTACAGCGTCTAGTAAACACCTAATATGAGAACTCGTTTAACCTAGCAATTTGCTCACTAGATGCAAGTGCGCTGCTTATATCGAACTTTTAATTTACTATGTTATGCCCATGGCTCTCAAATCTTGAATGTCTTTATACAGAGGACATTCGCACAAGACATATGACCAATCTTCAAAGTCTGCTTCTTAATCACATCCTTCAATCGTGCTGAGATTGCTTTATGCAAAAATAAATTAAGAAAACCAAGACTAGTTAAATAGAACGATATGGGCCTCAGCAATGAAGACGAAGTCTTAGCGGCGAGGTATTGAACCTGTTGAAAGACTCGGCGCACTCAGGGCATGTACCTTCACAACAGTTTCCGAAGATGCAACATTAGTCCTAGCAAACTCGATACCCATCGAGCTTCTCGTGGATGAGACGCTTCTGACGGCCAATAACAACGCGTCCATTTGCAACTTTCTTGAAAGAGAAAGAAAATGGGAGAGAGAAAGAAGCATGCTGAAGTGGCAAAACCGCTGGAATAGATCTCTGAAGGGTTGCTGGACATACCAGCTTATCCCGAACATTGCTCATTGGTGCGAAAGAAGTTATGGCTCAGTCAACTTTTATCTCACACAGATTTTGAGCGACCATGGGTGCTTCAGAGCATACTTGTTCAAAATTACGCGGTAAATTCATACTGCTCACACTGCTCTTTAAATACAATTGAAGATGCAAACCATGCTTTATTGGAGTGCCCCAATTTCGATAATGCCCGCCTTGAGGCTTCGAACAGTCTCGGGGAAACTGTGACACAGCAAAACCTGGTATCCCTAATGCTGAAAAGCGAAGCGAATTGGTCAGTGATCAGAACCCTCGCTAAAACCATAACAGAAGAACTGCAAAGAGTTCAGCGTTCGCAAAACACTCGAGGCAGAATAGAGTACTTCACGTCTAGTTACCCCTTAAACGACGCATATTGGGGCCTATTCTAATAAAATGTGGCGAAAATACCAAAATAAAAAAATGACAGTAGGCAGTACTGAGCAATTGTTGTATACATAGCATGAAGGTGACTACAAAGTACCGTTGAAATGCGAGCGATGTGACCATGCACTGAGTTGCAATTTTAGTTGAAATTTATATGTTCTATGAAATGTTCTTGGTGACAATAATATAAGTGATTTTAAAAGTGTTTTCAAGTTCAATTTTCTACACTAAGGGAAATAACGCATATCGTCACATAAAATGCAAAAAAACGTATGATCAAAAAATTCGAAATTATGTTTTTTATTGATTACGATTCATTACATTATATTACATGTGTGTTATGAATTTTAAACTTCTGACACCAAAAATAACCAAGTTATTTGATTTGAAAATTTCGTTTCAATATCTCAAGTTGTTTGAATTTTATATCGTTTTTTGCTTCTCCTGTAAACTTATCAAAAGTGATGTTACGTTATTTTGCATTTAGCGCTCTGTTCCTGTGCGATGCTGCTGCAGTTCCTTCGCACTAGCAGTTGCAGGTTTCTTATAGTTCTCATTTAGTTAATGTTGCAAGGGTAATATAGCATGGATATTTGGCAAATATGATTTGTGAGTGCGGTGGTGAGTGCGATGCATGATGAATTCATGTAAGGTGGAGTGACAACTCGGTATTTTCTCAATAATGTCACTCCACTCTACATGATTTCATCATGCATCGCACTCACAAATCATATTTTCACAAAAAGAAAATAAAATAGACCACTAAATGGCGTTTGATATGGACGCAGCTCGTGGAAATATTCAATAAATTGTTTTTCAATTTCAATATTTTTATATAAATTTTCCTTAAATGCGATAGTTTTATTTTCAAATAGTAAATATTTGAAAGATATTTAAATATATTCGTGCATAATTTTAATATATTTTTTATTAATTCTTTTTAAATATTTTAATATTTTATTTAATTAAAAAAGTATTTAAATAAATTGTAAATATTTACGCAGTCGATTTAAGTAAATGCGTTATTGGTGCAAAAATGACTCGCTTTTTGGATAAATTAAAAAAGTTTTTGGATAAATTTAATATTTTTTCCCTTAGTGTACATTTTGGTTAACGCCACTAGCTTGAATTTATCAAGGCATCTTTACCATCACATTAATAAACTTTTGGCATGTTATTTGTTTTTATAACTAAAATAGTAAAAAAGTTATATAATTATTTATATGTTTCTAAAAGATGTTACAATTTAGTTTAAAAATATATAAATCGTTAAACAAATAGAAGCTTTCCGGGATAGTCCGGGTGCTTGTTTAACGGTTTTAATATTCTACATAATTTTAACTTATAGCAACAACAAAAAAAAAAAATTGTGTAAATTTGCGCCATTTTGAGTTATGCATTTTTAATAAGGAGACTATCCCATATCTGAACAATTTAATTACTGAGTCCAAACGTTTGTAAGATCCAAATATTGTTTAAAAAATATATATTCCTCATCAGCGTTACCTCCTTAGCCTGTCTAGTCATGTCTGCGTGTCCATCTGTATGTTGTCCTTGAACTCAGGACTAAGGGAAGGAGATGAGACAATTTCATGAAACTTGGGACGCATGTCTATATTATCCGAAGGATCTGCGCATATGAAGTTGTTTTAGTCATTTCTTGAATGTGTACTGTATTTAGGATACAAGCTTCCTATAAAACAATGGCAAGCTCGAGGTGTAAATAAAACAATAATAGAAGAAACAAAAAGAAAAATTCAGCAAAGCTTTAAACACAGAATCGGGTTAAATGTAGATAAGCCAAAGCATGGTTTCAGCAGTAGCAATTATGGGAACACTGTCAGGCGATTTTTTGATGACCTAGACCAGCGATTGCCAGCGCCTAACTCTTTCCACTCTTTCCACTCTACAACAACAACTTCAATATTTTCATGATTGTTGTAATTCGACGAATTGTTCACAAACTCAGCTGCACTGCAACAACACAGCGTGTGTTTGTTGTTGTTTATTCTTGTCGTTGTTGGTAAATTAGCGCATGCGACCGCGCACAACTCTTGCTGCACTGAAGGTTTCTTGTTGGTAATTTTGCGTATGGTTTCGTCACCGACTGCTTTTTGTTTGCGTTTTTATGTTACTAATTCCTTATTGTACTACATATCCAACGATTTGTTGTTGTTGTTGGTTTTAAGTTGTAATTGTTGTTGCACTCTTTAAAAATCACTCTTTGGCAATCCCTGACCTAGACAAATCTTTGCAGATAACGGGTGTTGATGTTATTATAATAAGAAGATTTCAAACAATTGTGCAAGCTCTAGCTAATGGTTTCAAAATAAATCTTGATAAATATAGAGCTTTCACTTTAGAAACTGTACAAATATTTGTTAAAAAATACAAATGGTCCCTCCAAACCCTCTCTCCCTCCTATGCCCTCCACAGTCCACAAAATATTAATACACAGACATCAAGTAATTGAGAAAATGCCACTTCCAATTGGCCAGTTAAGTGAAGAGGCGCAAGAAACACGCAATAAAGATTTTAAAAATTGTAGATAAAACTTTTCCAGAAAATCATCTAGAGTAAACACGAATATCTTAAATTTGGTGTTAATATCGTCAGATCCTGTTATTGCCACCTTGCAGAAACCGACAAAAAGTAATCGTAAAGCACTAACAGACGTACTTTAAGCTTATTAGAATCCCCAGACGTAAACTTCCGTACAGGAATCCATTTTCTATCATGTTCATCTTCATGTGACAGTGAATCCGAAAGTAAGATACACGAAATTTTTTGCTGTAATATGTTAATAAACGTTAAAAACACATTATATGTCTTTAGTTCCCTTTGTATTTTAATATTTGCATTGAAAATAATTTCCGCCATGTTTTCATAACTTTGGCCCCACTGTGCTGCGGTTATAAACGATCCAGTTTTCATCTTAGTGCTGTTCCCATGCCCCGTGAAGTCTTGCTTTGCTGCGGTACCACGAGGTTCACAAAGGAACGAAGTTTCAATGCGGAGGTTCAGGCTTTGTGCGTAAGAATCGCACACTCCCACCTGCACGGTGGCGCCTTTTGAAGGTTCTCCCTTCGCGAATAAAATAAAAAAAAAATGATACGCACAGCCCACTCCTGTGCGTACTCTCCCTATTATCAGAAGCTTTCTTAATTTAACTTACATGGCGTTGTTTACTCTCATGGTATAATAATACAAGGTAGCATTGACAACTGTTTATTTGCTCTTCTACAAGAAAACATCTCCTGTCAAAAACAACTACTGTTTGTGCAAATGCATCTGCAGCTACTGAAGTTGTTGTTTTTTCACTTCTACGTTTTCAACATTGTTTGTGTTTTCAATGGCCGATTGTTTCCGCTCTCTTTTTTAGTATATTTTTTGACAGGAGATGGTTTCCCAAGCAACTGTCAATGCTACCTTGTATTATTATACCATGGTTTACTCTCTGAGGTTTGCCAGAAATATTAATTCAATTGAAAAAACTTTCTATGTCGGATGGAAATTGAACCAGGATTCTCTGGCGTATGGGTCACGTACTCTAATTGCACTAAAAAGTTCATACCTTCTTTCATCCAGATCTTCAAGTATTTGACTTCTGTCACATACCTGAGACCTACTCCCCACAAGCTGACAAAAGGACGTCGACCACGAGATAATCTGCCTTTAATCAGCATAATCACAAAGTTATTCCTTGCTACGCTAACACCTAGGCGTGAACCTCATGCACACACTGCAGCCATAATCTCACTTGTCCTGGCTTGAAGTGCAGCACGAGACTGTGCATCTACCAGAACAAGTAGGTCATCAGCGAACGTGAGGGCACAAAAGATTGGTAAGATAGAGAAGTGACGACGAAGATTTGTTTTGAATTTACAAAATTGAAAACTGTCGGGAAATAGGCTCGCCAGGAGATTATCCCACAATTTCAGAGAGTGAAAGAAAAAGGAATTATCTCTGTAATGCGATGTTCTATTGGACACCAAGGCAAGGTTATAGGAATAGGCTTGAAGAGCCAAGGTTGACTGGAACTTGGAAATGTACGAGCTGGTTGCGTCAGGCCATGTAGGTATTTCTCTTGAACACTTTCATTGGTAATTGGTAACTGGTAATTGGTAACCTGTATAGAAGGCTTAGAAAAGAGTTAAAATATTTCATACGCTATCAAATATTTCGCACGACGTTGAATACGGTCCATAAGTTAGATCTTGAAGCCCCTGGCCGAAGGTGTGAATTGTACTCCATATTCGGACTAATATATGACGTGAAGTTCGTGCGAAAATCAGCTAGAGTGAAGTATTTTTTACACATTTTTAAAAAGATGACTGGATTAAATCGATATGGCCAGACGCCAGGAGCCTAAAAAAAATAAACCATCTAGGACCAGTAATAATCACTGCAGATTCTTTTTGTCATTAAATCATAGGTTTTTAATCAAAGAGTTCATAGAACACATTGGAGTTCTGATGACTCAGCTTAGAATTATCAGAATGGCTCCCAGCTGTGTATGACCAATTTTTATTTTTTTGCTATTTATTCCCATGTTGTCATCTGAGCGGCCTCACGACCTTCGAGGATATTTGCGTACACTTTCGTGAGCAAATACACAGCCAATATTTCTTAGCGTTCTCATGTGTGCAATGTGTGTGTACGATTGCTTTTAAAATTTAAGAATAAATAAAACTAAGAAATAAACTAAACTTAATAACACGCACGACACAATTGATCCTAAGAAGCTAGGTCCAAGTCCTTTCAAGAGCTGAAATGACCAGTTATTTTTTTTTTTTTTTAAGAAATAATTTTACTCGTATTGGCTTGGTATAATAATTACAAGGTAACATTGCCAGTTGCTTGGAAAACCAGCATCTGTCAAAAACAATGTTAAGAAAGAGAGCGTTCCATTATTGCTTATGTTTACCAAATATTTGCTTACAAAATATTGCCTATTTTATTTAACTAGTATCACCTTTGGTCGAGATTCGACCATTTAAAAATTCATTTTTTTTTTTGTATTTTTATTAGAAACATTTTTTTTCTTTCTTCACTCATATGCAAACGTAACCGAACTCATACCGAACCACCAGCAGGAAATCACAAAACAGTAACTCAATTCTGATTTTCCATGTTCTGTGATTTTTACTTTCAAAGCTATTCTATATCAAAAATGTGGCTTATATATGCGGAGCCACACCCCTTTGTACAATGCCCGTCACAGTTCCCTTCTTCCCTTATTCTACTTTCTAGTAGAAATGCTTCCAAAGCTATTTGATATAACAACTTTGAGTTGTATGAGTGTTTCCACGCCCCTTTGTCAAGGAAGGAAGTTCTTACCAAGTTTCATTGATTTGTGACTTATAGTTCAAAAGTTATACCGAAAATTTGGGCTGATGAAAAGTGCCTCGCCTTTATTTCAACGCCCATCAAATGCAACCAGTGGAATGGAGCGTCTGATTTGAGGTCGAATTGCCCACCATAGATATTCGGTGCACTCCTTTTCCCTACTCTTATTGATTTAAAAAAAAAAATATCAAAATTGGTTGAGAAACACGGGAGAAAATGTTTCTTAACTGTTCTGCGTACACCTATTTACATATAGATACATAAATAATAATAATATGTATAATATATAAAGTAGATAAGGAAATGGCTAAAACATAGATTTGTGTATATAACTTTGGAGTGGTTTGAAATATTTAAAAAATTTTTTCACAGAAGTAATTTTTTAAGCTGTAGAACTTTGTAAAAAATACAAAAACAACATTTTGAAAAATGTAATTTTCATCAAAAAAATCATAGGGGGTAGCTCATGATATTCGATGATAGAAACACTTTATTAAATTATATATCAAAATGAAGCAACTTTTGCAAATAAATGATATGTTATATGAAAGAGTGTAAGAGAAGAAAACAGAAAAAAAAATAAAATTACAAAAAAAGAATGTCTGGTCTAATTTTTGAGCAAAAATTGAATATTTTAGAGTTTTTTTGAAAACAACATAAGAAATTGAATTAGAGAGATAACGGTAAATATTTTCTTAATTTTTCAAAGTTATTTTATTAAACTTTCAGACAAAGAAATTTTAAGGAAAATCGATTGAAAAATGGCTGAGATATTTACATGCAAAATCAAAATTTGAAATATCAATTGTTTTTTTCTCATTCTGAGGCAATGACATTGCTTTAAAAAATGCATTGTATGAAAAAAAAACTACAGGTTTCGAAATATCGCAATACTTTTGATTTCATAATAACGGGAAACTTTTTTAACATACTATTCGTGAAAAATATTAGCAAAAAAGTTTTCGTATACTGTTATTTTTCTCAACCAACGAATTTTCATACAAAAAACGTTGTACTGAGAACATCTATAGTTTTCGAGATATCACAATAATTTTGATGTCAAAATAACGGAAATTTTTCAAAATTTACTATTTGTAAGCAATTTTGCCATCACAATATATATTGACACTTGTTACATGAAAAAGTGCTTATTGTAGGGTAACCGTAAACGATGGTGAAAAATATCAAAGTATTTTTTGCACATCTTATGAAGGTCTAAATTTCTCTCTTATATCATGTTTTTCCATTTCTTACAGTTTAGCTTTTATTTCATAAATGCTCTTTTCCGCTCATATTTGAGGTCAAACGTCACCATTCTAATATTCAATCATATTGTGCAGCCAGACCTTTCATCCGATACCTCATTCTTCATTCTACCTCTTCCCAGTTCTGAGATCTCTAACTTAAATTAATATAAACTTTCAATGTTTATATTTCGGGTCAAAGGTCATCAATTTAAAATCTAAGATAATTCGGCACATCTATGGTGCAGTACCTTTCGAATGATATACGTTTCATTGTCCTTATTCTAAAATAAATATTGAAAAAGTGTACGACAACATACGATGTTTGCGTATTAATATATAAGATTATAAATAGTGAGCATTGTTATAATAGTGAGTTATTATTACTAGAAGGAAGGTACTTTGTAAACTTAATGTTATTAAGTGCAAACACAAAAAAAAATGTTGAAAACATTTAATTGCAGCAACCTCAGCAGCTGCAGATGTATATGGGTGAAATGAAATAAGTTTTCAATTAAAATTAAAACACTACCGGCTGGAAAACGTTAAGCACATATCAAACATGATTTTTCACAACTTTCATTCTTATATATAGATATTTAAAACACATATTTTGTAGAATTTATTTATTTTTACATTCGTTGCACGACCAACTGTTTTTGACAGATGCTGTTTCCTTGTTGCTGAGAAAATCAACCTTATCAATGCTACCTGTATAATTGTATCATGACTTAAGGCCGCTTTACATTGTCCTACTGTGTGTTACGACATGTGAGATAGAAAGTATAACCGAATCTTATTACACTGTCATTTTTTAATTTTTGTATAAAGAAATTAATTTTTCTCTTTTAGACTATCTCACAGAGTCACATTGCACTTTCATTCAATAAAATTTTAAAAATTGAAAATTCTTTAAATGAATCGGGACATAGCAGCTATTGTAAGCATTATAAGGGCCAATTGTGCATTAAAAATAGAAGCAGTCATTATTTTGCTTGCTTTTAAACATTTGATGAAATGTAACTTGCAGCTTGGTGATTTCCAATACATTAAATTCGAAGAAATCTTATAAAACTCATCTCTGGTCGAATAGCATGGTATAATAATACAAGGTAGCATTGACAGTTGCTTGGGAACACATCTCCTGTCAAAAAATATACTCAAAAAGAGAGCGCTCACAATCCGCCATTGAAAACACAAGCAATGTTGAAAATGTTGAAGTGAAAAAAAAAACAACAACCACAGCAGCTGCTGATGTATTTGCACAAAAAGCTGTTTTTGACAGGAGATGTTTTCTTGCAGAAGAGAAAATAAGCAGTTGTCAATGCTACCATGGTCGAATAGAATGTGTGATGAAATTAGAAACAAACCTAAAAATTAAAATGTAGAACGACATGTAAAAAAAATCAAAACAGGTTCGAGCACACTTTGTTTTTGGTTGTTTACACCATTCTACATTCTATCATACATGAAAATTTTGACATCGTAACACACTGTAGGACAATGTAAAGCGGCCTTTATCAATGCTACCTGCAAGGTATATTAAGGAAGGTAGAGTCATGGTGTAATAATAATAAGGTGTTAATGAATTTTTGACAACACCAAGAATAGCTTTATTTCTGTCAAAAAATTGTGAGCGAAAGAGGGGAGCCGTTGATAGTTGTCAAATTGTGTTATTTGTTTGAGTTGCTAGATGATGATATGTTAGTTTTTATAGGCTATTGTGCGAATAAAGTTTAAATAAATATTTAATTCAATTAATTGTGCCGTGTTGTGTTGACAAAAAGTTATAGCAGTTGTCTTCGCCCATTTGCCAAGTTCGCCAATTAATGGTTTTGTAATTTTATCGAAAACGTCCGCTGGAAGGTGCCACTGACATTAAGCTTTGGCCAGCATGCAAATTGTCTTGCATTCACATCGACTGCTTCAAGAAATTATCGAATGCCATGAAAGAATGTTCAATACCTCAACTGATAATATCCATCAAAAGAAGTGGACATGGAATCGAGCACGTTAGCTGATTTATTTTCATTCCAATTCACCATCAGCTGTTTTTGACAGGAGGGGGTGAAAAAATTTATCATTTTGAGAGAGAAGTGTCAAATTCACTAACGCCTTATTATTATTACACCATGGGTAGAGTTAGTAGTTGAAATTCTCTCTTGTGGTGGGTACAGCACCTGTCAAAATAAGATATTGAACAAAACAAATAACAAAATTTTCCAATTAGACTTGTGTTGTTGATGAAAATTATTTAAGCGATTTAATGCCCAGAAGTTGTGCAATTTGTAAGAAGACTTTTCAAAAAGAAAATGTTTCGTCTTTTAGTGTGCCTCTTAATGAAGCAAGACGCAATCGCTGGAACGTTGCTTGTTCCACAACATTTTCCCAATCAGCGCGGGTCTGCGAAAAGTATTTTTATAAAACGGATTTTATAAATCCTCCGGGGAATAATCGCGGTCCACTCCGGTTGCAGCCAGGAGCAGTGCCTTCCTTAGTGTTATTTTACCTTCACGATAAATACTAAAAATAAACATTCAGCACGCACAAAAATTAAAACTATGAATTTTAATACATTTGACAGTTTTCTATTCACTGTTTTTTTTTTACGCTCTTCTTATGTTTGACAGCTACTGTACCCACCACTCCGAGACGAGACTTCCTTGTTGAATATACCTAGGCTACCTGTATAATTGTATCATGTCGTATTGTTCTCTGTATAATATGTAGTCGAAATAAATTTATCAATCTCTTGACCACTGAGGGACATAATATATATAAATTATTTAAAATAAGCTATGACTGTTTCAAAAATACAGTGATGGAAAAAATAATAGAATCGGCAAGTACTATTTTAACATTTCCAACAATAATATTATGTTTTAAAGCAAATTATAGGCATGTAATGCACTGTACACGAAAGTTAAATAACGGTACTCTATTTTGTCAGTTGTACCTTAAAGCCGAGAACTCATTTCGTTTTGAAAAAGAAAAACTAGAAACGCATTCTACTTTTGTTAATAATATTGAATATAAAGGTATTAAATAATGTTGAAAACAAATTTGAGCTTTAGGCCAAGCATGTTGACAACAAGACAACATGAAGACAAATAAAAGTCATACAACACTACTGATGAGTTGGTGTAGCGGCCAACGAAACAGTCTGTATAGTCAAGCTGTGTGATTTGCTCTATACAGAGCCGTTGTTGTTGTTGTTGGTTGTTGCCTTCTTTGTCATCAGGATGTCTTGTTGTCAACATGCTTGGCCTAAAGCTTAATTGTCATTTTTGCTGTGCCAAAAGGACGATGAAATTTTGACAACTAGAAATTTTGACGTTTTACATTTGACGCAAAATTGTTAGTTGATATTTACTAAAAATGAACAGTATTTTACGCAAATATTTTCCACTTCTGATTGCTATGTTGGTCGGAAGCATACAATTTTTAACTTCTTTACGACTCACGAACTCACAAGTGTCTCTTTTTTTCTATTTTTGCTTTTTACGATTGCCAAAATTTATACGAGCTCCTGGGGTTAGGTGAATTATATTTATATACAATTATATTTAACTCACAAGTTTCAAATATTCTCATTCAGACTGTTTTCACTCGTGTCATTTCATCACGAGTGAAAAGTTTCCGAATAGCACACAGCCTCAGAATGGAACGCGGAGTGCATTGCACAGACGTTGAGCGCCAATTTATCCGAAAATTTACTCTTAATTTTCAGACAAAACAAAGCGTGAAATTGCAGAGTTATTAAAGTATTTGAAGAAAAAAAATTGTATTTTACTATTCATTTTGAACCAAAGGATGAAAAATAAGACAGAATTTTTCTAATAAAGACTATGTAAGAGGTTCATAACTATGAATACTATGAATGCAGCCTTGAAAATTTATGAGCGATATAGTTTTAACATAACTTTAGCCAAGACTGTACTTTTGTTTTTTTGAATTTCTTTGCCGTTCTACCGATTCCGCCGTATAAATTTTAATTCTAATCTGAAAAGAGAATTTAAAATTTAAACAAAACTTAAAACATCTGATTAATTAAACGAATTTGTCTAATCAGCAGTTCTCAGAAGTTAAACAAATAAACAAAACACCATAGTAAATTATTTTCGCTTTCTTAAAAAAACTATAGCTTTCCAGCAATAAGAAGTCATATAAGGTGCGTTTCATAATCATAAAACACTTTAAGAATTGAACTTTAGTTATCAATTGAAATCACTAGGAACTTTTAGAACTAGTTTTTTTTTTTGCACCATATGAAGTATTATACTTCTCTGTCTTTGATATATCGTTACTAGCTTTTTCCTTTGCTGCACCTTATCTAGATAAGTACAATGCCTTCAGTGTTATTATTTCTAAACCATCTCTCACTGGAAACATAGAGGTCGTTCATAAATTACGTGACCGACTTTCAATTTTTTTTTTTACCCCCCTCCGTTACTCTTTGTAGTGCATTTCAAAAACATTCCCCTCTACCACCATAAAGAAACGTAGTATATGAAATAAAAAAATTAATTATTACAAAATATTCGAAAATAGAAAAAAATAACTGTCGAAAAGCAAGCAAAGAAAAATTATGCCCTTACTACACTTGCCAATAGTTAGCAGTCAATTTAGACGGTCAAATATGAAGATGTAAGGATGTAAATGGTTTGAAATGTTGGGTTGTATTAATTTCAATTTTTTCGAGTTTTTTTTTATTTTTTGTCACATTACTATATCTGAGACCCCCTCCCCCCATTCGTTACTTATCGTAGTACATTTTAAAACCTCTCTCTACTAAATTGGTAACGTAATTTATGAATGACCCGCTTTGGAGTAGCTTTGGAGTCTATAGCAGCGTTCTCTATTGTAAATTTTTTGCATTTTTCATTTCCCAGTAGCAGGATATGACCAAGTAGTAACTTCATTCTTACTTCTATGTTCTTTGTCTTTTACTTCCATAGCTTTTCTGCATTTTTATTGATTTGTGGGTGGTAAAAGGGGGTATGGAAAAAAAGGGGTATGGAAAATTTTTACTATGCCTATATTTTTCGTGCAAATGCAAACTAAAAAGTGAGACTTGCCAAATTATTCCAATATTCCATGTATTTCCAATTTCCCTTGCAAATATTTCTCCATATACACCATATGTGCGCACCTCTATTTGTTCACACCTGTATTGTTCACACATGTAATTCATGAACCAATACACATAAAAAGATCGTTTATACATAAAAACCTTCGTATTGACGTCACCTTTCATGGGAAATCCAGAAACGAAATCGGTTCACGCATTACAGAGAACATCAATTTCATACACAATACAAACTTATTTTTATATATATAAGATTGGTGTGAGAACTGAAATCGGTCCATAGAACCGTTAGTCTTTTTCTTGTCGGTTGCTCTTTGCTACATTTTTCGCTGTTTCAAAATAATAACGGTCCATAGAACCGTTAGTCTTTTTCTTGTCGGTTGCTCTTTGCTACATTTTTCGCTGTTTCAAAATAATAAGACAATATTCGAAAATTAGTTTTTAATGAAACTTCAAATGATTATAACGATTTTTATTCAATTTTATTGAAATTGAAAGCATTTTTAAACAAAATGCCGCGAACTATTTACAATATTATCGTATGAAAAGCGTGGCAAAATTTTGGCATAAAACGAGTCTGGACAAAGAATATCTCAAATTTCGAATAAAATTAATAGAAGTCGATGTGTTCATAGTTCATAGAGTACCTCAAAAATTACAATGTTTTAACGCCAGTTAACAGAAAATTAGCACTGTCTGACCGAGAGCACCGGATAATTCTCAGAAAAAGTTCAAATTCGACCAAGCAATGTGTCAACTTGGCCGTGTACAGTGAAAGGTAAAAAACCAGAATTTCGCGCATCCTGCATCGCTGCAACTATTATGAAGTATCAAAAATAGTGAAATCATCCCCTCCTTTTTTCACGGCACAAGCTCGCGTGTCTTCGATTTGCAGAAAAACATCTATACATCGATCGGAACACTGTATGTTGTTGCTATTAATCTTAAAATTATTAACTATTTGTCGGAAAGGTTATTTTCTCGTACGAGAAAATATTGAATCTTAATGGTTTCCAATTCTATTGGAGAGATTTGCCAAAGGAGTCCCACACGCTTATAATACTTTTCCAAACGCAATTTCAGTGGAGGCTTTTACATCAAAACCACGCTTGAATAACATCTCACATGGTCACGAATAAAAAGCAAGGACTACAATCGTTGAGGGAAAACAGTTTTCTTCCTTTTATTAAGGTAAACCGAGAACTACCACTCATTTTCCAATAGAATAACGCTAACTGCCTTGCATTTTGATTCACTATAAAAATATTTATTTAGTTCCAAGAAGTTCTGTTGCTTCTGTTCGGGCACATTATTGCATTGATATTTTAATTAATTATATTTATAAATATTTTCTTTTTATTTTATTAATTAAAAACTTTTTCATTTATATTAAAATCTGTTTTTGCATTAATTGCTTCAGTATTAGGTCTGTTTTCGCACTCGTTTCAAGTAAAGTTCAAGTAAATTTCGAGTAATAGAGAGTAATTTGATTATCTGTCAAAATGAGAAAATTTGCCAAAAAGTACTTAAACGACTTCAAGTAAAGTTCAAGCACAACAGCTGTCCTTTGACAATTGAAATTAAATAGAAATTGTATTTGCTGGTTACTTTTAAAAGAATGGAAAATTCAAAGAAGTTGCACCTGAATTGTTCTTTAGGAACCTTTGGCTTCCTTTTGCGTTTATTTTGTATATTTTAACTTTATTTTAATGAATTTTCTAACTATTTCATAAATTTTTTCACAACAAATTAATTTTTTCACTTTGACAATCAGCTGTTTGAAGCTTGAGATTCGTGGTCTAAGAAATGTTTCAAGTAAAGTTCAAGTAAAGTTCGAGTAACAGAGAGTGACATTTTGCTTGTTGTTTTTCTCTCTCGTGCTGGAAAAACGCTATGTACGGAAATGCTTTCAAGTAACTTCAAGTTAAAACGAGTACGGAAACAGACCTATTATATAGTGAAATGTCATCTAAAGATATATATATATATCTTGTCGGTAAAGTTGATGAAAGTACCAGCGAAAGTTAGTGCAACATGTCTTAGAAGTTAGTGCATCAAGTATAAGTACTAGTGTTCGATACAAGCTGGACAAATATCGGAATCAAAAAAGGAGCTTGTCACACAATCGAGGAAATGATGGTCGTAAACTTTTGGACTTTGCTTGTCGACATCACATTTTAGAATTAATTCTGTGGAATGTATTCGAAACTTATTTTGGAAAAAATTCTGTGGGACCTGAAGTGACACTTTTCCAGAAATAGACAAATGGCCGAATATAGATGCTTCCAAAATTAATGATAGTTTGTCAAATAAATACATACATTTTTATACCCCCATGTTAAACCTTAGACCCGTTTACATGTTTTACAACTTAATCCCGTTTATCTGGGTCATATTGACCCGTAGTGTATTTTGTATGGAAATTTTCTATTTTTCAATGAGATAAAATTAAAAAGTGCTGCTATTTCATTAAATATTACTTTTAATATATGTTTTTTTTTTAAATATATGTTTGCACAAAACATGTGCAATTTACATTCGATTTATAACCAATTGATAGATCTGATTCGACTGAGAGCATTTGATGTGCTAGGATCTGCCCATCATTATCATCGTTATCTACCAATATATCAGGTTCTTTGTATTTGTGAAGGTAACACGATTAACATGCACGAACATAATGCAAAGGTCAAAAAAGTTTTAAGCAATGGTCACACACAGCAGACATTTTATGATCCTTTGTTTTGCTGTTACCCTCATATGCTTCGCATCTACGTCGTGGTTTCTAATCCAGTAAAAACAGTGAATGAAACAAGAGTGAACAACATTCATTTGAAATGGAAATTATTTATTTATTTTTTACCAAAATTTGTGGCATTTAAAGCGATTCTGTAAGGCGTTTAAGCTTCATACCAATCAACCTCAAAGCAATTCTTAGGACGTGTGCTATCCGGGAACTTTTCACTCGGATGACGAAATTTTGACAGTCTGAATGAGAATATTTGGCAGATGTGAGATAAATATGACTGTTAAGAATTCATGTAGCTCCAGGGGCTAGTATAAATTTTGATAATCGGCAAGAGAATTTTTGACACAAGGAAAAATAGAAAAAAAATTTTTTTGCTTCTGACAGCATTACAACCAGAAGTGGAAAATATTTGCATAAAATACTGTTAATTTTAAGTATATTTTAAGTGAAAAGTTTCCGAATAGCACACTGATTATTATTGATTGTTTCGTTGGACTATTGCATCGCTTTTCCAATTGCTTTTTAGCTTGATATAACGCAAATATTAAAAGACAACAGAAAAGAGAACACTGCACATGCACAACAGATCCATATAAAAAGCATGTTTTCATACGTGTAAGTGTACATAAGTGTGAAAAGTACATACGCCAACGACAAAATAATCTCACTTCCAATGTACTCACAGTTGCAAAAAATTTAGAAAGGATTGCATAAGAGCAAAAAGTAGTGAAAAAGTACTACAAAAACTGATCCTTCATACAAATCGTATAGTAGAAAATGTCGGGTCATTTTGACCCTGATAAACGTATAGTGTACATGTCGGTTTTTTGTCTCTGCAATGCACATATGTGACATATTTATTTTCTTTTTTTAAATTTTTGATTTTTAATACGTTTTTTTTGCAAATGAAAAGTGCATCGGGTCAATATGACCCGATAAACGAGTTAAAGGTTAAAAAACATAAAAGGGTTTTATTCATTTTGTCACTCCGTATGTAACGCCCATAAGGAAGCGTGGTAGGTATAGAAAAGTATATATATTTTTGATCAGCATCATCACCCGAGTCGATTTAGCCATGTCCGTTTGTCTGTCTGTCATCACGATTACAGCCATTATTCTATAAGCTATCATCACGAAATTCGATATTTAAGCTTTTGTCTAATAAATAAACATCAAGTTCGAAAATGAGCTAAATCGGATGAAAACAGCGCCTACCTCCTATACAAAGTGACTTTATCAAAAACGGTAAAATCCTTGTGGCGTCCGTGGCTTAGTTGGTTAAAGTGCGTGGCCGCTATGTCAACGAACTTTGGAGACCCAGGTTCGAACCCCAGCAGCGACAGAAAATTATTTGAATTAAAAGAATTTTTCTGTACGGCCGCCACCTCTCTGCAGACAATGGCAAACCTCAGAGAGTAATCAAAATGCCATGTAAAGCTTCTTGAGAACGAGAACTTTCCGTTCATCGCCGTTCGGAGTCGGCGTTAAGCACGTAGGTCCGGTTCTCGGTCAATTGTGTATAAACTTAATAACACGCACAACACAATTGATCATAAGAAGCTAGGTCAAAGTCCTTTCAAGGGCTGAAATGGAAAGTTATTTATTTTTATTTATTTTTTTTTAAAAATCTCTTACAATTCCACAAAAATATAAATAGGGACTTCAAATTTTGTATATGAGCTTTGATATTTAATGTGCACGTTGAGTACGAAATTCAACCAAATCAAATAGAAACCTCGCTTATCTCCCATACAAAGTAATTTTATCAAAAAGGTAAAATCTCTTATAATTCCACAAAAATAATATATATATATGGACTTGTAATTTTGCAAATGAGCTTTAATATTTAATGTGCACTTTGAGTATGGAATTCAACGAAATTGAGTGAAAACCACGCCTAGCTCCCATACATAACATTTTATTGGCTACTTGATAATTTTAATATACTTTGGTTCGGCCGTGGGGGTATTTTAACTTCGACCTAGTCGAAGATCATTTCTTACTAGTTTTAATAACCATCGACAAAATTTTCTTACCTTTATCAAACAAATTTTTAACAACAAAGAGGTACAATATCAATATAAATAACTTACAATAAAAAAAAATAATTTAATTCTATAAACAAACCTCTTTGTATTTACAGGCTTATATACTTCGATAAGACTAGAATTAGCGGAACTGATAATATATTTTTTAGAGCAAAAACATGTCACTAAGCCGCTTCGAAAGCCAGGCGCTATGCATCATGCGCGGTGAGGGGTCAAAGCCATCTACTGCTTCAAGATGTCACTGCTTAGGGACCTGATAAGCCTTTCCGCGGAGGAAGTGGACAGTCAAATGAAACTGCACCTATTGCAACCAGTGCTGCTCGATGTGGTTTGGAGCTTTCTTCTCGCCTAGTAAATTGTAAATTGAAATTGCATTTGTTGATGAATGCTTATGCCAAGTAGTCTGGCATTACAGCGAAGAGAATATCCCAGCGGGAAAATAAAAAGCGCTCCTAGATATAGCGCTTCTTATGCGCATTTTTGATGCGCTTGAGGATGCGCTTTTCAGAGTTCCGAGTTGTGGAGCTCATATTTGTATATACATTTTTTTCACAAGTAATCAAGCAAGGAAATATTAGAGCGTTAAGACATTTGACTGTAATGCCAGCAGTCCGAGTTCAATCCCCGTATGTGACAAAAAATAAAATTTTGTCGCTTTGTTTTTAGTCCAAGTGCTCGGTTCTCGCTACGTTTTGTTATTTACTACAATGAGAGCGAAACGCCTACATCTGATGACATGCCAATGTTAAAAAAAGCTCTATCCACAAGGAGAACAAAGCGCTCTACTGCTTTTTAGGAGCGCTTCAAATGCGCTAATGAAGCGCTCGGTTTCCTGCTGGGATGGGACTATCATTTTTTTATAGCAAAATTCCAACACAAATATGATAAAATTTTAAATATTTTAGTTAAAATACTTGTATTGACAATATATGTGTATGTTTTCTTTTCAAGGTAAAGCATAAAATGGTCAACAATTTGACATGAAGAATTTTTCAAGCAATCGCGAACTGGGTGCGATCATTTAAGAAATGCATCAGTCAATATATTACGGAAAAACACACTTTTTTGTAATGTTCTATAAATAAAAACTGATTTTTTAAGGGACGACCCATCATTATGAAAGAACAAGGAAGATTACATTTATGGTTATAGTGTTGTTAACAATTTAAAAACGACCAATTATGCAGCAGAAAGAGCCGTGGCAATGATGACAAAAATTGATGGTAACATAGTCAAAAGTAATGACGAGAGAGAGAGTTTTGCATACAAGTTGTAAAGGATAGTATTTAAAAGTTTACTAATAAAAGAAAAAATCCAATATTACTGGCAATTGTAATGTTTTACCATTAATGTAATAGATATAAGCTATCAAATAACTGAAAAAAAATACTTTCTTAATACTGTTTATTAATTCACAATTAGATGCCAACAAGTAGTCAATAAAAAAAGAAACCAATTAAAATGAATGGCAAAAGAGTTTTCTCTCGTAGCAACAGAATCCGAATATTTTTTGTAATCATGAAAGTATTCCAGAACCACGGTACGTAAAGTCCAGTATTTTCGAAAAATAAAGTTCCCAAATTGTTCCCTATTCAAGAAGTTTTTAAGTCAGTTTAAAGTGGAGGAAGTGGTAAAAAAAGACTACATTATACTCTAAAAATCAACTTTGACCGGTTTGAGCATCCAGAAAAAAATAGATAATCGTGAAGAAAAAAATCATATTGTTCTTTAAACCTAAATGAACAGTTTAAGCCCATTACCAGTGAAAAATAAAAATTTTTTAACACCCTAATGGGACATATTAGTGAGGAGGGTTTTTGTAAACAATCACCAATATAACAACGGAGAGGAGCTAAAGGCTGTCTAAATCCATAAAAGAAATCTTGTTTGCGTTGCAAATGTCAGTGGCGCATTGGGCCTAAAGAAATCGTAAAAATGATGTGTATTTAATTAGTTTAAACAACAATGAAAAGTGTCTCATCGTTTTGAAAAACCGAAAATACGTTTTTGCTTAAAAAATTTTACTAATAAATCTTTATTGAAATTTGTTTATGTTTTCCTAAGACTATCAATTCAAAATACTATTTTACTTTGGTGCCAAAATTATAAGTAAAAATATTTAAAAAAGCTATTGTCTTATGATTACGAAATGCACCATACAAGAAATTTTTAATGTTATAAAAAAAGTGCGAAATAGTAAATTCCACACACATGTTCATATAAATTAAACAAAAAAAAAAAATAAAATTAAACATAAATTAAACAACAAACTCTAAAAAACAAGACCTCTTCAGGTAAATACAAAAATTTAACATAGATATCTGCCTAATTTTAAGTGAAAATATAAGAGATATAACAAATGATAGAAGAGATGATAAGAAAGAGAGCGAGAATCAGAAAAAAACTCAACAACAATGTTATGGCCCAAAGGAAATGGAGACATAATAAAAAAACTCATTTTAGCATCAAGCAATCAGTACAGCTTAAAACGAAAAGGTATTGAACATCATCAGAGACCGATCGGCGACGCATTGCTACAGTTTCCAATGCTGCTCTAGAGTATTTTATGATCAACTCATTCCAAATAACCCTCAATTTGTGAAAGACAGCCTAACCAACAGACCATACTCGTATATAATTGGATTACCTTCTTCATAAACCGTAGAGTTTTTGTTACAATTGAAGTGTAGCATGCAACTTTGTTCGGCTATCAATAAAAGTGATCGTTTCAAATTTTCAAAGAGCGTAACGCGCATTTGTTAACAACTTTCGTTTAAGCCAGTGAAATTTGTTTTGGCTCATTGTTAATTATAGCTTGCAAGAATCTTCAATTAGTATTCACTTTCATCTTAAATAAAAAAAAAAAAAAAATAAAACAAAACTGTAACAACAATATCCACTCGAATAGAACGGGAAAAAAGTTACACTGGAGCTGAAAAGAGTTAAAATTAATAAAATGGTATGTACTTTATTTTATATTTGGAACATATACTTAGGTTAATTCCCTATATAAATTATTATAAAGGAATTATAATGACAACGGGGACTATCCGTTCTGTATTTGAAGCAATTGCACTATACAATATTTTTTTTTTTAGAAAGAAAGATAGAAATGCTCCGTATTTTAAGAAGTGTTCTATATTCACGTAGTTAAGTTTATAAATGTTAATTAAAACAAGGCAATTGAATAATGATTGAGATAATCAAAAGTTAGTTGAAGCATTTCTTCAATTGCATTTCATATTAAAATTTCATATTTTAATTTTCTGAAGAGTTAATGACAGTTCTTCAGAAAATTAGGAAATTAGAAACTTTAAACCGATAAGAATTCCATGAGGTTTGTGAAAGATGCATTCAAATCGGTAAATTATATTAAAGGCTACAACTTCGAAGGTCACATCACTTTCTGCCAAATTCCTTGAAATGACTTCACTCCTTGAACATTCCTGGGCACATAGGGGGGCCATATTCGAGTCCAGGTCTCGCTATGGTCTACGATTTACCCTTTTTGCATTTCTCTCCTCATTTCTATTCAATTGAAATTGAAACTTCAGCAATATTTACGATTTGAATGTTGTAGCTGGAGGTAGAGAAGTTTGTGAATATTATTGCTATATCGCGTGAATTGACTCAGGTAAAGGCATAACACCTGCCTCAGATTCTAAATCGTAGGTTCTTACGGCTTCCCGTCACCCTCAGAACATCCTACACAACTTTTACTTGTTCGCCGCCTATTTGAAATAAATTACATAAATAATTTTACAAACACATTTTGGTGTGTTCTGTAACTTTATTTAAAATATATGGCCACCCTATCTATGATCGACAGTTAAGCAATTGACAGAACATCGTGTGTAAAAATAATTCAAGAAAGTATAAATTTTATCGCAAAAGATGACCAAAATAGAAAAGAAAATCTATTAAATTATTACCTATAAAATATGTTACATTTTATGTGAAAACTTGTAAGGAATTTATTATCTTCGGCTTGGCCGAAGTTAAATACCTTACACTCGAGTGTAATTTATACTATCCGATGGTATAAAGGTTAATTATTTGTATGATGTCAGTTTATTAGGGGATTTATGCCGGGAATTTATGAAGGTTTTGCTATTTCGCAATTGACAAATTTTAAACTTAAAGTATTTGATATAAAACCTTATTTGCAGAACTTCAAGTGCTTAAGTCATTAATTTGTGTGGAATATTTAATGATTTTATAATTTTGATGTCACTTTGTGCGAGAGGTAGGAGTGGTTTTGAGTGAGGTTAGAGTGAGTTTGTAGAATCAAAGCTTATGTGGAAAATTTCAAGTTATGAGATAAATTTCTGGGAAATTTGTAGAGATTTTACTATTTTAAAGACGTGACCTTATGTAGCTTATGGGGCTCATTTTCGAACTTGGTCTCTGCTGGTGATTAAATAAAATATAATCATTTTTATACCTACCACGCCTGCTTATGGTGGCGTCCGTGGTATAGTTGGTTAAAGTGCGTGGCCGCTATGTCAACGAAACTGGAAGCCCAGGTTCGAACCCCAGCAGCGACAGAAAATTATTTGAATAAAAATAATTTTTCTGAACGGCCGCCACCTCTCTGCAGACAATGGCAAACCTCAGAGAGTAATCAAAATGCCATGTAAAGCTTCTTGAGAATAAGAACATTCCATTCCGTTCATCGCCGTTCGGAGTCGACGTTAAACCTGTAGGTCCGTTTCTCGGTCAATTGTGTACAAACTTAATAACACGCACAACACAATTGATCATAAGAAGCTAGGTCAAAGTCCTTTCAAGGGCTGAAATGGCCAGTTATTTATTTTTTTTTTTACGCCTCCTTATGGGCGTTACAAACGGCGTGGAGGAAAGTATAAAAATTATCACCATATCTAAGATTGATCGTGAAGAGAGAAACTTGAAACTTTCGAGCAGAAACCGTACAAGCACTTATATTCTAGGCACAAAAATTAAGATCCTACCCCTATTAAAAATTAGCACCATAACCCGTATAGGGGTGGTGCGTTTTTGGACATTTTTTGGTCAACAGTTGGACAGTTTTTGGTCATTAATAACATTTTAACCCGTGGAAAGAATGGACGAATAGGCGAAATTAAGTACCTAACATTTTCTATAAATTTTACTTCGATGTTTGGTGCGTTTTGACCCCATCGGTGGTTCAACTTTTCACTTTTTATTTTCTAATAAAAGAGACACATAGAAACCTTATATCAGTGATCTGATTTGGAATTATCATTCATTAATTTGTACTCAGGATTTATCTGCAGTTTATTTTTTTCTAAAAAATCCATGGAGTTGTATTATATATCAACGGGTAATCCTTGAGCCAGTTAGACTGCAGATTCTAAAATATAAATTAAGGTCTTTTAGCCTTTATATAAATTGACAATAACAATTCAGTTTCTGGAAATTCAAAGCTATAGCTTGATTTTCAGAAGCTTGTGGATAAAAACTTAAATTAACACCATAACAGGGTACCATTCAGCCGTAAGTTTGCTCAGGTGATTCTACAGCTTTGCGAAATATTTAAATTTTTATCTGAGTGTTTGTTTAAATTGCCACATTTTGTTATCAGAAAGACATTGAAGGCAAATAAAAATCCCCAAACAAGTGTTCCCACAAAAGTTGATAGGAAATTTAATATTGATCAAAACAAAGTACACCACCACCACACAATATGATCTTAAATATATGTTTTTTTTTTGTCTTATTGACGATGTTCATACGAAAGAAGAATATTTTCAAAATTACGATTAAACAATATCAATTTCCCCTAAAAAAAAACTTAGTATACTTTCAAAGTTATTATCATGGATTTTGAAAAAACTCACTGTTACACACAAATTTACACAAACACATAAACGTACGTGACCCGTAGTTCATGGTTCGAATCTCCAACAGACAAATCGGCATTAAACTTCTACAGACAAATATCAGAGAGTAAATAACGCCATGTAAAGCTTCTTTAGAACATGCACATTAGCCTTTTGGACTCGGCAATAAGCAAGTTTGTCCAGTTTTCACGTCTGTTCAAACATTTATAACGTTATACGCTCAACGCAATTTGTTTATGAAAAGCTCGGTCCAAGTCCTTTCAATGGCGAAATTGATAATTTTTTTGGTCTCTTTTTGACAGTTAATTTGTTTTTTAACAGTTTTTCAATTTTTTGTTTTTTTGACAGAAAAAAGAAAGCAAATCATGACATTTTCATGACCTGGCTTTTCACTACTAGGCCATTTTACGGTATGAAAAACGATTGATATTTAGGAAATTTTTCTTGCTTTTAAATATAATTTTTTTTGTAAAAATGTATCAAATGCTTATGTTTTTGAAGTGAGACTTCATTAGTCGCGATGGGGAGTAAAACCGATGAATCAATTCGCCAATGAAACACTTCGCCGTAAATTGCTTCGGCGTGTTTTTTTAACATAGTGTTACGCAAAATTAAAAAAATTGTAATATAGTATGAACACGGTCGCTTTTTAACTGCATGGTTCATACATCGAGTAAATATAATATTGCCATAAAAATTCAAAGCATATGGAGCATGTCTTTGATATTCATATTGAAAACATCAACCTTAAACCAAAAGAGCAACACTGACTGCTGCTAAGTAACAGAGTTGTAATGTACAACATTTTAAAGTATATTTCAAAGTTTTGATAGTAACAAAAGAGTACACAGAGTATATTTCTGTTTTGCATTTATTTTCCTCATAAAATCTTTATGTTTTTGATACAAAATTCTACATATCACATAGTTTTATGATACATATTAACCCTCTCCGGCCGTCCCTTAAAACGCCCTGTTCGGATGTAGGGAATAAATATACAAAAATCATAAAATTTGTATGGGATCCCCTAAGGAGTGGTCGGAGTGAATAGGTCCCAAGGGAAAAATGTTCCTTTTGCAAAAGTAATGGAAGTCGGACATACATATTAACCCTCTCCGGCCCTCCCTTAAAGCCTCCCAAGAGTAGTAAGGGGAATAGGCCCTGGACAAATGATTTTATTTTTGAGCGTAAAATAAAAATTGGGAAAACATTTTTATTTCTGAGCGGAAAAATAAAAATTGGAAATCAATTTTTATTCTTGGGCAAATTATAAAACTCAAAAATAAATCTTATTCTAGAACAGAAAGATAAAAATTAAAAAAATAACTTGTATTTCTGACCAAAGGAATAAAAGTCGTTAGATAATTTTAATTGTTGAGCAATAAAATAAAAATCTAAAAATAATAATTAAACTTTGAGTTTTGCATATCGCTTGTAATAATTACGATCCTTGATTAAAACAGATTTAATTTACACTTTCCATTATATGAAGTGGGACTTTTTTAGTAGGCCTATATTAAAGAATAAATCAATTAACCACTTAAAAATCAACTTGTTTGGGTTAAAGTTTCAGTTCTACCGTGCGTGGTGGCCACACACATACATATTTTTTTATCGCGGCGATATTTTGGAGGGAGAATTGAGCAAAACGATCTTGTCTGAACGTTTTGGGTTATATTCACGGAAGTATCTATAGTACTTTCTTGAGAACTAGATTGGCAAATGTAAAAGAAGTCTTAAATTTTGTAAAAGAATTTTTGTAAAAGAAAAAAGAAAGAGAAGAAAAACTTGCAAAATTTCATAATTTATACAACATTTTTATGAATAACAATTTCAGAAAAGTTATGTGCGTTCTTACTCAGAACTTACGTACGTAAGTTAACTTTTGTAATCTTATAAAATTTTAAGTGTAGAAGCTGCTTTAATAAGTAATTTACTCAGAACTTACGTAATCTTATAAGATTTTAAGTGTAGAAGCTGATTTAATAGTAATTTAGGTACAAGTGTTCTTCTATTTATTTTACTATTAGTAATGAAAACAACTGCTAAATTGTCGTCGCAGAAAAACAAAAAGTTTATTCAACTGCGACCAAGGTCAATAACACAATGCTCCAAAATTTTTAGTAATTTCAATTACTAACGCTTAAACGATAATATGTTGGGGGGGGGGGTTAAAAAAGCTAAAAATTGGCCACGTGGTTTATGGACGACCCCCTAGATATCCTTCAATCTTCCATAGAGTTCAAAATCTATTCAAAATCATACAAATAAATGGAGCGCAATCTCGAATAATTTTCAACAAGAAACATTTTCTTTAAAAAAGGAATCATCGTTTTTCTCAGAATTTTTTCTCTTATTTAAATTTTTAAAATGGTGTCATTAAATCCCTTTTCAAAAGGATTGTTCATATATACTTAAAACTTAAATACTTAAACTCATACTTAAAACTAAGCATTATCCCCTAAGGACTTCCACGTCAGAATAAAATAGATGAAAGCTATAAAGACAAAAATTATTGATCGAATTACGCTTAACGAATTTACTTAACCCTGCATCACTAACCTTAGGGTGGAATCCACCCAGTCACTGTTTCTTTGCAAGATTTCGAATGCAATACTAATTCTTAGTGTTTTTTTCTTTACATTTAACAAATCAATTCTTTTAATAAGACATTTTAAAATGGTAAAAATAATCCTGAATTTATTTAAAACCCACACTTTTCTTAGGTTTAAGCAATTATATCCTTATAGCTGAGAGTTTATTATGTGGGTGAAAAACACCCAGAGTTGTACCGCAACTCAGCAATAGGTTAGTGATCCAGGGTTTATGCATAAGGTCTCTATCTCCTAAAACAAGAATTTTTTATTTCAGTTCGTAAAGACCCCTTTTTCTACTCCGAGTCCGATTGAAGATGGACTCCAAAGGGTTCGAAGATGAATGTTATCAGGGTCCGAAATATTAGCCAAATCTCAAAATTTTGCTTCACTGAATTACCTCTGACCCGTAGCGGAATCCTCAATCTTCTTAACTACCATTTTCGTAATCGTTGACAGTTCTTTGCCATAATCGTCATTAACTCATATTCCCAAACTTAGCCTTTTCCTATTTATATCGTTTGCTTTGATAGTTATTTAGCCATATTTAAAGTAAAAGAACTATTATTTTTATTTTGACAAATTATCCCTAGTTTAATCTGGACGATGTCGATAGAAAATATATTTTTAAATTATTTATTCATATTTAATTAGTTAAATTATTTTTGGCTTAGCAAAATCTTTTTTATGATTAAATTTTATACCTGTTTTGGGAGTGTCAAACATGTATTTCAAAATAATTTCAAATTAATTCCAAGATTAATAATAGAGTTGAGCTCTTGTTAAATTTTTTGGTGCCCATTAATTGATAAATGTGGTGGAGTGTGTTAAAAAAAGTGCGTAGAGCACTTGGTGCCATCGAGACCAGATTCGAACCCCAGTGATGACACAGCAAATTTTTTTCAATTGCAGTTCATTTTTCTGATCGGTCGTCACCTCTCTGCATACAATCGTAAGCTCCAGAGAGAAAATAATGCCATGTAAAGCAAATTTTTACAAAACATTTACTACCACGCACAATACAATTTGATCATAAGAAGTTGGGTGAAAGTCCTTTTTTTAGTTCTATATATAATATGGAATATTATATGGGCATATTATTTTTTATGAATTTTTAAAGATTTTTTTGTGAACTTATAAAGAATTTTTTGTGATAATTTTTCTTGTCTTTAATTTGATTTTTGCTGAATTGTACGAATTATTGTGCCTTCTTTGAAATTATGTTTTATTTCATACGTTAGTACGAAAGTCATTATAAGTCATTCAAAAGACAAATTATATAGTATACATGTACAGTTTTTATGTTTGTAAAAAAATTAGAAATAATTTTTCTATTTTTGTTTTAAAATCCGAATATATTTCCACAATTTTGTTTTTTTTTTGTCAATATAATTATGCCGACTACTATACTTCACTTACCCCAACTGTAATTTAGTTAAAATAACAAGTTAATCAAATGATTTCGACAATAATGATAAATCTTTATGATTATAATAGCCTAGTAAAATAAAAGATAAGAATAATATTGTATTCAAACACCTTTAAGAAATTGGTGCAAATATCTTTAAATTGTACGATGTACAGATAACAAGAAATTTTGGTCTTAATCACATAAATAAATTAGTAAGAAAAATAGATATGCAAATATTATGGAAAACAAAAACAGTGAAACAATGAAATAACGAATGTCTAAATTAGAATCAAAATTTAAAATTAATATAACCTATGAAAGTGTAAATATAAGATATTTATCATTAACCAAAGAACTAAATAAACACTAACAAAATTTTTTGGATAACCTCCTTGATTATAACAAATTTTTTAAGAAATTATAATTGATTTCTAAAAAATGACTAAAATTAGCTTTGGGCCAAATGTTTTTTTTTTAAAAAAAAAAATAAAACGCAACAATCACAATGGAAATAACACCTGCAGACTCGTCAACTAGGATAACTTCTTGTCTTGGAATTTTGTCAAAAAACATAAGAAACAATTATTCACACAAAATGAAAATGTCAATTTGGTTGTCATTAAATCCATTTGTAAATAATGTTCTTAGTATCGTTTAGCATAAAAAAGAACCTGACTGTGTTGTGGACATAGGTTCTGATGTGACAGCATATCTTTATCTTTGTCCTTATTCTTGACCCTATCCTTTCTTTTGTTCTAAAAGTTTTCCTCAGCCTCATCTACATTAGTATACAGGGTATGTTATATATTATGTCGGTATGTAAATATTAAACAATTTTAATATTTATCAGCTGATTGACTTGAGAAGACAGTTTTTGAAATATCCATTCAGTACAATTTTAACTATGAATCGCTTCAAACCGAAACATCGCACCGAAATAGTGACGCTGTATAGTACATTCAGTTCACTGTTCAGTTGTGTGTAACATTGTTCAGTTGTGTTAACTCAACGTATGTACATCGTTGCCAACAAGCAACGTCTGACAATACTATTCGTCTTTTGGTGTCGAATTTTACTGAGCATGGAACAGTGGAAGACGACCCTTGAACTGGTTGGAGCAGTAAAAGAGAGTGTTGCCGAGAACCAACATAAATCGTAACGTCACCGCGGTCAGCATTCTGGCGTCAGTGGAACCACTTAGCGGTACATTTTGAAGAATGATTTGGAATACGGCGAAAACAGTCGCTCGAATGGTTGACACTGAACATGATTTTTTAAAGCAAATTTTGATGACCAACGAGGCCCATTTCACACTCTCTGGCGCCGTTAACAAGCAAAATTTTCATTTTTGGGGAACGGAGAATCCACACGAGATCTATGAAACCCAATTGCATGACGATCAGTCGATCGGAATAGATTTCGTTGGATGTTGGCTCAATATGTCTACCCACAAATATGTGAAAAAGATCTGATCAGTTACTGGTTTGACCCAGACGGTGCGCCATGTCACACTGTAAATCGAATAATGCAGTTTCTGCAACGATAATTCCCTGGAACTGGGAATTCACTGTCCACTCAGATCTCCAAATTTCGCTCTTCCGCACTTCGTTTTGTGGGGTTATTTGAAAAGCAAAGTGTCAGCAAACCTCAGATCGTTAACGAACTCAAAGCTAACATTAGTTTGCAAATTCTGAAATCATTGCTATACCGCCTGAGATGCTGGAAAAACTTATGGAAAACGCAGCAACAAAGGCACATTTTGCTTAGCCCAATATAGTCGATCACGTGATTGATGTTGTATTCAAAAACTAGTGCAAATAAATTGTAAATGACCAAATTCAATAAAAATATCTCATGTATACAAATCCTTTTTTTAAGTTATTCAATATTCACATACCGCCTAAGATGGCGCACCCTGTTGTCCTAATCATTGATCTACTTTTTGGTCAAACTTTTTTTCAACCATGTCTAATTGCTGAGCTTATCCTTTTCGATCTTGTAGCGGCTATCTCCGCGACCTCTTAACGTCATGAATTTTTTGTCTATGTATTTTTGTCATGAGGACTAAGAACCAGCCTTTACTAGCGTTTTATTTTTTTCGAAACACTTAAACGTATCTTCTTATAATTCCATGTAACAATTTTGCAGTTTCGTTGCCTAGTCACATCTCTCCGCGTACCGAAGATTGTTTAATTTTATTTTTTTATTTTTATCATAAAGTCAAAGAATTGACCGTTACTGTTGTTCTAGTTATAACTTTTATCACGCGTAGGCTGTTACTTATTTCTGGAACTACAGACATTTCCATTGAGAAGTTGGACATTTTGCGCTTATTGTGTTGTTTACAAAGCTTTTAAAATTGTGTTTCAGCAAAAAAGAAAATGGAATTAACACGTGAACAAATGTGCGATTATTTTGTACAATTTTCGACTTGAATTATCTCAGCAAGAGTGCATTGATGAACTCAGTTTGACTTTTGGCGATGAAGCACCATTAAAAACCTCTGCCGGTAGTACACAGAATTCAGGCGGGGCCGTACTTCGTGCACTTGCAAATTTTGTGAAGGGCATCCAAAATATTTTGTTGTACCACACACCATTGATGCTGTGAGCACCAATGATGCTGTCATGTGACACTGTGAGATTGGGACATCCCAGGTCATTACTTTCGCCAGCCATTTTACATGAATACATAAGGTCTGTTTCCGTACTTGCAAGTTTGTGAAAACTTTCGAAAACTTGCACAAGTTTTTACTAAATTGCGTAACCGTACACCAAAAACTTGCAAAAGAGAGCGACAATGAGAGAGTAAAACATTTCCCCCTCCTTGCGATAAGTTGCAAGTTTCTGCTACACAAATTTCGTGTAGTAAAAACTAGCAAGTTGTCATGTGTTGACAGAAATGTCAAAATTTGCGCTAGAATAAAAAAAGAACAGGCGGACAAGTGCATCAAGTGAAAATTTGCGCTAAAAATGGAAAATAAAAAACATATATTCAAGTTAATTGTTCGCCAGGCACATAAAGCATATATATTAAATCAATTATCAGACAATTATCAGACAGACATTGTCGAAATCTTCAAAAATATTTTTTCGTTTAATTAGCCAAATGTTTGTCCAACATATGTATGTTTGATCAAAAGTTGCAAGTTTTTACTAAAAATCGTTCCCGTACTTTTTAGCATTTTTATTGCTAAGAGACAATTTTTTGCTACAAAAGTACGGGAACCGACCTATAGTTGTGAAAAATATTTGCTCAAGTTGGATTCCACATAATTTGACAATCGCTCAAAAAAGGCTCGTGTCGATTAGTGCAAGGAAATTCTCAAGAAATACAATCCTGGTGCTTCAAAAGACGTGACTGGTAAGGAATCATGGATCTTGTGAATGAGGCTAAAAGTAAACAGCAATTGACTGTATGGGCCTTTCAAGATGAATCAAATACAGCAAAAGTCCAACAAACAAGCGCCAAAAGTTATTCTTCTTCAAGACTATGCGAGGTTAAAAACACACAAAAACAACAACTTGCGAAACAACATCGATCGATAAGTGCGTACCTACAACAACAAAGAAGTAAGAAACTAGGATTAAGCTGCAAACTAAATTCGGCGAATTACAAAGAACATTAAAATATTGAAGTTGGAAAGAGTGGAAAAAGTTAGGAGCTGGGCATCCCTGTTTTAGAGGTATCTCAAGCGGAATGCGGTAAATGTTATGACAAATGGTTCGAACGCATGTTAAATTGTATAATTCATATAGGGGAATATTTCGAAAAACAAAAAAGAAAAGAATTCGGTCTTTATATATATTCTCGAAACATGTGTAGCAACCCTCGTGCCTCCTGACGGAATCATTACTCAGCGCGTAATTATTCCGTATCTCACGAAGATGAAATTATACTTTAATAGCGATAATTCCGAAATACGTTGGGATTTTAAGTTGACGCAATGCTTGAATAGATTCCGAGAAATGCGTAAATTTAATGCAGAAAACACGTCATATAAATATCAGGAAAAAAATAGTAATCTTCTTTTAATAATTCCTCTTTATAAAATATTATATAAAAATATTCATTTAAAAAAACGAACAAACAATCTCAAGGCATGTCTATAATTAATATATAATCATATTTTATTTATTAATTTAAATTCTTCTACAGAGATAATCAAAGTATATTGAATAAACCCGAAGAAAAAAAAATAGAAAGCCATTCTCGCACATAAAACAATCCAGAAGATAATAAGAACATACAAATCTGAAAAAGGTTAGAAAAGTTAAACAGATCGGAAACATACCCATACGCGAATAGATAGGCGGGCCTTTGACGATTAAGAATTGCCAGTGTATTGTATTTAAAAAAAAATGTATCGCAAAGATTTTCAAATTCAAAGGAATCTCAATCGGTAAAGTCGTATTTGAGAATCATTCAAAATTTAAGCGCTGATTTAAGCAAGTGCATAGAAAAAAGTTCAGTGCATTGAACAAAGTTATTAAATAATAAAAATTGATTAAAGTAAACGTTTTTTTTTTAAATAAGTGCTGTTCGGTTTTATAATTATTAAAGCAAAAATTCACATCTGTTTTAAAGGAATATAATTCATTGTTTGAGAGTGAGTTTAAAATAACGAATATAAAACAAAACCTATGAAAATATGTGGCTCTTATCATATTTTATTGATATGCAGTATAAGATGCGTACCCAGGAAATTTAAAGATTGTAACAATATCTCCATGACTGAGAAACCTTCAGGAAATATAAATTTAACATCTGTACAACTGCCTAAATATTTGAAAACGTCTGTTGTTGACTTGATTTTTTCTTCAAAACACTCTTTGCGATAAAAAAAAAAACGAAAAACAAATTAAGGATCATCTTAGACTGAACTTTCATTTTAAAAAGGCTCTTGAAAGGACTTTGACGGAGCTTCTTATGAACAAATTGTGTTGTGCTAGTTATTAAATGTTTATATATAAATGATTGAGTACTGGACCTACTCGTTTTATGCTAACTCCGTACGGCTAATGTGCATGTTCTCAAGATTTAATTTCAAAAAATGTTCTGTCAGCTGGGATTCGAACTCGTGATTCGTAAAATTGGCATCTAAGAAGCCTTATTTTTTCAACGACTTATTTGTATTCATTTTAATTTATTCATTAATTGTTTTAAAACTGAATTAATACGAAAGGAAGCCTTTTTAAGAAATATATAGAAAAACATTATTCATAACGTTCCATAATGATAAAACTTTCTTTTAAACGCTTCATAAATTAAACATAAAGTTTAAAAATGATTTAAATTTCATAAAACGTCTGAAACGTGTCGTAGACCTTTTATAAAGAAGAATTTCAAAATATATGCAAAGAAAATAAAAGTAGTAAAATCTTGCAATCAAAAACTTACTAAAATAGGTAAAAACTAACTTAAAAAATATGTATAAATGAAAAAAATGATAGTTACATTATGGCAGAAAGTAGCTTCAAAAAACTTTTGAATGTTTGAATATTATAATGAAAGACGAAATTACGACAGAAACCATGGAACAAGACTAGATGTCATGTGTTATATTTATGTCTGACAAGCTGATATACACAGCAAAACTTCAAAGCGAAAAAACTCTCTTTTAACAGCTGATTTTTAGTTTTAGACCACTTTTTTCACCGATCGAAGCTTACATTGTTATTATTTCGTGATGTAAACTTATTACATATCATTTTTTTTTTTAATATCTTATATATTTTACGCAAACTCAAAATTTGTCCGGCGTAAGGCTTTTTAATTACAAGTCCAATATTAATAAATTTAGTATGGTTTGATAGGTTAAGACCTGTAAATGTGCGAACTAGACTTTTTATTTCTTGAAGATTTATATTTTTCAAGTTATAGCGTATTAAAGTTTGCATATAATTGTTGTTGTTATGTTGCTTTTTCTTTTCTTAATAGAGCAGCTGAGAACACCGTTATCAAACTCAGAGCAAAACTATTTGCTGCTCACATTTCGCTCTCTTCTGTCTCTTCTTAATAGATCGTCTGTAAACAACGTAATGAAATTCAGAAAAAAGTTAAGCTCACGCAAGCCGCTTGCGCTGAACGCTCGAACCAAGATACAAGTTATTTATTGCAATTTTCAGCTCACATTTCGCTGTTGTCTGTCTCTTTTTAACCCTCTTCGTGACAATTAAAACTGAAATTCCCCAGCAGTTATTTTGGAGTCAATTGAAAAAAACTTTTTAACAAAAAAAAAACACCGACTTCAAAATCACTACAAAGTAAAAAATAATTTCTAATAACTTTTCTCATTCATTTCTTGGTCATATTTTAAAAGCTATTTATGTGTATTATAATATTGGAAATTTTATCATTTTCATTTTTTCTATTTTGTTTTATTATCATCAATATATTAATTGCTTTATGTACATAAAAGCTTTGAAGTCGGTGCTTATCTTACTATGTCGAAATCTTTTTATTTTAATTTTTTCTAATTTGTTTAATCAAAAAAATATTATTAACTTTATGAAAAGCTTCTTAGCGATTTTTTTTCTTTCAGTTGGCAATTTTTGAGTACGCTGAATGTAGCCAATGTGTTCCATGCATTATTTGTGCAGCTGTTACACACTATGTCATATTCAATATGAACTTTACAAGCTCACCCAAACCAGTTTAGTGAGAATTTTAATGTGTACAAAGCTTTTAAAATTACTACAGTGTCACCAAGGCATGTGGTAAAAGATCATAATTGTGTGTCAAAGATGAGCGCCGACTTCAAAACTTTTATGTTCATAAAGCAATTAATATATTGATGATAATAAAACAAAATAGAAAAAATGAAAATGGTAAAATTTCCAATATTATAATACATATAAATAGCTTTTAAAATATGACCAAGAAATGAATGAGAAAAGTTATTTGAAATTATTTTTTACTTTGTAGTGATTTTGAAGTCGGTGTTTTTTTTTTTGTTAAAAAGTTTTTATTTCTTCCTTTCATAGCTGTTAAATTGCGATTACGATTGGTAATCAATTAGATTATTTTTTAAAAAGAATTGTAATGATTATATAATCCTTAAGCAAGCATTTTATGATTAGTAATTGATTACGATTACAAATAATCAAAAAATAATAACGATTACTTGAGATTACGCAAAATAATCAAAAGTAATCCAAAAAATAATTCGATCACTTTTAAAGATTATCTTTGATTCTTTTTTGATTATTTTGAGAATTTCAGTCTAAAGTACGGAATATTTTGTGAAAGTGATGATGAAATTGACACAACTGGTTCTTCACAGAACACCGTTAAACCCGATTAGTGATACCAACAGACCAACTCTTCAGCTACTTCTCTAACAATTCAAGTGCTGAAATGATTTGGCCAAAGTATGGCTTGTTGAAGGAACCATTTCTTTCATTCAATACTCCTTTAATGCTCAGTGCCAGTTGAGAGACTATTTTTTTTTTTTGCCGGCATAGTAAACACTCAAAGATGGCAATCATTGTCTGATTTTTCTTTCGAAAAATTAGTTCTTATGAATGCAAATAGTAATTTAGAGTAAAAAGGTTTTATTTTTGTTTCGTTTATCTTGTACTATAATACATTATTGTTCTCGTTCCTGTTTTTTGTCAATCTTTGTTTTATAATGAAATACATAACTTTGTTATTTTTAATAAAATTAAACAAAAATAAGACTGAAGTTCTTAAAATAACCAAAAAAGAATCAAAAATAATATCGAAAAGTAATCGGATTATTTTTTTGATCACTTTTGATTCTTTTTGATTATTTAACGTAATCTCAAGTAATCGTTATTATTTTTGATTATTTGTAATCGTAATCACATGATGAATCGTGAGAAAAGAATCGTACTTAATCAATTATTTTACCTTATTGAAAAAAAGAATCGAATAAGTAATGATTGCGACGAGTAATCAAATTCAAACATGAAACTTTGTTCTTAAAAAATTTGTTTTATTAATTCCTGAAAGTTTGTTGGGTATTTTCCATTTCTGTTTCTTTACAATTTTAAGTGCCACGCCCTTTCTATAATCCCACCCACTTTATTTACCGTACCTTATAATGATTCTACCTAGCCCTGTGCCAAATTTCAGTTTCCAAGTATCAAAATTAACCGTAATATAGTACTTTCCTTAAAGTACCACACCCTGTGTACAATCCAGCTCACTTTTTTAATGATTCTACCTACCCACCTACCTGCATACCAAATATTAGTACGCTAGTGTCAATATTAACTAAGATATAGTATTTTTATAATATTGACACGCCCCTTTGTTGAATAACGCCCACTTTTTTGGCCGTAATTTTTTGGCCGGTACCTACCCATGTACTAAATTTCAGCACCCTAGTGTCAATATTATTCGTTATATAGTGTGTTTCTAATATTGCCACACTCATTTGTCGAATAACGCCCACTTTCTTTACAGTAATTTTTTAAAATTGTGTTAACCCGTGTACTAAATTTCAGCACCCTAGTGTCAATATTATTCGATATATAGTGTGTTTCTTAAATTGCCACACCCCTTTTGTCAAATAACGCCCACTTTCTTTACAGTAATTTTTTAAAATTGTGTCTACCCCTGTACTAAATTTCAGTATCCTAGTGTCAATACTATTTGAGATACAGTGTTTTTTTAATATGACCACACCTCTTTGTCAAATAACGCCCACTTTATTGACCGAAATGTGTAATAATTGTGCCTACCCCAGTATTTTTACTGTAAATTTCAGTACCCTAGTGTCAATATTAACTGAAATACAATGTTTTTCTTATATTGACACGCCCCTTTGTCGAATATCGCCCACTTTTTTTAAAAAGGACATCCGCGTTCATGGTATCTATCTGTTGACAAAAAATTACGGAAATCGGGCAAGTGGTTTAGGAGTTATCGATGTACATACATTTACAAAAAAAAAAAAAAAAAAAAAAAAAAAAACAACAAACCAACGAACTTAAGAACCTCCTCCTTTTTGAAGTCGGTTAAAAAGTGAACTAGTTCATTTCTAGCGCAGTTCGCAGTAGCTCTGAAAAAGTACAAAAGGCCTTCAGTGTAGAACAGTTATCTTTGCTTTTGTTTTCAAAAGTATTGCTGACAAAAATAAACCCGTTCTGGCTACTTTTTAAAATTTGCTGCGCACAAGAAAAAATAATAAAAAAAAAAATGTTTATAGACAAAATGTTTTCTGGATTGTGGATGGAAAATATGGTACAAATGAGATCTTTAGGACCTTTCCATTGCACTAAATTCTTACACTTTTGATATGTTCACTTTAAAACTAGTTAAAATATAACCACTTTCAGGCTACTGCGAAAGCAACCAGTTTAAAAATGTTCCTAATGCAACTAGTTCAAATATAGGGAAAAAGCAGTGTTTCTGGGGACAATTGTCTTTTCCTATGACATCAACCAGCAAAAAGCGTCAGTTCGTTCAATATTAAAGGGTATTGTAGTGGAACTAGTACTGGTCCTTTTTGGAACTAGTTCAGAACTATTTCAAATTTGGTCCACTTTTCTGCTGGATCATGTAATAATGCGTATGCAGTGTCGAATATATCGACAAATCCACTGAAGGCGTTAATAGAGCGCTTGCAAACAACGAAATCAAAACCATAGAATACATACAAACACATACATATATTGACTTCCTATATTACGGCCATGGATTACGACGCTTTTGCGTCGCATGGGTTTACTAGTTATAGAAAATAGAATAGAATATGGAAATAAGAAAATATATCAATATGTTTTTTCAATATGTTTAGAAAAAAGGAAAGAAACTATTTTTTTTGTTTTTCAAATTCAAAAACCATTATTGAAACTCTTTTTTCACTTCAAATCGAAACCCTTCCCACTTTCTATCTTAACTTCAAAGCTAAAATGTTTGAAAAGGCACTTCAACATTAAAGAGCTTTTTAACTATTGAGCGTTTTAAAGCTATTATAAAATGTTTTTATACGTACGACTTAAAGTTTTTTGTATTTGAATTAAATTATAAATTAATTCCAAGAATTACTGGTAAAACAACTTATTGGTGAAAATTTTAAGCAAAACCATAACGAAATAGATGTAAAGGCCCAGGATGCGAAAAATATTAAATAGAGTCTCTCCTTGGGTTTTTTTGAACCATCATTTCAAAAATTATAAATTCGATAAGTTATCGCTATTGTATGATTTTTCTTAACCCTCTGCAACTGACGTGCTCCAAATTTAACAATATTCCTGACATGGGTCTAGCAGACCTCACTTTTAAACTGATTTTTTATGATGTAGTTTCTGACTGTAGCTCTCTTTAACTTATTCCATATAACAGCTAATAATTACTAGGCCAACATAATAACATTTGAAATAAAATACGAAGTTTTGATTTTCGGTGTCTCTCAGACTACGACGTCCGCTGCAGAGGGTTAAGCAAAATTATTTCCTCTTAAAAACCAATCATTACCTTTTAAAGATTTTGATCTTCCTAATTTAGGGTGCAGTTTGCATCAATTTGTGGATCAAAGGCTAAGAAAAAAACCACAACAAAAATTTAAAAATAAGTATCTTAGCAAAATTTTCCATTTCCAGATTGAGTAAGAAAAATAAATATGACACGAGTGTTGATAAGACGATTATTGATATAATTGCAATAACTTATAAATTCAAATACTCTAATCAATTTACAAAGGAATTGGTGAAAGATTTAGAACATTTCATAATAAATTTCATTAAATGTATTTTAAGCTGGAATTACATACATACATACACAGCATGTTGATATTGAGCAAATAAACAAGCAAAAACGCGTAAATGCAAAATAAACATTTTCTTTTATAAAATTCAATATTTATTTCTACAGGGTTTGTTAAATAAACTATTTTTGCATTAATTTAGGAAAGATAAAAAATTATTATCAAAAATTTTATATATTTTAGTATAAGGCACTTGCTTGATACAATGAGCTCACTTCGAGATCTTCCGGTATTTGATAAAACCACCTTTGGCAGTAATTATTTGTTGTATCAAAGACTTCACATTCTTTGGGCGTAATAGAGTTTCAAACCTATTGGCATCTTGAAAAAAGCTCCTCTTTGTTTGCTGGCGGATTCGAATAGTCAGTAAAAATTAAAGGTTCTCAATCGGATCGAGATCGGGGTTTTGCGGTGGCCACTCCATTGTATTGATATTATTGGTTTTTAGGAACACCTTGCTATCTTCAGCCGTATGTTCGGGACTATTGTCTTGCATAAATGTGTAATGCTAAGCATTTAATCCCAATTTTTCGAAAGAAGGAAAATATCCTTGGTGTGATATAATGATGAAGACATTAGCCGTCATCTTGCCCTTAATAAAAAATAATTTTCCGACACCATTTCTGATAAAATAACCCCTTAATACAATTTTTTATTCTCTAAATTTAACGGTAGGAATAACATAGAAATTTTCCGATACCATTTCTGGTAAAACAAACCTATAATAAAATTTTTCCTCCTCCAAATTTAACGGTAGCAATAAGATTGCGATCATTGTAGCTCCGGTTCTCGGTGAATTGTGTACAAACTTAATAACGCGCACAACGCAATTGATCATAAGAAGCTCGGTCAAAGTCCTTTCAAGGGCTGAAATGCCCAGTTATTTATTTTATTTTATAACATTGCGATCAGTTATTCTTTTGGATTGCTTTTTTCACAAATATCAGAGTCCGTCTGATCCGTGGATGTTTACTTTGCTTTCGTCAGTCCAAATAAGACCACTGCTCCAAAGACCAATTTACATGAGCTTTTGCAAACGCTAGCCGCAACTTGCGGTGACGTCCTGGTAGTAGGCTTTTCTTGATCTTTTGCCGTACTTTTCATCCCATTTTTCTTAGCTATCGATTAACAGTAATTCTTGAAACTTCTTTTGAACGTCAGAGCCCGATTTTGCTGTTCCTCTGATAACACTGTTCAACACGAAAAAGAAACAAGGTTCTGAAAATTGATACTGGTAGAGGGGTCAAAAAAACAATATACGTGTATCGGCGTTTTGAAAGTTTACGTCTGAGCCTAATTTTAGGGGGATTTAGTTTTCCTCCTTTTTGAACATTCTTATAGTGAATAGGCATAGGAAATCATGTTATCCTTACATTTTGAGTATACGATGTGTTCTGAGAATTTATATAAAATACTAGGAGAAATATTTTTATGGAACATTTTAACCCCCTGACTTCTCAATTTATGTCTCTTTTTTTACCTTTTTGTAATAAAAGGCAAAAAAGACCCATTAAACAAGGATATAATGGGTTAAAATGGCCACAAAAAAATGTATCACTATCATTTATCATTTAGCACTCCATTGACTGTAATGTCTCTGCAGCGCACTCCATTGACTTTCGTCGTCATTTTCGAAAAAGTACGGTCTTATAACGCTTCCAACCCACAATTTGTACCATACAGTCACTCGTTGTGAACGTATTGGCATCTTATGAAGCACTCGTGGGTTTTTGGATCCACAAATTTGTAAATTTAGCTTAATAAGATAGCCGCCAATGTGAAAATGAGCTTCGTCAGAAAACAGGTGTTTTTTTTGCAAAATTCACTATTAATATTTACAAAACCCAATCGTAGAGAATGTAAGTGGCTGTAGTTCTTTTTTTTAGTTTAGTTTAGTTTCTTAATTCAGTCTTTGGAGAAATTATTCCTTACAGACTAGCCGTAAAAATTTCAGTTAAAGTTATAGTACAAAATGTAATTATGTTAGAAATAAACTTATAACATAGTTCTTAAATACATCATTAGATACAGAGAAATCAAAGCAAGAATTTATATGCAATTCATTAAATAAAGTTAAAGCTTAAGTTATTGGTTAATTTTAAGCATAATTTGTTTTCCGATATTTTATAAAAAATAATTTAAAACGCTGCAACTGTCTAGAAGGAACTTTAAGGGGGAAAACGCAGCCAGAGGCCGAAAAAAAGGTCATGTTTGTGAATTTTTTGAGGAAACCTATGGTATATTTTTAAATGAGGGTTTTATACCTAAAAATATACACATTCAAGAGTATTTTTAGTTTTTTTTTATTAAAAAAAAAATTAATATTAAGGTCTATACAGCAGTTTTTGTAGAGCGCTCTGAAAAAAAGGTGAAATGCCGTGACCAAGATTGCTCCTCCTAAATTCATTTGAAACAAAAAATGAAATGTATTATTAAAGTAAAATAATAAATAAAATAAATAACTGGCCATTTCAGCCCTTGAAAGGACTTTGACCTAGCTTCTTATGATCAATTGTGTTGTGCGTGTTATTAAGTTTGTACACAATTGAACGAGAAATGGACCTACAGTCTTAACGCCGACTCCGAACGGCGATGAACGAAATGTTCTTATTCTCAAGAAGCTTTACATGGCATTTGTATTACTCTCTGAGGTTTGCCATTGTCTGCAGAGAGGTGGCGGCCGTACAGAAAAATTATTTTAATTCAAATAATTTTCTGTCGCTGCTGGGGTTCGAACCTGGGTCTCTAAGTTCATTGACATAGCGGCCACGCACTTTAACCAACTACGCCACGGATGCCACAATATTATTAAAGTAGATACTTAAAACTCGTACTGGTCATAGTCATTTTTGAAAATATTGATTTATCACAAAATGGCGGACTTTCGAACGTAAAAAAACGATTTTCGACCAAAAATTCGTCATAGTTTTGCCTATAAAAAATGAACGAAGCTAAAAAAAAAATCCTATGACAAGTACGAGATTATTATGAATAAAATAAGCCTGCAAAAAATCAAAACGATCGGTTCACTGAGCTTGGTTCACTGGTTCACGATCGGTTCACTGAAAACTTGGTTTCGAGAAAAACGCGTTTAAAAATAAGTGCTCTAGAAGGCGGTTCACTCACTAGGCTATAACTTTGTTATTTTTTGAGATATCGACTTGAAATGTTCACCACATATTCTTGAGACTTTGAAAAAAATGCCTGACTGAGTTCGCCCCTTAAACAAAATGATTTCAAGAAAGGATCGACAATCAATATGACGTAAATAAAATTCAACGAATTCTTTTCTGCCTTTTATAGTGTAGCGTTCCACGGAAATTTGCCATTTTGCCATAAACTAAATTGGTCTTTTCAAATCTTTTCACGGGAAATCTTTGTATTTCAATTAAATTTTGATAAAGTATTTTATTCCTCTTGATATTTTGAAGTTCCATCTTATCTCTATTTATTCTAAAGATGAAGTAATTCTTGTGACCATGTTCATGTGTCCATGTTCATGTTCATAAAACATGTGAGCAAATTGTTATTCTGCTCCAAAATGTACAAAAACTTGTGACTTTCAAAATGCTCTTATTGCATGATCACTATCTCTTCGAACTTATTTTTTTTAGGGCGTTTAGGTCACATGCACATAAAGTGCTAAATTGAGTATCCAATATAGAGCAACCAGAAGTGAAGTTGACAAAACACTTCATCAAAGTAAAAGAAACCGATTGGAAAACCCATTAAGTCAATGAGCTCATCTTGCTGTAAAACTCACTTATTACAGTCATAATATTTTTGCAGAAAACCAATCTGTAATCTTATCTGAAAACAAAAACATGTTTTTAAATTTTGTTACTGATAGATAATAGTAATGATGCTTTTATAATAATTTTTCGTATAAATTTGTATTTTCAGCTGAAACAAAATTCACATTGAATATGCGTCTTAGTTTGCGAGAAATTAAAAAAATTAATTGCGCCCCATTCTGAATAATGTCAAATTTTTATAGAATAGTTTACATAGCTTACAGCTTACATTGCACATTAGGAACATAGCATAGCAGTTTATTTGTTCTGCATTATTTTCGCCTAAACTGTTTATAGCTGGGTACAGTATAAAAGTCATTAAAAACACACATAAAACCCGTCAAATATTTTGCGTTTGCATTTTTGGGTGAGACACGTTTTAAACCATAAACTGCTTGATTAGATTTTGGCAGTAGATAAGCTAAAATAAAAGGCATACCTTACCTTCCTATTGATTCACGCTGCAAGTCATAAGAACTAATGTGGAACTAAATATACGTACAATTTGTATCAAGAAATCCATATCTTGAAGCCTGCGGTGTTCTAATTTAAAGATATAGCTCGGATGAAAAAAATCTTGATTTCTTTCAATTTAAAATATGCAATTGAGCATCACCTTTACGACTCACTGTATTCGCTCGATATAGATAAACAGCGTCAAAAACGATCTCAGCAGGTTTTCAGATTTAATTTTCGCGAATAACAACATGAAGCATCACAACCACTCCAGCCGTGACCTGGCTCTCACAAGCTTCAGTGCATCATAAGGATATTTCCATGCACTTCTCATTTTATTCATATCTAGATAAAATCCCCCTTGCCAATACTTTGTATTACGACTTTTGTAACCTGAACTTCCCTGCTTTGAACAATTTTAAAACAGTATCGACTGGAAAGTTACCTTGCATGGTAAAGATAAATTTTCCATACACTGCACTTTAAAAAAAGCCCTTAGTGAAAGTTTAGGCTTTATGTACCCACCAAATGCAATGACTTGGTACAACCAAAGCCTTTTGCGATTAGAAACCAGGCAAACATGGCGCACAGTAGATACAAAAAAAAGTAACTCACCTGTAGATTGTTTAACTTTTGCGATGCAAAGGAAAGAATTTAACTTCTAGTATAATTTTCTGTGCAAAAAATATCTAGGATACTATCGAGTGCAACATTAAACGTGATCTTAAAGCGTTTTGGGTATTCTACAACTCGAAGATCGAAGAGAAATAGCTCAGGTATTTCTAAAACAATGTAATTTCAAGGAACTCAAGCCACTTACACGCAAGATATATGTTAACTTCTTCGTTTCAGTTTTTAGTGATTTCAATCCTGTTACTAGCTCGCTAGACTTCTCCCGTTTACAACATGTCGGCAATATGCATTTTTCTGAAGAAGAGTTATACAACAACACTCTTGTTAATCTAGACACGAATAAGGTCGATGGCTTTGACCTTATTCCTTCGCTGCTTCTCAAATGTTGTGCATTCTCTCTGTACATCCCTTTAACAATTATTTTCAACATGTTTCTCTGAAGTGGAATATTTCTAGACGATTGGAAAACTGCTTATATCACAGCCATTTTTAGAGCTGATCAAAAAGAGTTAATTGAAAACTGCAGACATATTGGATTAATACGGTTGAGCGTGGTCTCCAAGTAGATGCGCTTTACACTGATTTTGTGAAAGCAAATCTAACGGAAAAAAAATTATTGTTAATGTTGATTATAGCTGGATGTACGCAGCTATACAGAGATTGTCCGACTACACAAGATTTAATGCGACATAAACGCCAGAAATTTGAAAAAGTGGCCAAAAATCAAATCTTAACGATGCATAGACAGAATTAAATAAAACTTGGTGCAGAATACTTGGTACAGGGCCTATTCCAAGCCCGAAAGAATGAGTTGGCGGGATTCAGCAAAGGGGCATGGCACTCTCAATACAATACCACATCGCAAGTATAGGGGTGGGTAGGATCGTTTCCGAACATGTTGGAAAAAGTGGGTGGGATTCAATAAATGGGCGTGGCATTATTAAATAAAATCTTTATTTGGTTATTATTATTTCTGGGGTATTAAAACTTGGTGCAAGGGTGGGTAGGATCTTTTCCAAGCATGATGGAAAAAGAAGGCGGGATACGTGAGAAATAATGGGTCGCTTATACCGAATCTGATGTGTGATGTAAGAAGAATATTTTATATTTGCAATTACATCCTTCTAACCTTTGAGAAGCGTGGTTGCAGAGACCTTCGCTTTTATATTGGTTATAACAGTCTTTTCCTTTGGCGGTCTCAATTCTGCTTTAGCTTCCCGAATTCTGTTGTACTTAGGCCAAATATCAACGCCAGATTCTTTTGAAACCAAATGCATATCAATATAAAAAGACTTGGGAAAAACATTTTTTTAAATAAATGCGTTAACTCCTAAAGGTGTCTTCAAAACAGTTGTTGAATTATTTATAATTTTTCGAATCTTAGACGGTCTTGTTGGAGATTTTGTTAGTTCTTCAAGCACAGATTTTAAATCGGATTGTTTTGAATACCATGTATCGTATTTAGTTGTAAATATTAATCATTGGTGATCGCATTGATTTTCTTAACTGATAACAGCAGCATCTCTTCGACTTTATCTAAAAGATTTATTTTTAAATCTCGCAAAGCCGGGCAACCACGATTACAAAAGTTATCAGCCGTCATACTTTTTAGGGAAATATCATTGTTAACGCTGAGTTTTTCAATTCAAATCTATCTTTTATTCTAGAACAATCTTCAAACTTGCACTTTCCTTCATATTTTAATATTCTGATGGCAACTTCTAATTTTTTCAAAACATCATCATTAATATCTGATTTTTTTTTTCTTAGGAATTAATCAATTTCGAAATTAATATCGTCGTTATGTGAATTTATTTAATTTTGAAATTCTCTTTACGATCTTTTCAATACGATCTTGTTTAACGCAACGCCTCCTCCAAGTTTGCTTAGAGTTTGCCTTTGCAGCATTTTTTTGTCTAATGTTCTGTTCGTTACATCTGTTCGTTGATTTAGGTCGTTTTTTTCGATTGAGGGTACTGCACGCCGTTCGTAGTACCAACTTTGGTCATTGCGACCCTATCTCTAGATGCCTTAATCTATGTAATAATGTCAGAATTAATTGAATTTTACAGCCTTGATCTTTATTATTAAATATTCATAGCTTGTAAGAAAACTATAGTTTTAAATTATTTTCTTATCTGTAAGGGCTGTAATAAATAAAATAAATAATTATCTTACTCGGAGTTAAAGTCAACTTGATTGTTTTTTTTTTTTAAATATTCAAATAGAGAAAAGTATAGGTATCATTAGCCAAAATTGAGTTATAACATTATCCTTATTGAGTAGAAATCCATTCGAATAGTTTTACATATAAACAAATATACAAACAATTTTTTTATAAATTCTAACATTGATCTTTATTCCAAAGGTTAATCAAAGTTTCAAGATGGCTCTGCAGAAAATCGATACTGAAATGGATCAAGAGAATTTCTTACGAGAAGCTACGCATCATTTTCGTGGAATTGAGAAACCGCTGAAATATGGTCCGATCATCGATACATTGCAGGATCTAATAACGGCGCTCTACAAAGAATTCGAAACCAATTTCGTTAATATCGAAATGGTGAATCATATTATGCTCGCTTATAAATCGAATTCGAGGGAGTGGCACAAGTTTGCCAAATTCGATCGTTACAAGTACACTAGAAATTTAGTCGATGCTGGTAATGGAAAATTCAATTTGATGCTCCTATGCTGGGGCGAAGGCCATGGCTCGGCGATTCATGATCACTCTGATTCGCATTGTTTCATGAAGATGCTCAAGGGTGATCTGAAAGAGACCCGCTACGATATGCCTACCACTGTGGAGAGTGAAGAATCTAATGGCGATATTGATGGCAAAACGAACGGGTGTGGACATGAATTAGATGGTGTTGAATTGCTGGAAACTGGACAGAGCACCATATCGCTAAATGAGGTTGCCTATATTAATGGTAAGTTTTATGCACATTTTAGAGTACATTTTTGTATTTGCATTTCTACTTAAGGGTTTTAGGGATTATGTTTCGGTCTCGTACAGTGGTGGATTAACCCTAGGGAGTGAATGGGCTCGAACCCACAGCGGCGAATTTTTAGGGGCGGCAAATTTTAGTAAAAACAGTAGAACAATTTGTTTTTTTTTTATTATATTATAAATATGTAATTTAAAAACTTAATTTGTTTATGTTATTATAAAAAAAATAATGTAAATGTTGTCCAGTGGGTTATTTTTTTGTGTGATTCTAACGATGTCATGGTGTTTTATATATTTTTGCTATGCCTCAAAAGATGGCGCAACAGCAATTATTTTCAAACAGTAGACTTTGCTTTTTCTATCAATTAAATAGTGAAAAAAGAACTAATATTTTTTCTACAAAATTTCCATCGTGTCGCTTGAAGTTAAATTAGCTTGAAGTTGCTTTAGTTAAATTAAGTTTAACCCTCTCATGGCTTCTAATTCCCGCTAATTTCATTTTTTTTTTTTTTTTACCTACGGTTTTTTGCATTATGTAGCCGTATGAGTTCTGGAAACTAACAGCTATTTGTTCTTTTGTTAGCTGTGAGCGTGTTCATTTAGTAGTCGTTCTATGTAGAGTGAAATTGTCAAAATCAAGATCAAGATCGTTTCGGGAAAGAAAGTGTTTTTACAAAAAATGTTTAAAAACATTAAAATGATTGTTTTATTGTTGAACCAAGTAAACGAAATAAATAACTTAAGATAATTAATAAAAAAGAACATGAAAAAACTGCTTAGTTTGTCCAACCACTTCCCAATGTTGCCTTTAGACAACATCCCGTAGCAAACGAACCACCAAGGACTTTGAAATAATTGTCAGTTCATATTTGTGTCAAGACTAACACATATTTGTGTACGATAAACTTATAGCCCCGCCCATTTTAATTCGGACATAAAAGGGTTAAGTAACAATAATGGATGGACGGAAGCGGCTTAGTGGCTGGCAATAATCTAAGATTAAAAAAGATTAAAAAAATTAAAGACCAATGCAATGTTTTGATGTTTGTGGCGTCCGTGGCGTAGTTGGTTAAAGTGCGTGGCCGCTATGTCATAGAACCTGGAGACCCAGGTTCGAACGCTAAAGCTTCTTGAGAATAAGAACATTCCGTTCCGTTCATCGCCGTTCGGAGTCGGCGTTAAACCTGTAGGTCCGTTTCTCGGTCAATTGTGTACAAACTTAATAACACGCACAACACAATTGAATCATAAGAAGCTAGGTCAAAGTCCTTTCAAGGGCTGAAATGGCCAGTTATTTATTTATTTATTTTTTTTTTTAATGTTTTGAAAAATACATCTCGTCTTACAAAAATTTTTCAGCCCCATTGAAGCTTCCGAAAAAAGCGAATGTGCATCTGGTTAACACCATTCATAACAGAAGTGTCGCTTTGCTAATGTGAAAACAGCAACCACAATCAAGAAAATATAATAATTCAGATGGAAAATATAATTCGAAATAACCAAGTTGAAAATATTTTCCCAAATTTGGACGTTGAAAATATTTTCCCAAATTTGGACATTGCATTTCGAATGTTTTTATGCCTTTTTGCAACAAATTGCTTATCCGAAAGATCATTTTCAGGAATGAAGTGCATAAAAAGCTTCTTAAGAGCAACCATGACAAATGAAAAAGGGAACTGCTTTGCAGTATTGTTCATTTAAGGACGTTTTGTAAACTCAACTGATAATGGAAAATTTTTTTGGGGTGAATACACAGTATGAAACTTTAATTTGAAGTTGACGTGTCGATATCGGAAAGAGCTGATGGTTACCATAATAACTAAAGTTTGGCAGCACCTAGAAAAATAAAAAAAGATACAGTAGTTTCGACTATGTCGTAACACAAGACGTAGAATTAGTCAATTCGCTTTTGATGACATCTTTTTTAAAAACTAATTAGCAAAATATTTATTCCATACACCTGAGCATATGACCTTTAAAAGAGTTCCGGAGAGGGTTAATATGTATGACCGACCCCCATTACTTTTGCAAAAGGAACATTTTTGCCCTTCACACCTATTCCCTCCGAACAAAGTTTATGGTTTTTGTATATTTATTCCATACACCTGAGCATATGACCTTTAAGAGAGTGCCGGAAAGGGTTAATATGTATGACTGACCCCCATTACTTTTGCAAAAGGAATATTTTTGCCTTTGACACCTATTCTTTCCGACCACTCCTTAGGGGGGCTCCAATACAAATTCTATGGTTTTTGTTTATTTATTCCATACACCTGAGCATATGACCTTTAAAAGAGTTCCGGAGAGGGTTAATATGTATCACCGACCCCCATTATTTTTTCAAAAGGAACATTTTTGCCCTTGACACCTATTCCCTCCGACCACTCCTTAGGGCGGCTCCCATACAAATTTTATGGTTTTTGTATATTTATGCCATACACCTGAGCATATGACCTTTAAGAGAGTGCCGGAGAGGGTTAATATGTCTTACCGACCCCCATTATTTTTGCAAAAGGAACATTTTTGCCCTTGACACCTATTCCCTCCGACCACTCCTTAGGGGGGCTCCCATACAAATTTTATGGTTTTTGTTTATTTATTCCATACATCTGAGCATATGACCTTTAAGAGAGTGCCGGAGAGGTTTAATATGTATGACCGACCCCCATTACTTTTGCAAAAGGAACATTTTTGCTTTTGACACCTATTCCCTCCGACCACTCCTGAGGGGGGCTCCCATACAAATTTAACAAAAACATCAAATGTTGCCTTTATATTTCATGTAATTATGTAAAATTTATATAAGTTAGAGAGTTTTAACATGAATTTTTGTCGCATTGAGGATCAAGCAGACCAACAAGTGCTAACATCACGATTGTACGATCAGTACTTTAGGCCCACCAAAGGTTCAAAAAGTGATATAAATACCGACACCTGCTCACTATCAACCACCCTACTTCCCTCCGAGAATGACGTATTCTACGTCAAAACAAAATTCATAAATAATATGAGTATGGTTATCGTGTGAACTAAAATTTTTAAGTTTGGCAAAAAAATAAAAAAAAACTATGAAGATTTGAAGAAAAAATCTTTAAAAAACCGCAAGTATTTTCTGGATTTTGTGCAAAAAAATATAGAAAAATAAAAATTTTGCACTATTTTAATACACACGGAAACTACACATGTGGAAAGTATGTGGTTAAAATTTGAAGATAATCGGACAAGGTAATTTTGTGTAACGATGGTAACCAGGTATAAAAATGTACAAAACTTCAAATTAAAGTTTTATACATAAAAATGTTAAAACTTAATAAAAAAAATGTTTTTTTTTTTAAATTTTGTGTGTGTATTTATTCACCCCAAAAAAATTTCCATTATTTCTTACTTTTTTTCTATAAAAAATTTTTAAATTTTCACTCGAACACCGAGCGCGCCAAGTAGGAACATGCCTTAAAGAATTACTGACATTTTCAGCATAAGTAGTTAAACTATGTTCAACATTTGTACTAATTATTTTCAGATCCTAAAAAAATAGTATATGCAACAAAACAAATTCTAAATAAAAGTATAAACTGATGTCTTTGGAAGCAAAAATTCAAAATCTTTTTTTATTAGAGATTTATATTTTTCAAGCGAACTCTTATTTAACTGAAATGTCTTATATCTGAAATTATTCCGATTTGACTTTAGCCGATAAAAGCTTTAAAAATATTGTCAAAAATATGTAATTTTGCTGGTGGGGTTGTGTCATTTCTATTGTTATTTTTTGTATTTTAGGGGCGGCATTTTAGTCTACCCAACAGCGGCAACTTTTCATAATCCGGCCCTGGTCTCGTATACCAATATTTCGGTTTATAGATTATTTACAAGACCAGAAACTAAGATGAGTTTTGGGAATTTTTTTTTTTGTATAATTATTCGTAAAGTATGAGAAGGGTATAAATATTTGTTGCGTCCAAGCCCATAAGCGGCTAGATAGACTTCGATAAGGCTAGACAGGCCATAGTCATCTTAATGGATTCTATGGACAACTTGTACAAATATCGACTATTCTTTGGTCCATTGGAAATTTTTTAATTTTGTGTTCTCACCGGCAATATTCGATGTTTCTTAGGCTTAACCATTCCATATTGATAATCTACGGAACTAGTTAATTCATTGGAACTTTATTTTTATGGGCACCTTGGACAAAATACTATGATTTTCAGATAAGGATGAGATTAGGTTCCACTGGGATTATCTATGGAACTAGAAATTTTTTATACCAATATGTTAATTTTTATGTGAGTGAAACTAAAAGATTTCGCTATGTTAAATTTTTAATATGACTCTGACCTCATTTGCTTTTTATTGCGTCAATTAAACACACATATGTTGATTAAAATCTTATGTTTTGCTCAATTGGAAAATGCATTGATAACATTTTTCACATAAATATGTAAATATTTTTTTCTAAGCAAAACAACAAAAATGTTTTCTAAAAACAATCAGTTTTAAGCATGATTTTACTTGGAGTACCGATTCAAATTGAATTCGAAAAGAATGACGTAGTAAAAAAAAAACAAATTAAAAATATACTTTTTGGCAAAGTACGTAATTCGTTCAAAATAATTATTTGAGCTGTTTATGAATTATGTAAAAGTTATATTATATCTTTGATGGAGCTTTTCGAATGAAACAATTTAAAAAACATTTTTATGCATTTTATTCATAATTCTTACTTTCTCGTCATATTTCAGACAATCTGGGACTGCATCGAGTGGAAAATCCTAGTCATTCAGATACCGCAGTATCTCTGCACTTATACTGTCCTCCATTCAATTCGTGCTCAGTCTTTCATAAAAACTCCGGCAAAAAGATGGCTTGCACAGTAAGTTTCTGGAGCAAATATGGGGTGCGCCAACCACCAAACACAGAATGATATTATTCCTTATTATTATAAACTTATACGAATTAAAATGTTTGTCTTCCTAATTAATATCTGTTATGATTTTTAATTTGAATATCTATTTATTTATCTCTATCAACAAAAACTCTTACCGAATAGCACAGGGTAGGACAAAGTGCAATAGCGGTTTATTCGTATATATTTTAGAATTATTCACTTTATAGCAGAGACATTATAAATTGTTCTTCTAAGTTTAGTCGTAGTCTTGCACCTTTATTATGTACATTTTTGCTATTTTAAATAAAGTCTTATTTGCTATATCTTGTAAACTTATTATTGTTAAAGATCTTTTACCTTGATATGGCATAGATTGGTTTGTATCAAGCAGGGTTCACAAAAACTCGCAAGTGAGAAGTAAAAGAAAAAAAAATGAGCGCTCTTTCGTTTAACGTTCAGAGCATGGTATAATAATACAAGGTAGCATTGACCATGGTATAATAATACAAGGTAGCATTGACCATGGTATAATAATACAAGGTAGCATTGACAGTTGCTTGGGAAACCATCTCTTGTCAAAAAAATATACTCAAAAAGAGAGCACACACAATCCATTGTTTTTTTCACTTCAACGTTTTCAACATTGTATGTGTTTTCAATGGCGGATTGTGAGGGCTCTCATTTTGAGTATATTTTTTGACAGGAGATGTTTTCCCTAACAACTGTCAATGCTACCTTGTATTATTATACCATGGGATAAATTCATGACATAGATAACTCAGAAGAGCGGGAGAGAATTGTGATTGCTCTACGCACTCTGGTAAAAACAAACAAAATTCTTAAGTTATTAGTGCATTTTAAGAAAAAAAAAAAAATTAATAAAAAAACTTAAAAATTTCAAAAAAAATATAAAAAGGTAACTTCCAAAATTGTTTGCACTCAAACATAAATTAATATGAAATAATTGCGTCTACGTGCTACCCATGATATCGACTAAAAACTGTTGAAAATTGCAACAACAAAATTGCAACAAAGAAATTGCAACAATTATCAGCTCAACGGATGGGATACCGTTATTTGCGTCTTTTTAACCGACTTCAAAAAGGAGGAGGTTCTCAAGTTCGTTGGTTTGTCCGCTTTTTTTTGACGTAGAATACGTCAATATCGGAGGTAAGTAGGATGATTGATATTGATCAGGTGTCGGTATTTATATCACTTTTTGAGCCTTTGGTGGGCCTAAAGTACTGATCGTACAATGGTGATGTTAGCACTTGTTGGTCTGCTTGATCCTCAATGCGACAAAAATTCATGTTAAAACTCTCTAACTTATATAAATTTTACATAATTACATGAAATATAAAGCCAACATTTGATGTTTTTGTTAAATTTGTATGGGAGCCCCCCTCAGGAGTGGTCGGAGGGAATAGGTGTCAAGAGCAAAAATGTTCCTTTTGCAAAAGTAATGGGGGTCGGTGATACATATTAACCCTTTCCGGCACAAACACAATAAAATTTGCATGGGAGCCCCCCTAAGGAGTGGTCGGAGGAAATAAGTGTCAAAGACAAAAATGTTCCCTTTGCAAAAATAATGGGGGTCGGTAAGACATATTAACCCTCTCCGGCACTCTCTTAAAGGTCATATGCTCAGGTGTATGGCATAAATATACAAAAACCATAAAATTTGTATGGGAGCCGCCCTAAGGAGTGGTCGGAGGGAATAGGTGTCAAAGGCAAAAATGTTCCTTTTGCAAAAATAATGGGGGTCGGTGATCCATATTAACCCTTTCCGGCACAAAAACCATAAAATTTGTATGGGAGCCCCCCTAAGGAGTGGTCGGAGGGAATAGGTGTCAAAAGCAAAAATATTCCTTTTGCAAAAGTAATAGGGGTCAGTCATACCTATGAACCCTTTCCGGCACTCTTTTAAAGGTCATATGCTCAGGTGTATGGAATAAATATTTTGCTAAATATTTTTTAAAAAAGATTTTATCAAAAGCGAATTGAATAATTCTACGCCTTGTGTTGCGACATAGTCAAAATTACTGTATCTTTTTTTTAAATGTATGTACAACGATAACTTCTAAAGTACTTGCCCGATTTCCGTTATTTTTTGTCAACCGATAGATACCAAGAACGCGGAGGTCCTTTTTTAAAAAAGTGGGCGATATTCGACAAAGGGGCGTGTCAATATTAGAAAAACACTGTACTCAAGTTAATATTGAAACTAGGGTACTGAAATTTACAGCAACAATACTGGGGTAGACACAATTATTACAAATTACGTTCAATAAAGTGGGCGTTATTTGACAAAGGGGTGTGGTCATATTAGAAAAACACTGTATCTCGAATAGTATTGACACTAGGGTACTGAAATTTAGTACAGGGGTAGACAACATTTTTAAAAATGATTGTAAATAAAGTGGGCGTTATTCGACAAAGGGGTGTGGCAATATTAGAAACACACTGTATATCGAATAATATTGACAGTAGGGTGCTGAAATTTAGTACATGGATAGGCAAAGTTATTACAAATTACAGTCAACAAAGTGGGCGTTATTTGAAAAAGGGGTGTGGTCATATTAGAAAAACACTGTATCTCAAATAGTATTGATACTAAGGTGCTGAAATTTAGTACATGGGTAGGCACAGTTACTACAAATTACGGTCAATGAAGTGGGCGTTATTCAACAAAGGGGTGTGGCAATATTATAAAAATACTATATCTCAGTTAATATTGACACTAGGGTACTAATATTTGGTATGCAGGTAGGTGGGTAGGTGGGTAGGTAGAATCATTACAAAACTGGGCGGGATTGTACATAGGGTGTGGCACTTTAATGAAAGTACTATATTATGGTTAATATTAATACTTGGGAACTGAAATTTGGCACAGGGCTAAGTAAAATCATTATAAAGTACGGTATATAAAGTGGGCGGGATTAGAGAAAGGACGTGGCACTTAAAATTGTAAAGAAACAGAAATGCAAAATACCCAACAAACTTTCAGGAATTAATAAAACAAATTTTTTAAGAACAAAGTTTCATGTTTGAATTTGATTACTCGTCGCAATCATTACTTATTCGATTCTTTTTTTCAATAAGGTAAAATAATTGATTAAGTACGATTCTTTTCTGTTTGTAATCGTAATCACGACTACGACATCATGTTCTGCGATTCACACCTGTGAACGAACGACTTGCCATAATTCGTGTCAAGGCAAGATTTTTCAACATAAGCCTGATTTGTGCGCACGCTCCGACAGAAGATAAGGACGATGAGACCAAAGACAGCTTCTACGAGCGCCTTGAAGAGGCCTATGAGCGCAGCCCCCGCCACGACATAAAAATCGTGCTTGGTGACTTTAACGCCAAGGTGGGAAAAGAAAATATCTTTGGTCCAACAGTCGGAAAGTTCAGCCTCCACGACAATACCTCCGATAACGGAATGAGGCTGATTGACTTTGCCGCAGCGCGAAACATGGTCGTTAGTAGCACTAGATTCAAGCATCTCAATATTCATAAAGCAACTTGGCTGTCTCCTGATCAAAAGACGCGTAACAAAATTGATCACGTTTTGATTGACGGAAGGCACTCTTCCAGTGTTTTAGATGTACGCACGATCCGTGGTGCCAATATAGACTCGGATCATTATCTTGTCACAGCCAAGATCCGTACACGCCTGTGCGCAACGAAGAATGCGCGCAATCCAGCACAGAGAAAGCTAGACGTCGAAAAGCTGCAATAAAAACAAACAGCCGAAGACTTCGCTACTCGACTCTCACTCCTGCTTCAAGAAAGCACTCCTCCGATCGTCGATATATGCGCGCAGTGGAATCACATTTCCCACTCTATGCGTACGGCTGCCGAAGAGGTGATTGGCTATCACCGCCCTCGCCGAAACCAGTGGCACGACCAGGAGTGTCGCTACGCCACTGCAGAAAAAGACGCTGCCTACAAAGCCACCCTGCAGTCGGTTGTAACGCGTGCTGCTAAAGAGCGATACAAAGAGAAGAGGAGGGAAGAGAGACGCATTTTCAGGCGAAAGAAAAGGGAAGCAGAAATGCGTGAGTGCGAGAAAATTGAGATGCATGGTGACAGGAATGAGGTCCGAAAATTTTTCGAAAAAATAAGACGCCTGGCCGATGGTTTCAAGACCGGGGCCTCTTCCTGCAAGGATGAAAATGGGAATCTAGTGACAGATATCCAGAGTACACTGATGATGTGGAGGGAACACTTCTCTAGGCTTCTGAATGGTGACGACGACAACAATCCCGCCAATAGAGATGATATCCCGGAAATCCCAATTGTGGACGACAGCGTTGAAGTTCCGCTGCCCGACCATAGTGAAGTCTTGAAAGCTAAGCTCGGCTTAAAAACAACAAAGCCGCAGGAGCCGATGGCTTACCGGCTGAGCTCTTCAAGAATGGAGGCGAAGCTCTATTTAAATGCATTCATGAGCTTCTATGCAGAGTATGGTCGGAAGAATGCATTCCAAACGATTGGAACCTCAGTGTGCTCTGCCCAATCCACAAAAAAGGCGATCCCACAATTTGCGCCAACTACCGTGGGATAAGCCTTCTGAATATCGCATATAAGGTCCTGTCGAGCGTACTATGTGAAAGACTAAAGCCCATCGTAAACCAGCTGATTGGACCTTATCAGTGTGGCTTCAGACCTGGTAAATCCACCATAGACCAGATATTTACGCTACGACAAATCTTGGAGAAGACCCTAGAAAAACAGATCGACACACACCATCTTTTTGTCGATTATAAAGCCGCCTTCGACAGTCCTATAAGGAATTATCTATACTCCGCCATGTCTGAATTTGGTATTCCTGCAAAGCTCATCCGTCTTTGCAGAATGACACTGAGCAACACCAGCAGCATAGTTAAGATCGGGAAGGATCTCACTCCTCCATTCGATACCAAACGAGGTTTCAGACAAGGTGATTCCTTATCGTGCGACTTTTTCAACCTGATGATGGAGAAGATCATCCGAGCTGCTGATTTGAGACGCAGCGGCACGATATTCTACAAAAGTATTATGCTGCTGGCGTATGCTGATGATATCGATATCATTGGCCATAATACGCGCGAAGTCAGTGCAGCATTCTCCAGATTAGCGAAAGAGTCGAGTCGAATGGGTCTTGCAGTGAACGCAGATAAGACGAAATACCTAGTGTCAACAAATAAACAGTCCCAGCGTCTTGGAAACCACGTCACTGTTGACAACATCTCCTTCGAGGTTGTTAAGGACTTCGTCTACCTGGGATCCAGCGTAAACTCTTTCAACGATGTCAGTATTGAGATAAAGCGAAGGATAACTCTTGCCAACAGGTGTTACTTTGGGCTGAGTAGGCAATTGAGAAGCAGAGCCCTCTCTCGACGAACAAAACTCACGCTCTATAAGTCACTAATCATGCCCGTCCTATTATATGCAGCACAAACCTGGACGTTGAGCAGTTCTGATGAAAAGACTCTGGGAGCCTTCGAGAGAAAGATCCTTCGTAAAATCTTCGGTACAATCTGCGTCAATGGTGAGTACCGAATTCGATGGAACCACGAGCTGTATGAGCTGTACGCTGACATCGACATAGTTAAGCGCATTAAAATCGAGCGGCTCCGCTGGCTAGGTCATGTTGAGCGAATGGAAAACGACGCTCCAGCGAAAAAAATATTCGATTCGGTGCCCGGTGGTGGTCAACGCAGAAGAGGACGCCCACATCTTCGTTGGAAGGATCAGGTGTTGGATAACCTGACCACGCTTGGTGTTTCCAACTGGCGCCAGCAAGCGCAGAACAGAAATGGCTGGCGCAATTTCTTATACGAGGCCAAAACCGACTTACGGTTGTAAGCGCCAGATAAGTAAGTAAGTAAGTATATTATGGTTAATATTAATACTTGGGAACTGAAATTTGGGTCAAGTAGAATCATTATAAGTAGAATCATTATAAAGTACGGTATATAAAGTGGGCGGGATTAGATAAAGGGCGTGGCACTTTAATAAAAATTGTAAAGCGACAGAAATGGAAAATACCCAACAAACTTTCAGGAATTAATAAAACAAATTTTTTAAGAACAAAGTGTCATGTTTGAAATTTTCCTCAAGAATACTATTACATAAAATTTTTCATATTCTCTAAAAAGGAAGAAATAAAAACTTTTTAACAAAAAAAAAACCGTCCTTAAAATCACTATAAAGTAAAAAATAATTTTAAATAACTTTTCCCATTAATTTCTTAGTCAAATTTTAAAAGTTATTTATATGTATTTATTATAATATTGGAAATCTTATCATTTTCATTTTTTATATTTTGTTTTATTATCATCAATATATTAATTGCTTTATGAACATAAAAGCTTTGAAGTCGGCGCTAATCTTTGACACACAATCATGATCTTTTACCATCCCTGCACTATTTTAAACTTTTTTATTTGATGATATGCTGCCTTGGTGACACTGTAATTTTAAAAGCTTTGTGCACATAAACATTCTCATTATACTGGTTTGGGTCATGGTATAATAATACAAGGTAGCATTGACAGTTGCTTGGGAAATCATATACTGTCAAAAAATATACTCAAAAAGAGAGCGCTCACAATCCGCCATTGAAAACACAAGCAATGTTGAAAACGTTGAAGTGAAAAAAAACAACAACCACAGCAGCTGCTGATGTATTTCCACAAAAAGCTGTTTTTGACAGTTTATGTTTTCCTGTTGAAGAGAAAATAAGCAGTTGTCAATGCTACCATGTATTATTATACCATGGTTTGGGTGAGCTTGTAAAGCTCATATTGAATATGACATTGGGTCTCATGCATAAAAGTGAGAAATTACTTTTTACTTGATATTTTGAGCATTTACTCGTTGTCGTAAGCATAAAAAGTTATTTACTCGTTAGAAAGATCTCGCTCATTGAGATGGATCTCAAGGCCTGAGAAGCTTCTTAAAACGAAAGCTCTTTATGAGAAAGTTCTCAAAATGGTATGCATAAGAGCCCGAACAGAATCAGAGCCTGAACAGAATCAAAAATCGTTGCGACCAACGACCCTCTCTGGTCGTCGAACGCAGAGAATGTGTCCAGAATGATGCGATTGCGATAAACGATTCAAAGTCGCTTTTATTTAGTATTTTTTTATTTATTTTTTCTATTTCATTTCATTGTATTGGTCTCTTCAATTGTGTGAATACAACACACACAAACAAGAAATGTCAGAAGATAACAAAAAACTAAGCAAATTTCATGAAACACAGCCAATTCTTAGCAAAAATATGGCAACACTAATGGCACTCAGAGAGAGAATCGTCGGTCGCAAGAGAAGAAATAGAATAGATTCTAATTGTGCGATTTATCGTTGCGGAAAAAGAGCTGCGTTTTTTCTACATTTTGCATGTATTTTCCAACAACAAAAGTCGGCGGCCGCAACGATTTTTGATTCTGTTCAGGCTCTCAAATGTCGTTGCGATTTGCGATATCGCAAAGCAATAGAATGCATGCAAATGTATTAACACGTCCAGAATGAAATCGCAGGTCAGCAGCCGCAACGATATATCGCACAATTAGAATCTATTCTATTTTTTCTCTTGCGACCGACGATTTTCTCTCTGAGTGCTATTAATGTTGCCATATTTTTGCTAGAAATGGGATATGTTCAAAGACATTTCTTTAGTTTTTATTATGTCTTGACGTTTCTTTTTTGTCTATGTTGTGTTTACACAATCGAAAATACCGTTTGAAATTAATTTTTGCAAAAGGGACTTCGACGAAAAATTAATTGAACAAGTAAAAAATTTGATTATATTTACAATTTAAAATCAATAGACTATAAAAATGCAATAAAAACAGAGGAAGCGTGGAAAGTCATTGCTGGCAATTTAAATTCAAATGGTAAATTTTGAGTGTTGTAAAAGCAATAAAATAATAAAGAACTTTTTTAGGAGATACGTACAAGAAGCGATGGAGAAACTTGCGAGATGTCTATAAAAAAGTGAAACAAAGAGAGGAAGTACGCTCAGGTAGCGCAGCACCTGAAACTAAGCGGCCTTATAAGTTTTATAGTTTGCTTTCATTTTTAGATAACGTTCAAAGCAGCAGAAAGTAAGTTTAATATTATTTATCCCGTTCTCCTAAGGTGTTCATTAACAAAACATTTAAAAACTAATATATGTCCGATTTATTTTTCATGTTACAGGACATGTGGCAATGTATCTGAAGAAGATGTTATCGTCCTGGAGACGGATAGTCCTGGAATTTCACAGCAAGATATGTTGCCTAGTACGTCTTACCACTGCGTGGAATCTCCAGAGGCACTTGACGACTCAATGAGTTCAAATCCATCTGAAAACCCGAGAAAGCAGAAACGTGAGGACTTAAAGGACCGATTTTCAAGTTTCTTCGATCAGGCATCCGCAAGTATTAATAAAATTTGTGAAAGTTTTGAAGAAAAGCAGAAAAGTCAACATAACAGTACCAGCTTGCTGTTTTCTGCTTTAGAAAGTAGAATTGCAAGCTCAAACTTGACTGATGAGTTAATGGACTTGGAAATTAATGTTGCAGCTTTTGTTTACCAAAAACTTGCTCAATATCAGAAAAAATAACTTGCTGAAATTAAAAAATAATTTTCTGTAAATTTTATTTTGTTTGTTTAATTTTTATTTGTTTAAATTTTATATGTTTTAATTTTATATGTTTAATTTTTATAAAATAAAATGTGATATTAATAAAAATAGAATATGAATTTGAAAGAAATAGCTTTTAATTAATAAAGTGCAAAAAATTAATATAAATCTTTTGTTTTTATTTATTCTGGATGAACCAAATAACTTTTTAAAGTGTTTCGCAGTTGAAAAGCTTCAGTTGAAGATCGATTGAAAAACAAATCTGATGCAGATGGCATTCGATTTTCTGTTTCCAAGAAGTCGTCAGAGTTATAATAATTACAATCCTTTTGAAGCATTAAAAAATTATGCAGTAAAACAGTAGCCAAAACAATTTTATCAACATTTTTTGGACTTGCAGCTATTGTTGTGTGTAGCACTCTCCAACGGTTTGCTAGTATTCCAAATCATATTTCTATACAAACTCGTGCTTTCGATAATTTTTTATTAAAGTTTGATCGGTCAATAGGTAAATTTTTTCCAGGGTAAGGGCGCATAATATTTGGTTTTAGGGGAAACGCATTATCACCAACAAAATAATATGGGAACGTTGTTTCTATGCCAGGTAAAAACTTTGGTTTTGGACTCAAAAGGGTATTATTTAAAATTTTTTTACCAAAAGCACTTCAAGCAAAAACTCCACCATCACTCTGGCTGCCAAGAGCTCCAACATCAACAAATGTAAAAATAAAATTTGAGTCACAAGCTGCTAATAGTACTACACTAAAAGTTTTTTATAATTATAATACAATGATCCACTTTGTGCAGGTCTGACGATATTTACATGTTTACCGTCTATTGCACCAAGACAATGAGGCATACCCGATTTCGTGTAAAATTGTTCAGAAATATGTTGCCAGTCACTTTCTTTGGGATGTGCTAGATAAATTCCATGTAACTCATCCCAAATTGCTTGACACGTGTCGTATATTATTTCCCTGACCGTGGATATACCAATCTTATGAGACCATGCTAAAAATTGGAAGCTGCAACCGTGAGCTAAATACCTTTAAAAAGTGTTTTACATATAATGGGTGTTTTTCTTAGGGGTTTGTTTTTCGAATAGAGATAAAACTGGCATTTTGTGGTCAAATCTGGCAACTCTAATGTCATTTATGTTCAGTTTGGTTTGCCATTTCATCATGAACAGGTTGACAAAAGAACAACGCTTGCAAATCGTGCAAATTTATTTCGAAAATAATGGTTCAGTTCGCGAAGTTTACCACAAGCTCCGTCCATTTTATGGTCGACATAATCGTCCATCAGAGCAATTAATTCGGTTAACCATGGGTCGTTTTCGCACTACGTTTACTCTATGTGATAATACGCATCCGCAGAGACGTCGAACAGTGCGCACCGAAGAAACAATTGCCGCTGTAGAGCAAAATGTTGAAGAGGACCCGAATGAATCGATTCGCCACCGTGCACAGCGATTGGAGCTTTGTCCATCAACTTTATGGAAGATTTTGCGCAAAGATCTTGGCTTGCGACCTTACAAGATCCAGCTTGTGCAAGAATTAAAGCCGCGAGACCATGTAATGCGTCGTGATTTTGGTGTATGGGCCGAAAATGAGATTGATCTCGATGCTGATTTTCATCGCAAAATTTTGTTCAGTGATGAGGCTCATTTTTGGTTGAATGAAACGTCAGCAAGCAAAATTGCCGCATTTGGAGTGAAGAGAATCCACATGAGATCCTTGAGACGCCATTACATCCACAAAAACTGACTGTTTGGTGTGCTCTATGGGCTGGTGGAGTCATTGGGCCATACTTCTTCCGAAATAATGCTGGAGAGTCAGTTACCGTTAATGGAGACCGGTATAGAGCCATGATAACCGACTATTTTGTTCCCGAATTGGATGGCATGAATGTGGATGAGTTGTGGTTCCAACAAGACGGCGCTACATGCCACACAGCGCACGTCACAATCGATTTATTGAAGGAAACATTCGATGAGCGCATAATTTCGCGGAATGGACCTGTCAATTGGCCACCAAGATCGTGTGATTTGACACCATTGGATTATTTTCTTTGGGGATATGTGAAGTCGCTCGTCTACGCCAACAAACCAGAAACGTTAGGGGACTTGGAGGCCAACATTCGTGGCGTTATTGCCGACATACGGCCCCATATGCTCGAAAAAGTGGTTGAAAATTGGACCTGTAGAATTGGCTTTATTCGAGCCAGCCGCGGCGGCCACATGCCCCAAATCATATTTAAACATTAATGGCATAAAATTATCCTTCCAATAAAGCCAAATTGATGGACATTAAAACGATTTTCTTGTGTTTTATTTCAATTCGAAGTTCTATACCTCTAAAAAAAACACCCTAATTAACAAACTTATTAATAGAAAAGGCAAACTTACAATATTGTAATTGCTAGTCGAATCTCTGGGCTAATTGGTTTTCTCTGTGAATGCCTCTGTAATTTTTCTTTTAATAAAGTATTTGAATGAATGAATGAATACCTGGTCATTTCAGCCCTTGAAAGGACTTTGGCCTAGCTTCTTATGATCAATTGTGTTGTGCGTGTTATTAAGTTTGTACACAATTTACCGAGAACCGGACCTACATGTTTAACGCCGACTCCGAACGGCGATGAACGGAATGTTCTTGTTCTCAAGATGCTTTACATGGCATTTTAACTCTCTGAGGTTTGCTTTTGCCTGCAGAGAGGTGGCGGCCGTACAGAAAAATTATTTTAATTCAAATAATTTTCTGTCGCTTCTGGGGTTCGAACCCGGGTCTCCAGGTTCGTTGACATAGCGGCCACGCACTTTAACCAACTACGCCACGGACGCCACGAAAGTATTTAAGTATTTAACAATTTAAATTTATCTACGCTCATTCTAGTGGCTTTAAAAAAATGGTCTTCGTCCATAGATTGAAGTTGTTGCAAGCAAGTGTTAAAAAAACCTTCTTGTTCACGAGTGAGATTTACTGGGCGAACCCACCATCTCCTTTTGGAACTATCAAGCAACTCGTTAATTTGATAAACCAAATACGTTACGTACATTAGTTCAATTATTATTAAAATTGCCTCCAATTCTTCAAACATATTTACTTTCACTTTTGATGATAACAATAATTAAAAAAATAACGCAAAACCATAAAACAATAATTATTTATATTAATAAGTAACTGTCCGCCAAACACAACAAGTGCATTGTCAAATGCAACCAGTGTTTCATTTTTTTATATTCCCTTTCAAAAGGGGAAAAATTTAGAGTTTTACTTTTCAAAAACACTTCGGGGAAAAACTGCAACATACGTAAAAATATTATTTACGTTCCAAAAAAATTGCCGGTACAACACAAGCGTACTGTAAATTTTCTTCCCTTATCAGCCAATTCGTCGCAATTTGCCAACAAACTCGAAAAATTGCTTTCAATTCTTGAGCAATGTAAAAGCTATCAAACAAAACGATGCTAACAAAACTATGCTAAATAAAAGCAACCCTGAATCGTCGGTCGCAATTGCATCCCAACTAGAGAGCCCGAACAGAATCAAATATCGTTGCGACCGCCGATCCTCTCTGGTCGTATATCGCAGAGAATGTGTCCAGAATGATGCGATTGCGACTGACGATTCAAAGTTGCTTTTATTTAGTATTTTTTTATTTATTTTTTCTATTTCATTTCAATGTATTGGTCTCTTCAATTGTGTGAATACAACACACACAAACAAGAAACGTCAAGACATAATAAAAACTAAAGAAATGTCTTTGAACATATCCCATTTCTAGCAAAAATATGGCAACACTAATGACACGCAGAGAGAGAATCGTCGGTCGCAAGAGAAGAAATAGAATAGATTCTAATTGTGCGATTTATCGTTGCGGAAAAAGAGCTGCGTTTTTTTCTACATTTTGCATGTATTTTCCAACAACAAAGATCGGAGGCCGCAACGATTTTTGATTCTGTTCAGGCTCAGAACACTGACCGTCAACTGACGCTCAGCGCTGATAGAAAAATGTCAGTTTTTTTGTCAGTACGGTCAGTCGGTGCGTGGATATTGTTGTTGCGGTGGGCCAAAACTGACACTTTTTTCCTATCCGTGTGATCTGGCATCTCTGTCTGACACCCATCTAACTTTAAGTTTCCTTGTTTTGCAAACGTCTCTTGTTGGTAAAGTATTATGTGAATGTGTTAGTTGATACCAAAATTGGTGTGGTTGTATTTGAGATTTGTCAGTCCTGTCTTGCTGGGATCATTCTGGACGCATTCTCTGCGATCGACGACCAGAGAGGATCGGCGGTCGCAACCATGGTATAATAATACAAGGTAGCATTGACAGTTGCTTGGGAAAACATATTCTGTCCAAAAATATACTCAAAAAGAGAGCGTTCGCTGGTCGGCCACTGTTAATAAATGAAAACACAAACAATGTTGAAAACGTTGAAGTGAAAAAAAACAACAACCACAGCAGCTGCAGATGCATATACACAAAAAGCTGTTTTTGACAGTTTATGTTTTCCTGTTGAAGAGAAAATAAGCAGTTGTCAATGCTACCATGTATTATTATACCATGGTCGCAACGATATTTGATTCTGTTCGGGCTCTAATCATGAGATGAAGCTGACATGTCTGAGAACTTTCTCGGTAAATGTTGAGTCTCCTATCAAGTGATCTCACAGTTTATTTCAAGCAACTGAGATGGCAGAATACTTTCGCGATTGTAGTCCTAAAAAAATGTATAAGCCGCGTAGACATCTTGAAGAATCTAGCAGTAAATTTATGTTTCGTTTTAATAAAGAAAACATCGATTGGTTAGCAGAGCATTTCCTAGGGCTAACATTGGAATCGCGTGGTGGAGCTCTTACTAATTCTGAAAAAATTAGGGTATATTTAATATTTTTGGCTGATCCTGGATTTTAAAATGGAATTGGTGTTGTGTACTAAAATTTGAATTTCTTTTAACTCATCAATTAGAAAGTATGCTATCTTATCATTTTAATTATTTGATAAACTACAGTTTTGTTCACTTCCAGATTCGCTTTCGGACATTTTTTTGAAATTTTAAGAAGCAATGTTAACGATTAATTGCTTTAGCTTGCTTTAAATAAACTAAAGCTCAATTAAAGTTTTAAGATCGATCTCACTTATGTTGAGTAGTTTGTCGTGAGCTTGATCACCTTTTTATGCATGCAATTTTGAGACTGAGACTGAGAATGTTCTTCCCAGCTAGACAGCTCTAACGTAGTTACAAACACAATGAAACAAAATTTGGTGTTCACTAATACACTCTTAAAATTTGGTGTCATGTTAAACAAGGAAAGTTGTATGTGCTTACATTGCTTGCTCCTTTACGCTGAAAATGTGAAAAAAGTAGCGAAAAAACTTTAAGCGATGCAAATGTAAGTCACGCAATAAAATAATATCCTAAATGATCAATTTAGAATATGATGTCCGTGGCGCGTTGGGTAGAATGCGCAGCTTATGTGGCAGAGACCGCGGTTCAAATACCTTCCGACACACAGGAAGGTTTTCATTGAATTTAATTTAATAAGTTAAAATATATATATGTATGTAAAATTCACTAAAGGGAAATATGATTATTAAAAATGGCCAAATTCCTTTCTCTAAATAAACGCAAATTTTCCTTGCTAGAGTAAAAAATAATAGCCAATATTTGAGAGATATTTTTTTTATTTTCTGTAAATGTTTTGCCTAAATTTACCTTTTGTAAATACTACCCATTAATAAAAATAACAAAAAAACACTTCTAAACAAAATTAGAAGAAAAAAAAATTTGGTTTTATTTGGTGAAGGGTTTGAACTCGCGTTTGTTTTTGTTAAAGGCCAGCGCTCTAACCACTACACTATGGTGGAAAGTTTTTGCGGAACGCTAACTGTGTACTTAAGTAAACAGCTGAGTTTGTTATTAAATTCTTTACGGAATTTGTAATTAGTGTGAGCAGAACATCTATAGCTTTTTTAATAGATAAAACATGTGTGGCAAACAGAGATGCCAGATCACACGGATAGACAAAAAGGCGTTATATTTTGCACGACGCTAGAACAAATATAACGTAATTTATATGGAGCATTTTATATGAATATAACGTCAAAGGCGTTATGTGTATGCCATATATATGGCATATCTAACAGTTAGGTGTCTAGCTGGTACTATGTTTCCATGGCGAGTTAACTCGGGGTTTACTCGGGGTTAACTCGCTATGGAAACGCGAGTTGAGTTGAGTTTCGTTAAATCCACGAAACTCCACGAAACTCGTAAGATTTAACTGGGTTCTATCTGTCAAAGTGAATGCTGCCATTTAGTATCCATTTCGCTAGTAAAACAATAACAAAAATGCAAATGAAATTGACAAGTTCGACTCAACTCGATGCTGTGCATGGAAACACTATCGAGTTAGCGACGCCATTTTCTTAACTCGACGAAAACCCTAACCCCGAGTTAACTCGCCATGGAAACATAGTATGGGTTATGGCTGACTTTTTGAGATTGATCTCACACGAATGATCTCTGAGAAACATCTCATTTTTATACATTAGATCCATAGTGTGTAACAGCTGCACAAATAATGCATGGAACACATTGGCTACATTCAGCGTACTCAACAATTGCCAACTGAAAGAAAAAAAATCACTAAAAAGCTTTTATATTCATAATGTTAGTAATATTTTTATGATAATAAAATGAATTAGAAAAAATTAAAATAAACAGATTTCGACTTAGTAAGATAAGCGCCGACTTCAAAGCTTTTATGTACATAAAGCAGTTAATATATTGATGATAATAAAACAAAATATAAAAAATGAAAATAATAAGATTTCCAATATTATAATACATATAAATAGTATTAGTTTAGTTTTAGTTTTAGTTTTTACTTTGTAGTGATTTTGAAGTCGGTTTTTTTTTTTTTTTTGTTAATAAGTTTTTATTAATGTCTTTCGTTTAATGCCAAATTTGTATGTGTTTTTATGGTAAATAGCAATATCCCCAATAACCAATATCCTAACTGAAACAGGACTTCCAACTCTAAACGATAGACTTACGTACAAGACAGGACTACTTGTTACAAAATTGATCCATTCTAATGGATCTCGTAAAAGCAAGATTCTATCAAATCGTATAAAGAGAAAAAAGAACAACCGGAAACCAACAACCCTGCAGAAAATAATAAACATGGCCATAGAGATGGGCATTATCCCTTACGCTTCATCATCACCTCTTCTGACTGCCACACCTTGGAACTTACAAGAAGACTCAATAATGCTGGATCTAACCAAGCCAAAAAAAAGACACCACTTCGCATGTTATTCAACAACAACAATTTTTACATATACGCAGCCAACATATTGATTGGAAACTGTTATTTACAGACGGTTCAAAAACTGAAGACAACGTTGGATTCAGCGTAGTGGACGAATAATCCATCAAAATGATAGCGTTACTTTCTACACACGCATCTGTGTTTGCCGCAGGAGCAGAAGCAATACACCAAGCATGTCTCATAGCCAAAGCTAGCAGACACAAACACTTGATCTGCACCGATTCCCTATCAACACTTCTGGCAATAAAAATGTTAAATGTTATCACTAATAGACATCAAAAAATCAAACTCCTATGGATTCCCAGCCACGTAGGAATACTAGGCAACGCTTAAGCCGACTCTGCAGCAAAACTCGCAACAAGATCACCTCTGATGCTATTCAACTCCACAAACAGAAAGGATATAAAAAATAGTCATCTCCGCTCACAACGACAACAATGGACCAAATACGAACACAAATCCATCAACCCGATCCAAATAACTCCCCTCTTCCCAGTGACAATCCCTAGAAGACACATAGTCATTTACACTCGCTTTCGACTTGGGCACACAAGAATAACTCACAATCATATCTTCGAGCGCACCAGCCTTCCCACATGCCACTTCTGCAACTCAAAGTACCTAACAGTACACCATATCCTCTACGATTGCGAAGCTTTAACCCACATCCGGCAAGAACTTGGTAACCCAAACCTAGCTGAAGTCCTTCAAAGCTTGTTTGTAAGCTAAACTTATATTTTGAAATTTAAAAACTATTATGTATGCTTACCTGATTAATTTTTATTCTAAAGCTTAAGGCCTTAGTCGCTATAGCTTATTCTTTAAGACTTTGATTTAGTAATTAATTAACTTGTCAAATAAATACTAGGTCGTAGCAGTCGCTTAGCAAACACTTACGCGTTTGCTAGCTAGGCACATAAACTGGTACGTTGTGGAGGCAATTTAGTTGAGTTGCTAGCTCCAATAGGTTTTTCTAAAAACTATATAAGCAAAGATATTAAATAGGTTTTGTTATTTCAATTAAATGAGGATTCTACTTTTTGTCAATAAAATTACCAGATGTCAAACATTCAATTACAAAAAAATTTTAACATATTTTAGTTGAAATACAATATTTTATTGTATTCTTGGCGTTTTTTAACCAATCCTTTCTTTATATTTATTTTCTTATCATAAGGAATAGCATATCATAAGGAATATCGAAAACTGATTAATTGAGAATTAGTCCTTGCGATTTTTAATATTAATGGCATACGCAAGTTGTAGTGAAAATTTCTTGCGAGTAAAATTGTTTGATCCTTTTTTGAATGATACTTCTACGGAAGAAATAAGTAAAAAATTTAAATTGTTGTATTTTGGTCCAGAATAATTTGGAAACTTGATCATAATGCACAAAGGAAATTCCTCTATAAATCGGCCACTTTCGCAATTGTTATAAAAAATTTCAACAACCTCCCCTATGGCCCATTGCACAGTCCTACTAATAGAAAAAGATTTTGACTCATTAATTTAAGTCTCAATTTTTGGCTTAAACCTCTCGCATCGTCGAAGGAGTCTGACAACGCTCGTGGGTGCGTAAAGCATTGATGATTGTCACAGCATTGCCAACATTTTTCAGCTTCTTAATGTTGTATTCTTCAATTTCAGCGCTTTTTGTGATTATTCCCGTTAAAAATTTTGAAAAAAGTGTCTAAAAATGTACCGGAAGTTTACCGTTTATAACAATTTGGCCACAAAGTAACATATGGTAACATTGATGTCACAAATGCGGTAAATGTGCGTGAAACGTGGTCAACTGCCACCCCAAAGGTCCCGGGTTCGAATCCCAGCTAGGCCATGATCCTACGCCTATTGACCTTTCCCATTTGCAATTTTCTTTCATTTAGTACTCAGCTGAAATTGAAAACTCATCAATATTTACGACTTTGAATTGTAGTTTGTGGATGAAATTGCCTTATTACTTGAATTGAATTGAATTGATTGCCCCTTCGCTCACAACAATCTACCACCCCATTTCGAACCATAGCATTATCTACATTAGCGAAGATTGTCAAAAAAATATTCAATAATAATATATAGACATATTGTATTACAGGGGGTGCCGAATTAGTCAGGGGCCGGATTACCGGGGGTCCAATGTAAAAAAAAGATGAACGCTAATTGTTGATTAAAAATTTGATTTGTAGACAGTTCTTCTAATGATACTCTTAATAAACATTCCCTGAAAGTTTGTTGTTCTGTCCAATTTGCCTCATTATCTGGTTCATCACGAACACTTTCCTTATTTAATTTAGTATTGCTAATTGTTGTGTTAAATTGTTGTTTAAAGCAATGTGAACAAAAACCAAGACTCGACTTTCATCTCTATTCAAATGCTGAGTGCTCCCTCTTGATGCTTCTGAATATTCGAAACCGTCTAGTGCAGTTTTAATGAACTGAATGTTGACAATATTTAGAAACATTTCTCTAGTCTATATTTCACTGCTAAAGACGATTTTATAACATTGACTATTACCACGGAATTGATTAGAAAATCGTCCTTTTTTATAAGAGGAACAGTTAAGTTGACGCCTCTCCTTTGATTATACTGTCGATGCATTCTAAGCTGAGTTTTATGATAAACGAACACAGATTTTTTTCACCCGTTTGCACTTATTGAGCAATCAAACACGAACAAAGAAGAGGGCAATGAAAAGGTAACATTTTTTTGTAGAAACGAAAACACCATAAGTTAAAGTCATGAATTGATAGAATCTGATAATGGTTTGATGAGTTGGTGTTAAAATCAGCACATTCTTAGTGGAAGCAATGAAAGCTAATAAGCCTACCAGTCACCAAATAATGTAAAATTAAAAAAATTGCAAATTTCTTTTATTTTACAGGGTTTACCAACACATTCAAATAAAAACATTAAACAATTTAATTTGAATGTATTTGCATCCATTTACAAACTTCAGCATAGCAGTTATTTATTTTAGTTAGTAATAAACAGCTGTTGCAGCGAACAACATTCGCCTTAATGTTTTTGTTGTTGTTGTTGTTCCATGCTGTTCGGTTATTTATAGCGAGCGAGCAAAGATCATATAATATAAAGATGCGCCACGGCCATACAAATCAGCGACACAGTCAAAATCGAATGTGGATTTATCATATACTATGTTTCCATGGCGAGTTAACTCGGGGTTAGGGTTTTCGTCGAGTTAAGAAAATGGCGTCGCTAACTCGATAGTGTTTCCATGCACAGCATCGAGTTGAGTCGAACTTGTCAATTTCATTTGCATTTTTGTTATTGTTTTACTAGCGAAATAGATACTAAATGGCAGCATTCACTTTGACAGATAGAACCCAGTTAAATCTTACAAGTTTCGTGGAGTTTCGTGGATTTAACGAAACTCAACTCAACTCGCGTTTCCATAGCGAGTTAACCCCGAGCATGGTGTAATTAACAAGGTGATCGTGAATTTTTAGTTTATCTCAAAAAAATTTTACCCTCTCTTGTCAAAAACAGCTGTTCGTAAATTCCAAGCAAAAGTTGCAAACAATCTATTACAATTTTTTATTGAGTGCAAGCAAATTTGACACTTTTCCGCAGCTTGTCTCTTTTTTTCTTACTTTCTCAACATTTTTTGACAACCGTAGGGAAATTAGTAAACGTCACGATCACCTTGTTAATTACACCATGACCCCGAGTAAACCCCGAGTTAACTCGCCATGGAAACATAGTAATAAATCCACTTTAAAGCTTTGTGAGAGTCAGTGAGCGAACGACTTAAAGCTTATGAGAGCGGGAGAACAAGCAAGCGACATTGTGAGTATAATATTGAGAAGCATAGAGAGCACATGAAATTGTTTAGTATACGAAAGATCTGAACAAACGATGTATCTGCAAACGAATTGTAGCTAAATTGTCTTGCGTAAAAAAACAAAAATGTAGGCATGATTTGTATTTAAATACCCTACGCACATTATAAAAAGGTAATCTATAACATATGTCGCCCATTTCAGATTGAGGTCACCTATCAGTAGCACTGACCATCTCCGATTTGGCTCAAATTTCGTTCCTAAATTGGTTTGTTGCTTAGAAAACCAAATCCGAAGTTATAAATTTTTAAACCATTTTCAAGGTCAAAAAAGGGTGTATTTTGAAAAGACGTAGCTCAGTCAATTTAAATCCGATTTTCGTAAATAAGGTATCATTGGAAAGGTTATTTTGTCTGTTTTAAGGAAAAAATATAAAACTTTTGGAAAAATTGTTGTAAGTTGGCCCATTCTTAATTTCAAAGTTTAATATCATGCCAACAACAGACGCTAAAATTTTTTTTCAGTTACTTTATTTTGGTTTTTTTGTACGTTTTAATACCTTTCCAACGATATAAAATTAAGTTATATTATATTATATATTATATTATATTATATTATATTATATTATATTATATTATATTATATTATATTATATTATATTATATTATATAATAGCATATTATATTATATTATATTATATTATATTATATTATATTATATTATATTATATTATATTATATTATATTATATTATATTATATTATATTTATACATATACTAGCGATTCACTGCGCGCGTTGTTACACCCGGCAAGTTTATTGAAAAATAATAAGTAAGTTTAATATTTTTATTAGACCCTTAGTCTGACACCACGCTCATGATCCACTATCCGTTTCAGTTTAAAAGTTTCCCCACATCACTATCAAGTGGAAATTCAATAAAATACAATATTGGAAAAACAATTTTCTTCAAAAAATCAAGTGGTAACTTTGTTTTCTGAATCACATAAGCGGTTTTTAATTTTTGGATGAATTTGAAAGAACGCTAGCTTATAAGTGTTATATCCAGGGACCGAAAATAACTATTATTTTCGAAATTTTAATTCAAAAAGTCAGGCGGAAAAAATTTGTCTTTTCGAGATTTGAATAAAGCAATGCTTGTTAGCTAAGGAATAATAATCTTGAAAGCTTTTTATTTATTTGACTTTTTTAAAAAAAGGAAAAAAATAATGGTTATTTTTTGATCCATTTTTTTTTGGTCAAAAATATAAGTTAAAATTTGACTTTTATTTTTACGGTCAAAAATAACAGTTAAAATTTGACTTTTATTTTTGCGATTAAAAGTATAAATCATAACAAAAGTATAAATTCTATTCAATCTACTCTTCTCTATTTTGTTTTGCTTATCACTACACTTCTTTCTGACTCAAAAATAAAAGTCATATTTTAACTTATACTTTTGCCCAAAAAAATAAAAGTCAAACTTTAACTTTTATTTTGACCAAAAAGAAATCGGTCAAAAAATAACTACTATTTATTAACTTCTTTGAAAAAGTGACAACAGTTACGATCCCTGGTTATAGCTTCTGAAAAAGAGTTGAAAATTTGCATTTAATTTTAAATTTAATTTAAATTATTTTTACAATAAAAACAATGTTTGTCCCTTTTTTTTTGGAAAACTCCAATATTTCAGATCTTTTTGAAAAGAATATTTAAAATACACCTATATACTCAACTAAAGGTATTTTTGCAATAAGGTAGGTTTTTTGTAAGGTTTTTAAGACAAAAAAAAAATCAAAAAAATGTATAAAAATCAGATATTTGAATCGAAAGTCACAAAATTTAATTTCTGATTGTTTTTTCTCATTTCTGTGCAACGGTGTTGTATTAAATATATCGTTGCACTCAAATTTTCATAGTTTTCAAGATATGTTCATATTTTTGGTGTCAAATTGACGATATTTGTTTTTATGTTAGTTAAACGAAAAATCTTTTTTTTAACAAATCTTGTACACTGGTTTTGCTAAGGGAAAGATCTCACTTCTAAAATTTCATTGTAATCAAAATTTTAGCAGTATTGAATAAATGTAAGTGGTTTTGATATCAAAATAACGGAAATTTTCTTAATTTTACGAAATTTAAGAAACATTTTATATTTTTAATTTGCATATGGTATGTAACCTAAAAAAACAAAAAAAAATATGCGTATTGTATACATATTGTAATTTTAGGCAATTTAGTCAAAAATTTGCACTACAGTGCTTTTGGTGTCTAAGGTGGATAATGGATGGATGGATGGATCATGAAAACCACTATATTTCAATTTTCATTCGAATCGCATGAGCGGTTTTTGAGTTTAAGGCGGTTTTGTAAAAAATTTGTCCTACAGCGCCCTCTGGTGTTCAAGGCGGATCACAATAGACAGCCTCAAAACGCGCACCGTACCCAAAAACTTCTATACAAAAATGTTCATGCTAATCAGATGAGGAGTCTATTGCGTATTTACACACAAAAACTCTTTTTTAAGTAAAGATATAGATTATATTATTTAATGTATTAATAATATAATTGATATATAATTAATAATATATAATTAATGGCATTTCTGTGTCCAAATACGAAAAAGGGTGTCTCAAAATCAGGAAATTTCTATAATTTTAAATTCGGAAAATCTCTTTCTGATTTCCTACAATTTGACAGAATTTATTTATTGCCAGCCTTTTTCCGTTTTTCTTCCATTTTCAAAAGAAAGGAATCAAATTAAGTAAAAATCCATTCATATGATCCAATCCAATCATATAAATCGTATTAAGTGAAATATTTAGATCAATCAATCAATTCAATCCGAAATAAATATCAAAATCATAAATCATTAAATATGCATTCACACAATATCAAGCAAAATACTTTGGTAAGAAAAAAAGGGAAACAATAGAAATGGAATTGAAAAAATTCAATGACTATTTCAATACCAAGAAAAACTTTCTTCTTCTTCTCCGACGCATAAAATAAGCCAACTGAACTCGTTCGCTATCAAAATCATAATGAAGAGATTGCAAGCAATTGATGTAGAAAAGAGCATGCGGAGCGGAAGGGCATAGAGAAACGGAAAACTTTTCTCTCAAGCAAGAATTTAAAGCTTTTTCATATCGCATTCACAAAAGCTGTCGTGTTGGTCTGAAAATTATTTGTTACATTTTATTGTACTACGTAACTCATCTTTATATTATATGATCTTTGGAGCGAGCGAAGCGAACGACGGATACATACAGAAGCAGGCAAGCAACAAACTGAATTAAACGAATATGTATCAAGCAAGAAAGATATGGAAATATTTTTTTCAATAAATTTCTAAAATAAATAGAATTTCCAAATTTGGGCTTCGTCCGCACCTAATTTAAGATCAGTAGAACAGTTTAGAAAAAGAAATATTAAAATCGATCAACTAATTTCAGAGTTCTGCTACTTTAAACATTCTTCATGCAAGTTGTTCCATGGGAGCTTCGCTCGCTCGCTCCAATAAATAAGTTGTAATTTTCTGCGACGCGTCCTTCTTTTTAAGTCCAGTTGTTTCATGGAATCATAGCACTTTTTGAAATGCGCGACTTTTGATTTTATACGATTTTTATGTCAGTTAATACTGTTCTATAAAACTGAAAGTCAAAAGGTTTAGACCACATAGGCAAAAGGTTTTTTATTAATAAGCATCGTGCTCTACAGCTCCGAGCAGTATGAGCTTAACAAAAATATAAGTACTTAAGAAAAAGATATCTCAATTCCGACGCAATCCTTCCGGTCCTTTGTCCAGCACTGTTTTAATTGTCTTCATTAAGTTTGGTATAAGGCCAATGTGCTTGTCCACACATTTTATAGTACAGCGTTCAAACTGGTATTGAAACTTGGAAAGCTCATTTGCTGTGGGACTCGGTGGCATCTTGATACGAACATCATCGTTACATTGCTGTAACATAATTTTTTATTTTTATTTAATTTTAGATTTTGTTATTATATAATTATTAGCAGTAAATTACAACAAAAAAAATGTTGCTTAAAATCACATTTAATTTATATCTGTACCCAAAATCAATAACCCTTTACGTCGACTTTAAATTGAACTAAGTTATTGATGTAATAGTGCTTTATGAGCATTTCCAAAATACTATCTCCTTATTTTGTACCATTAACAGTTTCCTTAAACAGTTTAAATGATAATGATAGAGTTGATAAATTTTGGAGCAAAGTTGCATCCGATAGGACATAAGAATTTCTTCTTTTGTTAATCTTTTTTTTTTATTAATATTAATTTAAAGAATACCATAACGCAGTTCTGCAGTTGTCCTTGAAACTGCCCCAATTCATGCTGCAGATAGTCCTGTGCTTTTACTAATGGGCTTGCGCAACCTTCTATACAGTTTTGAACGGAGTCTAAGGTACCGCGTTTATCGTCACAGCACTTTGAGGCACACAAATGCATTTCGGACTGAGGCGGCAAGTAGAAGAACGATCCTTAAGCTTTGTTAAAATTCTTTTCGTTTTTTTTATTTACCTGCATTTTGCGCAAATGACTTTTATACAAGTCATCAATCATTTCAGACATTGCACGTTCAACTTTTTTCCTTTGAGTCTCAATCATTTGATGCGAAATATAATTTTCTTATAGGAATCAATGATGATACTTCGAATTTTTGATTAAAGAGTGGTCACAAACTGATAATAAATTTAAAAAATTGTTGACAGCCAATGGTGAACAAAACAAAATTCAAAATTTGAAATTAAATTAAATACCGATTTAAATTTCTATATAACAACAAAAACAACTGCTCCTAAGCGCTATTTATTGTACTGGCTTAATTACAACCAATTGTATATACCATAAATATTTTTTGGCTACGCTTGAGGTATTGATTCTGGTCCTTTGGCTAGTACGGCTTTTATGGTACTCATCAGGTTCGGTATCAGACCAACATGTTTGTCAACGCACTTAACAGCGCAACGTTCGAACTGATCAGTGTACTTAGCTACTTCGGATTCCGAAGGATTTGGTGGCATTTTCACTTTAATTTCATCGTTGCATTGCTGTAAGCAGATAACAAATTAATAGTGATCGGCAAGTAGAATCTGCTTCATTTTTAATGTAATTTCCTACTATCTTAACATACCATCACGCAGCGTTGTAGTCTTCCCTGAAATTCTCCTAATTCATGTTGCACATAATTCTGTGCCCGAGTCAATGGCGCCGAACATCTGTCCACACATCGTTGCACACTGTCCACGCTGGAATTGTTGTCCTGGCAGCATCTCGCTGCACACAAGTGCATGTCTATCTGTGTTATTATTACGCAATGAATGCACCATTGGAATTATCGTATGATTGATGGCGGATCAACCGTCGTCTCACCTGCATTTTACGCAAATGTGTTTTATCCATGTCGTCAATCATGTCGGTGACGGCACGTTCTATACGTTGCCTTTGTTGTTCTATCATATCTGCTTTTTAATAAGTTTTTAATTTAACTTTAGTTATTTCTTAATCTCCACAGAGAAGACCTATAATTGTATTTAAAAACTCGTGTTATTTCGGCGATAAAGTGATAGAACTAATTTTCAATCACAAGGCTTGTTCAAAGAACTTTGAGATTTTATTTCTAAGGAGTCGTTCAATCTTCTATAAGGTATGTTCCCGACTCGGAAATCATTAAATTGAATGCATTAAATTCATAGGGTAAACCAGCATACCAAAGAAGTTATAGTTTTTTCATATGAAATCATCAAAAGAAGTAATGTATGGTTGATGGATTGTTTCAAATTTGACTTAACCCTGCATCACTAACCTTAGGGTGGAATCCACCCAGTCACTGTTACTATGCAAGATTTCTAATGCAATACTAATTCTTACAGCCTTATTCATACAGACATTTTAGAGGCTGCGTAAATTAAAACTCCGAAATTTAAACTCCGCCGACTCCAAACGGCGATGAACGATGAATGTTCTCGTTCTCAAGAAGCTTTACATGGCATTTTGATTACTCTCTGAGGTTTGCAATTGTCTGCAGAGAGGTGGCGACCGTACAGAAAAATTATTTTAATTAAAATAATTTTCTGTCGCTGCTGGGGTTCGAACCTGGGTTTCCAAAGTTCGTTGACATAGCGGCCAAGCACTTAATATATACATTTTGTTAGTGTAAAGTGAAAAAAAGCATGGATTTTTTGCTCATGCTCAAATGCACAGCCAAATGCACTGAATTGTGAAAACCCCTATTATGTACAATGAGAAACGCTAGCTTAGAAGGAACCATAGTTGCATCGGTTAAAAATAAAAGCGTACTGTTTAAATAATAAAATTTGTGGACAAAGGCTGTGTGGAAAGGGAATTTTATTGTGGAAACATGTTGAACCATGTGAAACCCCCTATTCGGAAACATCTAATCCGTGGTAGAAAATAAGTTACTGAGTTGAATACAATTTCTGTCTGTTGAAATATAATTGTCATTTTTGTTGTGCTAAGGCCGTGTGCCTTATTTTTTTCACTCGTGGTAGTAAAGAATTTACTGAGTTGAATACAATTTCTGTCTTTTGATATAAAATTGTGATTTAAGCCGGGAGAAGAATGATTGCGTGTGCGTTTTTTATCCGTTTACTCGCTAGAGCAATTTACGCAAGAAAATTATGGTAGAGTTCAATGATTGCGGCTTACGTTCAGATTAAACAGGGCTACAAAATTATAAAACATTTGGTATGTTCTTAATGTTAAGTTTTTATTGTATTACACAAAAATACTTAAATTGTCTTCGTTTATAAATAAAAAAATCTTAAATCCTGAGTATAAAAAAGTTCTTTTGAGAAATTAATAATGAAAAAAAATTATAGACATTTTTAATTTTTAAGTTTTATTTACAAGAGCCATCCCTAAAAGTAATGAGCTTCTGACTCGTTTCTTTTATTTCTTCTCGATGTTCGTTATAAGTAACGAGCTGTCAAAAAACGCTAGTTACGCAAGAAAAGTTGAAGTATTTTGCCAGCGTAACGTTCACAAGCCGGGAGTAGAATGATTGCGTATGCGTTTTTCATCCGTTTACTCGCTGGCGTTATAAAATCGAAGTATGTGAAAGCTTATGGGAGCGAGTTCAATGGTTGTGAACGTTACGCTGGCAAAACGCTAGTTACGCAAGAAAGTTGAAAATACTTCAACTTTTCTTGCGTAACTAGCGTTGTTTGACAGCTCGTTACTTATAACGAACATCGAGAAGAAATAAAAGAAACGAGTCAGAAGCTCATTACTTTTAGGGATGACTCTTGTAAATAAATCTTAAAACTTATAAATGTCTATAATTTTTTTCATTATTAATTTCTCAAAAGCACTTTTTTATACTGAGGATTTAAGATTTTTTTACTTATAAACGAAGACAATTTAAGTATTTTTGTGTAATACAATAAAAACTCAACATTAAGAACTTACCAAACGTTTTATAATTTTGTAGCCCTGCTTAATCTGAACGTAAAACGCAATCATTGAACTCTACCATCATTTTCTTGCGTAAATTGCTCTAGCGAGTAAACGGATGAAAAACGCATACGCAATCATTCTACTCCCATTTCTGTATTTTCCATTTCTGGTTGCTATGTTGTCGGACGCACAAAATTTTGAACTTCTTTGCGACTCACGAACTCACAAGTGTTTTTTCTATTTTTGATTGTATCAAAAATTCTCTTGCCGATCAAAATTTATACTAGCCAATGGGGCTATATGCATTTCTGCCAATCGTATTCACCTCACAAGTGCCAAATATTCTTATTCAGACTGTCTAAATTTCATCAGTGTTGCCAGATAGGTTGAGCTTCTTTCCCCTAAATCTGAAAAAATTTGCTGAATTTTCTCCTAAAAATAAAACCCCTAAAATTTTTTTGAGTTTGTTAAATTTTTTGAATACTTTGTTTAATTGATTTAAATAAATACAATATTGAGAAGCTTAACGTAATGTTGGTGATGCAGCTGAGTAAAACAACGAGAGTTATATGTAAAACAAAACTTTATTTAAACTTAATAATTTAAAGAATTTGAATGAAATCTAAAGCTTTGAGCGTCCACTCATGCCTAGGGACAAGTGATGCTCTTAACTTTGGATTTCTTCTTCTTCGTATTTAAAGTAAACTCAAAAGTAAAAGAACTCAATTCAATATCTCTTGTATAAAATTAAAAATATTTTAAACATAACCAGAATTGTAGCATCTTCGAAATAAAGTTGTGCTGGAGCTACACTAAGCAGTAGTCAACCGTTACAATATCAAAATAAATTTTTGGACTAAAAAAATCACATTAGTTTTTTGTACATAGTAATTCATTGAGGAATTTAAAAATAGAAACTCAAGTACTAAAGAAATAACATATTTTGAATTTCATTAAGATCGCTTCAATATAAGAGCTATAATCGCCATAACAGACAGACAGACAGGCATTCGGACAGACGGAAACATGGTAAAAGGCGGGAGAAAACAAAAATATATCTTACTAATTTTAAATACTTTTGTTAATTAACACAAACACATCTTTCACAGACATCTTTTAGTTCTATAACAGAATTTGTTTTGAAAATTAGTGCGTTTTAAGAAAGGAAGAGGCCCCGGTCTTGAAACCATCGGCCAGGCGTCTTATTTTTTCGAAAAATTTTCGGACCTCATTCCTGTCACCATGCATCTCAATTTTCTCGCACTCACGCATTTCCGCTTCCCTTTTCTTTCACCTGAAAATGCGTCTCTCTTCCCTCCTCTTCTCTTTGTATCGATCCTTAGCAGCACGCGTTACAACCGACTGCAGGGTGGCTTTGTAGGCGGCATCTTTTTCTGCAGTGGCGTCGCGACACTCTTGGTCGTGCCATTGGTTTCGGCGAGGGCGATGATAGCCAATCACCTCTTCGGCAGCCGTACGCATAGAGTGGGAAATATGATTCCACTGCGCGCATATATCGTCGATCGGAGGAGTGCTTTCTTGAAGCAGGAGTGAGAGTCGAGTAGCGAAGTCTTCGGCTGTTTGCTTTGATTGTATCTTTTCGACGTCTAGCTTTCTCTGTGCTGGATTGCGCGCATTCTTGGTTGCGCACAGGCGTGTACGGATCTTGGCTGTGACAAGATAATGATCCGAGTCATATTGGCACCACGGATCGTGCGTACATCTAAAACACTGGAAGAGTGCCTTCCGTCAATCAAAACGTGATCAATTTTGTTGCGCGTCTTTTGATCAGGAGACAGCCAAGTTGCTTTATGAATATTGAGATGCTTGAATCTAGTGCTACTAACGACCATGTTTCGCGCTGCGGCAAAGTCAATCAGCCTCATTCCGTTATCGGAGGTATTTTCGTGGAGGCTGAACTTTCCGACTGTTGGACCAAAGATATTTTCTTTTCCCACCTTGGCGTTGAAGTCACCAAGCACGATTTTTATGTCGTGGCGGGGGCTGCACTCATAGGCCTCTTCAAGGCGCTCGTAGAAGCTGTCTTTGGTCTCATCGTCCTTATCTTCTGTCGGAGCGTGCGCACAAATCAGGCTTATGTTGAAAAATCTTGCCTTGACACGGATTATGGCAAGTCGTTCGTTCACAGGTGTGAATCGCAGAACATGATGTCGTAGTCGCTTGCCAACCACGAATCCGCATCCAAATTCGTGCTTCTCCGCATGGCCGCTGTAGTAGATATCACAGGATGCTTGCCGTGAGCAACCCTGTCCATTCCATCGCATTTCTTGGATTGCAGTGATATCAGCTTTGTATCTTTCTAAGATATCTATCAGTTGGATAGAGGCACCATCCCAATTAAGGGTTCGGACGTTCCAGGTGCATATCCGTAAATCATTGTCAGTTTTTCGTTTGCGGTAGTCATCATCAGATTTGGGGATCATTTTTATCTTTTTTCTTGTCGTTTTCATTGAAATTTGTTTTTACGTGGTGGGCTTCAAACCCAACGCACAACCCTTTAAAGGCAGGGGGAGCCCGCCGCTCAGATTAGCCGTCAAACTAACGGTTGCCAGTTTGCCGTTTCTAGAGGACACCACGCAGAGGTTTGAGTCGACTTGAGACGACTTCGACATGGATAATGCTGGCCTCACCAGGTTGAGGCAGTCAGACACGTTGCCATGTGAAGATCGCCCCCTTGACCCTCACGCGTTGCCTTGTGAGGATCGTCCTCCTCACTCGTCCATTGTTTTGACTCACTTTGACAAAATAAACCTTGTAAGAGCTAAAACAAAAAGAAAAATAGAACACAAAAGGGTGCATCAAATGCAAAAAAACAGTTTATAGTTGTCACTTCTTTTAGAAACTACTAAAAATTCTCAAAAAACCCTAACAGAAAATTAAAATCCCTTAAAGTTTTCCCCTAAAGATTTTTGACCCCTAAATTTTCTACTTAACTTAAGAAAAGGTACTAAAACGTTAAATACATTTTAACATTTTATTTCAGCAACATGAGCAGAAAAAAGAAATTCTGAACTATTTACGCACATTCTCATAATAATAGTACCTTGCTTCACCATAAAACGAACTTCTCTTTACCGTTAATCGACTTTCAAAATAATAAAAATATGACATCACAGATATGTATATTTCGTACTCTCAAAATAAAATCGTACTTTAATTAGTTCCAAAGTATGTTCTGCTGCAACTGTGGAAGGTAAAGAAAATTTATAAACAGCAGCCATTTTGGTTTTTTCAATGGAATTTTTATGACAGCTCGTCATCGCATGCGAGGTTTTTCAATTTTTTGGAATATGCATTGGGTTGGAAGCCAATGGCAACCCATCACAGTCATGCCCAACAGTCACACACGCATACACAAATTCACACAAAACAACTTCAGATGCAACAACAAATCTTTGCGGCTGAAGCCATCGCCGGCTGCATTCACTAAATTTTCAATTCAGCCATCGGTGGCTGCATTCGTTAAAATTTCAATTCAGTGGAAATTCTTTACGTTTTGCAATTCATGTCTTGAAAACAATTTTTCGGCCTAAAGGCTTAAGCCTAAAGAGTTCACACTTTGAATGCTACAAAAAAAGGATTTCAGCTTTTGAACATTTATACAGGAGAATGAAAAGTGAAAATGAATTAAAACTTGTACATCTCTGGTGCCTGCTAAGCGCATAAGTATCAGTTCTGATCAGCTCAACACAAAAATAGTAGAAATCAGATTACGCCATCAGAGGCAGAAAAAGATGCACCGTTCTGCGCAAGACGTTAGGTCTTTCGTGACGTAGATAGGAAAAGACACTTTCTCTGTTCTTCTCACTGATTTTCTGTTCGTGCTAGGAAAAACGAAGTATAGTGCGAAATAGTTATGTTTGTTTATGTTTTGCTCAGTAAAAAACAGCTGATTTTGACAATGTGTCGATCATGACGTAGGCAGACATGCGCATGGCATAATCTTGTATTTATTATTTTTGAGCTCAACATGTGTTGTGAAAACTGTCTGTCTTTGGTATCTTTTTATTTTTCTGATACTTTTCCTCAACGTGTTGAGCTCAACAGTTGCACAACAGTTAAACCTGCTGAACGCAGCCAAAATTAGGCTTAAGTACTTAGGTTTAAGTAGCTAAAAGTAAATTTTTTGAAGTAAATTGCTACTATTGTACTATTACTATGTTTCCATGGCGAGTTAACTCGGGGTTTACTCGGGGTTAACTCGCTATGGAAACGCGAGTTGAGTTGAGTTTCGTTAAATCCACGAAACTCCACGAAACTCCACGAAACTTGTAAGATTTAACTGGGTTCTATCTGTCAAAGTGAATGCTGCCATTTAGTATCCATTTCGCTAGTAAAACAATAACAAAAATGCAAATGAAATTGACAAGTTCGACTCAACTCGATGCTGTGCATGGAAACACTTACTATGTTTCCATGGCGAGTTAACTCGGGGTTAGGGTTTTCGTCGAGTTAAGAAAAGGGCGTCGCTAACTCGATAGTGTTTCCATGCACAGCATCGAGTTGAGTCGAACTTGTCAATTTCATTTGCATTTTTGTTATTGTTTTACTAGCGAAATGGATACTAAATGGCAGCATTCACTTTGACAGATAGAACCCAGTTAAATCTTACAAGTTTCGTGGAGTTTCGTGGAGTTTCGTGGATTTAACGAAACTCAACTCAACTCGCGTTTCCATAGCGAGTTAACCCCGAGTAAACCCCGAGTTAACTCGCCATGGAAACATAGTAACTATCGAGTTAGCGACGCCATTTTCTTAACTCGACGAAAACCCTAACCCCGAGTTAACTCGCCATGGAAACATAGTACATGACAGTATGAAGAAAATAGTTGTAGGAAACCCTTGTTGAAACAAAGTGTATGAGAAAACGTAATGCAACTGATTGAAATGTCAAGTTCTGTCCGCCATTCTTTTTCTACCGTGTAACATACCATCGTGCAAAATGTGAGAGTAAAAAAGATTCATTGCACGCCGGGCAAACGGACACATTATAATATGGGCCCATGCATGGTGTAATAATAATAAGGTGTTAGTGAATTTTTAACAACACCAAGAATAGCTTTCTTTCTGTCAAAAAATTGAGAGCGAAAGAGAGGAACTGTTGATAGTTGTCAAATTGTATTATTTTTTTGAGTTGCTAGATGATGATGTGTTATAGTTTTTATAGGTAATGGTGCGAAATAAGTTTAAATAAATATTTAATTCAATTAATTGTGTCGTATTGTGTTGACAAAAAGTTATTGTAGTTCTCTTCGTCCTTTTGCTAAGTTCGCCATTGAATAGTTTTGCCATTTTATCAAAAACGTGCGTTGGAAGGTGCCACCGACATGAAGCTTTGGCCAGCATGCAAGTTGTCTTGCATTCACATCGTCTGCTTCAAGAACATATCGAATGCCATGAAAGAATGTTCAATGCCTCAACTAATAATAGCCATCAAAAGAAGTGGACATAGGATTGAGTTTCGATCGAATGCACGTTAGCTGATTTAATTTCATTTCAATTCACCATCAGCTGTTTTTGACAGGAGCGGGCCGAAATAAATAATCATTTTGAGAGAGAAGTGTCAAATTCACTAACACCTTATTATTAATACACCATGGGCTTGGTCTACAAATTGTTCATCCTCTCCAGAGATCTGCAACAAGTCAATTGAAAATCAAGTTACTTGAAAATAATAAAGTTTCAACTTGACTTGTAGAATCTTGATATGTTTCTACCCTACAAGCCACGACTTGCTTCTGAAAAACGAATCATAAGTCAGACTTGATTCTATTTTGTTTCTACCCTACATTAATTGGTAGAAAAAACCAAGCTTTCTACTTTTCAAGTCTATGCGACTGCGCTGCCGCAGAAAGCCACTGACGAGCGTCTATTTATACTTTTCTTAACAACAACAACATCAACAACACCAACAACAACAACACCAACAACAACAACATCAACAACAACAACAATAACAACAACAAAACAACAACAAACATACTTCAAAAATAATAAATACAAGATTATGCCATTCGCATGTCTGCCTACGTCATGATCGACCCATTGTCAAAATCAGCTGTTTTTCAAAGCAAAACTTTTCGCTTTTTTGTTTACTTCTTTATCACGTATCAATCTAGGTTCCAACATTTTGTTGGTATTAAACCATAGAAGGCGTGAAGAAGGTTTTTTTGAAAGCAGATGTTTATTATATGCGCAGACATATAATATTACATCATGTTTTCGTAGGTCGTGCTCGCACTAGTTTACATGAGTTATAAAATTGTGGCATTTTTTTAATAAGTTTATTTCTTTTATAATTCTTAAAAAACATATTTTTTAAGAATTATATTGTGAGCTTAACGCCAAATTGCTTTGACAAAGTATAGCGCTTCTATAATTCCTCTTTGGTTTTATTGATCTTGCGCCTATTAGCTTGTCAAAGTTAGTGGACTGCTAGAACCACTGAGACTACTGATGAGTCGGAGTAGCGTCCGACGAAACCATGGTCTAGTCAGCTTGGTTTAAGTTCTGCAAAGAACCTTGTTGTTGTAGCAACCTGTTGCTTCATGAATTATTTGGCATTAAGCTCACAATATAATTCTTAAAAAATATGTTTTTTAAGAATTATAAAAGAAATAATGTTATATAATGATCATTACAAGAGGATTTGTTAAGGATTTCGACTTTTCTTGTCCAAACCTTAAATATTGCACAAAATCAAAGTATGCAAAATAAAAGTAAATATTTTTGGCGATTTTTTGGTATATGTGTTCATTTCGGGAATAACTTCGTATGGACGATATGAGCTGAACAAATTTTTTCATACAATTGTTTCTAGACAGGATTTTTGCGTGCATTTCCACACCTTAAATGGTGTGCCAAATCAAAGTATGCCATCTTATGGCAAATATTTTTCTCAACAATTTGGAGTGACTGTCACTTCTGGGAATTATTTAGTATAGAAGTTATGAAGGATTTTTATTCACCCAGTGGGATCAGGACAGGATTTCACCGGTTCCTGGTCAAACCCTAAATGGTGCACAAAATCAAAGTATGCCAAACAAAAGGTAATATTTTTGCCGATTTTTTGGTATATGTGCTCATTGCGGGAATTACTTAGTATAGAAGATATGAGCTGAACAAATTTTTCATACAATTATTTCTGGACAGGATTTTTGCGTGCATTTCCACACCTTAAATGGTGTGCAAAATCAAAGTATGCCATCTTATGGCAAATATTTTTCTCAACAATGTGGAGCGACTGTCACTTCTGGGAATTACTTATTATAGAAGTTATGGAGGATTTTTTATTTCATCCATGTCGGATCAGGACAGGATTTCACCGGTTCCTGGTCAAACCCTAAATGGTGCACAAAATCAAAGTATGCCAAACAAAAGGTAATATTTTTGCCTTTTTGCATAATAAAAAATTTTGGGCACCATTTAGGGTTTGACCAGGAACCAGTGAAATCCTGTCCTGATCCCACTGGGTCAATAAAAATCCTTCATAACTTCTATACTAAGTAATTCCCAGAAGTGACAGTCGCTCCAAATTGTTGAGAAAAATATTTGCCATAAGATGGCATACTTTGATTTTGCACACCATTGAAGGTGTGGAAATGCACGCAAAAATCCTGTCCAGAGACAATTGTATGAAAAAAAATTTGTTCAGCTCATATCTTCTATATTAAGTAATTCCCGGAATGAGCACATATACCAAAAAATCGGCAGAAATATTACCTTTTGTTTGGCATACTTTGATTTTGTGCACCATTTAGGGTTTGACCAGGAACCGGTGAAATCCTGTCCTGATCCCACTGGGTGAATAAAAATCCTTCATAACTTCTATACTAAATAATTCCCAGAAGTGACAGTCACTCCAAATTGTTGAGAAAAATATTTGCCATAAGATGGCATACTTTGATTTGGCACACCATTTAAGGTGTGGAAATGCACGCAAAAATCCTGTCTAGAAACAATTGTATGAAAAAATTTGTTCAGCTCATATCGTCCATACGAAGTTATTCCCGAAATGAACACATATACCAAAAAATCGCCAAAAGTATTTACTTTTATTTTGCATACTTTGATTTTGTGCAATATTTAAGGTTTGGACAAGAAAAGTCGAAATCCTTAACAAATCCTCTTGTAATGATCATTATATAACATAATTAGTCTTTTTAAATACATCATTTCAGCCTCTGAATTTCCCCTCCAAGCGTTGTCAAATTTTTTGACAGTCCCAGCAACGTTGCTATTTTAGCGCTGTTTACAATAAGACGGTAGGGTAAGGAGCTTTGACAAGACCTACTGCTAATGTCAAAACCCATGGTATAATAATACATGGTAGCATTGACAGTTGCTTGGGAAATCATATACTGTCAAAAAATATACTCAAAAAGAGAGCGCTCACAATCCGCCATTGAAAACACAAGCAATGTTGAAAACGTTGAAGTGAAAAAAAAACAACAACCACAGCAGCTGCTGATGTATTTCCACAAAAAGCTGTTTTTGACAATTTATGTTTTCCTGTTGAAGAGAAAATAAGCAGTTGTCAATGCTACCATGTATTATGGGGCCCATACACAAACGAACATATCTTGCAACATGTTCGCATACCCAGTTTTGGTTTTGCCACAAACTACGAAAACATGTTTTCTGACATGTTCGAGTACGACAAAATTTATATTTGCTACATTGCATTGGACACATTCGTGTTGAAGATATAAATGAATTATATTTAATAAAAAAAAGTTTAAGAATGGGTGATGTAGGAACGGTGCTATCTTTAATGATAATAGTTCAACAAATTGAAAATGAAGATAAAAAACTTACTAACTTACTTTACTTTTTATGCTTTCCATACTTGGCTCTTTTTATATTTGTTTTTGTATGCATCACTTTTTATCCTCCACAGAACAGGAAGATCTTTATATTTTTCCAAAAAATCATTCCAGACTTCATTATTCATGTTGTTTCCCATTGATATTTACGCAATAAAAACAAGCCAACTTGCCAACTTGCCAACTTAACAGAGTGAAACACACAGTTTTGACAGTAAGTACGCAGACAACACTATTAACTGTACAATTTGTTGTACAACCGGAAGCTCCGCCCTCTAAAAATCTAAAATTTTTGATTTTCGGCAGACCGACTCACGAACCTTCAAACTGGTCCGCAGACAACGCCACAAACAGGCAAACATTTTCGCAAACCAACCAAGTTCGCAAACATATCCGCCTGTGTATTGACCGCATTATTATACCATGGTCCCAGCTAGACAGCTCTAACGTAGTTACGCACACAAGGAAACAAAATTTGGTGTTCACTAACACACTCTTACATTTTGTTGTCATGTTAAACAAGGAAAGTTGTATGTGTTTAAATAGCTTGCTCTTTTACGCAGCAAACAAGCTGGGGTGTGAAAAAAAACTTTAAGCGGTGCAGGTGTAAGTCACGCAATAAATAATATCCTAAAATAAACAACTTATGTGATGTCGGCCGTGGCGCATTGGGTAGAATGCGCAGCTTATGTGGCAGAGACCGCGGTTCAAATACCGTCCGAGACAGGAAGGTTTTCATTGAATTTAATTTAATAATAATAAGTTAAAATATATATATATAAAATGTAAAATACACTTAAGAGAAATATGATTATTAAAAATTAAAAATGGCCAAAATTCTTTTCTAAATAAACGCAAGTTTTCCTTGCTAGAGTAAAATATAATAGCCAATATTTGAGAGATATTTTTTATTTTCTTTAGATGTTTTGCCTAAATTTACCTTTTGTAAATACTACCCATTAATAAAAAAAACAAAAAAAAAACACTTCTAAACAAAATTATAAGAAAAAAAAAAATTTGGTTTTATTTGGTGAAGGGTTTGAACTCGCGTTTGTTTGCGTTAAAAGGCCAGCGCTCTAACCACTACACTATGGTGGAAAGTTTTCGCGGAACGCTAACTGTGTACTTAAGTAAACAGCTGAGTTTGTTATTAAATTCTTTACGGAATTTGTTGTTAGTGTGAGCAGAGCAGATGTAGCTTTTTGCAATGTTTAAAACATATGGGGCAGACAGAGATGCCAGGTCACACGGATAGACAAAAAGGCGTTAGGTTTTTCCCAACGCTAGAACAAACCTAACGTAATTTGTATGGAGAGTTTTATATGAACCTAACGCCAAAGGCCGGACCCAGCTGTTAGATATGCCATATATATGGCATATACCTAACGCCGGGTCCGGCCTTTGGCGTTAGGTTCATATAAAACTCTCCATACAAATTACGTTAGGTTTGTTCTAGCGTTGGGAAAAACCTAACGCCTTTTTGTCTATCCGTGTGACCTGGCATCTCTGTCTGCCCCATATGTTTTAAACATTGCAAAAAGCTACATCTGCTCTGCTCACACTAACAACAAATTCCGTAAAGAATTTAATAACAAACTCAGCTGTTTACTTAAGTACACAGTTAGCGTTCCGCAAAAACTTTCCACCATAGTGTAGTGGTTAGAGCGCTGGCCTTTTAACGCAAACAAACGCGAGTTCAAACCCTTCACCAAATAAAACCAAATTTTTTTTTTTCTTATAATTTTGTTTAGAAGTGTTTTTTTTTTGTTTTTTTTATTAATGGGTAGTATTTACAAAAGGTAAATTTAGGCAAAACATCTAAAGAAAATAAAAAATATCTCTCAAATATTGGCTATTATATTTTACTCTAGCAAGGAAAACTTGCGTTTATTTAGAAAAGAATTTTGGCCATTTTTAATTTTTAATAATCATATTTCTCTTAAGTGTATTTTACATTTTATATATATATATTTTAACTTATTATTATTAAATTAAATTCAATGAAAACCTTCCTGTCTCGGACGGTATTTGAACCGCGGTCTCTGCCACATAAGCTGCGCATTCTACCCAATGCGCCACGGCCGACATCACATAAGTTGTTTATTTTAGGATATTATTTATTGCGTGACTTACACCTGCATCGCTTAAAGTTTTTTTTCACACCCCCAGCTTGTTTGCTGCGTAAAAGAGCAAGCTATTTAAACACATACAACTTTCCTTGTTTAACATGACAACAAAATGTAAGAGTGTGTTAGTGAACACCAAATTTTGTTTCCTTGTGTGCGTAACTACGTTAGAGCTGTCTAGCTGGGCAGTTAGGTGTCCGGCTGGGTGGGGTCAAAACCATGAAATACTGTGCTGCCATATCTTAAGATAAAATCCTATGACAAATCCATGTTTCATGGTTTCAGTAGGTAAGCGTTTTATATAAAATGCATTGCTGAAAATATTGATAAATGCGGAACTTTTAAAAAATGTTGATTTAGGCAATATTAAATTAGTGAAAATAAAGCTATACAATTACTAAAAAATTCGTTGTTTCAATTATAGACACATTGATTAAAATTTTTCTTTTTTGATTTTTTGATTTTTTTTTTTTGTTTTTTATAACGAAGTCAAAGAATTAACCTTTACGGTCGTGCCATTATTTTTATCAGAGGACTTATACTCAGCGAGTAACAATTCAATGCAAAGCTGATGTATTTTTAAAAAATGCCCTTTTCAACTTTTTTGGATACTGTTCGGTAAAATACAACTTCGTCATGTCAAAAATCCATTCAATCCATTCACTTAAGTAATAAAGTAAAATCACAATTTGCGGCCAATAAATTGATACTATTCAATACTAGTTTTTTCTCCCTAAAAAATAAAATTTATGAAATGATATTTTTATATCATAGCATAGCGTAGCACAGCAAGCACAGCTTACTAAACTTTTCTTAGCAAATATTATAATGGGCTAAGTTTCTTAACCAGTATATTATAGATTTTTAACCTGTTTCTTATTTTATACATGAGGATCATCTGAAATGTTAAGAATATCAGGTCGCATTTCTGAAAAACTTTCCATAAAATTTTGTGAGATTTATAATCAAGATTATTTACATGTTTTATAAAACAACCTTAATGCCTAAATATAATATATTGTAAAAACAAATGAGCTCTCACATACCCACGAAGGGTTGAATTTTCATCAATTTTATCTAATCTTTTGAAATCAACCCTTTTGTATCACAAAATATATTGGCACATATTTTAATCCCATATTTCAATTATACATGTGTAAAAATTAGATAAATAGAAAAGTAATAAGTAAGGACGAGATAAGGTAAGGAAAACAAAACATCCTGTATTTACGATATTTTGAGTTATGCAGTTATTCCTTGTGACCAGAGAAATTTCCTCAAACTTTGAATCTGAATTTTAATCTACTCAACATATATTTTTTTTATGATAATATCGTCTCTAAGTTTATTAAAAAATAAACTATTGGGATAAATTTCGGATACTTCCGACTCTTATGCAGGCTGGATTGGTGAAAATTGTGGATTTTTTATCCGCGACTATAGTTTGGAAACTCAACTCAATATGCCAAGTATTTGAAGTCTTTACTTTAACACCCTGTTTTATATGATTTTAAATAGCATTAGACATTGAACACACTCTTTGCAATCAGCTGTCTTTTGACAACTACTTCAATAGATATTATTTAATTTTCATATAAGAATTAAAATGTCTTTCCTCACTAAAATTAATAAAACTAAGTTAATACCACGTATCAATGCACTAACTCGGAGTAGCGTGCAATTCCACCGAACTTTTTGCATCAAAACTACGGAAGAAAACCCTACGGAAAATGAATCTAATCAGACAACAAAAAAAGGAGGTTTTGCGCGTGCATTTGAAAAACATTCGGAACCTCAAGCTACTGAAACCCAAAAGGATAATCTGAAGTTTTCGACAATGTTAAGATACTCTGCGTTTATTGATGTGAGTTGTTTTCTTTTTATAAAACAAATCTAATGATGCATGTGTAAGACAGTTGGGAGATCCAGAGGGTAAAATCGTTATTGGTAAAATATTTCACGTTGTCGGCGATGACTTATACATAGACTTTGGATGGAAGTTTCACTGTGTTTGTACGAGACCAACAAGATCAGGAGCGTAAGTGGTAAAATGCAGTCATAACATTTTTATGAACTAATTTATTATAATCCACAACAGTGAGTATGTGCGTGGAGCAAAGGTTCGTCTAAGGATTAAGGATCTAGAGTTATCCACTAAATTTTTAGGCTCTTCCAAAGACTTGACTATATTGGAGGCCGACTGTCATCTACTAGGTCTATTTAACTCACCCGATAAGCAGAAAACGACGAAGTCTTCTATAGCAGTTGCAGATATTTGAAGGGTGTTCAAATGATATTGAAAAAGAAAAACATTTTAAACAAATAACACAGTTTAATTTCATTACAAGAAATAAGTTCTTATAAATAAAACATTAATTAACATCATGAAAAATTTAGCGTCAGCTGGAATTGAAATCTTGTTGATTCAATTTACACTGGAACACTTCATAGTGATGGTTCAATTCCTTTATTGCTTGCAACTTGAAGCGACTGCAAAGTGCTCCGTTACTAGAAGGATGTACGTAGAAAATACGCCTTACACGACTATGAACCAAGGCCATGGAGCACATCAAACAGGGTTCTTGACTCAAGTATACATCATAGCCAGTACACAAGTAAGGCCCAAATCTGGAAAGATTGTCTGTAGAATTTACCACAGTTTCCTTTGCTAAAAATTCTTTGCGGTTTTCATTCAAGAGTTCGGCGCCAAATTTAAAACAGTTATTAGGAAATTTATTTTTAATATAATTATAATAACGGTTCACAATGCCACGCATGGTATTCTGTGTAGAGTTATCACTTTCCTTAGCATCTTCAATAAATTTTTCATTTTCGAAATATGAATTCCATGCTCCAGCGTTCTGTGTGCGAGCAACAAAGTCAATAAGTACCATCGAGCAGTGCATTACGGGACTAACATTACTGCTTGCTGCCAAAGCTACGATAGCATGTGTTCTTGGATCAATGCATACACCAACTGGTTTTTCTGATTCCAGTTCATACGACAAACTTACAGCAAGCTCAGCCACTCTTTGGTGAAACTCGGACTGTGGAACACTGAAGTTGCTGCAGTTGTATAGGGATTCCAAGTATGCATTAGGATGGAACTTGCATGGCCAACACTTCTGCATGGCTTCATATTGCCAGCGCATTTTAATGGGTGACGCAGGCACCTCTTGAACCACTACGATGACACATAATATTTTTATGATGTCTTCACAGCATCCCTTTGATTCTAAATGCATTCGTAAGGATTCTTCTATTCCTTGAACATCTCTACATTCCGGTATTTCTGCAGCTGCACATATCAAGACTTCCCGCTGTCGTACCCTCTTTAAGTGTTGCAAGGGCGGTTTCAATGGCAGATTCTGACTAAGTTCCTTCATTACACTTGAAATATGTCGTTTATCTGCAATGTGACATATAATGGCTTGAGTTAGGGGAATATCTTGAATGAGTTCCTCCGAGAGAATTGCACGAATTCTTGGATGATTATCTAATTTTATTTTCTTTTCAGCTGGTTCGTACATTGTTAAAACGTTCCTAGATTATTTTCTAATATAAAAATGGTAAGACTATGGAAATTTAACCTAAATCTATAAATTTATAAACAAAGATCAGCTGCTTTACATTATTGCCATCTCCTAGAAAACTAAATTGTAAGGAATGTGAAAATTAGAGGTGGCCGCTTTGCTTACTTGGGGCTTACACGTTCATTTTTTGCCTTTCAAGTTGAGATACATTCACGCTTTTTTAATAAATCCAGACATTTAGAAATTGATCACCAACATGATTTTAGTTTATTCTTTTAAGTTGTGTGGCATCTTGACGGCCAAGCTGATCACAGTTCTTGTGAATAAATTTTCGTGTTTCGATTTGCGAAAATTCTGCCGCAATTAAATGATGGATGAAACAAATAATCATAGGTGCGTTTTTTTGGGATCGCTATATGCGCTTAACAACATTTTTCATACGAGAAATTGCTTGGCTAATACTATGTTCACACACAGCCCGAAAATCCGCTTTACAGCTGAAGAACCTTTTTTCAAAAAAGGTGTTTACACTTGAAAACGGCTTCTTATTTGACACACAGTAGTCATATGTTTGTTATCATGGTATAATAATACAAGGTAGCATTAACAGTTGCTTGGGAAAACATATTCTGTCAAAAAATATACTAAAAAAGAGAGCGCTCACAATCCGCCATTGAAAACACAAGCAATGTTGAAAACCTTGAAGTGAAAAAAAACAACAACCACAGCAGCTGCTGATGTGTTTGCACAACAAGCTGTGTTTGAAAGTTTATGTTTTCCTGTTGAAGAGAAAATAAGCAGTTGTCAATGCTACCATGTATTATTATACCATGGTTTGTTATTATTGCATTTTGTTTCATTGTTCTCAGAAAATAAGATGCTCCTATTGACTACAAGTATACACATAAAAAACCAGACAGACGAAATGTCAAATATCAGTGACAACCTGGGTTTTAGTAATAGATTTTGACTTTATTTTGACAAACAGGCTTCGAATCAGGGTTGTTTTTTAGCTGTTCAGAGCAGGGTTTAAATTGCTTTCAGCAAAACAGCAGAAGCAACGATAATTTTGCTGCGTAGTGCTACCTAAAGTTTTTAAAGACAAGCATATGCTGCTCATTTTGCTTTGCTTTCTGAATCTTCGAAAGGCTAAGCAAAAGCAGCAGCACTAAAAAGAATTTGTTTTGCTGCGTAGTGCTACGAAAGCATAATAAATTATTTTAGTGCTTTGATTTTCATTTTGCTTTTCTAATTGGTCGCAGCACTACGAAAGCAACAATTATGCGCTCTGCTTCGTTTTGCTTTCGGTAGCATTTTATTTTCTTTCGTTTGGCTTTCGGGATTTACTTACATATCATCGTTTTTATGCTATATTTCAGAGACGTATGTCTTTTTGTACGTTGTCTTTTGTACGTTAAAAAACTTGAAAACGTTCAATTGCTTTTGCTTTTACTTTGCTGTGCTTATTGAAAATCAAACAGCAACAGCCAAAGCAGAAAGCACTATCTCAAACAAAATTCTGCTCATTTTGCTTTGCTTTCTAAATCTTCGAAAGGCTTAGCAAAAGCAGCAGCACTAAAAAGAATTTGTTTTGCTGCGTAGTGCTACGAAAGCATAAGAAATTATTTTAGTGCTTTGATTTTCATTTTGCTTTTCTAATTTGTCGCAGCACTACGAAAGCAACAATTATGCGTTTTGCTTCGTTTTGCTTTCGGAAGCATTTTATTTTCATTCGTTTGGCTTCCGGGATTTACTTGTCATCGTTTTTATGCTGTATTTCAGAGACGCATGTCTTTTTGTACGTTGTTGTTTGTATAATATGCGTACTTGTACGCAGTCGCGAATGCTTGGTGTTGTTTTTGTTGTGTGTAACGGTTTTTTTATTGCATGAGTTTTAAAGAGATTGCAGAAATAAATTTGGATGCGCATATAAAATAGTTCTAGAACTTTTAAAGATAGATATATAATAAAACCGTTACACACAACAAAAACAACACCAAGCATTCGCGACTGCGTACAAGTGTGCATATTATACAAACAACAACGCACAAAAAGACATGCGTCTCTGAAATACAGCATATAAACGATGACAAGTAAATCCCGGAAGCCAAACGAATGAAAATAAAATGCTTCCGAAAGCAAAACGAAGCAAAACGCATAATTGTTGCTTTCGTAGTGCTGCGACAAATTAGAAAAGCAAAATGAAAATCAAAGCACTAAAATAATTTCTTATGCTTTCGTAGCACTACGCAGCAAAACAAATTCTTTTTAGTGCTGCTGCTTTTGCTAAGCCTTTCGAAGATTTAGAAAGCAAAGCAAAATGAGCAGAATTTTGTTTGAGATAGTGCTTTCTGCTTTGGCTGTTGCTGTTTGATTTTCAATAAGCACAGCAAAGTAAAAGCAAAAGCAATTGAACGTTTTCAAGTTTTTTAAACACTGGTTCAGAGTTTTTTCCTGAAAAGCAAACAAAAAGCTGATGTTCTTTTGACAATTTTTCTATGGCGAAACACTTCATGTAGCTTTTCAGCTGAAAAGCCATTATTGCCAGAAAAGCGGCTTTTGGGTCTTAGTGTGAACATAGTTTAAGACAGGATAGTTTTAGCCGCTTGGGAGATAGAAAAACTATTACCAGATTAATAAAGTGGCACTATACGTAATTTAGGGGCAGCACTTTTTAGAAAACAGCCATGTTTATGTTAGATCGGTGATAGAAAAAAGTCTGTTTACATATATAAAAAAAAACAATTGAAATGACCAATGCTGCCAAGTTTTGATGAAAAAATGTTAGACGCTTATAAGCGTTGTTTTGACAATAGCATATAGCGATACTAAGAAATGCTTCTAATAATAATGTGTTGCTATTCATATCAACGAAATGATTTAGAAATAAATTATTATATTGTTTATATCTAGCAACATTTTCAGTGAGGCAAGCTTTTTGAAGTGTTTCCTTGAAGTCGTTATTTATTAAATTAAATCTACTATCAACTCGCTTGCAGCCTACGTCCCAGCTGTCAATTCAAATGAATTTCAACAAGCAAGTGTAAAATCAGCGTTAAGGTGTTTCGTTGACGACGCAATCTTCAAATAAATTTGGTTATGAAATTGCGTTTAGCCTTTCAGCTGTCAACGAGCAGTATCTGTATCTGTAATCGATACCAAAATTATCAATGTGTAACCCCAGCGCAAGCGAAGCACTTTTCTTATTTACAGAACATTCGCATTTGGTTGTTGCAAAAAAATAAAAAGGAACAAACTGTCTTAAAATATATTAACTAAAATGAATTTGTTTGCGGACAGATTGGTTTATCTTCAGCAAACAAACACTTGAATTTGTTGGATTTGGCTTTTGGTTTTGTTTCGTTTGTAATTACAACAAGCACTTGGAACTTGTGCTCGTTTCTAATTTTATTGATAAATTCACTTGCTAATATGTATATCTACAAAAATGCTAGTGTCGGCATAATTGATTCATTTACAAATAAAACAAAATTACTCTAGTTCAATAAGTTAATAAAAAATGTCAAGCAAGCAAATATGCTGAACTGCATATTTTCGCATTCTTTTTGTTGTGTTGGTCATTTCTGTTAACTATAGCGCTTGCATTTTGTATTACTTTTGTTTTCACTTGTTTATTTTAACCTAATTATTTATTTAAAATAACCTACTTATATAAGCTGTGTTCGATGACTGCTCTAGATTGAAATTTCTCACTCCAGATCAGCAAAAAGAGTTCGATGAGTTTTTTGTTTTTGCTCTTAGCCTCGCTCACTTGTGTCTTTGTTTTTTGAAGCTGCTATAAGTTGAGCTTGTTGCTCTTTTCTACGTTATTATTTTTTGTATTGTAAGTTAGAGTAGCAAATAAACCAATCAGCTGTTTTGGTTCTTGTTAGAAAAATAGAGAGTTTGAAAAATAGAAACCGCAAAGATGGCTTACAAAAAGGTATTTATTTTTTTTTTTTTTTTTTTTTTGCTTAATGAAAACTAGTTAACTTTTTAACGGTTTCAGACTCATTATTTCATTGAGCAGGCATGTGGCAATGACGAGGAAGATATGGTACAGTATTTAATAAGTGACTTTTTACTTTTGACACTTGTTTGCTCAAACTTGCTCTTTTTTCGTTCTTTGAAAAATCGGCTCTATTATGCGCTAAAATTATTTTCGACAACTCAGCTGATCTGCTCTACTGTGTCCTGCTCTATACTGAGAGTTTTTCATCGGTCACAGCTATTAATGCATTTATGTTAATAGCCCTGTTAAAAACCCTTGTGTTGATTTATTTATGTTAACCCTTGTGTTAACATTATCTTGACTTGACTTATCTGGCGCTTACAACCCTAGGTCGGTTTTGGCCTCGTAAAAGAAATAAAGCCAGCCATTTCTGTTTTGCGCTTGTTGGCGCAAGTTGGAAACACCAAGCGAGGTCAGATTATCCAAAACTTGATCCTTACAACGAAGATGTGGGCGTCTTTTTCTGCGTTGACCACCACCAGGCACCGAATCGAATATTTTTTTCGCTGGAGCGTCGGTTTCCATTCAGCATGACCTAGCCAGCGGAAACGCTCGATTTTAATGCGCTTCACTATGTCGAAGTCAGCGTACAGCTCATACAACTCGTGGTTCCATCGAATTCGGTACTCGCCATTGACGCAGATTGGACCGAAGATTTTACGAAGGATCTTTCTCTCAAAGGCTCCCAAAGTGTTTTCATCAGAACAGCTCAACGTCCAGGTTTGTGCTGCATATAATAGGACGGGTATTATAAGTGACTTATAGAGCGTGAGTTTTGTTCGTCGAGAAAGTTCTCTGTTTCTCAATTGCCTAATCAACCCAAAGTTACACCTGTTGGCAAGAGTTAAAAAATAAAATAAATAACTGGCCATTTCAGCCATTGAAAAGACTTTGACCTAGCTTCTTATGATCAATTGTGTTGTGCGTGTTATTAAGTTTGTACACAATTGACTGAGAACTGGACCTACATGTTTAACGCCGACTCCGAACGTCGATGAACGGAATGAATGTTCTCGTTCTCAAGAAGCTTTACTTGGCATTTTGATTACTCTCTGAGGTTTGCCATTGTCTGCAGAGAGGGGGCGGCCGTACAGAAAAATTATTTTAATTCAAATAGTTTTCTGTCGCTGCTGGGGTTCGAACCTGGGCCTCCAGGTTCGTTGACATAGTGGCCACGAACTGTAACCAACTACGCCACGGACGCCACTTTGGCAAGAATTATCCTTCGTTTTATCTCAATACTGACATCGTTGAAAGAGTTTATACTGGATCCCAGGTAGACGAAGTCCTTAACAACCTCTAAGGAGATGTCAACAGTGACGTGGTTTCCAAGACGCTGGGACTGTTTATTTGTTGACACTAGGTATTTCGTCTTATCTGCGTTCACTACAAAACCCATTCGACTCGACTCTTTCGCTAACCTGGAGAATGCTGCGCTGACTTCACGCATATTATGGCCAATGATATCGATATCATCAGCATACATCAGAAGCATAATACTTTTGTAAAATATCATGCCACTGCGTTTCAAATCAGCAGCTCCGATGATCTTCTCCATCATTAGGTTGAAAAAGTCGCACGATAAGGAATCACCTTGTCTGAAACCTCGTTTGGTATCGAATGGAATTGTGCTCCTGGTGTTGGTCAGTGTCATTCTGCAAAGACGGATGAGCTTTGCAGGAATATCAAATTCAGACATGGTGGAGTAAAGATGATTCCTTATCGGACTGTCGAAGGCGACTTTGTAATCGACAAAAAGATGGTGTGTGTCGATTAGTTTTTCCAGCGTCTTCTCCAAGATTTGGCGTAGCGTAAATATTTGTTCTATGGTGGATTTGCCAGGTCTGAAGCCACACTGATAAGGTCCAATCAGCTGGTTTACGATGGGCTTCAGTCATTCACATAGTACGCTCGACAGGACCTTATATGCGATATTAAGAAGGCTTATCCCACGGTAGTCGACGCAAATTGTGGGATTGCCTTTCTTGTGGATTGGGCAGCGCTCACTGAGGTTTCAATCGTTTGGAATGCATTCTTCCGATCATATTCTGCATAGGAGCTCATGAATTCATTTAAATAGAGCTTCGCCTCCATTCTTGAAGAGCTCAGCAGGTAAGCCATTGGCTCCTGCGGCTTTGTTGTTTTTAAGCCGAGCTATAGCTTTCAAGACTACACTATGGTCGGGCAGCGGAACTTCAACGCTATCGTTCAAAATTGAGGTTTCCGGGATATCATCTCTTTTGACGGGATTGTTTTCGTCGTCACCATTCAGAAGCCTAGAGAAGTGTTCTCCACATTATCAGTGTACTCTGGATATCTGTCACTAGATTCCCATTTTCATCCTTGCAGGTAGTGTTAAAACCATTATTGATGTGTAATGAGGCTTATATTTTTCAATTCATCAGCAAACACCAATAGAAGTAGTGAATAATTTCACACCATCAGTACGTGTTAGTTAAAGCTGAAACTGAGTGCACTACCCCCATCTCTGCTATCCGCGTAAAGTGTGCGCACCTACCACAAGCTATATAGTTGGCTTGTCGTCTGCGACTAGTGTTGCATCAAATTGTCGGCAGCCAAATTTGTAGTGTGCGGCGGCTCTTGCTAGTTGAATTCCTACAAGTTTTTTAGTTCAGCCATAAACCTTTTGTTAAACACTCCCAACTTCATAGCAAATTTCAGTAGAAAAAACTCTAATGCATGCGAATGAAAAGCACAAAACGTGCAAGACAATAACAAAGTTTTTTCTACAATTTCCATTTAATTTTAAACGCATTCGATGATAAGTTGTGAAAAATCTTTTAATTCTCTGCGATTTTAATGCAATATATAATAAATAAAAATTTATTGTTTTCAATATTTGCGCTACAAAGGAAAGAAACAGTGAAAAGAACTGGGGATTAAAAGGAATAAAAGTTTATTTAATTTGTGCAATCTATTTCAAACAAAATCCGCAATTGTTGGTCTGTGAAACGGAGTCAAACAAAAGAATTGCCTCCTGCAGTGGAGGTTCAGCCATCACCCAACACTGCAAAATATATACAACTAGCAAGTGAAAAAATTATTTATAATTAAATAAAAAACAGATAATACAGTGCATTTAATATAAATAGAAAATAAGTAAAGCACACGCCCCAGAGTTCTTCAAGGTTTTTTCATTTTACGCTATACAAAGGCAGGAACAGCAGAAAAAACAACAACAACAACAATATTGACAACAGCGTATGACTACTACGCCTGCTTCATACACTGCCTGCAGCACAGTTTCAGCCCCCCGCACCTTTAAGTGAATATAATACGCTCATAACTTTATTGTTACAGTTTTAGAATTCATATTTTGCATCCGAAAAAGAAAAAATACCGAGAATTATTTACGGAAATGTCTGCGGACTCTGATATGGAATATTCAGACAACGACTGCGAATACGAAGATTACTACAACTCAGGTAGGTGGTTGCACTGGTTTTTGTGTTTTTTTTTTTTACTGCGCTGTATAAGGTTTTATTATCACTTAACAGTGCTTTAAGGTACTATAACCGTCTAGAATTCTCAAAAATTTTTTTTTTACATTTTTAAATTCTTTACACCTTCTATAATATCTGTCTAAAATATATAATCGAAAGCCAGTGCCGAGATATAACGACTCAATTCATGCGTGATCTCGTCTCTCCGCAGGTGTAAAAAACTACACGCGTTTTTCTCGAGTTTAGGTTTTTTTAACTGGCGGACAGTTAATCTCCGGATCTACTGGGCCGATTTTAATAACTTTGAAGCATTTTGTTTGTTTTTATATCCTCTGTGATAGTTTACCACAATTTGACCACAATTTGACAAAAAAAAAATATATAAAATTTTTGAGTGAAAAAAGGTCAAAAAAAAACCGATTTTTTAAAAAAAAATTCAAATGTCCGCCATTTTTTTTATTTTTAGGAATTTTCCAATTTTTGTGGTAAACTATCACATAAGAGCACTTCCTTTTTGTAACTCTTTTTGAATTTTATGTTTCAGACTTACCGTTCCAGAGATTAACTGTTAATAGATACAATTAATAGAAAATAAAATTAAAAAATTTTTTTCGTAATCTTCAAGAACGGTTCAATACTGTAAAAAAAGTTTGATAACCATATACTGTAGACGTCCAATATAACGAATGGTTTCTTGTCCAGCCTTTTCGTTAAATCGAAAAATTCGTTATATCGAATGAATATTTTAAACAAAGAAATATATTTTTTAGTAGTTAAATTTTTATTTATGTATATATTAATGAATTTTTGCATATTTTGTCCTTTTTTTTAATTCATTTTTGAAAAATCTTGACAACCTCGTTTGTTTCTTGACGCTTTCCATAGATTTTTTGTGTGCTTCCTCTTGAAGCTCTTGTAAATAATTGATTTTAGTGCAATTTAAATTATTTTCTGAATCCCATTGTATAGAAGCCCTTAACTGTTCGTTAAATCGAATGAAAAAAAGAAATTTGAATTCGATATATAGAATAGTCAATGAAGAGATTTTTTGAACATACATATGTCATTTTTAAGCATTTTAGACGGTAAAATCTTAAGCGTTAAATACAAACCTTAACTCGAAATGAGTTTGAGTTGCGTAGGTATTTTTTGCATCCTTCATTGGATTTATTTAATGTATTAATTTTAATAGAGTTAAAATTATACCCTAATACTTAAGCGGCTAAATAAAGAAAAAAAAACAAAACATATTTAACAAGAAAAAAATAGTTGAGTAGCTGAGGGTAAAGTAATTTTTTTTTTTAATTGAATTTAAGCAAAGTAGAAATCTGTGCGACATGGTTCTTTATGTGCTTTGTTAACCTATAATTTTTGATCCAAGTTTTAATCGCATTAAGTTAAGATTAAATGCATTTTTTGAAATATCCATACCGGCTCATATGTAAACATTTTTTCCCATTTTTTCTCATTTAAAACAAATGCCAGGGCCTAGGGAGGGATATTTACGTGTAAATTTTTCGAAAAAATTTTTTTTTTGTTTAATGTGTTCATAGTTTTAAGAATATATATTTTTAAATCGATATTTAAAAAAAAAAAACAGAAGTTATAACGGTTTTCGTTAACCTATGATGTCTAAGCTCCATACAACAAATAAAAAACTTTAAACGCGATTTCCTCGAAACTAGTTTTTTTAAAACGGTTCGATAGATAACTCGAAATCTATTGGTTCAATTTCAATAATTTTTTTTGCATTTTGTTCGTTATTTTGTCCTTTAAGCATCCCCTCTAATTTCAAGTATCTATTTTTTTTTATTATAAACAAAATAGCGCGCGAAAATGTATCTATTTTTTTTAAATTTTTACTTCAACTTCCGCCATAATTAAAAAAAAACCCCCGGAGGTCTTGCGTAGGGGGATGCTTAATATAAGGTATATGCTTTAAAATGTCATTTATTTGTTTCCGATACATGGGAACGCCATATCCATCGAACTGTTTTGGATGTTTTTTTTTTTCAATGCCATTTTCAGCGCCCTCTATATATAAGCCAGAATAGTATTTAAAAAAAAAATATTTTATTTTTAAAATAAAAATAAAAACATAATATAAATATTTTTGTTTAAATTTAAAAAAAAAAATAATAACTTCATATATCTAAAAAAATTTTTTGAAAACAGCTCCTGTTTTTGGTTGTTACACGTATATTATACCTTAAATTGAAAATTTATTCATATTGAAAATATTGAAAATTTGAATTTTCATACTGTTTATTATGAGTTTTAAGTAGCAATGGCGACTTCTTAAAGTAAGCAAATTATCGGAAATTTATTTATTTAAACTAGTTGAAAAAATTATTGAGTTAAGGAAAGTGGAAATAATGAGTTAAAGTATACATCGGTGCTTTTATCAAAAGTAAAAAAATCATCGTCCAATCTCGTCCATATTTTTTGCGGTGATATAAAAAAAAAAACACGAACGAACTGGTAGTTGATTATACATAAATCGTCGATGCTTGGAAAAATTACGTTTTCAGTTTTCCCCATTACGTTTAAATCATTTATAAGATCCATTTGAAAATAAATAAACTATGTTTGTTTAACTGCGTGAAGTTATATTCGTAAAGCTGAAGATAAATTAGCAAAGACACAAACCAACATTTCTTCTCTGAAATCACTTTGACATCGACTTGGAAACACAGAAAAGTTGAAAAAATTATGAAAAACTAGCTGAACCGGCGAACTTCGTTCCGCCCAAATTTGTAAATGTAATAAAAGTCATAATTCCGAGTAATTCCAATTGCACCGGAACGAAATCAATAGCATTTGGTTAATCTCACTTTTCACTCTTCAAACTGGAAATTATCGTTCACAAAATTTCAATTGAAATGACGAAACGAAAATGACATATTGCGCAATGGCAAGTGGATCGATAAACCACGCTACGGTTGAACGGTTTTTCGAATTATCCACAAATGTCAAAGTCGATGTGCAGAGCAATCTGTTTTCGAACAAATGTACTAAAACCGGATTTTCTCGGATTTCCAATTTTCCTAGAAATTTTTCGGAAACCCTTATAAAATGCCCACACCTCCTTATAAAATACCCATCCCAGTTTTCTAATAGATGGACCTAACTCAGTTTTAGTACACTTGCCGACAGTGAGCATGCAAAATAATTTACCAAATTGTAGCCTAATACGGCCAAACCATCAGAAATATAGCGTTTTTATTGATTTGTGGGCGGTAAAAAGGGGTGTGGCAACCCATTTTTAGTACAGTTGCCGGCAGTCAGCATACAACCTAAATTACACAATTATAGTCTAATACGACCAAAACCGTCGGAAATATAGACCTTTTATTGATTTGTGGACAGTAAAAGGGGGTGTGGCAAACATTTTTCTATATTATTCGAATCCATCAAGGTCAAAATTGTAAAAACCGAACCACCCGTTCTCAAGTTATGCGCGCACACACGGACGTCAGTTTCTTTTCTATATAAAATTCTAAAAAATATTTCTAAATTCAAACAAATGCAAATAAGTTATTTTATGTAAGGATTTTGGCCATTGGGAATTTTTAAAAAGTAGTATGTGTTAGGTTCATGATACACTACTTTTCAATGACAGAATTCTCAAATCTGAAACGCAGAATTCGTATAATATGTATACCAACGGACAGGTATTTGATGCACCTTTTCAACGATATATGACTCATTGTGGCACAGTTACGATTTTGGCCATTGGAAATTTGTGAAAAGTAGTACCATGAACCTTTTTTTTATTTTTTTTTTTACCATGAACCTATTTTTACCATGGTTCATTTTTTATTACCATGAACCATTTACTTAGGTTCAAAAAGAAATATCGGTTTGTGTCTTTGCTAAGTTATTTTCGAATTTACGAATTTAACTTCACGCAGTTCGTTTGTTTTAGTATGAAATAAACTTACGAACCTTAAGGTACACTTCATAAGGCGAAAAAACCCTTTGGAATATTTTGTTTTTTGAGGTATTTTAATAATTATCGTAATTTTTTTTTAATATTTACCTACATATATTCACATTTCAAGAATAATGGAAGCAAACTTTTTTATTTAAATATTTTTTTTTGGTGCCGCTAGAGGGCATTGAAGTAGACTCTGAAAAATACTCCCAACGTATAAGTTGATAACTTCAACTACCAACTTTTAAAGGGACAGTGTTTATCTGAATCTGCGCATTGGACTCCATCCGGTGACTTTTTAACATATAGCTAAAAATTTGAGGAATTGGCAGCTATTTTTAAAGTTACAACTTTGGTATATTTTGGTGAGGACTCCATGAAAGAACCTAGCACCTTAAATTAAAAATACTTATATTGCAAGAACTGTTTTTTTTTCTGTTGATTATTTCATTTACCAACTTATGGATGGGACAAAAAAACCAGTTTGTGCTGACAACTTCATGTACATAGTTATTAGTTATTTTTTAACCGACTTCAAACAGGAGGAGGTTCTCAAGTTCGTTGGTTTGTCCGTTTTTTTTTTTTTTTTTTTTAAATGTATGTACATCGATAACTCCTAAAGCACTTGCCCGATTTCCGTAATTTGTTGTAAACAGATAGATACCATGAACGCGGAGGTCCTTTTTGAAAAATGTGGGCGATATTCGACAAAGGGGCGTAAAATTTGTCATATTCTCTAAAAAGGAAGAAATAAAGACTTAAAAAAAAAACCGACTTCAAAATCACTACAAAGTAAAAAATAATTTTTAATAACTTTTCCCATTAATTTCTTGTTCAAATTTTAAAAGCTATTTATATGTATTATAATATTGGAAATCTTATCATTTTCATTTTATCTATTTTGTTTTATTATCATGAATATGCTTTGTGAACATAAAAGCTTTGAAGCCAGCGTTAATCTTTGGCACACAATCATGATCTTTTACCATCAGTGAACTATCTTAAACTTTTTTATTTGATGCTATGATGCCTTGGTGAACTGTACTAATTTTAAATCTTAATTTAATTGCTACTGAAAACAAAATCGCTAAAAAGCTTTTATATTCATAAAGTTATTAATATTTTTATGGCAATAAATTCAAATTAGAAAAAAATTAAAATAATAAGATTTCGACTTGGTAAGATAAGCGCCGACTTCAAAGCTTTTATGTACATAAAGCAATTAATATATTGATGATAATAAAACAAATTAGAAAAAATGGAAATGATAAGATTTCCGATATTATAATACATATAGGGCCCGCTCACGATCGCCGACGGAAGTCCGTCGGGAGACATTTTGCTGAATCTCACTAAAAATACAAGGTACAAGGTATAAGGTATAATTTATTGAGACTTAAAGATTTTTTCATTTGTTTTTACAAAGGGTTCATATTTTACAATTAGTAATTTATAGAGTTTTAGTGTATTACTCTAAATGGTTTCAAGAAGAAGCAACTTGCTAGGATTTAAATGAAAATTTATAAATTCGATTAAATAGTGAATGTGTTTGCTCCCGACACATATAAATTTCGTGAGAAAGTGATTTCTCATATAGACTTAAAATTAAATCTTAAAGCTAAAATACTAACTAAGAAAAGAAAAGAAAAAACTATAACATACAAAACTATACAAAATTTATAAAGTATATTCAAAAATTACTTTACTTAACCTCTATCAGTGCCGGGATATATATTTTTATAAAATGCAGGTAAAAGTCAGCTCTGAAATCCATTTTACAAATATTGGCAATTAGACCAGCTAAACGAATGTTGTGAGTTAACAATTTCTGAAATTAAATGATTTTCGTGATAGCTTAATTTATCTACATATCTTTTTAAAAGTGATATTGCATATAAACAAAGAAGATTAACCATAGCTTTAGAATAAATGAAATTGTTTGAATAGCGTTTGGTAAATGATTCGTAATAATAATCTACACATTTTCTTAGTATTTTTCTTTCTAAATTTCAAATTCTTTGGCTACTGAAGGAGATATAGTAAACCAAATAGGAAAAGCATACATCAGGACTGAACGGATACTTACTTTATATAATAATATTTTTGAATTTTGACTTAAGAATTTGTTATTAAATAGTATTGCAAACAGTGATTTAATTTTATTCGCTTTTTTAAGAACCATCCGAGCATGTTCATTGAATTTTAAAAGCTTGTTAAAAGTAATACCTAAATATTTTATGTTATTTTTAAATGGAATTTTAACACCATTCAAAGATAAAGTAAGTTTTTTGCTTTCTGGAACGACAAAATACTTACACTTTCCAGATGCATTTCTTATGCAAATAGCTTCAGATTTTGAGGCGTTTATTTTAACTCCCCAGATTTTATAAAAGTCGTTTATTAAATTCAAATGCCTAGAGACTAAACCCAAAGCTTCAATTGGAGATACAGCGTGTGCATATACCATAGAATCGTCTGCATAAAGTATACTTTTGGAACCAGGAATTTCATGCGGAAAATCATAAATAAAAATATTATAAAGTTGTGGGGCTAAAATTGCACCTTGAGGTACCCCACTTCGAACAGAACCTAGTGCTGAAGAAATTCCATTAATGTGTACTAAAAAGTTACGATCATTGAAAAACTTTTTAATATTTTTATTATGAAAGGAGCGAAACCAATACGGATTAATTTATATAAAATGCCATCATGATAGGCGCGGTCAAATGCTTTTTCTATGTCGAGTGAAACAGCTACTGTACATTTTTGTTCGCGCAGATTGGAAATAACGTCATTGTGAAATTTGAGTAGCGCATGGATCGTCGAATGACCACTTTTAAACCCGAATTGATGGCATGGAATATAATTAAAATTAATATTGCAACTCATTTTCATTTTTATTACTCTTTCAAAAAGTTTACCTAAATTAGAAAGCATTGAAATTGGCCTGAAATTATTAATATTATAATTACCGTAATTTTTTTGCACAGCAATGATTTTAGCAATTTTCCAAGTATTAGGAAAATAAACGTTGTTAATACAATTATTAAATAAGATAGTCAAAAATTCACATGCAGAATAAGAAAACCTTTTAATTAAAAAGTTTGAAATTTTGTCGATCCCTGATGATTTTTTTGCATTTAAAGTTCTAATAATCTCCATTAAACATTCAGGTGATAAAAAGTGAACATAATCTGAATTTTTCAAAGAAGAAAAACTAGAAGTAAAATTGCAAATTGAGTGTGAATAACCAGAAAGATTAGAATCAATAACATCTTTTATAGAAGATATATTAGGTGAATTTGGAACAACCTCTTTATAAATATCAATGAAATGTGAACGAAAAGCTTCGACTTTTTTTTCGTCATCGTAGATTATTTCTTCATTCACACTTATTTTATCACAGCTGGAACTCTTTTTCCTGCCAATTATACTATTAAATTGATTGTAGGCATTAGGACCGGGTTTAATCTTTTCAAGTCTGGCATTAAATTCCCTTGCCTGGTTAATTTCGATTTGTTCCTTGATAATTGTTTTTAAAAGTTGAATTTGTGTTGATAGTAATTGGTATTCTGGATTTCTTCTGTTAAAATTTCTTTGATAAATCTGTTTTAATTTTTTTTGCCATAAGTGTTTACTTTTAAAAAGTTTTTTAATGTTTTCAGGCAAAACAATTCTTTTAGTTTTTGATTCAAAAGTTTCGGAATGTCTGTTCAAACTGTTAATTTTGTTGTTGTCTAAATTACAATCTGATGGAGGCGAAAATTGGGCAATAGTAATGTCTAAATCAGATTGAAAATCTTTCCAAATGATTTTTTTAAAAGAAGTGATTAAACGCGGATGTTTGAGGACAAAGTTTCAATTTAATAGGCTAAGTTTTAATTTAAAGGGAAAATGGTCGGAAAAGGTTGGTAAACTAGAAATACTAAAGTTAGTGTCAATTAAATTTATTAAATTTGAACTTATTAGGAAATGATCGAGAAAAGACGAACCGTTTGGAAATGATGGATTAGTGTCACAAATTCTGCTAAAGTCTAGCGAAAAATCCTGGAGCCAGCTATATAAAGCTTTTCCATTAAGGTTATCGATATTATCACCCCAAGCCTGATGTTTTGAATTAAGATCTCCACCTATGATTGAGCCATCAAAGTTTTTTGAAAAATTATTAATTTTAACTAAGCCGTCGTATAAATCAGCATTCGAAAAATTACATGGAAAATATACACTACCTAATAAAAAAGTTTGCGTCACACTATTAGATGTTAGAATAATTTGCACAAAACAATTTGGAAATTTTAAATTTGGGATAAATAAAGTGGTATATTTATAATTTGCTTTGATTGCTATTCCGACACCTTGGGATGAATTGTCTCTGATAAAATTATAGTTCTCAATAAATATACGAGCTTTTTTGATAAATGCGTTTCTTGAATGAAAGCAATGTCAATATTATTGTCTTCCAAAATTTTTAACAGCTCAATTTTGCGACTTGATTCGATCAATAATCTTGTATTAAATGTTAGCAGGTTCAAAGATTTATGGACCATAATTTTCTTTCACTTCTTTTAATAGATTGAGATATTCTTCTTTAGCTTTTTCTTGGGATAGTTTTTGAAAATTTTTCATAAAATTCTTAATTTTCGAGTCTAGTGTAATTGGTTCTGGAGGGCAAAAAATATGTGCCATTTTTAAAAATGTTTCTATATATGAAGGTTTTGAAGGAAAACTTGCAAAATTATTGTTTGAGATATTGTTATTATAAAAATTGCTTGCAAAAGACTTATTTGGAGTTACTAAATTTGTTTTATTTAATGCAATGTTAACTGCATTTAAAGCTTTATGTTTCCTCTCTTTTGCAGCAGAGAGACTATTTTTTATTTTTTGCTTGTAAGCTTTGAAAAAAGGACAGCCTCTATAATTTGCTGGATGGCCAGATTGGTGGCAATTTATGCAGAATGGAGTTGAATTGCTATTTTTTTTAAGCAACCATTCACCTGGTTGATGCAACTGGTCGCATTTTACGCAAGAATATGGTCGGTTGCAGTTGCGAGCGCTGTGTCCCCAAAATTGGCATCTCTTGCACTGTATTTCTTTAGAATTTGACTTTGGAGCTTCCCAGGAAATGGACTGATTCAAAATGTAACGAAGTTTTTCTATATCACCCAATTTTTTTCCAGGGAAAAGAGTTACCAGAAAAAGTCCCGTGTCTGAATTATTCCGAACAGAAAAAGGAGACAATTGATCATAAGAAGCTAGGTCAAAGTCCTTTCAAGGGCTGAAATGGCCAGTTATTTATTTTTTTATTTTAGAAAAAAGAGTTGTAAATTTTGTAACTTTGTCACAAATTCCTGGAAGCTCGCTTTCTAAAGCTGTTTTAATATCATCTGTAGCTGTTTGAAAATAAAGGCCTCTCAAAATTAAGCTTATCTGCTTAATATGTGGTGGGGTGAATGAGTAAGAATCTATACCTTGCTCTCTAAGTAGTGTCATCATTTCTACATGAGTAGAAATGTCCTCTAAGTAGGGTTTGCCCTTATAAAGGGTGATTTTTTTGAGGTTATGATTTTCATGCATTAGTATTTGACAGATCACGTGGGATTTCAGACATGGTGTCAAAGAGAAAGATGCTCAGTATGCTTTGACATTTCATCATGAATAGACTTACTAACGAGCAACGCTTGCAAATCATTGAATTTTATTACCAAAATCAGTGTTCGGTTCGAAATGTGTTTCGCGCTTTACGTCCGATTTATGGTCTACATAATCGACCAAGTGAGCAAACAATTAATGCGATTGTGACCAAGTTTCGCACTCAGTTTACTTTATTGGACATTAAACCAACCACACGAATGCGTACAGTGCGTACAGAAGAGAATATTGCGTCTGTTTCTGAGAGTGTTGCTGAAGACCGTGAAATGTCGATTCGTCACCGTTCGCAGCAATTGGGTTTGTGTTATTCGACCACATGGAAGGTTTTACGCAAAGATCTTGGTGTAAAACCGTATAAAATACAGCTCGTGCAAGAACTGAAGCCGAACGATCTGCCACAACGTCGAATTTTCAGTGAATGGGCCCTAGAAAAGTTGGCAGAAAATCCGCTTTTTTATCGACAAATTTTGTTCAGCGATGAGGCTCATTTCTGGTTGAATGGCTACGTAAATAAGCAAAATTGCCGCATTTGGAGTGAAGAGCAACCAGAAGCCGTTCAAGAACTGGCCATGCATCCCGAAAAATGCACTGTTTGGTGTGGTTTGTACGCTGGTGGAATCATTGGACCGTATTTTTTCAAAGATGCTGTTGGACGCAACGTTACGGTGAATGGTGATCGCTATCGTTCGATGCTAACAAACTTTTTGTTGCCAAAAATGGAAGAACTGAACTTGGTTGACATGTGGTTTCAACAAGATGGCGCTACATGCCACACATCTCGCGATTCTATGGCCATTTTGAGGGAAAACTTCGGAGAACAATTAATCTCAAGAAATGGACCGGTAAGTTGGCCACCAAGATCATGCGATTTGACGCCTTTAGACTATTTTTTGTGGGGCTACGTCAAGTCTAAAGTCTACAGAAATAAGCCAGCAACTATTCCAGCTTTGGAAGACAACATTTCCGAAGAAATTCGGGCTATTCCGGCCGAAATGCTCGAAAAAGTTGCCCAAAATTGGACTTTCCGAATGGACCACCTAAGACGCAGCCGCGGTCAACATTTAAATGAAATTATCTTCAAAAAGTAAATGTCATGGACCAATCTAACGTTTCAAATAAAGAACCGATGAGATTTTGCAAATTTTATGCGTTTTTTTTAAAAAAAAAGTTATCAGGCACTTAAAAAATCACTCTTTAGTTATTTTTGTTAACAATTTTAAAGTTTATTTTAGGAATCTTTGAATTAAGTTGTTCTACTAAATTTTTAATATTAACATTTTTCAAGAAAATAGGGGGACAAAAGGTTATGGTTTTTTGTGCAGCTCCATTTTTACCTCCATTTTTTACAGTTTTGAAAGATCGCATATTTTTAGTTAAAGAATTACTTTCAACATCAAGGTCGCCTAAAATAGCAAATCTATTTTGACTAGAAGGACTATTGCTTAAAGCTAGCTTACTCTGCAAATTACTGACTTCAAAGTCCTTGATATTGCCACCATTTGAACGCTTCATGCGCTTTTGTTGGACAAGCTGAAACTCTTCCTCGTTGCAGTCTTGTATCATGGGTGTATTAGGATCCTGTTCGCCAAACCAGTAAACATTTTGTGAAGATGGAAGTAAACATAAGGATGCTTCATTATTGTCCTTAATGCCATTTTGACCAGAGCTCTCCGAAGTAGAAGCAACAGGAACATTATTTTCAAAATCCGAAATGGGGATGCTAGTATGATGGATGTTGTCCGGAGGTTTTTTGTGAAGCACAGCCCCTGTGTTCTCATTGTCCATTTTAAAAGTATTTCAATATTTTAAATTAAAAGAATTTTTCTTTTTTCAATTTTTGAAATTTTTTCAATTTATTTGATTTTACTTTTTATTATTTCTCAATGAAAACACGACCCCACTAAAAATACAATCGAGGTTTCCGTCGGAAATTCGAAATTTTCCGTCGAAAAAAATACAATCACTTTTTACGACGGAAAAGATTTTTCTGTCAAATTCACTCACTTAAATTTTGAATGTGAGATTGTGAAAAAATAAAAAAATTAAACTTTTTGAACAAAAAATAAAAACAATAAGCATATAAGAGCAGCACGGAAAATAAATTCATTTATTTTGCTTGATTTGCGCGAGTTGTGTCTCAATTAATTCTTTTTCCAGTGCAAACTTCTTCAAACTAAGTCTTTCCATAAAACTGTTGTGCATTTTTTTTCTTGCAAGTATTCCTTTAGTGCTTCGGCTATACGTCGCGTATAAGATTCAATGAATCCAAAATATATATAATTGGTCTTTAAGTAATTCATTCGTGGACATCCTCTTTCGTTTCCTAGCAAGAGGCTCACTTGCAGCAACTGTATTTTCGTCTTTAAAAATTAGAAATGTTGATACAAAATCTTACAATGTTTTGAAACATCTTACCATCACTTTCAGCATTCTCCTCTTTTGAAACAGCGTGCTGCGTAGATGTTGAAGGTGTTGTGGAGCCACTTCCGCCATTTCCAAAACTTCTTCCCTTTTTCAATCCCTCTTTTTTTTAATCCCTTTCCTTGTTTGGAAAGGTGTGTTTTATGTGTGTCCTAATTTTTTTCCTAATTCATGTCATAGTCCTTTTCCGGTGGTGATGGTGGTGTTGTTATTGTTGTTGTTATTGTTGTTGTTGTTGTTGCTGTTGTTGTTGTTGTTGTTGTTGTTGTTGTTGTTGTTGTTGTTGTTGTTGTTGTTGTTGTTGATGATGCGGCTGTCGTCGTTTTTGTTGTTGTTGTTGTTGTTGTTGTTGTTGATGGTGTTGTTGCTTTTTTTTTATTTGTTGTGACAATCAGCTGTGTTTTGTTTTGAAAAATAAACTACCACGGGTGTTTTTCATTTTCATTGGATTCTGATATCATCACAAAAATAAATAAGTTTTCTTCGATTATTTCAAATATAATATGATAGTTTTACCACAAATATGTTCTTTTTAATGTTACACAGCTAATTTGCGTTTCAATATTCACTTATGAAAGCAAAACTTATACATTTATTTCTTCAAAAAGTCCCATATGTCCTATTTCTTAGAACACTCCATTGTGAATACTTTTCACTCACTTCGAAAATATGAAAACGAACATCGAAATTGAGAGGAACAATGTTGTCGTGTTATTTAACTTTATCCCTTCCCGACGGAAATCTCGATTGAAATTTTTATCACGTCGGGAGGAAAGCTTCCCGACGAGCGGAAAATCCGACAGTATCGCGATTGGGCCCATAATTATTGGGCGATTTGACCAAGAAACTAATGGGAAAAGTTATTTAAAATTATTTTTTACTTTGTAGTGATTTTGAAGTCGGTTTTTTTTTTTTTTTTTTTGTTAAAAAGTTTTTATTTCACTTTATACAACGATATAACACATATCCAATTTGTTAAGTTTCGGGACTGAAAAGTTTAAATACAAAAATTTAAAAATGATATAAATAAAAATCTTATTTTTTAAACATCTCCAGGAACTATCTAAGAAAAAATGACCCAGAGATACCAAAACATTACAAAAGTTTTTAAGTCTTTATATATATTGAAAACAAATTTGAGCTTCAGGCCAAGTATGTTGATAACAAGATCTTGCCAATTTCTCAATTCGTTTCTGAGTCATACACTCAAATACCTCTTTGAACACTACCACAGCAACAACAGCTCCACCTACCGGGTCAAACTTTAAACTTAAACCATCTACAGACCCAGCTGCACACACACACACCAAATATCATCAAAATCGGTCCAGACGTTTAGGAGGAGTTCAGTGGCAGAGCCATGTACAGAAGAGTTTTATATGTAAATATATGAAATTTTCAGTAAAAAAGTAAGAAATTTGTAGGCATTTTTTAAAAATTCGTTAAAAATAGCAATTGTTGGAATCCCAAGCTAAAATTTTGTATAAGCTTGTATAAGAATTAATGTATTATAACGGCACTATGCTCAAAAGGTGAAAAATTTACTGCGATCAACGTGAAAAATGTGACAAAACTTCAGGCTAAAAAAATTTAAAAAAAATTCATTAAAAGAGTCCAAAAAAGTACACCACAAGAACGACTCATTCAAGGTCTTTAAGATATACCTCGGATTTTTTTCTGTACGACTTACGGTTTCGAAGCTACAGCTGTTTGAATACATGCACTTATTGTATTTTTTACGATATTTTACAAAGTTTAAAAAAATCTGAATATGGAATCATCGATATACAAATTAGAACAGAATTTTTAAAGCAAAAATATAGTTGTTGACGGAAATTGAATTGTGTTTTTCGGCTATAAACAGCACTTGTCAATAGAACCAGTGTTTTTATTTTAATTTAAATTTTTTTCAATCAAAAATATTTTTGTCTACTATCAAAGCAACTCCATAAATTAGATTGATAATACTCACATTTCTGTATTGACAAAATTTATTTATTGACTTTTACTAACAATATTCTTGGTGTAGTACCAATTTTTGACAACTATGAGGTCAAGTCACATACACAATACGTGATTGCATAAAAAATTGAAGAATAAGCATACAAAAGACACACCAGGCACCTTCTCACGATAGCGTTAAAGGAACAATGTGAGCGAAAATTGAAGGCGTTACTTCTCAAGCCCACTGATAATGCGGTGATGTCCTGCTACGGGGAAACTGTAATGGACAGTGGAGAACGACAGTGGTGTCAAACTATGGGTCTAATTAAAGCTTTGAATATACTTATTATCCCCAAATAACCTCTGGGTGCAGCAACGCGCACCGGATGTCGCTATTTTTTTATATTTTACTATTGTACTGTAACCAGTACCAGGTTATAAGTTGTGCATGTAAAATTTGAATGAGTATACTTTACCTTCGATTCTTTCTTTCTAATAATCCTTGAATTTAATAATATTAATATCCCGAAATAAGAATTTAATGAGTTAGCAATGATTTAAGGCAAATAAAATTAGTAACTTGATATAAAGTAATCTGTTTATATGTCACTAATTTATAAGTTAGATGCTAAATTTACATTATATTCTGATAACCTTTCATACACCTTACTTGCTATTGTACCAGTACCAGTCTAATAAGTTGTGCATGCAATAATGAATATATTCTCTCTATCAACTCGTATTTCTTTCTGATGATCCTTGACATTTAATGCTTACCTCCCACCAAAACAACAAAAAAATCACGTAACTTGTAACTAGTAAAACTGGTTTTTGTTATATTAATTTCTACAGGGTAGTGCATTAAATGACGAAAGTAGTAAAGCAGCACACTGATGTTATTTAGACGAATTTCGCTTCTTTTACGGGGTTTTGAAACCATAAAAGCGCAAGAGAGTGTTAAGTTTTTGGCGGGACTTTTACTGTGCCAAAATTTTGAAAGATTAAAATTCTTTTAAAGAAGTGATTAGTATCAGTTTATCTGTAATCTTGCAAAATTTTGAATTTTCGTTAGTAATAAAGAGATGTAAATATATGTATACTTGCTGGAGGATTCAAACTTATCCAACGAATTAAGGTACGGCAAAGCTATTTATTCTATAGTAAAAACAAACTGCACTTTTTTTAAGAAGTGTATTGCTAAACTTCTTGGAAAATTTTCGATTAATGCTTCATTTTTCAAAACTCTGGAGTTTCTGGATCCAAAGATTGCTTTGCATTTAGAAAGAAGAATATATTTAAAGGATCCACTCTCAAGTTTTACGAAGGTAAATAAATATTCTTTAAAAAATTAATGGAACGACTTGCAATGTTTGTTTAATGATCAAAGGAACTAAAATTTTTGGAAAGCTGTTGCAACCAAAGAAGCTTTTAATAAAGAACAGTTGTTTCCGAATTTAACAATTTTGTCCCACTCCAACGCTGATTTCGAAACAATATTTTCAATGGTTACATATCTAATAACAAAAAAAGAAGTAGGCTTATAGTAAGCACTTAAAATGCAATTTGTGTAATAAAATCCTCATTTAGAAACAAAAATATATATGCAGTTTCTTAATTAAATCATGTTACATTCACTCCCTATCAAAATCTCCAAAACTATTATTTACCTCTTGGTATAATTATAGAGGTAAACTCGCTAGCGTACTGCCGCGAATGTCAAAATGAAGTTGACAACTCATATAAAATCTCGAAGCTATGAGAATGACAAGAGAAAGCAAGAATTGGCGAAATGTAAACGAAGTTAAACAGTTGAAGCTGTCTTGTTGTATTAATTAAAAATTGTAATAAATGGTTATTTTTCGTGTTTTTATTGATATTAAACTAATTTAAAATTGTTTCCAGCCTAACATCATTGAAAATTAAACACAAAAATTATTAACTGCAAGCAGGGAGCACAACTAAACAACAACAAAAGTACAGCAGTAAGTACACAGCTGATTCTGACAATATCGGCAGTAATGACAAAAGAGAGCACAATCAGCGCTGCGACTACCTCTATTATTATACTATGATTTACCTCATTTAGGGTCCAAACTTTATTCAGCTTCATTCATTTCTAAATTATAATAAATAAAATATTATGTGTACCTTGTTATTAGCGGTATTCACGATCTGGAGTTTTTGGAGTATTTTTAGTAAATTAAAAAGAATTTGCTACAGATTGTGAGCACTCCTATAGTTTTTCTTGACATGCAGTGCTGCCATAGAACGCCAAGTCAGCTGTTTTTCAAATACACAAATACTATTGTAAATTTAGTATTTATAGTATTTGGAAAAAGTTCATGTTTTGTTTCTGTAAAACTGTCAAATTTACTACAAATATCAAACTTATCAAAAATATAGAATACAAGACCATAAACTCCAGATCGTGAATACCGCTATTGTATCATGCTCACCATGAATCGAAACTGTCAAAATCAATACAAATTTTCCCTCTTCGTTGTTCTTTGTTAGCATAAAAAAAAAATAAAGAAGGGTGTCTCGCTCTGAGACGAAACTGTCAAAATTAAGACAAGAGAAAAAATATTTGTATTGATTTTGGCAGTCTCGACTCAGTGGAAGGATTTTCGAGACATGTTTGATATAAGGCCTGTTTCCGTACTCACTTGAGGTAAAGTTCGTATAATGCAGAGTAATTTGGCTATCTGTCAAAATGAGAAAATTTGCAAAAAGTACGGAAAATACTTCAAGTAAGTTTCAAGCACAACAGCTGTGAAAATTGAAATTAAAATTAAATATAAAATGAACAGCTGTATTCATAAAAATATTTTAAAAAATCTTTAAAACGTTTAATAGTTAAAAAGCTTATCAATGTTAAAAAATCTTTTAAAATTTTGTTATTCATAAACATGTTGTAGCTGCTGTGTTAAAATAGGGACACTTTCGATTTGAAGTGGGAAGAGTGTAAATAATGGTTTGTGTATTTGATAAATTCAATGAGTTTTTATTTATTTGGCACAATTTTGATAGTCAAACATCAAAAATTTTTTAAAATACCCTCTGCACTGAAGAAATTGTCATTTATTATCTTTTTTCATAAAAATTTTTCAAATATTTTGACAAATTATCCTGTTGACGTGACGAAGTTACGTTGTACTGCTCTAGTTTCCAAAAAAGTTGAAAAATGAATATTTTAAAAATTCATCTGCGTTTCATTGAATTGTTACTCGCTGGGTATAAGAGCTATGATTAAAAAATAGTATGACAATAAAGGTTAATTCTTTGACTATATTAAAAAAACAAAAAAAAAATTTAATACGGCATAGGGACGTAGTGGGAGATGCGTAAGCAACGCAACTGAAAATTTGTTACATGTAATTATTACTTGCTGAGTATTAGTGCTAGGATTAAAAATACGATACGCCAATAAAGGCGTACTGGAAGCCCTCACAACAAAATTAGACAAAAAATTTCTGACATCATGGGGACGCTGAGAGAGCCGCTCAAAGATCGATAACGCAACATTCATGCAGCGGCGTTGCATTGAATTTTTACTCAATGAGTATATAACCAACGATAAAAGTTTAAAAAGGAAAATAAAGTTTTTATACATGGCTTTACGACAAAATAAAAACAAAAATTCCGGCGTCGGCAGGTCGTGAATATAGCAGCTTATGTAACAGAAATGTAATATCGTTGCATGGAATTATTACACACTCAGGAGGAGTGCTACAGTAAATTTTGTTTTACGACAGCAGGGATGTGTTATTACGCTTCACAACTGAATTACAAAAAAAAATTTTGTTGTCATGATTTCAGGGATGCAATCACATAATGCAGTAAAAATGCTACAGCCATGAAAAAACGTTGCATGGAGTTTTAACTCTGTGACTACTGGTGCAACGGTAAATTTAAAAAAATTTGACGGCGTGTCAAAAACCCTCAGGGAACCGCCTAATGTGACGCATATGCATCACTTTTGCTGGATTAATTGAAATTAGAGCACAACCAATGGGGAAGCAAAAAAAAGCTAAACGAAAAGCACCAACTCCAAGTCCAACAACAACTCCAACACCAACACCAACACCAACACCAACACCAACACCAATACCAACACTAACACCAACACCAACACCAACACCAACACCAACACCAACTCCAACTCCAACACCAACACCAACATCAACATCAACATCAACATCAACATTAACAACAACAGCAAGAAACTTCGTCACGTCAAAACCTACGGGTGTGTCCACGGCACAGCCAACTCTTTTTTTTTTTTATTTTATTTTTTTTTTTTTTATATATATTTTGAATTTTTTGGACATATTTTTGAAATGTTTGAAATATTTTTAATAATTTTAATTTTTTTGACAATAATTGTACTCAAATGAGAGTAAATAATTTAAAAATGCTTTACGAAAGGTTTATAGCACGTTTCGGCCATTTTTAAAAACCCTTATTTATAATCTTTATATCGTCTTATCTTATAATCTCTTCTCAAAATTTTTTGACATTTCGTTTGTTTTTGATATATTTTGAAATAATTTGATATATTTTGACAATATATGTGTTCAAATGAAAAAAAAAAATTAAAAATGCTTTATCGAGGGTTTATTGGAGGTTTCCACCATTTTTAAAATTCTCTCATTTTTAAAGCATTTAAAAGAGATTTTTAACGTTATTGAACGTTTATGAATATAGCCTTAAAAAAATTGTGATAAAACTATTGTGGTTAATAAATCATTCTCAATATTCAAAAATACGTACATATTTAAAAGAATTGCTACCAGTATATTTAAAGAATCACTAATGAACCATTTGCATAAATTTTGCTTATTGTAACTTTATTTTTATAAATTCAAATAATTAAAATTATTAAAAATATTGTAAACATGTCGAAAATATGTCCAAAAAATTCAAAATATATAAAAAAATTAAACAAAAATAGAATAGAAACAAGCATGGGCTGAAACAATTTTAAATTAGTTTAATATCAATAAAAAACACGAAAAATAACCATTTACTACAATTTTAAATTAATGCAACAAGACAGCTTCAACCGTTTAACTTCGTTTACATTTTGCCAATTCTTGCTTTCTCTTGTCATTCTCATAGCTTCGAGATTTTATATGAGTTGTCAACTTCGTTTTGACATTCGCGGCAGTACGCTCTCATCTAGCGAGTTTACCTCTATTATTATACCATGGAAACAAGAATATTTGTCAAAACGTTTTTAAATATTTACAAAAAAAGATAATAAAATGACAATTTCTTTAGTGTAGAGGGTAGCAAGGTATATTAAGGAAGGTAGAGTTAGTAGTTGAAATTCTCTCTTGTGGTGGGTACAGCACCTGTCAAAATCGGCTATTGAACGAATAAAAGCAAAACAAATAACAAAATTTTCCAATTAGACTTGTGTTGTTGATGAAAATTATTTAAGCGATTTAATGCCCAGAAGTTGTACAGTTTGTAAGAAGCCTTTTCAAAAAGAAAATGTCTCTTCTTTTAGTGTGCCTCTTAATGAAGCAAGACGCAAATAGCTGGAACGTTGCTTGTTCCACAACATTTTCCCAATCAGCGTGGGTCTGCGAAAAGCATTTTTATAAAACGGATTTTTTAAATCCTCCGGGGAATAATTGCGGTCCACTCCGGTTGCAGCCAGGAGCAGTGCCTTCCTTAGTGTTATTTTACCTTCACGATAAATACTAAAAATAAACATTCAGCACGCACAGAAATGAAAACTATGAATTTTAACACATTTGACAGTTTTCTATTCACTGTTTTTGTTTGACAGCTACTGTACCCGCCACTCCGAGACAGACTACCTTGTTGAATATACCTTGGAGGGTAGCTTCAAAAAACTTTTGATGTTTGAATATCAAAATGTTCACGAAATTGTGACAAATAAATAAAAAGACCTTGAATTTATCTAATACACAAACCATTATTTACACTCTTCCCACTTCAAATCGAAAATGTTCTAATTTTAACTACAAAGCAAACATTAAAAAGCGTTTTAACTATTGAACTTTTTTAAGGCATTTAAAAATTTTTTTACAGGGAAACGGTAAGAGATAATGAAACATTTTAAAAAATTATTTATAAAAAATTTTTTATTAATTTTTAACATTTTTTATGTATGAAACTTTAATAACTCTTGAAACTTCATTTTTATACCTGGTTACCATCGTTACTCAAAATAACCATGTCCGATAACCTCAAAATTTTAACCGCATACTTTCCATGTGAACTAAAATGTTGCAAACATTTTTATTGTTTTTATATTTTTTTGCACAAAATTCAGAAAAAACTTGAGTTTTTCACGATTTTTTTTTTCAAATCTTCAGAAATTTTTTGTGTTTTTTTGCCAAATTTAAACATTTTAGTTCACACGATAACCATACTTACTTTACTTATCTGGCGCTTACAACCGTTGGTCGGTTTTGGCCTCGTATAAGAAATTGCGCCAGTCATTTTTGTTTTGCGCTTGCTGGTGCCAGTTGGAAACACCAACTGTAGTCAGGTTATCCAACACCAAGGTTGCACAAGTACGAACTTTTGTACCATTTTGGATACTTTTTTATTATTTAAATACGAAGTACTAATCTTTTCGTACTAGTACAATTTTATTTCCATCCTTCCCTTATGAATTTTGTTCTTGGTGTTGCCAAACATCTTTAGATTTACTTTCTTTATAGTTATATGGCAGCACTCCAATAGCTATTCCAAGATTGTTTACGTATGGGATACAGAAAATACACAAGGAATACCATTTCAATGAGGAAAGTACGAGGAATACCAAATATAAAGGAATACGAAATATGGAACGTACTTGGTACCATCCAGTTTATATGAAATTTTCATACAAATCTAATGGTACCAAGTAGGTACTATTTCGTTCTTCCTTTATATTTGGTATTCCTCATACTTTACTCTTTGCATCGTATTCGTTATAAGTTTGTTTACAAATAATATTAAAACAGAGTGAAAGAATGAAATGATGTTGCCATGCCAATGATGATGTTTAAATAAATAATAAGAATTTTTCATACGATGCAACATTTTTGTTGTAAACGTTGTTATTTGAAAGCTTTAATTGTGGAAAGTTAATAAAATGCAAAAGCAAATAAATCCAAATAAAGTAAATGTTGAAAACATTAAAATATATAATATTTGTTTTTGCCACAGTCAAATTAAATAAAAATCAAGGAAAATTTTATATCAAGCTGGCAGTCAAATTCGAAAGTGTGTAAGTTAAAAAGTGTAAGTGTATTGCAACTTGAGAGGCAGAACTTGACCGCATTACCCCCGTGTAACTCAGTTTATGGGGGAATTGAGACGGATCCCTTTGCTTTTCTTTTTGTCACTGGATGTGACCGTTGAAAATTATATCTTGCCAAACATATTTTTTACTGACAGGTAAATGCAATCATGGACTTTAAATACTTTATTGAATACATATTAAAATATTTAAAATATAAATAAATAAAATATATTAATACTTTATGACAACACAAAGTTTTTATTTCACTGAATATGCATGGTCAAAATGTCAATCCATATAGTTACATAATAATGTACGATTATATAATATAAATACATTAATTTAGTTTTTTTTTCTAAAGTCATACCTTGTTAGAAAATCGCTACTTTTTTATAAATGTGGCACCACGTTTTATTTTTTAATGCGGTTTTTTATTTTTGGTGGCAACATTTATTATTTCAATAGTACTTTTTTATTTTTCTCCGATGCAACCTTGTCCAACACTTGATCTTTCCAACCAAGATATGGGCGTCCTCTTCTGCGTTGAGTATAACCGGGTACCGAATCGAATATTTTTTTCGCTGGAGCGTCGTTTTCCATTCGCTCAAAATAACCTTGCCAACAGAGACGCTCGATTTTAATGCGCTTAACTAGATCGATGTCAGAGTACAGCTCATAGAGCTCGTGGTTCCATCGAATTTAGTACTCGCCATTGACGCAGATTGGACCGAAGATGAAGGATCTTTCTCTCGAAGACTTCTCCCAAAGTCTTTTCATCAAAACTGCTCAACGTCCAGGTTTGTGCTGCATATAATAGGACGGGCATGATTAGTGACTTATAGAGCGTGAGTTTTGTTCGTCGAGAGAGGGCTCTGCTTCTCAATTGCCTACTTAGCCCAAAGTAACACCTGTTGGCAAGAGTTATCCTTCGTTTTATCTCAATACTAACATCGTTGAAAGAGTTTATACTGGAACCCAGGTAGACGAAGTCCTTAACAACCTCTAAGAAGATGTCAACAGTGACGTGGTTTTTCGTCTTATCTGCGTTCACTGACCCATTCGACTCGACTCTTTCGCTAATCTGAAGAATGCTGCCATTGATATCGATATCATCAGCATACACCAGCAGCGTAATACTTTTTAGAATATCGGGCCACTGCGTCTTAAAACAGCAGCTCCGATGATCTTTTCCATCATAAGGTCATCAAAAAGTCGCATGATAAGGAATCACCTTGTCTGAAACCTCGTTTGGTATCGAATGGAGGAGTGAGATCCTTCCCGATTTTAACTGTGCTGCTGGTGTTGCTCAGTGTCATTCTGCTAAGACGGATGAGCTTTGCAGGAATACCAAATTCAGATATGGTGGAATATAGATGATTCCTTATTGGACTGTCGAAGGCGACTTCGTAATCGACAAAAAGATGGTGTGTGTCGATTTATTTCTCTAGGTTCTCCAAGATTTGTCGTAGCGTAAATATCTGGTCTGTGGTGGATTTAACAGGTCTGAAGCCACACTGATAAGGTCCAATCAGCTGGCTTACGATGGGCTTCAGTCTTTCACATAATACGCTCGACAGGACCTTATATGCGATATTAAGAAGGCTTATCCCACGGTAAATGGTGCAAGTGGTGGGATTGCCTTTCTTGTAGACTGGGCAGAGCACACTGAGGTTTCAATCGTTTGGAATGCAGTATTCCGATTATATTGCATAGAAGCTCGTGAATGCATTTAAATAGAGCTTCGCCTCCATTCTTGAAGAGCTCAGCAGGTAAGCCATCGGCTCCTGCGGCTTTGTTGTTTTTAAGCCGAGCTATAGCTCTCAAGACTTCACTATAGTCGGGCAGCGGAACTTCAACGCTGTCGTCCACAATTGGGGTTTCCGGGATATCATCTCTATTGGCGGAATTGTTGTCGTCGTCGCCATTCAGAAGCCTAGAGCAGTGTTCCCTCCACATCATTAGTGTACTCTGGATATCTGTCACTAGATTCCCATTTTCATCCTTGTAGGAAGAGGCCCCGGTCTTGAAACCATCGGCCAGGCGCCTTATTTTTTAAAAAATTTTCGGACCTCTTTCCTGTCACCATGCATCTCAATTTTCTCGCACTCACGCTTTTTCGCTTCCCTTTTCTTTCGCCTGAGCGAAACCCGACTTTCTTCTCTCCTCTTCTCTTTGTATCGCAGGGTGGCTTTGTAGGCGGCGTCTTTTCCTGCAGTGGCGTCGCGACACTCCTGGTCGTGCCAATGGTTTCGGGGAGGGCGATGATAGCCAATCACCTCTTCGGCAGCCGTACGCAAAGAGTGGGAAGTATGATTCCACTGTGCGCATATATCGTCGATCGGAGTGCTTTCTTGAAGCAGGAATGAGAGTCGAGTAGCGAAGTCTTCGGCTGTTTGTTTTGATTGCAGCTTTTCGACATCTAGCTTTCTCTGTGCTGAATTGCGCGCATTCTTGGTTGCGCACAGACGCAACGGATCTTGGCTGCGACAAGGTAATGATCTGAGTCTATATTGGCACCACGGATCGTGCGTACATCTAAAACACTGGAAGAGTGCCTTCCGTCAATCAAAACGTGATCAATTTGGTTGCGTGTCTTTTGATGAGGAGACAGCCAAATGGCTTTATGAATATTGAGATGCTTGAATCTAGTGCTACTAACGACCATGTTTCGCGCTGCGGCAAAGTCAATCAGCCTCATTCCGTTATCGGAGGTATTGTCGTGGAGGCTGAACTTTCCAACTGTTGGACCAAAGATATTTTCTTTTCCCACCTTGGCGTTAAAGTCACCAAGCACGATTTTTATGTCGTGGCGGGGGCTGCGCTCATAGGCCTCTTCAAGGCGCTCGTAGAAGCTGTCTTTGGTATCATCGCCTTTGTCTTCTGTCGGAGCGTGCGCACATATCAGGCTTATATTGAACAATTTTGCCTTGAAAAGGATTATTGCAAGTCGCTCGTTCACAGGTGTGAATCGCAGGACATGATGCCGTAGTCTCTTTCCAACCACGAATCCGCATCCAAACTCGTGCTTCTCCGCATGGCCGCTGTAGTAGATATCGCAGGATCCCTGCCGTGCGCAACCCTGTGCCTTCCATCGCATTTCTTGGATTGCAGTGATATCAGCCTTGTATCATTCTAAGATATCTATCAATTGGATAGAGGCACCATCCCAATTAAGGGTTCGGACGTTACAAGTGCACACGATAACCATACTTATATTATTTGGGAATTTTTTTTTTCTAGGTGCTGCCAAACTTTAGTTACCGCCTTATGGTAACCGTCAGCTCTTTCCGATATCCACTCGTCAACTTCAAATTATAGTTTCATACATAAAAAAATGTTAAAAATTAAAAAAAATGTTTTGTAAATAAGTTTTTAGTGTATTTATTCACCGTAAAAATTTTCAATTATCTCTTACCGTTTTCCTGTGAAAAAATTTAAATATTTCACTCGAATACCGAGCGCGCCAAGTAGGAAAATGTGGCTATTTTAAAATAATTCAATAATTTTATGAATACGGCTGAAATAATTTACGAGTAAATATTTTCAGTACAACGAGAGAACAAGTGTTTTTTTTTTAATGAATTAAATATTAGCATTTATAAGAGTTAGAACTTTCAGAGTTTTTGGGTTACTCTACTGCTTAAGAGTAAAGCAAACCTAATATATAATTGTAATGACTCTCCAGGCTGAATAATCCAACTAAAATTTGTGGACACAATGAATCGGTGATAATTTCTTAGGATTTTAAATTATTTTGGATTTCATAATTTGGAAATTAATCCAAAATTTAAATTTAAGACTTGCTTTTATTAAATGTTACTGCTTCGAATACATCACCCTGTAATGTCCTTAATAATTGAGTTACCTTTCTACCATAACAGAAACTCTGGATGATGTATGTATATGTAACGTACAATACGATTTACAAGCAACCATTGAACCGCATGTCTCTGACCTCGCATCTACCGTTCAAGGTATACCATCCAACATTTATGCCTTTACCTCTCGCTGGTGAGGGACGGAACGAATTCGAATCATTGTTCATTCCATTTAATGTTTATGACTAGTTTCAATGATAACAACAAGAACAACAACAACAACAAAAACAACAAAAACAACAAAAACAATAAAAAATAACAACAGAGCAACAACGTCAGCGATAAGAACAGCAAAAATTAACGAATTCATCTGGGTATGGGTGTATTTCACTGGTTATTCACCTTCTACACCTCGTCTCTCTGATATTTATTTTTTGCAATTTTGAGCCTCCAATATAGATTATTTTGTTTGTTCCGATAACGCTTGCCATCTATAGCTACTGCATATAACCACTTCACCACTCTACATCTGGTGTAGACGAGCATGCATAGTACGTTGGACCTTTGAGCTCATGACATTGGTGCAGAGTTTGTTCGCTTCACAACTTTTACGGTCTTGCTTTATTTCTACCCTCTTGCTTCCGCAGTTTAAGCTATGGTTTATTTTATTATGAAGTTCACCGTTTTGCGTTTTGTTTGCTTTCCGTTTTCTTAACTTCATTCGCTGCAGCAACATAATTGAACTTGAAAATATCTGTCTACCTATCTGTCTGTGCTGTTTGCTGCTCGCAGCTTTTAAAGGTTTGAAGTGGTGTACAAGTAAGGGCAAGCAGTCACGCACAGCTGTATTGGTCACACTATAATGCTCCTATTGGGCCCGCATGCGTGTTTCGATTAAGACTTTGGCTGAATCAACCAGTTTTATGAAGTCGTTTGTACACAAATTTTACAATATTTAGCGACTATTCAGTTATACAATGACGAGAGTCTCGGTGAGCTTTGACTGGCTGATATACTTCCTAGTTGTGCCCTGTTGCTTACTAAAATTATTTCGAATGTTCAAAAAAGCTGCAAAGTAATGGTTGGCCTTTAACTTTTTATTTCAATACTTAATTGTAATTCACATTGGTTCAATTTATACCATTTTTTGCCAAAACTTTTTATTAAAGTTGACTTAAAAAAAGTAAAAATAACTTTTAACTTTTTTTCTAGCTTTTTCTATTACACACTTAAAAGCCTCACATAAAAGTACTCAATAACTTGATAGCAGGGTATGGAAAGCCCGTAAAAAGCTAATTTTGGTACACGCTCGTGTACCTTTTAAAACGTCTCACGCCCACGTACGAGATCCAAATTACAAATGAGACGATTGAAGCTCATGAGTCCAACAAATGAATGGCTAGAATGTAAAGAGGGTGTAGTATAGCTCCTAAAACAATAATAAATAAATAAATAACTGGTCATTTCAGCCCTTGAAAGGACTTTGACCTAGCGCTTCTTATGATCAATTCTGTTGTGCGTGTTATCAAGTTTGTACACAATTGACCGAAAACCGGACCCACAGGGTTAACGCCGACTCCGAACGGCTATGAACGGAATATGTTCTCGTTCTCAAGAAGCTTTACATGGCATTTTGATTACTCTCTGAGGTTTGCCATTGTATGCAGAGAAAATTGTAGGCGGCCGTACAGAAAAATCATTTTAATTCAAATAATTTTCTGTCGTTGCTGGGGTTCGAACCTAGGTCTCCAAAGTTCGTTGACATAGCGGCCACGAACTTTAACCAACTACGCCACGGACGCCACTAAAATTTCTAATATACATATATTATATATACATTGTTGACTTTTTCATATATTTTATGCATTCTATGAACTAAAAATTTTAGGTTTTTGCAAAATTCAAGTCTTTTAAAATATTATAAAAAATACTGTTTTTTTGGGATCAGGGTATATGTTTTTTTTATAAACTTAATTAAAAAAAAAAAAACAGATTAACGTTTTGGATTCACTTTTTGTGATCGTGAATCGTACATAAGCTGATTAAACTTTTTTAAATGTTTATCGGTTACTACAAAATTTATATCTTTAAGAAATGCTTTTGTATGAAGTATACCTCTGATGACTTCTGTAATCGTAAAAATAATAAGTGGTCCAAAACAAGTTCGTAGTAATAGCTTTGAACTCGAAGAAGATATCAAAAGAACTATAAATAAGAAAATTATTTTTTGAGGTCTTTTCTTTTTTATTAAATCAATATTTTAAAAAAGTAATTTGGTCAAGAAAAAGCAAAATATTAATATCAAATTTTTTTATTGTAAAAAAAATTGTTCCAGAACTTTTTGAGAAGTTGTAATACTTAATGGACTTTTTAAGAATTTTAAGCGGAAATTTAATTGCTTTTTCTACGGGAACTACTCGACCCGTTTTGTTATATTTTTCAAATATTATGGGTGTTTCAGGAAAGCAAGGCAAATTGCTTATATACAGTGTTGCGCAAAACAATAGCAACAAAATCAGTGCGCTGCTACAAAATCGTGTATCTTTTTTAATATTGGGAATACACAAAAATTATTATAGGAACCAAAGAATATATTCATACATCATATAAAAAACAAATCATATTCAAATTTGGTTTTGTTTTTTTTTTATTAAATTTAAAATGAATGTGACTACATTAAATTTGTCCGAGTGCAAAACAAAAGCAACATAATTAATATTTGGTGTAAGACCCATTATTCTTGACCATTATTCTTAGAACTCGTTAGCCTCATATACATAAATATAGGCCACTATCGAGCGGCATTCACGATAAAGACACTTAACAAGATAAATTGAAAAAAGTTTTGTTCAGAACGGTATTTGATAAAAATTTGTGTGCACCGAAAAGTATGCAATATTTTTAAATTCCTGCTGAAAAATTTACCTACTGTGAAGTGCCTATAAACATTAAAGAGATGTAAAGAGATGGAGATTGGTTATGTAGGGAAAAAGATAAAATAAGTAGTATTAACCCATTTACTACTTTCGATTTTTCGGAACACTCAATAGCTTTGATAACAAAAAATTATTTTCCGTGGTAAAAAATGCATTAACCCTGCAGTAGTCGCGTACCTAAATGTGACGAGAGTGGTCGCGCGGATTACATATGTAATCCTTTTTTTAAAGTTTAAAATAAGAGATACCAATTTGAAAATCGGTGATCACTAAATTTAAATATCAAAGCTTATGTGTTAAATAGCAAGTTTGTACATTAATTTTTGTCGAATTAATGAAGGTTTATCTTCTTTGATGACGTCACTTTGTATGGAGGATGGGCGTTTATTTTAAAAAATATCAAAAGTTGAGTACGTGTTTGGAATCAAACTTATGTCCAAAATTAGAAGATTTTTGATAAATTTTTTTGGTATTTTAAAATTGTGACAAACTCAATAGACGTTAAGATCAGTTTGTCATAATATATTTATTCAATATTAAGTATATAAAAGTTTTACAGTATTGTAAGAACCTCGCACAAACGCTTATAAAAGAACAGTGAGTAGGTGTAGAAAATAAGACATGTTCATAACTTAAATAACTGCATTGCTAAACTAAGAGTGATATTCTTACTCTCATTAAAGAGAACACCACATATACCTCCTTCGTAAATTGGTTGTTACCCTATTTAAAATTTATGTGTATATACGTAGTATAAAAAGTTTCAGATTTACTTCAATTGCAACTTGATTTTTTTTTTTTTTTTTTATAAATTGTGAATAGGGAAACAACAAAAAATAATAATCTGATTAATTAAGTTTTCTAACTCGTAAATTATACTTAATAATAGGCTTAATAGGTTCGTTGATTTCAACTTGATTATTTATATTTATATTTTCATTTACAGTTTGGTTTAAATTGCTTTCTTGTAATGGTTTTTCAATAAAAATTTTTTGTAAAGGGTCTTTAATAGTACTTGGCATTATATTTTCATTATTTCTAAAACTTAAAACTATTTGATTTGCATGCCTTTTCCAGACTTTATTGCAATTAGTTTTTATCATATATGTTTGTTTTCCAATTTTTTTACTTATTACCCCTTTTTTCCATGAAATCTTTCCTGGAATGGAATAATCTTTAACAATTACATTATCATTTTCTTTAAAAATACAGTTTTTATAACCTCTGTGATATTTTTTTTTGATTATCTTGTTTTCGTTTTATAATTTTTTTTATTTCTAAATCATCTTTTTTTTCAACTTTTCGATTTGGATTAAGCAAATCGAGTCTGGTTCTTAATTTTCTTTTATTAACCCTTATGTCAACACCCAATCGTTTTTACTTACGTCAACACCCGTACTACCCGGGTAGGTAGTACATTTTGTATGGGAATCTTATAATTTCAACATATATTTTATGATTTCTCCGTTGATATTTGTCCTTGAAATTTGAAAATTTGTCAGTAGATAGGTTATTTTGTTTACTTTCATGTTGCTGAATAGTTTTTAGGTATACGCATTTTTGGTGATTTTTTTTATTGTATGATTGTATTTTTATGTATACTGGTATGGACTCATCAGGCGAAAGAGCCAAAAATCTAGGGGAACGTGTGGTTAGGGACCTGTGTATCGACGCGTTCCGCGATAGTGGACGAACGGTTGTCTCTAACAACTTCTTTACAACAGTGACTCTGGCCAGATCCTTGATGTCAGATGCAGATCTATCGCTATTGGGAACAGTAAATAGAAGACGCCGATTTGTGCCTGAAGAGAGCTGCAAAGCACTTTGTTTGGCTTCAACAACAACGTGGCACTATGCTCTTATGTTGCCAAAAAAAATAAAGTTGTACTTGCGCTGTCTACCAAACACCAAAAGGCAGAAACAAGTCGCACCAAAAAAAAACCAAAAATAATACTAGATTATATTGCGTCCAAGGGAGGCGTCGATACAATGGACCAATGTCTGACGGAATATTCCACAAAAAGGCGCACAAATAGATGCCATTGGCTTTTTTTTATAATATATTGGATGTGGCAGCTTATGCTTCATTCATAATTTATATGGAGAATAATACAAATTTAAAAATTGCCAAAACCACCAATCGCCGAAGACTTTTCCTGCAACAACTAAGCAAACAATTGGTGAGAAAAACAGTGGAAACCAGGGCGGCAAACCAGCAAATTATAAGAAATTTCTCCTCACGGAATGCTATTGAAGGTTTCTTAGGATTTGAGTTGAAGCAATATGCTGAAGAGGTAGAGGATTCCCCAGAACGTGATCATACGGGTAGAATCAATATGCTGAAGGCAATTGTTATTTATGCAAAAAACGTCGGTCCACCAGAAAATGTTGCGATGAATGCAAAAAACCGATTTGTGGACAACATACTAAAAATTTGATAAAATGCACTTCATGCCTTATTAAACAAATATCGAGGTAAAACAAGATAACTAAAGGAAATTGCATTTCGAATGAAAATTCCAAATAAAAATTATAAATTCACCTAAAAAAAAAAACAACAAAGTTTCATAAAAGTTTTTTAATTGAATCAATAAAACAAAAAAAAAAAAAAAGAACTTTGTAAGTAAAAAGAATGCAAGTGTTTTTGTATCATATACTCGATACTCAGACAACTTTACATATGTTTTAAATCTACTTTTAGAAAAGGTTTTTTTTTAGTGCTTTTTACTCAAAATTACGCGTTTTGCTTTTCAAATTGGTGCTTTTTGGCTTGGAATTGTTGGCAACACTGCCCATGACTCATGCACACAAATGGCGGGTAACCAACAAACTATAAAGCAAGATTACTTGTGAAATTAAACCTACTTATTATGTGTTTTTTGTGAACTTTCACACCTTTTCACGGCACAACGCATGCTTATTTAATTATTTATTTTATTTATGTTCGTTTTAATACAATTTATAGCGATAACAATCGCTAATTATTTAATATTTTTATGTTTTTTCACCACCCATTTTCTCTGTTTTGATGGGCAAGAGCTTATGTCAAAAAAGCATGCTCTATCTCGCTTGAAAAATTCTTCACACACGCATAGTATGTGTGAGTAGAATACCACTTCCTTATATATTATTTCTATGGTAAAAATTTACATATAATAGAGGAGAAAATATTTTAAAAATAATATAAAATAATATATGTTATGTTTGAAGCCCTATATCTCGAAATAATTATATCGGAGAGAAAAAGTTAGCCCTATTATGTGATAGGGAATTTTATTACGAAAATTTCAAGTATATATATGTCTAAAGAAAAGTCATAATTCACTAATTTTTTTAACATCAATGCAAAAACCATTTTTTGTTAAAAAAATAGTTTTTTGCAGTTAAATTAAGAAGTGCATACATACAATGATTTGTTTTTTATCACTACGTTAAAAATGGGTCGCTGAATCCGAGTCCGATGTCAGAATTTCAAAATTACGATATTTTAACAATAGGGCTGCCACCTAACAATATATTTTTTTATAGAGTTTTAAACATTATCTATCAGTTTTAGGGGGTCGCTGATTTCGAATCTGATGTCAGATTTTTAAAATTTAAGATGGCTAATAGGGTTGCCAACTATTTTTTTATTATTACGAATTCGGTGCTGGGTCGAACACTAGGTAAAAATGGGTCGCTGAATCCGAATCAGAATTTCAAAATTGTGAAATTTGGCAACCCTATACAGATACCTAGTGTTCGCCCCAGCACCGAATTCGTAAAAATAAAAAAAAATAGGTGGCAACCCTATTTAAATTTTGAAGCCATCTTAAATTTCCACATAATGTTTTCGCATTATTACATTATTGGGTTTCCGAGTAGCCGTGGAGCACAAGTAAAAGCCTATTTAGCTTGATGTAATAATCAATAATTTGTTATTCCTTCCAATTAGCTTAAGAATTCTATTATTTTTTTATTTGCAATACAGTACTGCCGTCATAAAGAAGAGTGCGTAATCTACATATTTCAATATTCTGAGATAAACGACTTACAGTAATTTATCAAAAATTCACTGACTTGGTTTTGGATGGCTATAAATATTTGGATCTTTAGGATAATTAAATCCAGTTTTTTTCAACATTAATAATATTTTACCGATTTTGTTAACAATGCAAAAACTGTGGAACAAACAGTGTAGATCCCGCTTTTTTTATTGTTTTATCACACGTTCAAGGTGGGCAAGGTGGGTGTAGAAAACTGTGTAGTTATTCATCATCCAAATCAAATACTGGAATAGTTGCTTTTATCATTCAAATCGAACAGCAGTTCTCGTCTTGTTAAATTTTTCAAATATTGTGGGCGTTTCAATACAGAGGGTGTGTCAAGTAGACGTGAAAAATTTTGTACAAATTTTATATTTTTAATAAAATAAAGTGCTTTTCTCATCCAAAACGTTTGAGTATATCTCGCAATTTTGTGTTTTTCGTATTTATTGTGCATCAAAAAAATGGGCGTGGCGAATTTCACATAGCCTATAAACAACTGATTAAAATTACGAAACTTTTGGTATCTAAATCGTCCAAATCGGCTTTTTAATGTGTTCATATTGGATCTGAATACAATTATCAGGTTACAGTTAATTGCCATACAATTTGCATAAAAAATACATTGAGGAGGTTCAAGAGACTCGTTCAAAATTAAATTAATGTTCAACAAATTAAAAAAGGGTTACTTTTCATTAGCTGACCAATCTTACGCTCGAAATGTTTTTTAACTTTTTTTTCCAGCACTTAACTTTTTGTTTTGCTTTTTTTAGGTGAAGATTGTGACATTGAACGCATCGATCCCAAGAAAACCGACCCCGAGTACTTCGAATATGAATGCCTTACTGTGGAGGAGGTGGAAAAGTTGCTCAACGAGTCAGTGGAAAAATTGAATACGATACTGCAAATTACGCCTTCACTGGCCAAAGTGCTATTGTTAGAACATCAATGGAATAATCAGGATGTTGTGGATAAATATCGTGAAAATGCCAACGCTTTGCTGGTTGCCGCACGTATAAAGCCCCCTACTGCTAACGCTGCATCGCCTGGTGTCGTGAGTATTAATCAACATAATCTTATCGCAGCTGCGATGACGCCATCAACGAGTGCTGCAGCGGCTGCAGCAGCAGTGGAAAAAGATCTCACTCTGACGTCATCTAGTACTTGTTTAATTAATCAAGCTATAAACGTTGAGACACCTCCTGCTGCAAGTAACTCTGGTGCATATCGCAGTCAAATGTGCCCAGTTTGCGCTACTGCTCAACTTGGTGAAAAGTTCTACAGCTTGTCGTGTGGACACTCTTTCTGTAAGGACTGCTGGTCCATGTTTTTTGAAACACAAATATTTCAGGTAATTAATCTTTATTAACATTATTGTTGTAAATATTTATTTAAAATTAATTCTTTGTTGCAGGGAATTTCAACACAAATTGGTTGCATGGCTCAAATGTGCAATGTTCGTGTTCCGGAAGATCTAGTGCTGACACTCTTAACTCGGCCTGTAATGCGTGACAAGTACCAGCAGTTTGCCTTCAAAGACTATGTGCGATCTCACCCAGAGTTGCGCTATTGTCCTGGCCCAAATTGCCAAATAATCGTGCAATCCCCTGAGATCTCAGCGAAACGTGCCATCTGCAAAGTTTGTCAAACAGTGTTTTGCTTCAGGTGCGGCATGGACTACCATGCTCCAACAGACTGCCAAATTATCAAGAAGTGGTTAACCAAATGCGCAGATGATAGCGAAACTGCGAACTACATCAGCGCCAACACCAAAGACTGTCCTAAATGCCATATCTGCATCGAGAAGAACGGCGGCTGCAACCACATGCAATGCTTCAACTGCAAACATGATTTTTGCTGGATGTGCCTGGGTGATTGGAAAACACATGGGTCCGAGTATTACGAATGTTCGCGCTACAAAGATAATCCCAATATAGCAAACGAATCGGTTCATGTACAAGCACGTGAGGCGCTGAAGAAGTATTTGCATTATTATGAGCGATGGGAAAATCACTCGAAATCTTTGCAGTTGGAGCAACAGACATTGGATCGTTTGCGTCAGCGTGTAAATGAAAAAGTTATGAAGGGACGCGGCACATGGATCGACTGGCAATATTTATTCAATGCTGCAGCTTTGTTGGCTAAGTGTCGCTATACGCTGCAGTATACGTATCCGTATGCTTACTTTATGGATGCTGGCTCAAGAAAAGATCTATTTGAATACCAACAAGTAAGTTTCGAAATATTGGCTTTGTGTTTTACGTTTAAGATTGATATAACGGATATTTCGAGTGTACCTTCTGATCAAAATATGCCCGGAATCATTCGATAAAACGAAAAAGGTTAAATAATTCGGTTCAAGAAATTAATTTTATTTCCTTGAAAATAATCTCCTAGCAAACAATACACATATTCCCACGTTTCTTCTAGTTTTGAAAACATTTTTCATAGGCTTATTTTGGGATCGTCTTTAGCTCCTTCTGCAAATTCTCCTTTATCGCTTCAATCGTCTTCAATATCAAAACGCTTACCGCAAAATGGTAACTTGAGTCGTGGAAATAGGGCAGTTATAAAGAACCATGTCAGTTGAATACGGATCTTGCGAACGGCATGAATGTTGTATTTGATCAAATCGTCGCGTACAAGATGAGATGTCTGAGCTGGTGAGTTGTAGTAGTAAAGAAACCACGAGTTGTTTCTCCACAATATTTGACATGATATTTTGTTAGAAACACTTTTTGTCCAACTAATTTCGAGATTGCGAAATTCGCAGAACACGACAAACACTGATTTGTTAACAAAGCCGACAATTGGCGCTCAAACAGATATTTGTGCACCAGATGACAGTCGTGTCAACCCAGAAAAAAAAGGTTGACAATATCTGAAGCGAGGTTTGTTTGAACTGGAAATTCCGGGTGTTTTCTTATCAGAAGGTATATCATAATTAATTTTTCTATAATAAGCGGATTAGGACATAAGGATAGTTGAGAGTCTAATCACTTGAATTAAAACAAACCGATGTCACGAAATCGAAATCTACAGGAACAAGATCCTTATATGAAATAGTTATGGGCTTAGCATAATTACTATGAGAGTTGATACAGAAAGATCATTTTAAAAGTGCTCCGAATTGGAAGGGTTACTTCTGTATTAATTGATACTGAGATGATACAGAAGAAGCTTTTGTGATTTATGACTTTGTCAGAATGGAGCTCTAAAATTATAAATTAAATTAGACAGTACTTTATTGTTAAATTTTTTTTCGGCGATTAATAGAATTGAAAATAAAAATAGAAAATGGCGGCCGTGGCGTAGTGGGTAGAGTGCGTGACCCATACGCCAGAGAGCTCTGGTTAAATTTCTACCTGACAGAAAGTTTTTCAATTGAATTAATTTTTCTATTCGGCCGTCATCTCTCTGCAGACGATAGCAAACCTCAGAGAGTAAATAATGCCATGTAAAGCTTCTTGAGAACATGCACATTAGCCGTTCGGAGTTGGCATAAAACTAGTAGGTCCAGTACTCGATCAATTGTGTACAAACATTTAATAACACGCACAACACAATTTGATCATAAGAAGTTCGGCCAAAGTCCTTTCCAGGGCTGAAATGGCCAGTAAAAAAAAAAATTTAAAGATATTAATCAACTGTTATTAAAAAATTGCTTCAACATTTCTGAAGCATCATAACAACTTTGCTTACTTTTTATTATACGATAAATTTGAATTCATTGTTTAAATCAATATGCAGTAAACGTTTGAATGAAATGAAACGGTTTCAGTAAAATTTTGTTGACGAAAAGAGCCGATTATATTACTGTAAATTTAGTCCTTAGGAGTATGTGGCAATTGATTTTTAAAATTTTTTTTTATCTATTTATGTATTTCAACTTATAATACAATTTTTATTTTATTCAGGCTCAACTTGAAGCGGAAATTGAAAATCTTTCGTGGAAGATAGAACGTGCTGAAACGACTGATCTGGGTGAATTGGAGAACCAAATGGATATTGCAGAAAAACGTAGGACGACGCTTCTTAAAGATTTTTTCCCACTTGAGGCATCGTAATCAATGATATATTATTTTTATAGAATTAAATATAATTTGGTATCGAATAGATTGCAATTATTTTAATTTAAATTGTAAAGAAAATGGATAACTGCAATTGGACGTATTGCAATTAGGTGCATCATTAGACTTAAGGAAATTTATTTATGTAAATCAAAAAATGTATGTATTTTATATCGAGCTTAAGTGAAATGATGACAAAATGTTTAGAACAACATTATTGATAAAATGTTATGATCTTTTAAGTATTCAATTTAAGCATAGTGTTAACGATGATTTTATGTTATAAGATTTTAAAATAAGACATCAAGATTAGCTTTTTGGAAATTTGCAAGATTATCAGAAAGTCCTGTTATTTTCTGTTTAAATTAAAAAAGCTTTGGTACAAAATTCAAAATTAATTAAAGATTTATTCTTCGATGATAAAACCTTATAAAATATTATAATTCACTTAAGATAAATATGTGTATATTTACACATTGACTGACTTTTAATTCGCAATGTTCATACATACATAACTAAATATAAATATGTATGTGTCAAAAGTATATGTGAAAATGTGTATTAAATTTAAACAAACTGAAAGCAAAATTTGCATGCTTAATACTATACATGAATAAATTATCTATTTATGTCATAGCAAATAATGGCTATATTTAATGTAATTAGCTTCATTAAGATTTGAATGTAATGTTCAAAAATCAATCGCTGTCAATATTTCAATTAAATATTTAAAGCTGTAAACAGTTAAACAATCATAATTGTTCTTTTAAAATTAATCTTGAAGGTAAACCATTAATTATGTATTTAATTCAAAATACTATATAGAACAAAATCTGTTTTAGAAACATTTTACATACTGTGCAAATATAAACGTGACAAATTGAACTGGTAATAATAAAATCGTAAAATCATACTATATCTTAATTATCGGAAAGTATGGTTATTAATTTATTGCGTACTAGCTGACCCGGCATGAGTAATTTTTAATAATTTTTAAATACCAATAATTTTGAATGGTATTTAAACTTAAATTTTAATGACTTTTTAGGGTAGGTATCAAAATAGTTAAGCAACAGTTTAAGCTAAGTATGTAGCTTTGAATTAGCAAAATGATTATTGAAATCGGTTCAGAAGTTCTTAAGTTTACCTCACACGAAGATTTGTAATAAGCCTTTTAGAGAACTTTGAAGTCAAGCAACTTTCCTGAAGTCAAGCAACTTTCCACGTTTCCTTGAAAATTGAGTTCGTACTAAAGTTTTTGATGTTTGACATCCCAAGGTGTGCAGTAATTGACAACAAACTAAAGGAAGTATGGAAGTAGTGTCTTCGGATTAAGGGTTTCAATTCTTTTGCGACAATTAACATCAAAGAATTGAAACTGTAAAAAGATACTATTTATAGTTTCACAATTAATACTCAATTTCAAAACTTATTATTGGAGGACTCAGAAAACGTGAGTATAAATTCCTTTGTGTGAAGTGTGATTATAAATGAGAAGGAGAAATAATTTTATATCTAGCTTGCGCGCGTTAATACGCCTAAAACAAACACATTTATTTACAGTTGTGAAATTGAAGCATTTTTTTATTTTATCTGAATGCTAAGGGATATACATAAATAAAATAAATAAATAACTGGTCATTTTAGCCCTCGAAAGGACTTTGACCGTTTTTTGTTTTTAAAACTCGGTTCTGAATTGTATATGCATCAAAATGTTTGAATAAAAATTGTAAGTTAGTTTTTACCCTATGTGTATGGTGGTGGTTACCACTAAAATTCTCTTTTTCTCACACTTAGTTCTCACAAATTACCACTCTCGCAAAATACCTCAAAATACCACAAAATACCTCAAATTACCAGAAAATACCACAATACCTCAAATTAGCACAAAGTACCACAGAATCCCTCAAATTTTCTTTGAGGTATTGTGGTATTTTGAGATATTTTGAGGTATTTTTTTTCACATGAGAGATTTTTACCCCAATATACCATTTGAATTACCACATCCCACAATCGTTGAAAAATACCATAAGTACTATTTATCGTGCTTTTCTGGCAACATAGGTGGTGGTTTCGCTGAAAAATTGCATTTTCACCATCGCTTAATTTCCCTGGAGAACGGTGAATATAGCCCAGTAGGCAATGGCAGGGCTTTGAAGCGCTACTAGCAGGCCTCCATATGGATTGCATAGCCTTTCCACTTTCATATAAAATCACACTTTCTTTTTTGTATGAAATGGGAAAATTTTGTAGGCCTTCCGCCTCCCTGCTCCTAAAAGACCTGCCAAAAGCACTCTTTTGAGAAGGCATGCATACATTATTTCCTTGACGAGGGGTGTTAGAAGGACTCTTTTATCAGGCCTTATAACACTTTATTTATCATAACCAAAAAAATGCTTCTTTGGCACTCCTCCCAGAAGCACTTTTTTAAATGAGCGCTATAAGGAGTATTCCTTCAGAAGGTGTACTTACATGCAATTTCCGTAAGGACAAGAACTATGATTTTTTAAGAATATAATGCAAGACTTTTTATATGTTTAATGAATATTTTTAATGCACAGTTAAAAATTATTAAAACTAAAAATTAAGTTATAATGCTTATATAAAAAAGAACTGTAGGGGTATTCCTGGACTTGCCCAAGCTCTTCGGTTTTTTGTTCATTTTTTGCAAATAGTAAATTGCACAAACAAACAGCTGTTTTTGACATTTCTCACCACAAAATTGTACAAGTTGTCTTTGAACCAAAGAACTAGAAGATAAGGAAGAGGTGTTTGTCTCACATACAGTGTATGTGTGCTGAACAAAGAACTAAGAGATAAGGAAGTGGTGAAGTTGACCAGAAATGAAGTATTTTACAAATACAATGAAGTTAATTCAAACACATAAACATTCAAACAGGACCGCATTAGGTTATATCGTAAAGAAAGGCGAAAACATTTTGGTGTTCAGACGTATTTTTATTATTTAATTTTTATTGTACTTACACACCACTTATGAGGTATACAATATTAAAATATAAAATTAAATATTTTTCAGTCAAAAATAACAATTAAAATGAGACTTTTATTTTTTCGGTTTAAAGGAAACACTCCTTTTTTTATTGTCTCAGTTTATGTGAATGCGTATTTGAAATCATAGATATTTTACAAAAATGTCAAAAATACGGGACAAATTTTGTCCCGACAAGACACTTAAAAAATTAAGCAAAATACGACCAGCCATTCGGCTCATTAGCATATTTTCGGGTGCAAAAAACGTGTACTGGGTAAGCTAGTATTGAATATAGGATATCACTGTCATATATATATATTTTTGACCGGAAAAAGAAGTCATATTTTAACATATATTTTTGACCGAAAAAATAAGTGATATTTTAACTTCTATTTTTAACAGAAAAATTTATTGCATTTTACATTTTAACTGGTATTTTTGACCGAATAAATAAAAGTAAATAATAAAAAAAAAAAAAAATCGGTAAAAATAACCATTATTTATCGATTTATTTGAAAAAATTTATAACAGTTACGGTCCCTGATTAAAACTTATCTTCAATCGAAAAAAAATTAGGGCCCCATCGCTTGCCACCCTAACGAATGAATGCGCTCATGAAGCTGAACTTGTGTTTTGACAGAAGCTCTTGCACATGACTCATGCACACAAATGGCGGGAAACCAACAAACTATAAAGCAAGATTACCTGTGAAATGAAACCTACTTATTATGTGTTTTTTGTGAACTTTCACAACTTTTCACGGCACAACGCATGCTTATATAATTATTTATTTTATTTATGTTCGTTTTAATACAATTTATAGCGATGACAATCGCTAATTATTTAATATTTTAATGTTTTTTCACCACTCATTTTCTTTGTTTTGATGTGCAAGAGCTTATGTCAAAAAATCATGCTCTATCTCGCTTGAAAAATTCTTCAACACACGCATAGTATGTGTGAGTAGAACACCACTTCCTTTGAACATACTTTTTTGTAAGAACATTGGCATATTTTTAGGGATTTCTCAAATTAAGTTTTGATAACCACAGAAACAAAGTTGAGTTTAGTTGAGTTTCATCCTTCAAAATTGTACTGGAGACCTCAATAGTTTATGTTGCGTTCAGTGGCAAAACTCAACTTTGTACTGGAAACTCAAACTAAACTCAGTGGATTGACTAAACTAAAGTGGAATTGATGTCACGATGGTGGATGTGCCGACAAAAAATGAGAGCACAAAAGTTAACAAAGAAATGTCACACTAAACACAATTCTGCCGACGCATCTCTGTGTGAACAGCTATGGTTAACTTAAAACTAAACTCAAGCTAAACTCTCTCAGCCTTATTCATAAACACATTTTAGAGGCAGCGTAACTTTAAACGGGCTTTAAACAAGAAAACGTTATTCATAAACATTTTTCGCAGTTGTTTAAGAGCTGCGTAACTTAAACGCCGAAATTGGAGTTTAAAGGCTGCGTAAATACAACCATGATTTTGGTTTGTCTTTTCGTTTAATATCAAAGACATGCTCCATATGCGCCCTTTGCAGCATTTTTTATGCGGCGGCCATTGCAAGTCCATAGGAATTCTTAATTTTTGTAGAGATTTTCTTTAGTTCAGACACAAATCTTACAAACATAAGCAGCGAATGAAAAAATGTTACTGAATAACAGAGCTGTAAAAGATCGAATCATTTCGGAATGCACACACTCTTAAATCGTTCAAAAGCTGCATCAACCAGATTGCAACTTATGCTTCTGTAGAGTAAATGAATTACAAATGCACAATTCATCATTCTTTGAAGATAAAAGAATGCACACCCAATGCTTTATAAGGAATGGGACTTATAAAAAATATCAATCCCATTCTTGTAGGCTTAAGAAATACGATGAATGCACTCAGTTTTATCATTCTTTTCAACTCTGAAACACTGGACATTTTATTTACTACCATGAAATACTACTAAATATAAAGCAGCATTTTGCATTTTTGTTGTCATTTGTTTTCGACGGCCGATCTTAGTGACATGCTTTTGTCTTTCCTTTGACATTTTCTGGAATAATAAAGTGCTTATTAACAATAAATATTATGAACAAAATGTATAAAAATTAACTTCTACAATTTGTTGTATATAATACTTTTTCTATACATGATACCAAGCCAATGGCAACCCATCACAGTCATGCCCAACAGTCACACACGCATACACAAATACACACAAAACAACTTCAGCCAACAACAAATCCTTGCGGCTGAAGCCATCGCCGTCTGCATTCACTAAAATTTCAATTCGGCTGCAACTATCGACTCGTTGAAATTTCAATTCAGTGTGCATTCTTTACGTTTTGCAATTCATGACTTGAAAACAATTTTATTCAGCCTAAAGACTTAAGCCTAAAGAGTTCACACTTTGAATGCTACAAAAAAAGAGTTCAGCTTTTGAATTTTTAAACAAGAGAATGAAAACTGAAAATGATTCAATCTTTTACAGCTCTGATGAATAACAATGTTAGCAAGGTTGCATAGAGGCTGCGTTTAGATCGCCTGAACGAACGAAAGAATCCTCGTTTGTTCGCTCGGTGTAAACAGTAAATTAGCGCGAACGAACGAAGATTCTTTCGTTCGGACTGATCGTCCTTCCCTCAATCTTTTTGGGCGAATCCAGTGTTGCGCTGTTTTTTAAAACAGAAAAGTAGCAAAGAGGAATAGCTTAAAAGAAGAAATCACGGAAGGTATATCTATTCATAAAAATATATAAATAAATATAAAAATAAAGAGATATCAACCCTATATTTATTAATGTTCGGCCGAATGCAAAAATTTCCTGTTTAGACCGGCTGAACATACAAGATGGCGGATAATGTTCGTTCGCTATCGATGTTCGTGCAGTGTAAACAGCACGCCGAACGACGTTTTTATCGCAATAAATTGCTTGCGATGAATTTTTCGTTCGTTCAGGCGGTCTAAACGCACATTAAGGTTTGTGTCTGAACTATAGAAAATCTCTACAAAAATCAAGAATTCCTATGGACTTGCAATGGCCGCCGCATAAAAAAATGCTGCAAAGGGCGCAAATGGCGCATGTCTTCGATATTAAACGAAAAGACAAACAAAAATCATGGTTATATTTACGCAGCCTTTAAACTCCAATTTCGGCGTTTAAGTTATGCAGATCTTAAACAACTGCGAAAAATATTTATGAATAACGTTTTCTTGTTTAAAGCCCGTTTAAAGTTACGCTGCCTCTAAAATGTGTTTATGAATAAGGCTGTTACTAAATAAATTTGTTTTCATGATAAGGGATGTTCATACTATAAATTGTTTTGAAGTGAATTCATATAACGAAACTATGCTGCATTACTTATTTTAACAGGTTAGATATACAATATTAATGGTAGGTGTGTAATAAGGTGAAATAAGCTTCCACGCACTAAAAAATATGCACTGAATTTTCGAACTTTCACGATTTTTATCTCCTAAGCCATTCGAGGCCGAAAAAATTTTACTGCCCCAATAGGTTTAGAAGGTACATATACACAAGAAAAAATATTGAGGCATGGGCCCTAAAGTACAATTATGCCGCGCTCTGAAAAGATTTGCACCCCGTGAAGTGATGTTTAGGTTTCTTATATTTCTTATGAGAAATGCATTTTTTTCCGGAATGAAATGAGAGCATTTTTTAATAGCTCACTGCTATCACAGTTTTTCATTACACAACGCATATTTATATAAATTAATTCGATTTATAGTTTATAAAGTTTTAAAAACCAAATACTCTTCAACATCAAACCACTTGTTATAAACGGGTATGGGCACCACTACATATAAAGCTTCTGTGTTGTTTCTGTGTTTGTCTTTTGTCTTTGCTTTGTTGTTGTGTTTTATGTTGTTACATTAGCTTTTGCTCTCAATTGCTCTCAGCTGGCTCCAGAACACTTGTGTATTTTTCTATAAAAACGCAGTGGCTACTTTTGAACTTACTCTCTGTGCTTGTAACTGTTAAAAGAGTAGAAGACCTACCATCGAATTGCTTTCAAAAAAATTAAAAATAATTGGCTACTTAAGTCGCGGTAAACGTAAACGCGGTTTAGTGTAACTACACAATGAATACTATCTATATAATTCAATAATAACGCAAATCAGACTTCAAATTTTAACTTACGCCAAAGTTGTAAGCCCTGGAAAAGTCATGATCATCGTGTACATAACTTGTTGGAAGCGATTCAAGATCATACCGACCACGCACGATAACGAGTCGGAGTATGAAGCATTGCACAAAGATAACAAGATAGGAAACTTGAAAAACATCCGACGAAAAATCAACCCTGAATTTACTCTTTTGTTCTTCTTCTGCTATTTTCTGTTCTGGAACTTCGTTTACAAACAAGGAAATACAATACAATATATGAATTGAGTGTTTGAATATTTAAATTTTTGAGTTGTGTTACAGGAATCTGTTCAACATGCATTTTTTTATTTAAATTTTTATCGCCAAATAAAGAATGCAATTTTTGGCACTTGTATTTGTAAATGGCTTTTTATTTTCACCACGGCCGTTTTTTAAAAGTTCTGTTATATTTCATTCCATCAGAGTTGTCAACTATCATTGTTTTCCTTGAAAATTTGCTTGGTTGGAATAAATATTGCATTGGTACGAACTAGCATTTGTTTTATCTCTAAAATTTATCAAAGTGCATTGCATGTTATTTCTTAAAGTTGAGACTTTGAATCAATTAAGTTTACCAACTTATATATTTTGACTTTTAGTAGACTCAATTGATTTCCTAAAATCATCTTGTAGATTTATAAGAGAAATCTATGCGTAGCTAATAACAAACTTTCCAAATATTTTGATTTTTTGTCTAAACAGGCCGCTGCATTATTTTATCAATATCTTATGTTGGTTTTTTTCTAAATTAAAAGTTATCCTAAGAAAAGATAAATTGGCACTCTACTACTGACAACATAATGGAAAAACTACATTATTCATAAATTCATTTAGCTGATATTATTCACCTTTACATTACATGCACAGACTTTTTACTCTTCGTAAGGAAAGAATTTGCTTTTTATATATAAAATCTTATTGAACATGCAGCTAAAGTGCAAAAATTAATATTTTTATCATATATAACGATAATTAGAGCACTTAACATATTTTTGTTTTCGTTATGAAGCTAATCAAAAACAAACGTGTTGAAAGGGTTAAGTAGCCTAACCCGCATCTGACATATTCACCTCACTACGTGGTGAACGGACTTCTCTCGTAAGTGTTTATATTTTTGGCATTTCAGACTCCCCACAGAAGTTTCCTATCTTATTATCTTTGGAATTGGAGTTAAATTTTGTGTTAAGAATATCGCAACATTTTTTGATGAGTATGACTACGAAGTAGAAACCATATTAATAAGTATATACTCCAGCCAACTCTTTTTGTAACTACTCGCTGCAGAACTCTGCTGCATATAATAGGACGGGCATGATAAGTGACTTATGGAGCGTGAGTTTTGTTCAGAGCAATTGAGGTCTGCTTCTCAATTGCTTACTCAACTCAAAGTAGCACGTGTTGGCAAAAGGTATCCTTCGTTTTATTTCAATACTGACAAAATTTTCTGCCATATTTTCCATTAAAAAATTCATTATCAATGCAAACAGCATCTGCCTTCACCAGGTTATAAACAATATGGTGGTCTTCAGTACAAAAGTTCAAGCTTTTATGATATATATTAATTAATAGCATTTGAATTCAGAATTTTCGAAACAATGAAGTTGAGAGAGCAAAAAGTTTGCATTTTTGTTTATTCGGCCGAGTGCTATTCGGAAAATTTTCACTCGGATGATGAAATTTTGACAGTCTGGTAGAGAATATTTGGCACTTGTGAGGTGAATATGATTGTCAAAAATTCATGTAGCCCCAGGAGCTAGTATAAATTTTGACAAACGGAAAGACAAAAATTCTCTTTTACAAGCAAAAATGGAAAAAATCTTGTGAGAAAATCGTAAAGAAGTTCAAAATTTTCTGTTTCCGGCAACATAGCAACCAAAATTGCTAATTTTCAATATATATATTAACAATTTCGCAAATTAAATTAAATTCTTGTGCTAATGCACTACCAAAATCTAAAACGTCAAAATTTCTAGTTGTCAAAATTTCATCGTCCTTTTGGCACATCAAAAATTACATTTTTATTTCAACAGACAGAAATTATATTCAACTCAGTAAATTCTCTCCTACCACGAGGGAAAAGTATCCGAATAGCCTTCGTAAGAGTCAATTGAAAATGTAACCTGGTCACATTATACAAATCCCGTATATTATGGAGTTCTAACAACCCTGTATAGAATTGGATTTTGACATATCTGTCAGAAAATGGGAAAAAAATTCTGATTCTCTGTACCCAATGCACGATACAATTTAGTCGAATTTTGAAGAAAACTCCAATTCATTAATTAACAATTTTTACTTATTAACTTTTGAGGTTTATTGTGTGTGAAAAACAAAGCAATGCATATGAATAAAACAGATGAAGAAACTTGGTAAGTGCAGATAAAAAAGATACTGAAAATATATACATTTGGCTGTTTCCATAATCGTAATCAAAGAAGTTTGGCCTGCTGGCTTGAGGGGAAAAGTTGAATTATTCCAAAGAAGAACAAGAATTTATTAAATATAAACAATGAAGCAAGTTAAGCCGGTAAATATGTGAGTGACAAATATTAGGTTGGTTAAAAATTATGGAGCTGATGAAGATATCTGTGTGTTTAAGAATATTTCTACATACTATATTATATAGATAACCTCTGATATTGTCACGATTATCTAATGCTTTACCCTTGATGTTATTTCAGATTTCAACTATTACGGTTCCGTAAGTGTTGACTATACCCCGACTATGTCCGCTAATGCTGCTGCTTCTAATCAGTTCCAGCTGCAAACGACGCCAGTATACAGCTGCAGACGCTGCAAAAAGGTATAATTTAATAGAACGTTATTAATGAACGTATTTTCTAATTCTTCCCTTAATTTTCTGTCTTGCCGGGGTTCAAGACTTTCACTACAAAACGTGAACAGAATCTACACAAGCGAGAAAACCACGAACACTCGCAATCTTCATACGAGTGCAAGTTGTGCTCCAAATTCTTCTGTAACAACGGTAACCTGGAACGCCATATGAAGGTTCACAACGATATTAGGCCCTATATGTGCGAGATCTGTCAGAAGGCATTCTCGCAGGCAGTGAACTTGCAAAGGCATTATTCAGTGCACAACGGTGAGCGTCCATATCAGTGTAGCTACTGCCAGAAAGCATTCACACAGCAGAGCAATATGCGGCGCCACGAACTGACACATACTGGCGAAAAGCCGTTCGGCTGCAAACGTTGCAATCGCTATTTTTCACAACGCATAAATCTGAAAAAGCACATAATGGGACATCTAAATACACGGCCATACATGTGTGGCATTTGCCAAAAGTCATTCATCCAGTCGGCTAACTATAAGAAGCACCTTAAGGTGCACGTTAAGGAGGGTAAGTTCGTGGACGAGGCCGCTGCAATGGAAGCAATGTCTGACATTAAACCTAATCCTACGGCCGAACCAGTGTAAGTGTGATTAAATTAAAATTAAAACAATTTAAATATTTGCAATGAACCATACTTTTTTAACCAAGTTAGAATACAGGAAAAAAAGTTCTAAGACTGGATTTATTTACAACTTTTTTTTTTTAAATTTTCCAGTAAAAAATGTTTAGTCTTATATTTTAACTCTTTATTTTTCAAGTTTTTTACATTGAGGTCATATCTTTTCATATCTCTTATGTTAGCATCTGATTTGGAAACAAGTAATTGTAGAATCAATAAAAGGGATTCCTTGGAAAAATATTTTTTCTATAAGCGTAATGTTGGCATTGTCTATTCTATTTGAAATGAGAAATTATAGCAAGCTTACTGTTATAGTTTCTATTCAATTGTTTTGCTGATATTTTAAAATTATGTTTTCTATTAAGGGTGACTATATATCCAGAGGCCGAAAAAAGGTCATGTTTGTGAAAAATTTAATATTAAGGTAGATACAGCATTTTTTATATAACGCTGTGAAAAAAAAGTTGAAATGCGGTGACCAAGATTGCTCCTCCTAAATTCATCTGAGACAAAAAAAATTAAAAATATTAAACTACACACTTAAAACTCGTACTTGTCATAGCCGATTTTGAAAATATTGTTTCCTCACAAAACTTCCGGCGGACTTCCGAATGCAAAGTAACGATTTTCGACCAAAAATTCGTCATTATTTTTCCTATAACTAATGAACGAAACTACGAAAAAAATTCTATAAGTTCGAGATTATTATAAATAAAATAAGCCTGCAAAGAAATCAAAACGATCGGTTCACTGAGTTTCGAGAAAGCTTGGTCACCGACTTTGAAAACATGGTTTCGAGATAAACGCGTTTGAAAATAAGGGCAAGCACTGCGTGCTCTCGAAGGCGGTTCACTCACTACGCTATAACTTTGTTATTTTTGAGATATCGACTTTAACCACATATTCTTAAGACTTGAAGCTTTAAGAAAATGCAAAAAAAATTTTGAAAAAAAAGTTCTGGGTATATAACCCCCCCTTAATAGTCGACAAAAATTATTGTAATCTTTTTATAATTTTGTAAAACGGCCGAACAAAAATTATTTTCGATTGAAAAACTTTCTGTACCAGATGGTATTTGAACCAGGGATATTCTTTTAAAATTTTGGAGTCGCGGTCGGCCAAGGCTGCCACTTAAATATGTCAATCCTATTCGAAATTACAAATGTCATATATAATAAAAAAACGAATTGGAATTTTCAGTCCAACTATCTCAAACAAAATCTCTTTTGGAAGGAAAAAATCTTTGGGAGTGTTTTGAAATACGATATCTGTGACATCGATAGCAGACAATTTTTGCTGATTCAAAAAAACTAGTATTCTATAGCAAAAAAAATAGAAACAAAAATAACGAAAATTAAACTCAAGAAGCTAGTTACTAAAAACAAAAATATTTCTTATAAGTCTAATTAAATTTTTACAGAAATAGTGACCGTGTTTAAGTTTGGAACATTACACGACACTTATTGTATATATTTTTTTTTACGACTAAATAATGTTTGTTCTGTTAAACGTTTGATCAAATTCAGACACGATTGATTACAAATTGACAGTGGTTTTGCGATTGGTTTCAAAATACTTTTGAATGTTAATGAAACCCAGAAAGCTTTCCGTTTTAGCCGCATTATATAAATTTTTCATTCTGCAAATGTAAGATTTTAAGTGTGGTTTAATGGTTTTATTCAGCTTTAAAATATTAACTCAAACTTAACTCGTGTACACATGATAATTAATTGCCTCGATTATTTTTCATTTCCTTGTTTTTCGACCTATTTGAGGGTTAAATGCTATTATAATTAGAAAATAAAAATGCTTTTAATAAGAATAATATATGTAGTATATCGCATGAATATTGTATTTTTAACATTTTTATATTATTTTTCAGGGCCTTTGAATGTGCTATTTGTCGTTCGGTCTTCGACAACTTTGCAAACTTTGAATCACATGAGAACAACTGCAATGGAATCGCCGCCAAGGATGTGCATTTGGAGAACACGAGGACTGCAATGGGTCCCATTGGACACTATGCTCCCATACATTTCACCGTCACTCATTTAGACGGTAACGAGATAATTGTGCAAACAAGCAGATAAAATGTTTAACGAAGAGATAACGTTAAGTAAATGAATAACTTCGGCTTTGAGAAAGTGGAAGAATATCATTTTAATTGTTTCTAAAATCACGATAGTTAAGTTTAAGATTCATAATGTAAATATAATAAAATACTACAAAATAAATGGTTATAAGAAAGTAAGTTCTTCCAACAGTTTTTGTTTTTTCAAATATAAATAAAAAGGAAATAATCTGTAGTTCACTTTACAAGAATCTTCTCTAAAGAGAATTTATCTTTATTTGTATAACAAGAGGAAGGGAAAAAACACCATACCATACATTCATAAACATTTGGAAACAAAATGCTTGAGTTAATAATAAAAGAATTATATTACAATTTCATGAAATCCTTATTATTCCAACATCTTTCGGATCATATAATTCAGAATACCACCATTTCTAAAGTATGTTATATCGACTTCAGTGTCGAAACGCAGAATGGTATCAAATAAGTTGCCATCAGCCTAGAATAAACGAAATACATTATGAAGACATATATTAACACAATTCGAAGAAAATAATTTACCTCCACTTGTATTTTTTGGCCTGGTTTAAGACCTTCCTCAGGAATGTTTATGTTGTAAACTTCACGCCCTGTTAAGTTGAGCGTCTCAGCATTTTGACCTGGCATGAATTGGAGTGGAATAATGCCCATTCCAACCAAATTTGAGCGATGAATTCGTTCGTACGATTCAGCAATAACAACCTTAATGCCCAGCAAGAATGGTCCTTTAGCAGCCCAATCACGACTAGAGCCACTACCGTAATCTTTGCCAACAACCAATACTAATGGTGTGCCTTCTTCTTTATACCTAAATGTTTAAAGAAAAAGACAAACCAATATTATAAATTTATCTTTTTTTAAAAAGTTGTTTATAAGTTTAGTGAGGGGATCAAAATTGGTTACCCACCTTTCAGCGCAGTCGAAAATATCCATTTCCTCCATGCTTGGAATGTGTATTGTTTTTGGTCCGGTCTTTGTAACCAACTTATTGACCAGACGAATATTTGCAAAAGTACCACGCGCCATGATTGCATCATTACCGCGACGAGAACCATATGAGTTAAAGTCGCGTGGTGTCAAATTGCGTTCTGATAAGTAACGCGCTGCTGGTGAGTTGCGTGCAATTGAGCCGGCGGGTGAAATATGGTCGGTGGTAACAGAGTCACCCAAATACAACAAGCAACGTGCCTGCTGAATACTCTTCAGCTTTGGCAATTGGCTAGTCATGCTCTCAAAGAATGGTGGACATTTTATATAAGTGGACTCTGCGCTCCAGGGATAGAGTTTGCTGGCGGAAACTTGCAGTTGTTGCCAGTCTTCAGAGCCTTGTTCAATTTTACCTATGCGTCAATAATTTAATTAAATATTTCGACGTATTTTTTCAAGTGCAGAAAAACTTACTGTAAACTTCTTGGAACATGGCTGGGATCACGTGCTTATTTTCAACTTCTTGAATTTCATTACGTGTTGGCCAGATGTCACGCAAGAAGACCTTTTTGCCATCAGCATCCACACCCAAAGGTTCAGTTTCAAAATCAATATCAACGCGTCCCGCAATAGCATAGGCAATGACCAACAAAGGACTGGCCAAATAGTTTGCACGTGTATTAGGATGAATACGTCCTTCGAAATTTCTATTACCGGACAGTACACCACAGCATACCAAGCCATTCTTTTCGATGGTGTTGACGATATTTTCTTCCAGAGGGCCCGAGTTACCAATACAAGTCATGCAACCATAACCTACAATATCGAAACCAAGTTTCTCCAGGTAGGGAATAACGCCAGATTCTTGCAGATAATATGTGACAACGCCAGATCCTGGCGAAAGTGATGTTTTTACATAAGGCAAAATGGTTAAACCACGCTCCACCGCTTTCTTGGCCAGCATGCCAGCACCAAGCATCACAGAAGGATTGGAGGTGTTCGTACATGACGTGATGGCGGCTATAACAACAGAACCATGGTTGATAGTATACGTCTTACCGTCATCCCATTGGAATTGCCCGGAAGCTGAGAGTGCATTGGGTGCAATTTCGAAACCTTTAAAACCAACCTTAAAACAAAACAAAAAATGTAGATAAATTAATAAGTATAACATGAGGTAACTGTAACTCGAGTAACGAGTTCAATGACATTAAATCCTCATTAGTCTAAATTCGAATTTAACATTGGCTCTACACTAGGTCAGGTTGTTGCATTGCGGAAGAGTTGCATTTTTGATTATATTAATTTATGTTAAAACTGTTGCTTCATACTGACTTCTATTGAAGTGTATACAAGCCAGTTGTACTTAACTTGTTTAGCTGGCATAAAAAAAAACAAAAATAAATAAATAAATTTGCCATTTCAACCCTTGAAAGAAGTTCGACCGAGCTTCTTATGATCAACTTGTAATGTGCGTGTAATGAAATGTTTGAACGGAATTAACACATCACTTTTAAATTGGTGGAACCATATAATTAAAAAAGGAACTAAAAATATAGACTATATCCTTAAATTTTATACCCGCAGTTAAAATTTAGATGGTGGTCGTGGCCAAGAACGTTAAATAGTACGTGGCCCACTTGGTGCAAATTTTGAGACCAGGTTCGAACCCCAGTTGAAACAGAAAACTTTCAATTGAAATTAATTTTTCTGATCGGCCGTCACCTCTCTGCTGACAGCAGCAAACCTCAGAGTAAATACTAAAGAGCTGCACACAACATTCTATTCACAGTACTTCAATAGTGTACACTATGTTGATGCAGTGTATTTCAGTGTAGCAATGACATCGAACAAAAATGTTTTGTATTAAGCGAAACCAACAAAACAAGAATTGTATATTTTGAAATATTTTGAAAATATCAAACTATAGAACGACATTGAAGTAAAAGCCACGGGAAATCATAGCGAGTATACCGAGTGCACCATACATCCGCACCGAAAAATTTTCAGCGATCGATTTCAGTTTTTCAATGGGCTCCGAAGTAAAGACGGTCAGTCGATAATACAATTTAAACTTAAACTAGTAAGAAATGATCTTCGACTGGGCCGAAGTTAAAATACCCCCACGGCCTAACCAAAATATATTCAAAGTCTTAAGCAGACAATAAAATGATTATTTGTAAAAATCATGGTTTTAACAGAAAATATTCGCTTTTGTTTTTTGAGTCACTTTGTATGGGAGGTGGGTGTGGTTTTCACTCGATTTGGTTGAATACCATACATAGAGTACATGTTATACATATATCAAAGTTCATATGCAAAAAGTCTATGGGAGGTAAGCGTGGTTTTCATGCGATTTGGCTCAATTTCGAACTTGACCTTTATTTTTTAGATAAGAGCTTAAATATCGATAGCTTGAAAATTACGGCTGTAATCGTGATCACAGACAGACAGACGGACATGGCTAAATCGGCTCGGGTGGTGATGCTGATCAAGTCAAGTCAATTTATTGAGACTTTCTTTCGTTTCTTTTACAATAAACTTATGTAGGTACATTTCATACATACAATGAAAAGTTCAATTACATGGCAAAACTTAAAGCTATTGTTGTGTTGCTCTAATGCAATAAAAGGATAAAAGCTACTTGCTTAAGAATGATTTAGATAATACATGAGGTAGAATTGTTTTGCTGATAATACAGTGTTTGCTCCCGGCACTAGTCAATTGCATAGGGACGACGTTTTGTCCCAACAAAAAAAAAAAAAATTTAAACATTAACAATACAAAAATACACTTAAGACTACACTTAAGATACAAACACAAGGAATTCAGGTGATGCAACAATAAGAACAGATGTGTGATTTTTAAAACAACAATAAGAACAGATGCTGATCAAGTATACATATATATACTCTTCTATACCTACCACGCCTGCTTATGGGTGTTAAAAACGGAGTGACAAAATTAATATACCCCTTTTTACGTTTTTTAAACGTGGGGGTATAAAAATTAGAAAATGCGCCATTGCTCGAAAACAAAGCAAGATGGGCCAAAAATAACACCAGACTTGTAGTTTCTATAAAGGGTAGTGGGGTCGGACGGTATGATAGCATTAAAAATAAGAAAAAACGCATTATCTCGAAAACGAAGCAACATAGGCCAAAAATAACACCGGATATGAAATTTCTAAAGGGGGTCTTGAACTATAAAAAAACATAAAAAATTAGGAAGTATGCCATATCTTGAAAACGAAGCAATATGGGACAAAAAATTGGTTTTTGCGACGCATATATATTGGTGTCGGCCGATATTAAACCAATAAAAACAAATCAAGACATAGAATATGCATAGGTGTGGTCATTGCTATATTCTTTTTCAGTAAGGAAACACTTCAGTTTTCTGAAATACTGAATTTTAGTGCATTGAAATGTGATGACGAAGTACTTGAATTAATGGAAGCTGGCTTCCAAGTATTTTTTCTTATGCTTGTGCATCTCTCTAGTAAATACACTGCCATGTAAAACTTCTTTGGAGTATTTATGTACAAACATTTAATAACACGCACAATACATTTTGATCATAAGAAGTTCGGCCAAAGTCCTTTCAAGAGCTGAAATGGCCCATTTGTTTGTTAGTAGTTAAAATTTATTGCAATTTAACTAGTTTAGGATATCATTTTCAGGGCAATTTATAGGTCAGAGCGTACCTAGAATATAAAATTTTAGTTTTAAAAACTTAATATCTTGTGTTTCATAAGGAGTTCAAATCTTTTTTGATTTACACAAAATCACAAAAGTACACATTGCACCAGTATCCTTATAATCGCAAGGAACATTCTGTTTTCTAAGGGGGAAACCAAAACCCTGGCACAGAAGTAGAGGGGTCGAGGATGTGACAACATAAGCTTAAAACAAAAATAGAAAAAACCTTTTACCGAAAGGAAAGCAAGATAGAGCAGAAATATTTTAAAGAATTTTCTAAAGGAGAAAGCAAAATAGTGCGCATAAGTAGAGAGGATACCGATATGAAATGAATAAATTAACCCTTCGTTGCATGGGATTGCACATATGCAATGTTGACTTCTAAGAGATATAGCATACACACCCTGTAAATAAACCTAACGGAATTTTATTTAAAAATAAATTTAGACATTTTTTTATTAGTTGTTGTCTTCTTTTGTCAAATTTTCGATTTAATTTGTCCAAAATATTGATTCGAACAAGGTCTGTCTTATACGTAGAAAAAATAAGTGAATATTTTTAATAATTATACGAGGAATATCAAAGAAACGTTAAAATCTAAAGCTAATTTTTTTGTGCATTATAACTTTAATTTCATAAAATAAATGGCTTAATTGCAAATATGCAATATCATGCATTTGAGACATTTTCAAGTTACATTGCAGATATGAGGTTATATTGCAGATGTGCTATTCCATGCACTTAACTATATTTAAAGCTAAAATTAAAAATAAATTAATTTTTAAAATAAATTACTTGGGCCACGAAAACAGCCCCTGTCTTCGTCACCACAAAGAAAATTATCTTGGGCTTGTGTAAATATTGTTATAAAATAGTTTTACGGGAAGTACTTCTCATATGAATTACAAAGTTTTTCATGATAATCATTATATCAACACTGCCACCAATGATTGAACTAGCCAAAAGGGGTATTTATTGGATACAATCCGTCGGAACAGAATTCCGAACTCAAAACTACCGAGTGTTCCCATATTAATGAAGACATATCGAGGAGAGTCTGTGGAATATGTAGCTTACCATGATGATGTTAACGTACTATTGATTTCATGGAGAGATAATAAAGTTGTTAATTTGATGTCAAACCATTGTGGTAATAGTCCTGAGACCATAGCTGAACGATTTGATAAGAAGTTATGTAAAAAATATCCATTGAGTGTCCGAGTATTGTTTCACAATACAATACATATATGGGGGAAGTCAATTTGTTCCACTCATTTATTGGAAGCTACAAGATAAAAATAAGCTATACGATAATAATAGTAAATACATTGCTGTTGTATAAGCGTGTGGAACAATAAAGCGGTAATCATGAAAACATAATATTTGTCAATGTTCGTTTGTAAGTGGTAGTCTTTGCAAAGTAGGAAAACTACCCACAAAAAGTGGAAGACCTTCCGATTTATCAAAAAACCTTGCAAAAAATTACGAAACATTCGAAAAGTTTCCCACTATCTCAAACAGAAGTTCGGTTGGACCATTCTGATCTCTGGCCACAGTAGGACAACAAGCGTTTAACATGTAAATTATCAGGGTGCAATGGATACACTCATGTTAGCTGCTCAATAGTTTAGACAAGAGTATGCTTCAATAATATATCAAAAGAGAATCAAAATAGAAATTGTTAGGAAAAATTTCGTAATGAATAATGTTTTATGTTCTTATTTAATGAATAAGCTCTTATACAAAGAGCTTCAAAGTAAAAAAAAAAAATCCTTGTGTCCTTGCTAATCAGTGTTTTTATATTTTCCTTTGTTTAAATTGTCAATTTAAATTGACTATATAAAAAACTGGGAAATATAACATAGTTTAAGTTAATAAAAGCATATAATTCCATTTCAAAAATGTAAAATACAAATTAGTAAAAATGATGTATTTGCAAAGATGATGCATGAAATTGCACATATGCAATGTTGAGTTACTTCGCTCCTATTCATTGCAGAGCATTCAAATTTCGTTTATACATTCTCTAAACCTCTCCAATCACAAATAAAGACATAAAACATTTTTATTCACATGGAGAAAAAAATCATGTAACGAAGGGTTAAATAATTCACAACATATTTGTATGTTGTAAAAAATACATCGCTATAAAGTGTATGATATTTTTCTGTATTCTACTTCAGTTTTCTTATAGTTCTTATGCTTGAATGTTATTTTGTTTGTTCGAACAGTATTTAAATGTATATCAAAACATAACTACGCTTCCCCATTTGAAATGCGACTGCAGAAAAAAGGAATTATTTGAAAGCATGGCTTGGAAGTCACTTGTTATGCTTGCGGAGCTCTTTATATAAGTCATATGCTGTCTTGGCTGAATTCATTATAACTTAGTTGCATCTGAGGTGCAACGAGGTTAATTTCAATGCCACATACGTTATTCAGTACCATTTTGTCTATGATTTATTAATTCTAATATCTGCCACCTCTATCAGTGGCATGGTCTCATCTTGAAGACTCAATTTTATCAATGTTTATTTTAGTAACATTATGTCGATTTTACCGAATCTTCATCCATTGTAAACTACAAATTCCACATATTCCACGAAATTGTCTTTTGTTTTCATTTAAATGACATTGGCGATTGATTGGTCCATGTCAAGCTTTTATGCTCTATCATATAAAGATTAAAAGCTTAATCACAAAAAAACAAAAAACATCAATTAAATGTTCCGATTTGCTTATTTTTGGAGTTAACTCCTTAAGCATCGATTTTCACATATAGTCCGCGGTACGAAAAACGATGGGGTGACAAGGTATATTTAACAAAGTAGTCTCGTCTCGGAGTGGTGGATACAGCAGCTGTCAAACATAAGAGTATATAAAAAAAAACAGTGAATAGAAAACTGTTTGCTTTTATTCGTAAACAGCTGATTTTTACAAGTGCTGTACCCACCACAAGAGAAAATTTAAACTACTAACACAACCTCGTTAAATAAACCTTGGTAGGGTAGAAAATGAGTCAATTATAATACACCTAATTCTGTTTTTACACGGTTTTGATTTAACACGGTTTGAAAATTTTAAATTGATTTAAAAATATGTTCAAATCACAAATTTAGGTTAATTCCTTTTTTGTAGATACAAGCAAATTTACTTGTCAAAGTAATTGAAATGTGTTAATATTTTGTGAACTATCAATGCAATCAGACGTGTTTGGTGAAGACATTTTTTATTGGCAAATTTGATTTTCTAACGTTAAATTAAATTGCATTTTAACGCATTAAGATAAAAGGTAAGCCAAAAAGTATTTTATATTCATTCAGTTATTTATATGTTTTTCATTTTATTAAATATTTTATGTATCCCTAAAAGAAAATGTTGAAAACTACAAATACAAAATAAAAACGTAAAGCTATTTCTTTGGAAACCAAAATTTAAATTTTAGATCGCCTTTGAAATGGAGAAGGCTCAACATTTCTTGGCAAAATGTTCGGTTCAAACGAAGCCACAGTGACTTTTTTCTTTAATAACTATGCTTGTGTAAATACACATTATATACATACATATGTGATTTAATAAAATAAACATGAATAATTGTTCTTAAAAAATCCTTGTTTTTCACTAATTTTAATAGGTTTTAGAGATAAGGAACCAATCCCCAATTTTTTCATACGATCAATGTCTTTTTTTACACGGTTTTTTCTGGAACCAATCTACCGTGTAAAAACAGAATTAGGTGTATATTATTATGTGTATTTTATATTAAAAAAGTTTCTATCAATCGAAACAGATATATAGAGATAGATAGATCGAAATACTGACGGTTGTCAACGTTTTAATGATGCTTCCATTACGAAACAATTTTGCATGGTAATTGATCAGATTATACTACAAAAAATCAGTAATGAGAATAAAACAAACTCTTCTTTCAATTGCCAAGGTCTCCGGGCACATACGCGAGACATTCGTGTCAATATAATATATAAATTACTTGTAATTATGTTATAAGAAATTTGGCTTCCCAACGAGGAATGGGTTCAAATTGAATATTTTAATTGCATAACACAATCCAGACGGCCCAACATTAAGAGCGGTGGGTCGTCGGCATATATTAATATGTTGTTAAAATGTAAAGCAATTCGCACCATGGCTTTACTCTGTGATGAATCTTACTTGAGAAGAAATTCCCAAATCGTTAGTCAAACTAAGTATGCTCTTTGGGACAGATGCACCGTGAGATACTCTTAGCCTAACGGTCAACAAAACTCTGCGTTTGGGATACATTTACAGACAAAACATTTTCCACGAATTTTGTGTAAAGCATTACTCCCTCATAATATAGCTTTATAATCTTTATAGATCAGTCCAATGAAAAAAATCTTTTATTTATGTCGTATGGCATCGGGACACAAATTGTAAGGCATTGGGGCTTTTCCGATTTTTCATGAATAATTTCATTTTAAATCGACACACAAAAAAAAACAGTTTGAGTGCGAGAAGGTAAACCTACATAAAATAAAAAAAAAATAAACTGGCCATTTCAGCCCTTGAAAGTACTTTTACCGAACTTCTTATGATCAAATTGTGTTGTGCGTGTTATTAGATGTTTGAACACAATTGATCGAGAACTGAACCTACTAGTTTTATGCCGACTCCGAACGCCCAGCAGAAAAGTGGACCAAATTTGAAATAGTTCTGAACTAGTTCCAAAAAGGACCAGTTTTAGTTCCACTACAATACCCTTTAACATTGAACGAACTGACGCTTTTTGCGGGTTGATGTCATAGGAAAAGACAATTGTCCCCAGAAACACTCCTTTTTCCCCATATTTGAACTAGTTGCATTAGGAACATTTTTAAACTGGTTGCTTTAGCAATAGCCTGAAAGTGGTTCTTTTTTAACTAGTTTTAAAGTGAACATATTAAAAGTGTAAAAATTTAGTGCAACGGAAAAGTCCTAAAGATCTCATTTGTACCATCTTTTCCATCCACATTCCAGAAAACATTTTGTATATAAACATTTTTTTTTTTATTATTTTTTCTTGTGCGCAGCAAATTTTAAAAAGTAGCCAGAACGCGTTTTTAGCAATACTTTTGAAAACAAAAGCAAAGATAACTGTTCTACACTGAACGCCTTTTGTACTTTTTAAGAGCTGATGCGAACTGCGCTAGAAATGAACTGGTTCACTTTTTCAATTGATTCCAAAATAACGGCTGGGCGGCTAATGTGCATGTTCTCAAGAAGCTTTACATGGCATTATTTACTCTCTGAGGTTTGCCATTGTGTGCAGAGAGGTGACGACCGAACAGAAAAATTAATTCAATTGAACAATTGAATTTCTTTCTGTGTCTACCCACTGCGCCACGGCCGCCACAACCTACATATATCCATATATTTCGACCCGCTGAACACAAATCTAGCATCCATTTTGACTATTTGGCTCTTGTTTATCTTCAAAATAATTTAATTGTAATTATTTAATGGATGTGTGGTAGACTTGTTTTTTTAATAAGCGATATATAGAAGGAGGTTTATCGTTTATTGTTCAAGAGGTTCGAAATAAGCAAAATCGAATTAGAACTCCACCTACTTCTGAACAAACAAAATGACATAATCAGAATAGCAGTCTTTATTCTCCAGTCTTTTATCCACCAAAAGTAATGTAAAGGCTTGATTTGCCTCACTTATAAATAAAAAGATATCTATGCACTTTACCAAAACCAAAATCGTGTTATAATGAATATTGTAATATTCAATTATATAATATTCAATATATACAAGAAGAATATACAATTGATCATAAGAAGCTAGGTCAAAGTCCTTTCAAGGGCTGAAATGGCCCGTTATTTATTTTTTTTTATATACAAGAATCAATAATAAAAAAAAATGTTTGCTTTTATAACAACAAAGGAAAAAATCTAGAGATCTACAATTTAATTAGATGAAGAAGAGCAAGTTAAATATATATTTTTTGAGAGGTTTGGCCATGTTTTTTTATGTTGCTTACATAATTTTAAAATACTAGTAAGCCCGTAAGGCTTTAAAACGCGAAAAAATATCAAATCAAATTGCGAAAAAATATCAAGTGTTATTAAGTTTCAACACTTTTTGACATATTTCTGTTTCATATTCAATGTTTTATAACCATCATTAATACTAGGGCTTGCAGGTATATTACAACTTTCCCAGAATAGTCATAGCAAATGACAAAGACACCGGAAATTGAAAAAATTACTTCTTGAATGAAAAAAGAGTTAGCTGTGTCGTGGACACATCCGTAGGTTTTGACGCGACAGTGTTCTTTTTATCTTTTCCTTTGTTCCCAAACTCATCCTCATCCTTCCGTTATTGTTTTATTTGTCCTTATAATTTCCCTACATCATGTCCAAACTCATGTTCATATCCAAATTCTTTACTTAATCCTTAGCCGAATCCCTTTCCTAACTCAGAAAGGTGTGTCTAAATCTTTTTCCTTAACAATATCCTAATTCTTCGATTTTTATTTTGCTCAACTGCTTTAATTATACAATAGCATGAAATTGGAAAATTTCAGAAAAAATTCATCACATAGTTTTAGGCAGCAAATAGAAAACTGACTTTCTTCGTAGGAGATTGGTTTGGTTTTTCTTGTTTAAATACACAATAGTTAAGAAAATGTAAGACCTTATTGCACATCAGATCAAGACCTTTCGTTTCATACCCTTTTTATGAAAATCGCATTTACGGTATAGATTTGATGGTCTTTGAGCTCTTGCGTTATAAGAATATAGTTAGATTTTCGTTTGATCAACAAATTGTGTGATCGAAGAAATTAAAATTTTTGTTTCTGTCCATTTTAGAAGCATTGAATAACAAAAGAATTTATTCAATGTCATAAACTTCAAGCGAAAGCTAATATATCGTTTTTATAGAGGTTCTTCTACCTACTTACTTTTGGAAGTGTAAATAAAAAGATTTACATGGCGGCCATGTCAGAACGCATTAGCGTGTGAGGAATATTCTATGTTAATTTTACGAACTTGGAGGTCCCTGGTTAAAATCCCATTAAAAACGAAAAATGTTTTCAATTGAAATATTTTTTTCTGATCACCCGTCTGCAGACAATGGCAAACTCAGAGAGTAAATAATTCCAGCATATGAACATTATTGACCGTTTGGAGTCGGCATGAAACTTGCAGAGGTTGAGTTTTTGGTTATTTGTATATAACATTTAATAATACCCACAACAAACATTGAATAACACAATTCGGTCATAGAGAATTTCGGTCAAAGTCCTTTTAAGGACCAATTTGTTTTTTCGAATGTAAATCTGATGATTAAGCAGAAATAATTTAAGATATATAGTTTAAACGAAATTAACCTAGATCTTCAACAAAACTGTTTTGAAAAAACAGTGGTTATTGATTTTTACTAATATAACGACGAAATGTTCAATATAAAAATCAATGACATTGACAATAAGGTCACAATTTAAATTTTCATGTAGCTAGTTCTTATTAAACTGTTTAAATTATTGACAGCAAAACAACTTACAACACCAAAATTATTTACATTAAACTAGTATGGACCTTTAGATCTTGCCAACTGAAGATATAATATATGAAATTTACTCTAGATCTTTCAGGGTAGCCTTGCAATTAGAGGGTAAAAAAAATAATTCTTTCATTGGCCAATCGGAAATTTAAAACAATCATGGTTCTTTTACTTCGAATTTTGTTAATTTTTGCTTTTATTATGACGATAAAAATAATAATTATTGAAAAAAAATATTAACGATATTACCTAACTTAACAATTTTTTTCCGGAGTTTAAGAATAAAAATTTAAAAATTAAGAATAAAATAAGCTGTTAAAAAATAATTGAGAAGTTAAACTTTAAGTTATAACACTGTTCCGCTATGTGTATAATGCATGACTTTCTTGCAAATTGTTAACGTACACCTTCTGAAAATTGAACACATAAAAACTGCAAAGCACAGCATAATATTTTGGCCATTTAAAAATGCCGAGTGGTAAACATGAGTACGCCAATAATTCTGGCAGAGTGTATGTGTGTTTGTATGTGTGACGAGTGCATTGAGCTCGCTTATAAGAGCTGCTATAATTTGTCAACGTTGATTTAGTTACCAAAACGAAGTCAACGGTTAAAGGCTCTTGAGCGTTTTGCTGACACACAGCTGACACCACTCAACAAAAAAAAAAGCAGACTACTTCATCTCATCATATTCACAATTAGCTGCTTTGGTGTACTAGTTTATGATGGAAGTCAGAGACAATGCAATTTTTAATAAATCATAAAGCTAGAACATCAATGCAATTCGCTGTGAAAGTCAAAGCGATATTTTTTATAATTAAAGTGTTTAATAAGTGTTTAACTAGTGTGTCCTTCGAAGAACAACAACAACGAATATTTATATCGAGTTATCTAAGGAAATAGTAGCCGTGATTTTATAGCCATTAATTTTAGCATATCACAGTTGCTGTTTCTTTTAGATAGCTCTTTTGTAAGCGTCTTAAGTTGAGTAACCGCAGTGATCAATATGTGTTAGTAAGGTGTTCTGCACAGACTGCATTTATTTCGCTTTATGGGATACACCAAGTTCAGTTTTGTATAAAAACTTTCAAATATACACTCATCACTGGGCTTTGTTTATCTCATAATAAGGAAATTAAACTACAATTAATATACTTACTTTGCTGGTGAGACATGATTGGAAGTCGGCTTTCATATCGCAAACGGAAACGCGATCGTGTGGACGTTTAGGTCCGGAAACTGAGGTAACTACTGTAGCCAAATCCAAAGTAATGGACTAAAATACAAAGGAAATTGTTTATGTAGTTGGATAGTTTTGGGTGCCTACCCAGAAAAAGTAAATACTTGTGTAAATTGTGGATCCTGAGCGGCGTTGGAATAATCTCGCAATTGACGCGTAGCTTCAAGATAGTGTTTGATAATTTCAATTTTTTCCTCAGAGCGATCTTAAAAATTTAATAGAGCAGTAATTAAAATATTCCTCATTTCAGCTTCACAAAAATCTTACTTGTTTGACGCATGTAACCTAAGGTGTTCAAATCAATAGGGAAATAACCAACAGTGGCGCCGTATTCAGGACACATGTTGCTTATTGTAGCACGATCAGCAATACTTAACTCAGCAACGCCTGGGCCATAGAATTCAACGAATTTACCAACAACACCCAATTGACGCAAGTGTTTCGTTATTGTCAAAACCAAATCAGTGGAGGTTACTAGTGGGCCAAGCTTACCGACCAATTTGTAGCCAATAACTTCGGGAAGAAGCATAGAAATTGATTGACCCAGCATGACGGCTTCAGCTTCGATGCCTGCATTAAGGAAAAAAAAGTAATTATTTAGTAATCTAAAAAATAGTCTTCATATAAGAGAATAAAAAGGATTTATCTTTAAAGTATTTATAAATGGATAGCAATTTTTGTAAAAACAGTAAATAATTTATTACTTTAAATATTAAAAAGAAAGTTATTGATTATTTGAAACACTAACAATGTTAAATATTTATTAATATTTTAGATTTTAAGCATGCGCTCGCGCATACTCACTACTTACCACCAACACCCCAGCCCAAGACACCAAGACCATTGATCATGGTAGTGTGCGAATCTGTGCCAACCACGCTGTCAGGGTACAACATTTTGCCTCCTTCATGATCTGTTTCAAAAACAACACGTGCCAAGTATTCCAAATTGACTTGATGTACAATACCAGAGCCAGGAGGTACAATCAACATGTTGTTAAACGCACGTGCTCCCCACTAAAATTATTTTTAAGCAATTTTATTTAATGGAAATGAAAAGGTTTACTTTTATTAAAAAAATAAAAGTTAAAGTTTACTTTCAGAAAAGTGAAGCGTTCCTTATTGCGTTCAAACTCTAATTTTTGATTTTTTGCCAGTGCATCGGAGCTGTAATAGTTAAGATATTCATTAATTAAATTAGTTCGTTCGTTTATTAAAATTTCTTACGTTCTGGCAAAATCAACTTGAACCGAATGATCAATAACCAAGTCGGCTGGACAGATGGGGTTGATTTTTTCCGCGTTGCCACCCAAATCTAAAACAGCGTCTCTCATTGCGGCAAAGTCAACGACAGCAGGCACTCCAGTAAAATCCTAAAAGATTAAACGATAAGATTTGTAATTTCAATAGTTTCAGGAGACAAGAAAATACTTGTTATCAACAAGAAATCAGCTTTAATTAAGAGATGATTTTTTTAATTTGTACACCTCACAGGTATTCTTAAATTGACTTTGTATGAAATAATCGATTTTTGCATTGAAAAATTAATATAAGTGTATATTTGATTATTTAGAACTGCTATTTGCGAAGGTCGGTAACGAATGCAGATATGAAAATGTGCAACATCATGTATCTCTCCCCTTTAAACTATTAGATAAGGTGAAAAATTGAATTTTGCATATTCGTTAGTATATTTTTGTTTCGCCGTTATGCTCACGTTTTTAAGATTGAAAGCATTATTAAAAAATATTCCACTATAAAAAATAATGGTTACGCTGAGCACTTTGCTCTACAAATTTTTATATAAGTAGTGATAAGCTTACCTGGAGAATAACACGTGCCGGCTTGAATGAAACCTCAACATCATTTTGACCTTGTTTCAGCGCTGGGGACCAGCCCAGAATACTCTGTACATCCTTCTCTAGTATATGAAAGTTGTCACAATTACGTACAGCCGATTCTAGCAGCACACGAATGGAGTATGGCAAATGATCTATATTTGAAGCGATTAAAATTGATAACAAACCATTAAAAATTTGTTTATGATCTTTGTTAAAAGCAAATATCTATGAATTAATATGTTTGTTAGTTTACATTGGTTAGTGTTGCAATTAGCTGGTATACTTAGATATTTGGCTTATTAAATTGATAAGAAAAGTAGTTCTGCCTAGTTTGTCACAACTCTTAAATGCAAAGTGTTTTGATTTTTTATACATGTATAACATGTTTAAGAATGCAAACAAACACTGTAAAAACTATGGAATAAATTCCTTATATTGGATTAACTCTTATCTAACCACAAACGCGGCAAATTCTTGCTGTTCTCACATCGGCAGTATTATTAATATTTTTCTTTTTCTTTGGGCTCAAGGTCCAATTGTAAGATAACATCAAATAAATTACACAGGTCAACTAAAATCAAATTAAATTATTAATAAATGATAAAAAAAAGAATAAGCCATTTCAGCTCTTGAAAGGACTTTGACTGCGATTCTTATGATGAACTTTTTGTGCAAAATGTATTATTAAATACACGTACATAAATGATCGAGAACTGGACCTACTAGTTTTTATACTGACTACAAACGACTAATGTTTTGTAATATTTGCATCGAACGGTACAGATTTGGCGCAAGTCAAAGCGTTCCGCCACAATTTAACTATACGTTTTTAATACAAATACAAAGACTTCTTTATATTTATTTTAAATTACTGCTAAAATATTAAAAAACAAGCACAAATTTTTTGCTTTATACTCGTATACTATGTATGTGTATGTCATGAACACAACACCTGTTGTTCCATTAGCACAAAAATTGGAACATTTTCATCTTGTTCTTTGTTAAACTTGATGGAAACAAATACGTTGATTTAAATCATAGAATAAACATGTTTTCAAATGTATTTTTTTTTTGTTTTTTTTTATTTAGTTTGCCTAGACAAAATATAAAATTATTTCTCTGGCCTAATATTGATAGCATACCTCCCATACAAAGTGACTATATCAAAATGGTAAAATCTCTAAGAATTCTACAAAATTTAATGTAAAATCTTGAAATTTTGCACATAAGTTTTGATTCTAAAAGTGACAAATCAAATTTGTCAAAATCGATTAAAAAACACACTTACCTTAAAGTAACGTCATAAAATTAATTTCAACATTTTAAAATTTCCACATGACAAAAATTTTTGATTTCAAATACGCACTCAGGGTTTGAAATTTGCCAAAATCGGATGAAAATAACGCCTACCTTTCGCAATACAATCTGACAGTTGACGTCAACAAAATAAAACTATCATAACTTCGGATATTATATATTACACAAGAAAGTAGAAGATTTTGACTTCGACCATGCCGAAAATAATACTAGTCTTAAAAGTTTTTAGTTTAAGAAAGTATTTTCATTTCAGATATGTATGTATTTAAGAGGCGATTAAAATAACAATATATTACTATTTGATACTAGCTGATGTTTTCGGCCTTGATTATATATCCGGAAAATGCAACAAGCTGCCTCATATTAATACTCCACTTTGACTTTATATGCCAGTTTTAAGCAACCTTTTCTTAACTCTTTTTCACCAGATGATTAAAGGTCAAAATACTATAAGTTAAGTATAACTTGGTTATTTTTACAGAACAAAAAACGGGGGGCTATTTAAATGAAGGAAGATGGATATTTTTTTTTATCCATAGTGTACCTATCATTTATTCATTTATTTTCTTTTTAAACTTAAAAAAATTAAATAGTTAACTATACATAAATAAAAAAGAATGAGCAAAACAAATAAAAAAGTAATATTTTTGCTTGCAACCAACTAAATCATCCATATCACTCCGTGAATATGGGTTAATCTTAAAAAAGCGATATACTTTACTTTATATCGGAAGTACTGTGTTTTTTTATTTTTTTTTATTGGAAGAAATAAAAAGATATCAAAATAATTAAATTTAATAAAATTGGAACAGAATAACCTTTCAGAAAAAGTTAAACATTTCTTAAATCTTTAGTGTAAAAAAAAAAATAGTGAATTATTGACGGCTGAATTCATAAAAATTTATAAAGTATTATAAGGCCTCCACTATAAAAATATTGAAAAAGGTTATTTACAAACTTTCAACTACGAGTAACAGTTCTTGTTAAGACTTCATAAATGAGGGAATTTTTTAACGGCTGAAACCTTCTATAAACTCTTGATAAAACAATTTAAAAATTTAACTCTAATATGAGCACAAATATTTGACCTTATATCAAAAACAAGTACATGTTAAGAAAATGTTTGAGATGAGATATTCACAAATCCTTTTAAAAAGGCTTCATGAGAATGAAATGAGAGAATTAAAAAAAATAGGTCTGTTCTCGTACTTTTGTGGCAAAAACTTGCAAGTTGCAAAATTCAAGAGTAAGCAAAAACATTGTCTCTGAGCAATAAAAATGCTAAAAAGTACGGGAACGCTTTTTAGTAAAAACTTGCAATTTTTGATCAAACGTCAAAAGCAGATGTTGGACAAACATTTGGTTAATTACACGAAAAAAATATTTTTGAAGATTTCGACAATGTGTGATAAATTAGCTGCACTAATTGATTTAATATATGCTATATGTATTTGCTTGGCGAACAATTTATTTGAATATTTGTTTTTTTATTTTCCATTTTTAGCGCAAAATTTTACTTGATGCACTTGTCGCCCTGTTTTTTTTTATTCTAGCGCACATTTTGACATTTCTGTGAAACATGACGACTTGCAAGTTTTTACTATACGAAATTTGTGTAGCAGAAACTTGCAACTTTTCACAAGGGGGAAATGTTTTACTCTCTCATTGTCGCTCTCTTTTGAAAGTTTTTGGTGTACGGGAACGCAGTTTAGTAAAAACTTGTGAAAGTTTTCACAAACTTGCAAGTACGGGAACAGACCTAATATCGGTATGTATTAGAGCGCTGCACAAGCATAAGAAAAAGGTCTTGCAAGCCATCAACCATTATTCAAGTACTTCATTTCTATCGTCAACACATCTCAAAACATGTAGTTCTCAGATTTTTTGATATACACTTAAATTTAGTATCTAAGAAAACTCAAGTATTATCCTAACTAAAGTAGAATATAGAAATGAATATGCACTATACCTATGCATATTCTATGTTTTTGAAATTTTGTTTTTAACCTGTGCGTCTCGAGTTCGAGACCCCCTTTAGAAATTATTTTTGCTCTATCTTGCTTTTTTTCGAGATATGGCGCTGTTTTTTATTTTTTTAAATTAAAATTATGTTATCGAATGACCATCTATACTTGTTAGTTCATGGTGCACTAGGTGTGCTCGCTATCATTTCCAGTTACTTTTACTTCAGTGTTGCTCTATGGTTTGATAATTTATTTCATTTCAAAATTTTCAACACAACCATACTAACGAAGAGCTTTTAAGACATGACATTAGTAGCAAATTTGGCTTCGTTTCATACAAAAAATTTTCGTTCGATGTCATGGCTACACTGAAATACACTGCACCTTCATAGTGTACACTATTCAAATACTATGAATAGAATTTTTTGTACAACTCTTTAGTATGTATCTGTACATTTTGTAAACTTATTATACAGCTATTTTATTTGAAAATTGTTTGCTCTCATTGAATAAATAAGGTTGTCTCGTGGCTGATCGTACTCTCTTTTCAGTACCCATAATTGTCAAAATCAATGAAAAGCAACAACAACAACTTCAACGGCTTTTCATGTTATTAATTTTCGTTTTCAGATTTTGTATGAGATGTCAACTTCGATTTGACATTGATGGGAACTCGCTCTCACCCATGCGACAACCTTATTTATTCAACCATGCATAAATATTGCCAAAAATATTTCTTGTCAAAAAAAAAAACAAAATAACTAAAATTATTCAAAATATTTCAAACAATTGTAATATACAAATTGTCAAAACATTTTAAAATATGTGACCCGGTCTACGAAAAGGGACCTTCGGTGTGAAAATATCATTTTTCACTTTTTTGGCGATTCGGATAGACTAATGTGTGCTCTTTCTAATGGCGCAAAGCAGAAGTTTCCAACTCGTAAAGAAGTTTGTCAGGAATTTTCCAAAAAAAGAGCAGAAATGAGTGAAAATGAAAAAAAATTGGACATTGAATTATAACATAATAAACATCATTTCATACTTTTATTTCAACTCGTATTAATTGACTAAGAAATACAAATCTGTATTAATAGACTAAGAAATACAACTCTGTAAGAATAGAGGATAAGCTGAAATAAATGAAAAGACGCCATTCAGTGTGCGACAATTAAACGTTTACAAACAGCTGTTTTCTCGAAAACTTGTTTTTACACCGAAGGTCCCTTTTCGTAGACCGGGTCACATATATCATAATATTTCTAATAAGATAAATAACTAGCAAGAAATGATCTTCGACTGGGCCGAAGTTAAAATACCCCCACGTCCGAACCGAAGTAGATTCAAAGTCTTAAGCAGTAAAAAAAAAGTTTATTTGTAAAAACATTTTCGTCATAGTTTTAACAGAAAATATTCGCTAATGAGGCCACTTTGCATGGGAGGTGGGTGTGGTTTTCAATTGATTTTGTTGAATTTCAGACACTGAGTACATGTTATATACCAAAGTTCACATGCAAAATTTCAAGTTTATATATTAATGTTTGTGGAATTTAAAGAGATTTTACATTTTTGATTAAATCACTTTGTATGAGAGGTAGGCGTGGTTTTCATCCGATTTGGCTCATTTTCGAACTTGACCTTTATTTTTTAGATAAAAGCTTAAATATCAAATTTCGTGGCGATAGCTTGAAAATTACGACTGTAATCGTGATCACAGACATACAGACAGACAGACGGACATGGCTAAATCGACTCGGGTGGTGATTCTGATCAAGAATATATATACTTTTCTATACCTGCCACACCTCCTTATGGGCGTTACAAACGGAATATACCCCGTTTACGTTTTTTAAACGTAGGGGTATAAAAATATACAAGGTGATATTACCTTTTAAAGCTCGTAAAAAGATATCGTATTAAACATTTCTCGTTTATTCGTCACTTTTTTTAAAGATTTTACGCAAGAGTTCAGTGAGTTTTAAACTAATAGTGGACCATTCAGCATGCTAAAAAATTATTACGAAAGCTTTATTTTTTTCTTTTTTGTTGATCTGCAATACAGTTTCTTGTTTTTGTTTTCGTAAATTAACTTTTAAAAATTAAAAAAAAGTAATGAACAAGTTCAAATTTTTGTGTCATTGGATTAAAAGAGAAAGCACAGATCAAGTATTACACACTTTTTTATTACTTAACAGGGCATTTGGGGCTTGACTAGTTTAATCATAAAATTTGTGTGCTAATGAATGTGTAAATGGTCTCAACTGTGTTGGTTCTGCTCTACACCAGCAGGACAGCGTGACTTTTCACCTTCACAGAGGCTCGAGTACTTTCGTTTTCGCTTTAAATTAATAAATTATCAAGTTCTCATTCGGTTACTTTAGACTGCAGCAAAATTTGTCAGTGCTTATAATTATATAGTTATGTAGGCTTGAAATAAATAGCAATTCCAGACAATGCCGCTTAGAGCGGCGTTAGCGGTTGTTTTCGCCGCTAACGAAATTGGTTTTGTCCAAAAATATGAAGATATGTTAATCTTAAGCTCAAGAACTTTAAAAGTAGGGTTAGTGGGAAAGCCTGAATAGATTAAAATGTTTTAGAAACAATTTTATTTAAATTCACACAATCTTAAGTACACTGACACAGCAGAAAAACAAATTACTAGTAAGTAAGTACACATTAAACTACACTATAAATTATACGCTAGAAATTCTGTCCAAGTCTCTCAAGTAGTATGAAGCCCAAGGGATAACATGAATCATACTGTACCGTATTTGGAGTCAATGGAGGCCAAATCGAAGTATTTGTAGTCCGTTCCGTTCTTTGAGAAGGACTTTTGGAATTGTGTAAACGGATTTGTACCTGAAATGAGACGTAATATAATTCTTTAATTAATTACTGGCAATTAAAGTCATGTAGCTGCGAATTTGATTATAATGATATATTTGGGTTGAGCAATTAATTTACCGGCCATTGTCACAATTTTTCACAAGTTGCTTTTGAATTAGGAGTGAAGAAATCTACAACACCAAAAAATACGTAAAAATTAATCAAAAGAAAGATTTGCACTAGCGATGACAAAGAAGAATAATTCAATCGTTGCTTTTACTCGTTGGTCATGGCAATGGAGTAAACCCAGCAAACATAAGAAATTCTCTAACATTTGAGAAATTTACGATTCTCAAGATGTGTTTCAACCATGGTGTAATTAACAAGGTGAACGTGACGTTTACTAAAGGCCGCTTTACATTGTCCTACTGTGTGTTACGACATGTGAGATAGAAAGTATAACCGAATCTTATCACACTGTCATTTTTTTATTTTTGTATAAATAAATTCATTTTTCTCTTTTAGACTATCTCACAAAGTCACATTGCACTTTTATTCAATAAAAATGTAAAAATTGAAAATACTTAAAATGAATCGGGACATAGCAGCTATTGTAAGCATTATAAGGGCCAATTGTGCATTAAAAATAAAAGCAGTCATTATTTTGCTTGCTTTTAAGCATTTGATGAAATGTAACTTGCAGCTTGGTGATTTTCAACAAATTAAATTCGAAGAAATCTTACCGAGCGTTTCCACCGCCCGAACGAACGAAGATTTCTTCGTTCGTTCAGGCAGTGTAAACAGTTTGGTCCGAACCAAGTTTCGGAACATTGGTTTTTTACAAAATGCTCGCAAGCGCTATTCGCGCAGTGTAAACACTTTTCCAGCACGAACGAACGAAGATTTCTTCGTTCGCTCTGATCGGCCGACGCTCGATCTTTTTGGGCGAATCCACTGCTTATTTGCGCATAGGTAGTAGATTTGTTGAAATTGTAGTTAATAACGTAGGAAAAACAAAAAAGAAAGAAAATATATTGAAAATTTAACGCAAAAGAACTTTGTTTTACTTTGTTATTTTATTAGCACTTTATATAAGCAAATTATTTATATAATATTCTTTATATAATAAATAAAAAAAATAAAAAAAAATAAATAACTGGCCATTTCAGCCCTTGAAAGGGCTTTGACCTAGCTTCTTATGATCAATTGTGTTATGCGTGTTATTAAGTTTGTACACAATTGACCGAGAAATGGACCTACATGCTTAACGCCGACTCCGAACGGCGATGAACGGAATGTTCTTATTCTCAAGAAGCTTTACATGGCATTTTGATTATTCTCTGAGGTTTGCCATTGTCTGCAGAGAGGTGGCGGCCGTACAGAAAAATTATTTTAATTCAAATAATTTTCTGTCGCTGGCTGGGGTTCGAACCTGGGTCTCCAAAGTTCTTTGACATAGCGGCCACGCACTTTAACCAACTACGCCACGGACGCCACTTATATAATAAATTCTTTACATTAATACCTACACAAAACCTAAATTAAAAGGCATAAAAGTAGTAAAAATTAATCAAATTTAGTACGTTTGCATAAACAAATATTGATCAACGCTGATGCTCGCTAGCATTGAATTTAAGTGTTTCCACTGCACGAACGAACAAGATGGCGACTTACCAATGTTCGCAACTTGTGTTCGTGCGGTGGAAACAGTTGGACCGAACGAAGAATTCATCGCGACGATTTGTTCGCGATGATTTCTTCGTTCGTTCGGGCGGTGGAAACGCTCGGTTATAAAACTCATCTCTGGTCGGATAGAATGTGTGATGAAATTAGAAACAAACCAAAAAATTAAAATGTAGAACGACATGTCAAAAAAATCAAAACAGGTTCGAACACACTTTGCTTTTCGTTGTTTACACCATTGTACATTCTATCATACATGAAAATTTTGACATGTCGTAACACACAATAGGATAATGTAAAGCGGCCTTAACTTCTCTACGGTTGTCAAACAATTTTGAGAAAGTAAGAAAACAAGAGACAAACCACCCAGCCGGACACCTAACTGTTAGATATGCCATATATATGGTTGGGAAAAACCTAACGCCTTTTTGTCTATCCGTGTGATCTGGCATCTCTGTCTGCCACATATGTTTTAAGCATTGCAAAAAGCTACAGCTGCTCTGCTCACACTAACAACAAATTCTGTAAAGAATTTAATAACAAACTCAGCTGTTTACTTAAGTACACAGTTAGCGTTCCACAAAATTTTTCCACCATAGTGTAGTGGTTAGAGCGCTGGCCTTAAATGCAAACAAACGCGAGTTCAAACCCTTCACCAAATAAAACCAAATTCTTTTTTCTTATAATTTTGTTTAGAAGTGTTTTTTTGTTATTTTTATTAATGGGTAGTATTTACAAAAGGTAAAATTAGGCAAAACATTTAAAGAAAATAAAAAAAATATCTCTCAAATATTGGCTTTTTTTTTAACTCTAGCAAGGAAAACTTGCGTTTATTTAGAAAGGAGTTTTGCCATGTTTAATAATCATACTTCTCTTTAGTGTATTTTACATATATATATATTTAAATTTATTAAATTAAACTCAATGAAAACCTTCCTGTGTCGGACGGCATTTGAACCGCGGTCTCTGTCACATAAGCTGCGCATTCTACCCAACGCGCTACGGACATCATATTTAAAGCCGATCATTTAGGATATTATTTTATTGCGTGACTTACGCTTGCATCGCTTAAAGTTTTTTCACATCCTCAGCTTGTTTGCTGCGTAAAGGAGCAAGCTATGTAAGCACATACAACTTTCCTTGTTTAACATGACATCAAAATTTAAGAGTGTATTAGTGAACACCAAATTTTGTTTCATTGTGTTTGTAACTACGTTAGAGCTGTCTAGCTGGGCATGGTACAATAAGAAGGTAGGGTAAGGAGCTTTGACAAGACCTACTGCTAATGTCAAAACCATAAAATACAGTGCTACCATATCTAAAGAAAAAATCCTATGGCAAATCCATGTTTCATGGTTTCAGTAAGCAAGCGTTTTATATGAAATGCATTGCTGAAAATTATGATAAGCGGGGAAATACTAATTTTTTTGGGTTTTATGCAATAAGGTTATTAAATAAGATAAGTTAATTTTTAATTAGATATCGTATGCACATTCAATTAAAATTTTTAAATAAGAAATCAAAAATTCAAAAAGCTAAGAAAAAAAAATGATGGGCAGTAATAAATTAGTGAAAATAAAGCTTTAAAATTACTACAAAATTCATTGTTTCAACTATAATATACATTGATTTAATTTATTCTTATTTGCCCTATATATAATTTCTTTTTTAAGTTTTTGTCCCACATTTAAGAAAAATACAGAAAAGTGGCATTGCTAAAATTCTTTTTGACATAAGCAGTAGGTCTTTTGAAAGCTCCTTACCCTACCTTCTTATTGTATCATGAGACCATAGAAATAAAATATAAGGAAGTGGTGTTCTACTCATACATACTATGCGTGTGTTGAAGAATTTTTCAAGCGAGATAGAGCATGATTTTTTGACATAAGCTCTTGCACATCAAAACAAACAAAATGAGTGGTGAAAAAACATTAAAATATTAAATAATTAGCGATTGTCATCGCTATAAATTGTATTAAAACGAACATAAATAAAATAAATAATTAAATAAGCATGCGTTGTGCCGTGAAAAGTTGTGAAAGTTCACAAAAAACACATAATAAGTAGGTTTCATTTCACAGGAAATCTTGCTTTATAGTTTGTTGGTTTTCCGCCATTTCTGTGCATGAGTCATGTGCAAGAGCTTCTGTCAAAACACAAGTTCAGCTTCATGAGCGCATTCATTCTTAGGGTGGCAAGCGATAGGGCCCTAATTTTTTTTCGATTGAAGATAAGTTTTAATCAGGGACCGTAACTGTTATAAATTTTTTCAAATAAGTCGATAAATAATGGTTATTTTTACCGATTTTTTTGTTATTATTTACTTTTATTTATTCGGTCAAAAATACCAGTTAAAATGTTTATGTTTCGGTTAAAAATAGAAGTTAAAATATCACTTGTTTTTTCGGTCAAAATATATGTTAAAATATGACTTATTTTTCCGGTCAAAAATATATATATGACAGTGATATCCTATATTCAATACTAGCTTACCCGGTACACGTTTTTTGCACCCGAAAATATGCTAATAAGCCGAATGGCTAGTCGTATTTTGCATAATTTTTTAAGTGTCTTTTCGGAACAAAATTTGTCCCGTATTTTTGACATTTTTGTAAAATATCTATGATTTCAAATACGCATTCACATGAACTGAGACAATAAAAAAGGAGTGTTTCCTTTAAACCGAAAAAATAAAAGTCTCATTTTAATTGTTATTTTTGACTGAAAAATATTTTATTTTATATTTTAATATTGTATACCTCATAAGTGGTGTGTAAGTACAATAAAAATTGAATAATAAAAATACGTCTGAATACCAAAATGTTTTCGCCTTTCTTTACGATATAACCTAATGCGGCCCTGTTTGAATGTTTATGTGTGTGAATTAACTTCATTGTATTTGTAAAATACTTCATTTCTGGTCAACTTCACCGCTTCCTTATCTCTTAGTTCTTTGCATGAGACAAACTGCGTCAAACCGCTTGCACTCAATAAAAAATTGTAATAGATTGCTTTGCATCTTTTGCTTAGAACTTAGCATCAGCTGTTGGTTACCCACAAGGGTGGTTAAAATTTTTTTGCGAGATGTTAAAAATTCGCGATCACCTTCTTAAAGGGCTTACACATCGGCGAATCTGTTCGTCGAACAACATAGCGGCGCGAACGTGTGTGAAAAAGCTAGCGTTCAAATTGAACGAACCTGTTCGTCACACAAGCCATTGATTTTTGTTGTTTTTTTGTCATCATTTTCGGCAGCATCCCTTGTTCGACAGAGAAAATCAAAAATTTTTGTAAACACGGCCAACCGTGTGACAAACTGTCGAACATCGCTTCTTAACTAGCGAACTTGTGTGAACATGGTCGCTGTGTGACGAACAGATTCGCCGATGTGTAAGCCCTTTTAATTACACCATGAGTTTCAACATTCCTTATCATTTGCGATTAAGCATTTTCTCAAAAGCGATTCTTCAACTTGGTGTGGAGTTGAAATAGATTTCAAAAAATATTAGTAACTTTGTGGCATGACTTATTTGGATTTGGAAAAATGTAAGTCTGGCAACAACAATGAATCATGTGCTTTATAATGGCATGCATCTTAGAACCCAAGGTATATTTAACAAGGTAGTCTCGTCTCGGAGTGGTAGCTGATGTCAAACATAAGAGTATATAAAAAAAATAGCGAATAGAAAACTGTTTGCTTTACTTCGTAAACAGCTGATATAGACAGGTGCTGTACCCACCACAAGAGAAAATTTCCACTACTAACATGGCTGAATAAATAAGGTCACATGGGTGAGAGCGAGTTTCCATAAATGTCAAGTCGATGTTGACAGCTCATACAAAATCTGAAAGCGAAAATTGATACCATGTAAATCCGATGAAGTTGTTGTTGTTGCTTTGCATTGATTTTGACAATTACGGGTACTGAGAATAGAGCACGATCACCCCCGAGACAACCATGTTTATTCAACCATGACTACTAACATATCCTCGTTAAATAAACTTTGTTAGAGCCCAAACCATGGTATAATTAATCAGGTAGGTGTGACAGTTTTCCAGCGAACATGAATTGTCAAAAATCATACAAGACAAAGCAAACAAAAAAAAAAAACAGACGAGTTTGACAATCCATGAACGATCTCGTGAGAAAATAGCCTGTTGTCAAACCTACCTGTATAATTGTATCATGGCCCAAACAGAACCAAAGCGGCTATCGGTTGGCGGTCCTCTCTCAGAGAAATCAGCTGAGAACACGTCCAGAATAGGAGCGGTTGTTGGATCAGCGTTGCTTTTCGGTGTGTGAATGGTACAAATGCAACACACACACACACAAAACAAAACGTCAGTTCATGGAATGCAACATACACACACTCAAAACAAAACGTCAGCTCATGGTAAAAACTAAGGCCCATATTACACGGTGTCCGTTTGCCCGGCGTGCAATGTATCTTTGCTACTCTCTTCCACATTTTGCACGCAGGAGTGATAGGCCCATATTACACGGTGTCCGTTTGCCCGGCGTGCAATGAATCTTTTTTACTCTCTTCCACACTTTGCACGCTGGTATGTTACATGGCAGAAAATGAACAACGAACAACTTTTGACATTTCAATCAATTCCATTCAAAGAACTAAGATATAAGGAAGTGGTGTTATTGCACAAAAGTGTGGTATTTTTCTTATTTGTGTTGGTTGACACAAATAAATGAACATTCACAAAGAGCCGTATTCAGTTGCATCGAAAAAGAAGGCTCAAATTGGTTTTGATTAGAATAACATATAAAACAGGTGTTTAAAGTTGTACGGTATTAATAAAACGTTTTATAATTAAAGACCTAATATATTAAAAGAAAATTGTATTATAATACAGAAACATTTACTTAGGGCCGTATTCGGTTAGATCATTAAAGAAGGTCCAAACGGTTTCTATTTGGAATCACATATAACTACAATAGATTCAGGGTTAAAGTTACTGATTTTGGAGCTAATTTAATTATATTATATAAAAATAATGAAATTATTATAAAATATGAGAATATAGTTTTGTTTTTATTGTATTTCCACGCCACCTCTCAGGCATACAATTTGGCGCGTTACCGATATTTTATTGGGTAATAAAAATATAATAATATAATATAATATAATGTAATGTAATATGATATAATATAATATATAATATTTAATATAATTTGAGATCCAAAATATGCGGAAATCTGACAAAAATTAAAAATAACATTTAATAATCATAAACTTTGCTGAAGATAAAAGCGCCGTAAAAGTATGTTAAAAAGTGAAAAAAATAATGCGCCCCTGAAGCAGTGTTTGCGTTTTGACAACTGTGGTCGCTTCATACTGGCGCAATTTTTTTTTTTATATAATAATTTATAATTTTCTTTTGTTTGTCTAATTAATTATTAAGAATTAATTATAATTTAATTTTTTGACTTTGTACATAATTTTTTTAAAAAGTATGACAAATAGAAATAAAAACTATTTTTTTAATTAAGACTTATAATATTCTTAATAATATATAACCGATTTAAAAAAAAAATCAAACCAAAAATATAGCCGTAGGAATTTTTTGAATGGTTGTATCTTTAAAGATACACGGTGCTTTTAAGGGTTAAATTACAGCAAAAGTAAGGTATTTGAAAAGCAGACAATTTATAAAACAAAGTTACAAAATTATAAAAATTCACAACAGCTGACGGCCGACACAGCAATTTTTGACAACTATGAGGTGAACTCACACACAGAATACGTGAGGACATAAAAAATGAGAAGAACAAGCACCATTTTGGCGCAAAATCAATAAAAATGACAGCCGAATCGAAGTTTCCCATCTCGTTATCTCTGACGTACACTGTATGTTTAGACAACACCACTTCTTTATATTTTAGTTCTTTGGTTCCATTACTTTTTCTCCTACTCTTTATTTCAACAAGGGTTTCCTAAAACTATTTTCTTCATACTGTTTTAGTACAATACAGGCCCGTAGACAAGGGGGGGTTTTTAGGGTTAAAACCCACCCCTTATGGTCCAAAAAGTATAAAAAAATAATATATCAGCATTAATATAACTTTGCCAATTTGCGAATACTTGCTGCACGTGCGTCTTTTTTCTCTTACAGTGCAAACTGCAAGTGTAAACAGCAACAGCGAAAACATCAACATGCTTAAGTATCGAAAAAAGTTCGATACATTCAATTGAACTTTGTCTACCACCAGCAATTTAAGAATTTATTGCGTTAACAGGTGTTACGTGAAAGTGATGAAATTTTGATTGAGTTTCGTTAGATAAGTTGAAGAGTTTCTATTGTTAATTTTACTGTGCCAAAACTACAAAAATGATTTTACTTAATTGGCTGCAGAAACCAGAAGTAAAAAAGGCTAGAACGGTGAAAAGTAAGTGCTTGATTTAAATGATTTTTTTTTCCTTTATCAATGCGTAAATGCGTTAAAAAGTTGCCGAATATTTCTGAATGTTTGAAAGCTGTGTTTTTTTTTTTGGTAGCGTGTTTGCATTGATTGAATATTAATGGATTTACTTTTTGCTTGATGCGGAACCGAAAAAATCCGAATAATATTATATTTCATCTGTATTGCAGAAAACGTTCAAGAAACTTTGGAATCTGAAAAGTCTTCAAAACTTCCTTTGTAACCCGCAGTTGAAGAAAGCTTTAATGTTGACAGCTATGTGGAAAGCGGTAGTACAAGTTGTGGTATAAATATTTTACTTTTAATGTTTTTAACTCTAAGTTTGTGTGTATGATTGTAGAAATTGTTCCAGAAATATCATTTGATTCATCGGAACTGCCTTCGACTTCGAGAGTATATCAATGTCCAAATAACGATATTTCCAAGTTGATGAGCAATATTTCCGATTCGAACCGCCTTGAAAGTTTTCAAAGCATTTATGTGCCTCCGCAAATTTTAATTTTCCTGCCAGTGGTTCTCGCAAACTCCGATTTAAGCATTCTTGGTTGAACCGTTGGCATTGGTTGGTTTACTCCAAATTGGAAAATGCAGCTTATTGCAAGTTTTGCGTATTTTTTAGCACTGGTTTTGGAGGTGCAGGATCACAACCTCTTGGTAATTTTACCGAATGATAATAAAAACTTTTTAAAATTTTCTAACCTTTTCATTGTGGCCTTTACAAAAGTCAGGAAATACAAGAAAATGTCGTTATTCTAATCGTGGTTATTTTTATAAAGAATTTTAAACAGATATAAGTTTGCAAGTAAATTATTAAAATAATATAAGATGCTTAATTATCGTCATTTTAGAAGTTTGTCTTGAAAATTTTATTTTTTTAGCGTCTTTCTGTATTCCAAAATGACAGTGCAACGATAAGCAAGATATATAGACGAAACACATTGAGCTCAACAAACGACAGTTTTAAAATTATAGAACACACGTTTTTTATGTTAAATGGGTGTGCATCCTTAAGCATACATAGGGGTTGAATTAACAAAAAAAAAAAAAAAAAATAAGAAGACTTAATTCTATATATATAAAAATCAAATCCGTGTGCGTTAGTCTTGCTAAGGCTCAGAAACGGCTGGGTCGATTTTAATAATTCCTTTTTTGTATTGTTTGCCTTAATACAGATGTGGTTTAGAAAAAAAGAAAATTACAAAAACTTCAAGGAACAGCGGAAAAATCGAAAAAAATTGAAATTGGTAATTTTGTATGGGAATTGCCACATCAGACTACTTTAAATAGCCAACAAATCTTAACGGCTGGACGGATTTAACTCAAATTCGGCACACACATTACTTGAATCCTAGATTAGGTTATGGCATACTTGGTTTTGACCACGCCCCTTCTTCTGCCCCTTTACAAGAAACGTAAATTATCCTACAGGCGTACTTTTACTAGCGAAACTGTGCATCTAAATAATTAAAAGAAAATTCTGTCAAAAAAAATTCACATATCTTCAAAATTGCACAAAATTTTAGTACAGCGTCTTTTTCTAATAACTTAGAATAACGAAAAACTATCAGAAATTCGTATTTCTTACTTTCGATGAAAATAACTCCGTTTTTTTTTTAATATATTTCATCCAATATCTTTTCGTTGATAAATTCAATTTGAGCACTTAATAAACCATATTTGAAGAAAGCTCCAACGTATTAATTTCTTACTCCAAAAATCACAAAAGCTATCATTTCAATAAATAAAAAAAAGTTTTTAAAAAAATTATTTTTTTGCCCATTGTGAGGATCGATCCTTAGACCACCTCATGGATTCAAAACTAACAGTTGAGCTGACTATTTTTATTCAAATTGAAATGTACTAAAAAAATTGTCTAATAGAATTCGCAATAAAATGATATGACAGCACAATCTTTTGAATTCGAATAACAGCAGCCTGTTACATTCCGTGTTAATATGGGATATTGGAGTGTTTCATTCAATCAATAATTGAAATTCGATTGGCACCATGTGTAATCGATCATGAATGTTCAATATAAAATTAATTTCGGGTCGAATTTAGGGCGGGACGAAGTTTGCCGGGTCCTCTAGTATACATATATAAAATAAACAAAAATAAAGTAAATTAATTTTTGTTTTATGTATTTGGTGTACAAAAAAGTTTTAAAGTGTTTTTTTTTCAAGTTTGTCGCTTTATTGTGAAAAATTTGTTACAAATTCATTTTTCAAAGTATTGTCCATTTCTAGCCACTGTTTTTCCCATCTTTCTGGTAATTATATAAAAAATACCTTTTCATTTATCGATATAAAAACTATCGATCTTTTTTTAATCCAAACCGCCCCCCCCTTAGGTAAATCCTGGCTACGGGCCTGGTACAATAGTACAACTTTTCTTCAAAAAATGTACTTTTTAGCTACTTTACCTTCTTATACTCGCGTCAAATAGTGTAACAAGTATACCCGCACACGGTCTGTGAGACCGAGATTCTTAGGCCCATTTTAGCATGTTTTAAGTAACATATCATTATTTTCTAATTACATAATATAAGCTAATATCAGTCTTTAAACGTCTTTTGCAAAGAAAATAATTTGTCCTACGTAAAACGTCGCTCCGAGAGACCAATGCGCGAGTATACGAAGGTTAAACGCTCAAGTCTTCAATTTCACAACCCAGCCACACTTTTTTTGCACGATGTTCGCTGTATTGACACCGTGCAAGAATGAAAATATTTTGCCCGCTGCTTGAAATGTTCATCCTCTCACACTCTCAATTATTTTTGACAGTTTCACGTTAAAAGCAACAACAAAATTGGTTGCACTGCAAACGGACACCGTGTAATATGGGCCTAAGCATGGTTGAATAAATAAGGTTGTCTCGGGGCTGATTGTACTCTCTTCTCAGTATCCACAATTGTCAAAATCAATGAAAAGCAACAACAACAACTACATTGGCTTTACATGTTATTAATTTTCGCTTTCAGATTTCGTATGCGCTGTTAACTTCTATTTGACTTTTATGGCCACTCGTTCTCACCCTTGCGGCAATCTTATTAATTCGACCATGGTAATTATTATAATATGATGTTTAATTTAGTGTGTTTTCGTACACAATGTCGAGTAAACTTCAAGCTAAGAGAGTAGAATGATATTTGAGAATAGTGACAAAAAAGTACGGTAATGATGTCTGGACTATGGCCGAATACAACTGCAATAACTTTTTGTCAACACAACACGGCACAATCTATTATTCAATTTATTTATACTTAATTCGCACAATAACCTGTAAAAACTATAACACATCATCATCTAGCAACTCAAACAAATAATATAATTTGACAACTATCAACAGTTCCGCACTTTCGCTCACAATTTTTTGACAGAAAGAAAGCTATTCAGTCAAAAGTTGTCAAAAACTCACTAACACATTATTATTATTATACCATGGAACTATCATCAGAGTCAGAAATGTTTTACTTTCAACTTACATGTCCATCTAACTTTATTTTTAACACACGAACGGTACTACATGTGTGATGATATGACAGGCCCATCCGACATGAAGTATCATGTGCAGTGCCTTAGGGAGTTTCGCATGGTCCTCTCATGGTGTAATAATAATAAGGTGTTAGTGAATTTGACACTTCTCTCTCAAAATGATAAATTTTTGCGCCCCGCTCCTGACAAAAACAGCTGATGGTGAATTGGAATGAAAATAAATCAGCTAACGTGCAGTCGGTCGGAGCCATGCCATGTCCACTTATTTTGATGGCTATTATCAGTTGAGGTATTGAACATTCTTTCATGGCATTCGATATTTTCTTGAAGCAGACGATGTGAATGCAAGATAATTTGCATGCTTCATGTCGGTGGCACCTTCCAGCGCACGTTTTTGATAAAATGACAAAACCATTCAATGGCGAACTTGGCAAATGGGCGAAGACAACTGCAATAACTTTTTGTCATTACAACACGGCACAATTAATTGAATTAAATATTTATTTAAACTTTGTTCGCACAATAACCCATAAAAACTATAAAACATCATCATTAGCAACTCAAACAAATAACACAATTTGACAACTATCAATGGCTCCTCTCTTTCGTTCTCAATTTTTTGACAGAAAGAAAGCTATTCTTGGTGTAGTCAAAAATTCACTAACACCTTATTATTATTACACCATGGGTCCTTTAAAAAAAACCAGATTGCGCAGATCGTAAAAATAATTTTCAACGATCTGTGCATGAAACAAGCCTGTAAGCAATGGCATAACATTGTGAATATAATAGATTGAACAAGTTTTTCCTCCGTTTTATATTGAAATATGAACAAACAATTATGTACGAGTGTTGTGCATGCAAGTTTCGTGCTAGTTGCTTTTAAATGAAAAATTGCAATATTCTAACCAAAATGGAAAAAGTGAGATTAAATGGCACTGGCAAGAGAAACAAGTAACAAACTTGGTCTAGCCTGGCGTCATGATCGTAGAAAATATTTTGTTCGTAGCTAGAAATGTCAAAATGAAAAGTAAGCAAATTAACGGACCTGCGCAATGTGTAATCTATTTATCTATTATTCTTGGACGGTACGCTTGTGTTGTACCATCAATTTTTTGAGTTCAAAAGAGAACGTAAAAAAAAATTGCACTAAATTTTTAACAAATGTAAAATGGGTAATACCAGGAACCGTAACTCTTATGACTTTTTTCAAAAAAGTTAATTAATAATAGTTATTTTTTGGCCAAAAATAACAGTTGAAATTTGACTTTTATTTATTCGGTCAAAAATAACAGTTAAAATTTTATTTTTATTTTTTCGGTCAAAAATAAAAGTTAAAATATGACTTTTATTTTTTCGGTCAAAAATATAAGCTAAAATTTTACTTTTATTTTTCCGGTAAAAAATATAAGTTAAAATTTGACTTTTATTTTTTCTATTAAAAATAAAGGTTAAACATATGACAGTGATATCCTATATTAATTACTAGCTTACCCAGGACACGTTGATTTGCCCCCGAAAATATGTTAATGAGCCGAATGGGGACAAATATTTTATATATTTCATTGAGTATGGATAGGGTAGAGAACAACAAGTAACTCGGATATGATTTGGGTATCCGATTTCTGTCGGATACTCATTGCAGTTCTCTGATGTGTAGTGATGACAAACAACAGTGACAGGGAACGCAATGTGGAGTGATAAGCAAAATAAATGTAGAGAAGAGTATAATGAATAGAGTTTATACTTTTGTTATGTTTTTTTCAGCTTTTAACCGAAAAAATAAAAGTAAATTTTTAATTTTATTTTTGACCGTAAAAATTAAAGTCAAATTTTAACTTTTATTTTGGACCAAAAAAAATCGGTCAAAAAATAACTATTATTTTGAATAGTGAATTAAGTTAGTTATTTTGAATAAAATAACTATTATTTTTTGACTTTTTTAAAAAATTCAAATAGAGAAAAAACTTTTAAGATTATTATTCCTTAGGAAACAAGCATCGCACTGCTTAATTAAATTTAGAAAAGGGCATAATTGAAGATGAACGGAAATTCAAAATTTGTAAATTTTTTTGTGGAATATATGTATTAAGACCTTCTTATCTCAAATCCGGAAAAATTTCACGCAGCTCTCAACTGGTTTAGAAGTTATAGGGCTTGAAAGTTGGGGAAATTGACCTCAAAAACTTGTGATTTTTTTAAAATTTTCCAACAAAACCTAGCATTATGGGTATCAAAAGAAAGGTTATGCTGTTATCTATTCAGCGAGCTATCAATCATTAAAATACACGCATTACTCTTGAAGATATAGCATTTTACATATGCACACTTGGCGGTTCACCCTTTAACGAAATAACCTAAACGTAAGTATAAACATCAAATTAAAAAAATTTATTTAAGGAAAATGCGAAGAAAGTAGACAATGTAGGAAATCGAATCTGTGTATAAAAAATATGAAAAATTGTTATAAAAAATCGCGCAAAAAGTTTTTGAGGTCCATTTTCTCAACTTCCGAGCCCTGTAACTTCTGAACCACTTGAGAGCGGAGAGAAATTTTTTTCACCATTAGCTTTTTTAGCTCCAAATACAAATTTTCAAAAAAAAAAAGTGAAAAAAATCAATTTTCACTCATCTTCAATTGTTCCTAGAAAAGACACATTTTTCCGCCTGACTTTTTAAATTGAAATTTCGAAAAATTCACAGTTATTTACGGTCCCTGGGTAATACAAATATATGCATTGATTTCGACATTTTTGACTCACAGCGAGACCTTGTTTATTTTGCCATGATAGAAAATGAAAGGTGGCAGTACTGTACCGAACAGCTGACTTTGACGTTTTATTTAAGATTTTCAAGACTAGTTTGCGTGAACCAGAACATTTAAAGTTTTTTAGGATATAAACATATTTTAGCACGTATTAAACATTCAAATTTTTAAAATGACAAAAGAAGATAAACCTATAAGTCCTGAAGGGAAATCCAAAACCGAACAAGCACCCAGGGAGAGATCTTCTCGCCAACGTGCACAAAAAAGGGATAAAGTGAAACCATTGACGAAGGTATTGCTCTTCAGTGTTGGATTGCCCTACATTTTTATTTAATGTATTAATTACTCTTCAAAACTACTCCAAATTAGGTAATAATACGCCATCTTCCACCTACTATGTCCGAAGAAGAATTTCTTAAGCAGATCGATCCTCTGCCGGAACATGATTTTTATTATTACGCTGCTGCCGATTGGTCTCTTGGTTACGATGCCACATGTCGGGCTTACCTAAATTTGAAGAATTACGAGGATGTCTTTCTATTTCGCGACCGTTTTGACGGTTACGTTTTCGTTGATTCTAATGGTGCTGAGTATCCAGCAATCGTTGAATTTGCACCATTTCAAGGCTTGGCCAAGAATAAATCGCGTAAGACTGACCCAAAGGTCAATAGCATTGAATTGGAACAGCACTATAAGAGTTTTATAGAAAAATTGGAAGAAGACCGTGAGGCTGCAGCAAAGGGTGGTGGAGAATCTAAGCTTGAGTTCACCTTAGATCGCAAGAAGGAAGAAAAAATTACATCAACGCCGTTGCTGCAGTACCTGGCAAATAAGAAAGAAAAGCGGCGTGAGGAGTCAAAAAGGCGCACTGAAGAAAAAAAACGTCAGCGTGAAGAGGAAAAAGAGCGCCGCCAACGCAATCAGCAACACATAACGAAAATTATGTCTAGCCAGGAAAGTACAGGAGGAGGCAAAAAAGATAGTGGTGGAAAATCAGTTGGCGCCGGCAAGGAAAACGTCAATGAAAGGAATGATCATCTAGGTGGTGAAGAGTGTAAAAATTCACGTTCAAAAAGACGTGCTGCGCGCGACCAACGTCGTCGCGAAGAACATGAACAAAGAAAACGTGAACGAGAACGTCTTGAAAGAGAGCAGCGCGAAAAAGGTACTGGAGGAAAAACCACAGAGGGTACTAGGGAAAGACAAGACAAAGAAATGAATACTACCAACAAATACGACAATGAAAATAAATCTAATGATGCAAAACCTGAAGATTCCAATCGCAAAGATGTAAAAAAGTACAGTGAAAGGCGTGAACGTGACCGCAAACGAAATCGTAAGGAGCAGGAACAGCGTATAGCTTCAAAGGATGAACCAACCGTACTTACAGCCAAATCAAGCACGGAACTAGCTTCTACTTCCGCTGCTAAACAGGATGAAATCAGTGACTCAGTCAAAAACTTCATACGCAGTGTTGCTGCAGTCAAGGAATTCGTGCCCAAACATAAACAAGTGGAGGCAGAACAAATGAATATCATAGAGAATACTGTGGATAACATTGTCGACAAAAAACTTGAAATGCAGTTTGCCAAGGAATTAGAACAACTTCCTTCAATTGCTAATGCTGATAAAAAAGCTGGTGAAATCACGGAACACTCTCAAATGGAAAGCGCGGCTGTATTGGAGGAAAAGCAATTGCAAAAACAACGTCTGGCGGAAGAGAGGCGTATAAGAAACAAGGTTGTTTGATTATTACTTAAAAGTTAAGTTAGTCGACTTGATCAGAGTTGCTTAATTGATGTGTTGTATGCAATATTTTTAAATGTTTTTAATCATATTCACTATACAATTTTCTTAATCCTACTCATTCATATCTCAAGCGTATTGAAATCAAAATTTCAATAAATTTAAGTGTGCTTGACAAATTATATATTGTTTAGTTTTTAAAAAGGTGTAGATTATTTTTAATTCTTAACATGCATTCAACTGCCCAATACTTCTCCACAAGTCAACCAGCTTTTGTATATCGTTTCTCATCATTGTATTCTACATTTTATAAGAAGTTTTTAATATATAGTCATTAATTTCAGGATCGTCCATCCATTGCGATTTATCAACCCAAACCAAGACTGCGCCCGTCTGAGGAGAGTGATTCCAAGGACACAACTGTTAAAGAATCTCGCAGCAATCCAACTTCGGACTGTGAAAGTCTAAAAAAAGAAGAGCAGCAGCAACGTGTTAAGAAACCATCGCGCTACTCGGAACGCCGTTCCGAAAAACGCTCCAAAGACAAACGTAAGGATGGCAACACAAGTGAAGGCAATGCTGAGCATAAACCCGAGTTGAGAAAGTCCAGATCGCACGAAGAAAGTAGCGATATGAGCGAGAAGCTAGATGCTAAAGAAGTTACAATTGATGCCTAATTCCAAACGCATGCAATATGTTTCAATACAGTTTTAAACATAATTTTAATATACTAATCAAATGACATTATACTTTTAAATGTGTTTTTAGCTAATAAAATTTAAAAGAAAAACATTTTTGATCAGTTCAAGTCGTTAAACCTGTTATATAAACTTTTTAATTTTTATGATTGTTTGCTAGGCAGGATTAATAGCGCTCTTTTTTAAATTGCATTTTATTCTAGCATTTGTGATGTAAATGTGCAGAATGTAATTTGTTCATAAAAAAAATCGATGTATATAACATACTTTTATAACATACTTATAATAATTTAGAACACACATTAAACTTATGCCATATCTACATAGAGAGTTTAGTTTGAGTTTCCAGTACAAAGTTAAGTTTTGCCATTGAACGCAAAATAAACTCTTGAGTTCTCCAGTACAATTTTGCAGGATGAAACTCAACTAAACTCAACTTTGGCTGTGTGCTATTCGGAAACTTTTCACTCGGATGATGAAATTTTGACAGTCTGAATGAGAATATTTTGCACTTGTGAGGTGAATATGATTTTCAAAAATGCATGCATGATGTAATTAACAAGGTGGTAGTGAATTTTTCACCACACACTAAATTTTGCTGAATCTGTCAAAAAATTGTGACATAAATAGAGGACCTGTTGGTAAGTGTCAAATCGTTCTTAGTTTTGTTTGCTTGCTAGTGGTAGTTCTAGCTAATAAGAATTAAACTGCAATTATATGTAGTTTTGTTGGATTTTCATAAAAATCATTGAAAAAACTGTGAAAAACTAGAGCCGAATATGGAAACACACTGTAATTGGCTGCAAACATGGATGATCTGACCATGTAGTTTCACAATACCAATAGCAGCAATAAGCTGATCCATTTAAAATCTTCGAGGACATCTACGAAAGCTGTATCACAATCTGTACGAGGTTGTACATAATGCTTCAAGAATCCAACACTTTTATCTTGAGCTGCCGGAGAAGTAGTTTAATCAATTTGAGGTTAAGTTTGATATTTGTTGGTTTTTTTATTGGATAATAGCTTTGCTTTAGTTAGCCAGCGCAGTCCGTCGCGCACATCGTCTCAGCAATTTTTTATTCTTATCCATGTTTTTTGCACGTTTATAATCAATCAAATTATACTTTCGTAATAAGCAGAAATTTCACAAACTATGTTTTGCTTAAAATATGCAATCAGCTGTTTTTGACAGATCGAGAGTTCATTTTTGTGAGAGAGGTTGAAAATTCACTACCACCTTGTTAATTACACCATGAATGCATGTATCCCCAGGGGCTGGTATAAATTTTGACAATCGGCAAGGGAATTTTTAACACAACCAAAATTGAATAAAAAAAACTTGTGAGTTCGTGAGTCATAATGAAGTTAAAAATTTTGTGCTTCCGACAGCATAGCAACCAGGAGTGGAAAACATTTGTATCCGTCTGTCTATCGTCACAACTGCAGGATGATTTTTTTGCTATTTGTTTTTTCATTGTACATTTTTGACACCTCACGCGTGATTCGTAAAGGTTTGCTTTTCACCATGAATTAGAGGTGGGTAATAGCACAATTTTTGGTGTGCTGACTCACTAACACATGTGCACCCTTATGTGTCAGCACACTGTGCTAGCACAATTATGTCACAGTCGAAAAAAGCACTTCGCAGTCGAAAAGCAAAAGCAGTCGAATATTCGTCCCATAAAGCTAGGTCTACACGATACAACGGCTGTACAATCGCTCATCGTACAGCAGTTGGCTAATTCTACCATTCGACCGTGCAATATTGCAACAAACTCATCGCACGCTTGCATCCAAACGATACAATAATCGCACACAACCGTCAAATAGCAACCGATATTGGTACAACCGTTGTATCGTGTAGACCTAGCTTAAGAAATACATGCAAATCAGCTGCGACCACAGCAACAGCATTTGTCTCATTTACTCTTTTGTGTTTACGTTAAAAGAAGAAGTTTTGCTCCACACGCGTGTGTACTAGCACACATGCTCACTACTGAGTGTCACACAATACATGATAGACACTTTAAGCGCAAAAGTGCTGCTCTTCATCGTGTGCTGTTGTCACTATTCCAATGGGCCGGCATGTCAGCAGCTTCCTACCGGAGCAAAACGTCAGCACTTATGTAGTGCACATGTGGCTAGCACTAACCTACCTCAACAATAACATAAACAAACAACGCTACAAACGCTCTACGTTGGTCTCACTGCATACCTGCAGCGAAACCAAAGCATGAAGCGCAAGCAGTGACAAACTCAAGTGCTACTAGCGGCATGATTCATGTTATACATTGTGAAAACAAATCGCTGCCAAAAGTAAGTCATTGGAGTTTGTAACCTGTAAGTGGGTTGTGATGGATATTATTACAAACAGATGTGTAAGTAAGTAAAAAGTAGTAATTGTATTTAGATTTCATGACTTTTAATTGTATATGTGTAAGAACTTATTTAGAATAAATATTATTTTGAGTGAAAAGAAAATATTGTCACTTTTCACTCAATATTTTTATTATAAAAACCCGAGTTGGGGTTAAGTAAAATCAGTCTTAGAATCACATCAAAAAAAAAGAAGTCTTTTCTATTAACTCAAATCAAGCCTTGTGGCTTATTCAATATTTGACTATATTGAAACACTGCCTTGTGGCAGAGTATGAAATAAAGCCTTGCGGCTGAGATTGAAAGGCCTTGTGGCCAAGAATCCCCTTTGTCCTTAGATAGGGAAGTTAGGGAAGTAACAACCTTTATACTTATTTTTGTTGTTATGCAAGCGAACAGTACACTGAGAGCGCTCAGTAACGAACACAAGAAAAAAACGAACAACGGAAAAAACGAACAAAGGAAAAAACCGCGTGGTATGCAAATAATCAGTTGTTTGATGCAAGTGCGCCTGTAAACAAGTTTTGAAAATAGGTGTTTTTTTGCAAGTGAAATTTCTTAAGTAAGTAATTTATTTTTACTTTATTTTTACTTATCTTTAATTAATAATTTATTTACTTAATCAATCAAAAACCATTAAAAATTGATGTAGTAATTATTTCAGAAAAAATGCAGATTTTTCATTGATTAGTTCAAAACAAAAACGAACTGCTGACCCAAAGATTTCTAAGGAAGGCCTTTTGAAGCAGTATCGATGGTTGCAAATCTAACCCTTATTTTCGATAACATTAAAAATCTCTCTCTCTCTCTCTCTCTCTCTCTCTCTCTTCCTCTCTGCAGCTCTCTTTTTGAGGTAGACAAAATCAAAAAGAATGCAACGAACTGCTGACCCAAAGCTTTCCAAGAGAGGCCTTTTGAAGCAATCAAAAGTCAGCTAAATTGGAGTGCTTTTTTCCAATGACATGTAATGTTAAAATAACAATGGTGTGTCATACGTAGGGTCAGCGCTTTCAGCTGACTTGCAAGCACTCCAAAAGGCCTTTTGGAGTGCTTTTTTCCCGCTGGGTATGTGAGTCATCGTCATGGTATAATAGGTCTGTTTCCGTACTGTACACTGTGTAAGATTTGTGTAAAATGTGTGCTAGAGCATGGTAGAATTATAAGGTAGGGCCGAGTCGCTCAGTGCCCTCACGCGTCAACGAAGAGTGGATAGTGAAAAGGTTGGGTAGTTGTCAAAGTGACGAAGTAGGTGGAAATGTCAAATGAAAAAAGAAATATCATGTTTTCAATTTGTAAATAGTGCGGACACGTGTGTTAAGTTTTTGTTAATTTGAGTGGAAATATTGTAAAAACATTGTAAATAAATCTATAAAATGCCGCGGAAGTGTTAAATTTGAAAAAAAGCTTGTAAAAAGTTTAACCTAAAATCAACTGCGAAACATGAACATAAAGAAACTCGATATGAACAGCTGATTTTGACAAGTAGCCCCCTTTTTCGCTGCTTTCTACTCCATTCTTCTCCGAGTCGGCCCTACCTTATAATTCTACCATGTGCTAGAGAGTAAAAACGAAATGTGAGAATAGTTGCAAAAGTACGGAAACAGCTTCTAGTAAGTTTCAAGCACAAAACAGCTGATTTTGACTGCAGACGGCAGCACAAAATTTAAAACACTTTCACTCAAATTATTAAAAGCCATTTTTAATGCAAAACTGAACAATTACTTAATTTTTAAATATTATTATTTATTTATTGTACTTAAATTTCTTTTTAGGCACACAATTTGTGCATTTATTTATCGCAAAACATAAACAATTATGAAATGGAATTTGACATTTGCTTCTTCTTATTGATGCTTATTCTTCTTGATGCTTGTTCTTACTTTACTCGAAGTCTCGAGTTCTAGCACTCTCTGTGCACTTTGTGTGCTCGAGAGAGCGATTTTATGCTTGTTCTTCTTCTCCCATTTTAAGCACAGAAAGTACGAAAACAGAAAATAGTGTCCCACAAGTTACACAGTGTGCGTACGGAAACAGACCTAATAATACAAGGTAGTATTGACAGTTGCTTGGGAAACCAGCATCTGTAAAAAAAAAGTCAAGAAAGAGAGCGTTCAATTATGCTTATGTTTTCGCCATTGTTTATATTTCAGAGCTTGCAAATAACCACACATTTGATAACAAACTATTGCATATTTAATTTTATTAATAGTGAGTTATTAGCTGCATTCCCGTGGTCGTTGATCTTATGCGCGGCTTATAATTGTATCATGAGTCAACGTAGTGTATCATTCATATCACCGGCGGTATCATTGGAACATACTTTTTTAAAAATAATGAAAATCGCAACGTTACAGTCAATGGAATTTAATTTACAAAATTGTTAATATATAAATTAACAGAATTTTACGCAAATGTTCTCTCTCCTCTGTTCGCACTCTCCATGTACTGGTTGGGGGATTGATGTCCAATAAAGAGAAATTGGTGCGAAGTTTGGTTCGGGAATACCTGGAATAGGCTGTTCAGTGGGTCGATTATGACGACCTTAAAATGGACGTAATTTGCGAAACACATGAGAGCATGAATTTTGATAATAAAATTTAATGATTTGCAAGCGCTGTTCATTTGTTACTCTATTCATGGTAGAGGTGGGTAACTCAGTGCTGTGCTATGGCACTGTGCTGACTCTCTGTAGTGTGTCATGTGTGCAAGCACACTACGTTGACTCATGATACAATTATACAGGTAGCATTGACAAGTATAGATTTTCTCAGCAACAAGGAAACCACCATCTGTCAAAAACAGTTGTTCGTGCAACAAAAATTAAACGAATGTAAAAATAAATAAATTCCGCAAATATGTGCGTTAAATAAACAATTATAATAATGAAAGTTGTGAAAAAATTATGTGTGATATGAGTTGTAACGTTTTCCAGCCGTGGTGTTTTAATTTTAATTGAAAACTTCTTCAATTTCGTCCACATGCATCTGCAGCTACTGAGGTTGCTGCATTTCAACGTTTTCAACCTTTTTTTTTTATGTTTGCACTTAATAACATTAAGTTTACAAATTATGTTCGTTCTAGTAATAATAGCTGCATTCCCGTGGCACTGGATCAGATCAAATCTCAGTGGAACAACTTAAGTTCAACTTTATACCAATTTGGCACCACTGTCTTGAAACAGCTGTTTGATAACAATAGAAATCAATACAAAACAGCATACTTTAGATTTGCCAACTATGTTCGTTTTTAACAAAAAATGCATTGAACTTGGCAGCATTTTCAGATCAGAAATAGAGCCAGGAAAAGAGCTGGTTCTAATTTTTGTTTTTGCTTTGTGAATAAAATAGAGCCGCGCATAAGATCAACGACCACGGGAATGCAGCTAATAACTCACTATTAATAAAATTAAATATGCAATAGTTTGTTATCAAATGTGTGGTTATTTGCAAGCTCTGAAATATAAACAATGGCGAAAACATAAGCATAATTGAACGCTCTCTTTCTTGACTTTTTTTTTACAGATGCTGGTTTCCCAAGCAACTGTCAATACTACCTTGTATTATTAGGTCTGTTTCCGTACGCACACTGTGTAACTTGTGGGACACTATTTTCTGTTTTCGTACTTTCTGTGCTTAAAATGGGAGAAGAAGAACAAGCATAAAATCGCTCTCTCGAGCACACAAAGTGCACAGAGAGTGCTAGAACTCGAGACTTCGAGTAAAGTAAGAACAAGCATCAAGAAGAATAAGCATCAATAAGAAGAAGCAAATGTCAAATTCCATTTCATAATTGTTTATGTTTTGCGATAAATAAATGCACAAATTGTGTGCCTAAAAAGAAATTTAAGTACAATAAATAAATAATAATATTTAAAAATTAAGTAATTGTTCAGTTTTGCATTAAAAATGGCTTTTAATAATTTGAGTGAAAGTGTTTTAAATTTTGTGCTGCCGTCTGCAGTCAAAATCAGCTGTTTTGTGCTTGAAACTTACTAGAAGCTGTTTCCGTACTTTTGCAACTATTCTCACATTTCGTTTTTACTCTCTAGCACATGGTAGAATTATAAGGTAGGGCCGACTCGGAGAAGAATGGAGTAGAAAGCAGCGAAAAAGGGGGCTACTTGTCAAAATCAGCTGTTCATATCGAGTTTCTTTATGTTCATGTTTCGCAGTTGATTTTAGGTTAAACTTTTTACAAGCTTTTTTTCAAATTTAACACTTCCGCGGCATTTTATAGATTTATTTACAATGTTTTTACAATATTTCCACTCAAATTAACAAAAACTTAACACACGTGTCCGCACTATTTACAAATTGAAAACATGATATTTCTTTTTTCATTTGACATTTCCACCTACTTCGTCATTTTGACAACTACCCAACCTTTTCACTATCCACTCTTCGTTGACGCGTGAGGGCACTGAGCGACTCGGCCCTACCTTATAATTCTACCATGCTCTAGCACACATTTTACACAAATCTTACACAGTGTACAGTACGGAAACAGACCTATTATACCATGACGATGACTCACATACCCAGCGGGAAAAAAGCACTCCAAAAGGCCTTTTGGAGTGCTTGCAAGTCAGCTGAAAGCGCTGACCCTACGTATGACACACCATTGTTATTTTAACATTACATGTCATTGGAAAAAAGCACTCCAATTTAGCTGACTTTTGATTGCTTCAAAAGGCCTCTCTTGGAAAGCTTTGGGTCAGCAGTTCGTTGCATTCTTTTTGATTTTGTCTACCTCAAAAAGAGAGCTGCAGAGAGGAAGAGAGAGAGAGAGAGAGAGAGAGAGAGAGAGATTTTTAATGTTATCGAAAATAAGGGTTAGATTTGCAACCATCGATACTGCTTCAAAAGGCCTTCCTTAGAAATCTTTGGGTCAGCAGTTCGTTTTTGTTTTGAACTAATCAATGAAAAATCTGCATTTTTTCTGAAATAATTACTACATCAATTTTTAATGGTTTTTGATTGATTAAGTAAATAAATTATTAATTAAAGATAAGTAAAAATAAAGTAAAAATAAATTACTTACTTAAGAAATTTCACTTGCAAAAAAACACCTATTTTCAAAACTTGTTTACAGGCGCACTTGCATCAAACAACTGATTATTTGCATACCACGCGGTTTTTTCCTTTGTTCGTTTTTTCCGTTGTTCGTTTTTTTCTTGTGTTCGTTACTGAGCGCTCTCAGTGTACTGTTCGCTTGCATAACAACAAAAATAAGTATAAAGGTTGTTACTTCCCTAACTTCCCTATCTAAGGACAAAGGGGATTCTTGGCCACAAGGCCTTTCAATCTCAGCCGCAAGGCTTTATTTCATACTCTGCCACAAGGCAGTGTTTCAATATAGTCAAATATTGAATAAGCCACAAGGCTTGATTTGAGTTAATAGAAAAGACTTCTTTTTTTTTGATGTGATTCTAAGACTGATTTTACTTAACCCCAACTCGGGTTTTTATAATAAAAATATTGAGTGAAAAGTGACAATATTTTCTTTTCACTCAAAATAATATTTATTCTAAATAAGTTCTTACACATATACAATTAAAAGTCATGAAATCTAAATACAATTATTACACATCTGCTTACTATTACTTTTTACTTACTTACACATCTGTTTGTAATAATATCCATCACAACCCACTTACAGGTTACAAACTCCAATGACTTACTTTTGGCAGCGATTTGTTTTCACAATGTATAACATGAATCATGCCGCTAGTAGCACTTGAGTTTGTCACTGCTTGCGCTTCATGCTTTGGTTTCGCTGCAGGTATGCAGTGAGACCAACGTAGAGCGTTTGTAGCGTTGTGTGTTTATGTTATTGTTGAGGTAGGTTAGTGCTAGCCACATGTACACTACATAAGTGCTGACGTTTTGCTCCAGTAGGAAGCTGCAGACATGCCGGCCCATTGGAATAGTGACAACAGCACACGATGAAGAGCAGCACTTTTGCGCTTAAAGTGTCTATTATGTATTGTGTGACACTCAGTAGTAAGCATGTGTGCTAGTACACACGCGTGTGGAGCAAAACTTCGTCTTTTAACGTAAACACGAAAGAGTAAATGAGACAAATGCTGTTGCTGTGGTCGCAGCTGATTTGCATGTTTTTCTTATGGGACGAATCATGGTATAATAATACATGGTAGCATTGACAACTGCTTATTTTCTCTTCAACAGGAAAACATAAACTGTCAAAAACAGCTTTTTGTGTATATGCATCTGCAGCTGCTGTGGTTGTTGTTTTTCTTCACTTCAACGTTTTCAACATTGTTTGTGTTTTCATTTATTAACAATGGCTGACCAGCGAACGCTCTCTTTTTGAGTATATTTTTTGACAGAATATGTTTTATCCAAGCAACTCGTCGTTCGTAAATTATTGTGTTCTATATCACAAAATTGAAAAAATTGAGATAAGACTGGTATATAGGCAAATTTTTCGAGATCTATCGATCTGTGTCATCAGTTTGCTTTTATCTTTTATAGTTTTCGAAATATGAGACATCGACTTTGTGCTATACAACACTGTTGTGACAAGCTTCGTAACCTATTGTGTTCTATATGCAAAAAATCGTGCATATAGAACAAAAATGAAGCAAAAATACTAAGTAAAAAAAATATTTTTTTATTTTGTTCTATATGCAAGTCTAAATAAAGTTATTAAAGTTATTATTTGGAAGTCTTTGTATTTTGCTTTTTTTTTTGTGTTTTTTTTCTTAGCTTCACATTGCACTTGGCAAATGAAATGAAACAAAAAAGAAAAAAATCCCGCTTTAGATTGCAGTTGGTAAATAAAATGAAACAAAAACGAAAAGAAAATACCCATCATAAATAACATAAGGTTAGAAGTTAAATTTTACAACAACGTTTAAAAAAGCTTAATACTAAGAATAAGAATGGATAAGCAATAGATAAGAAGATATCATTGGAGAAAGTAAATGATGTGAAAAGTTTATACAACTTTTTATCACTTGATGCAGTGGCATACTACAAAAGGGGTATTCACGGGTTGATGCGAATTGCAAGAATGCGAAAATGCTACATATTTTTCGCACTAACGCGTGAACATCAATATTGTAACTTTACGATAGCGGAAAGAAATATATTGCCACCTTATTTCAAAATAACAAAAACTTATTTAAATCAACGTACAAATTTAGTCTTTTTAAAGTTTTACCCAGATGGCAACTATGCTTGAAAACACCCAGAACATGAATCAGCTGTTTCGCATCACTGTTTGTGCGCTTTCGCAATAGGTTTGAGCAGTGCGTAATTCAAGAAGAGTCCCAAAATTGCTTCTAATGTGTTTGTTGTTGGAATGAAGCAAAAATTCGCAATCTTGCATTTTCGCATCGTCGCAACTGTGTTTCGCATCAACCCGTAAATACCCATAATAATTTGTTTAATACAATTTAAAATATAGGTACAACTTTTTGTCTTCGTTTTTTTAACAAACTTGCTTCAATTAAAAAATCTCCGTAAATCAAGCGTGAACTTCGTGGAATCGAAGTCAAATAAATTTGGTTAATTTTTTACTTAATTTTGTAGTCGAAACTTACCTTTTAAGAAATTAACAGGTATGATTTAAGTGGACTCATAAGAACATATGTATAAGATTAAGTTTAAAATTAAGTTAATATTATAATATATGAAATAAAGTTTTTATTGAGTGAAATCACATTGATTTTCATTTCTCCAATACATATTACATTTTGTTCTATATGCTATTAAAAAAGAATAGTTTCGTAAATAAGTGCATATAGAACAAATTATTTTTTTTTAAATGCATCTTACTCTAAAAAACGCTTCCAAGGATGAACATTTTTTTTGACAGAAAAAACCACAAACTCTTGAACTTTCATTGGTAAGAAAATCGCGGTAGATTTTTCGGTTCAGTTTTTTACTAAACTTTAAACTTGATTTACCAAAAAAACATTTTTGTCATATAGAACACAATAATTTGCGAACGACGAACTGTCAATGCTACCTTGTATTATTATACCATGGGGACGAATATTCGACTGCTTTTGCTTTTCGACTGCGAAGTACTTTTTTCGACAGTGACATAATTGTGCTAGCACAGTGTGCTGACACATAAGGGTGCACATGTGCTAGTGAGTCAGGACACCAAAAATTGTGCTATTACCCACCTCTAATTCATGGTGAAAAGCAAACCTTTACGAATCACGCGTGAGGTGTCAAAAATTTACAATGAAAAAACAAATAGCAAAAAATCATCCTTTAGTTGTGAGGATAGACAGACGGATACACGAATATGATGATGGTGATCAAGATGCTGATCCTTATAAACGTTTCAAACGAAGTGACAAACTCAATATACTCCTTAACGGAGTATGCGTGTGGATTGGATTCAATCAATCAGGATTGAATCAATTCGGAATGCACGCACTCTTAATGCATTCAAAAGTTACATCAACCAGACTGCAATCTTATGCTTCTGTTGAGTTAATGAATTACAGATGCACAATTCATCATTCTTTGAAGATAAAAGAATGCACACCCTATGCTCTGTAAGGAATGGGACTTATGGAAATATCAATCTCATTCTTGTTGGCTTAAAAAAATCTGATGAATGCACTCAGTTTTATCATTCTTTTCAACTCTGAAACACTGGACATTTTATTTACTACCATGTAATACAACAAATATGTTGTCATTTGTTTTCGACGGCCGATCTTAGTGACATGCAAAGGACTAAAATATAAGGAAGTGGTGTTGTCTACACATACAGTGTACGTGCACTGTAGCCAATTTCGTAAATTGAGTGAGCGAGACAGAGTGTGTTTTTTTGACATTTCTGAGCGGTCGTCAGCTGTTCACAAGTCTTCTCAGTAAAAAAAAATAATCGCGCCAATTTGATGCGACCACAGTTGTCAAAACGCAATCACTGCTTCAGGGGCGCATTATTTTTTCACTATTTAACACACTTTTGGGGCGCTTTTGTCTTCAGCAAAGTTAATGATATATAATTGTTATTTTTAATTTTTTTTCAGATTTCCGCATATTTTGGATCTCAAGTTATATTATATTATATTATTATATCAAATAATATAAAAAAAAAGAAAAAATAGGTGGTGTGGAAATATAATAAAAACAAAACTATATTATCATATTTTTGAAAAGCCTTAATTTATAATAATTTAATTATTTTTATATTACATAATTAAATTAGCTCCAAAATAAGTAAATTTAACTCAGAATCTATTGTATATGTGATTCCAATTAGAAACCATTTGGACCTTCTTTAACGATCTTACCGAATACGGCCCTTTTTTGATATTTTCTGGAATAATAAAGTGCTTATTAACAATAAATATTATTAACAAAATGTACAAAAATACTTCTACAATTTGTTTTGTATAATACTTTTTCTATACATGATATAAGCCAATGGCAACCCATCACAGTCATGCCCAACAGTCACACACGCATACACAAATACACACAAAACAACTTCAGATGCAACAACAAATCTTTGCGGCTGAAGCCATCGTCGGCTGCATTCACTAAAATTTCAAAACAATAATAAAAAATAAAATAAATAAAAATAAAACAATTTTAATCAGCCTAAAGGTTTAAGTCTAAAGAGTTCACATTTTGAATACTACAAAAAAGGATTTCAGCCTTTGAACATTTATACAGGAGAATGAAAAGTAAAAATTAATTAAAACTTTTACAGCTCTGGCGAGTGGGTATTAATATAGCAGAAATTTTTATGTAAAGGGTGTTTTTTATGGTTGTTGTCTATGGTTTGACAGTTGAGAATGTCAAACTGTGTTGACATTTCTGTTCAGGATGGTTTTCCAATTCATCATGATTCGTTTAACGTCAGAACAACGCTTCCAAATTGCTTCCAAACGCTTCCATAACGGTCAACATAATCGGCCTAGTGAGCAAGAAATTCGTGCAGTTATTGATCGTTTCCTCACTAATGTTACTCTTCTCGATTCAAAACCATAAACAAAATAGAGAAATGTGCGTACCGAAGAGAATATTGCTGCTATAGCGCGAAGTGTTGAAGAACACGCCGAAATGTCGTTTCGTCGCCGTTCTCAACTTGATGGCTTTCTCCTTCGACTATGTGGAAAATTTTACGTTAGGATCTTGGCTTACGTGCCTATAAAATACATCTCGTGCAAGAATTAAAGCCAAATGACCATCGTTTACGATGCTTTTTGCTGATTGTGATAAATCAAAACTGGCCGGAGATGAGCATTTTTACCGAAGAATTGTGTTTAGTGATGAAGCTCATTTCTGGTTAAATGGCTTCGTCAATAAACAAAATTGCAGTATATGGAGCAAAGACAATTCTCAAGTCATTAACGAATCACCATTACATCCATTAAAATAGACTGTTTGGTGCGGTTTACACGCTGGCGGCATCATCGGTCCTTATTTCTTTCGAAATGAGGAAGGAGCTGCCGTTACGGTGAATGACGAGCGCTATCGAGCCATGCTGACTGATTTTTTGTTTGCAAAAATTAATCAGCTAAACATCAACGACATTTTGGTCCAACAAGACAGCGCAACTTGCCATACAAATTGACTGTTAAGAATTTATTGCAAAATCAATTTGGTGACAACTTTAGTTCGAGAAGTGTTCCTGTTAACTGACCCCTCGTTCGTGCACCTTAACGCCTCCCGATTACTTTTTATGAGGCTATGTTAAGGCATTGGTTTATGCGACAAACCAGCAACTCTTGAAGCATTGGAACCCAATATTCAAGCCATACGACCAGATTTATTGAAAAAAGTAGTGAACAACTGGACTGATCGAATGGACTAGTAACTCATAGCTGCGGCGGACATATATCGGAAATAATACTTAAAAATGCCATGCCTTAAAAATGCCATTTAAATGCCATGAAATTATCTACCAGATTATATTAATAAAAAATGCATTCCAGGAATATTTCTGTCTTATATTATTATTTAAAGTTCTCAAGCTCTTAAAAAAACACCCTATACAAGCCATATTTAAGATGTGATGGAACGATTTACTGTATCTGTTCAAAACTAGAATCATTCCCTTTTTCATTATTAATTTTTTTAATTTTGTATTACATAAGGTTTTGACGCACTTCCACGACTTTACAAAAGTTTTGGTACCTATGTATATAAAATACATCAAGTTCATAGAAATTCACCTATTAAATTCCCGTATCTGAGACCTACTTCGAATTCTTCAAATGTAAAATTTATGCCGGAATATCTGCTCATCTTTCTGCAGAAAGTTGTTAAGCAATGTAGCGATATATTAAGAATAATAACGAAGTGACTTTGCATGAGCAGAGCAGTGTATGAGCGTGGATGTATGTTAGTAAGTCAGAGTGCATGTGTGCAAATATATCCTTTATTCCACTTATAACTTGCTTGGTTCTAAACATTAGTAACTAGATGCAAGAAGCTTCTTCAAATGCAAGCAAAATGTTTGCATTTGAGAAGAGAACGAGGAGCTGAATTATTTGCATATAAATGGAAAAGACAAACATGCTTTTAAGAGTTTAAGCATATAAAAAAAAACATGTTTGTATCTGAAGTTTTCTTTTTTAATTCTTAAAATGCGCTCACTAGTTGGACATCGGGGCGTATGAGTAACAAAAGATGTATGAAATAGAAATATAACGCAAAAATTTAAAGAACTAATAGATTTTTCTGAATTTTTTACAATAGTTGAGATTCAAAAGACAATGTATTTTTAAATGCCTGTGTGGGCAAAATCCTGAATTTTATAACTTCTCCTGAATTTTTACATTAAATGTGCTGCTTATAACAAAACGTCTACATAACGTAGAAGGCAAAACGACTTTCATACCACACCCCCATTCATCACTCTATAAATAGCAAAAACACAAAAAAAAGGTACTAAACTTCAAACAAAGCACTTTATAAAAAGAGGAAGGTAAAGCAAATTTATTACTACGCTATGGCTATGAATTTGTTGTTTCAATAAAAATGAGAATTGGCTGAGTTGGTCAAGAAGAAAAAGGGGTATTGCTACCAACAGTTGTTGTTTTTGTTAATCGCTCGTAAAATGTAAAGTTTCCGGATGTATGTCAAAAGTCGTTAAGAAATTATGTGGGCGAAATGAGCGCACAAATTGCTAAAAACATTGTGTATAAAATGAATCATGATCGGTAGACTGGAAAGTAAATCAAATATGACAGATTTCATTGTTAATAAATTATGATAACGGTGATGTTATACGGTTAAAGTTAGTTAAAATCCTTAGATTGCTTTGAAATAAATTTGCTTTCTTCATCCGAAAATAACTGAAGTAATGACAGCTGCTTAGTTATAGTTAATTTGCTTTATTTCGTCTGCTGAGCGCTGTCCTGCCTATTTAACTGTTTAAAGAAGATACACATAAAAGGAAGAAAATTTTTCAGTAAAAGCAAAGTGTGAGGTTTTTTTTTAGCTTAAGCGGGACAAAATTCTGACAACCACTTGCAATCAACCATCAACGCAAAAGAGGGCTTTATTAATTTTAATTAAAAACGATTAAATTTAAAGATTAATTTTAATCAATATATTCATTATAGTAGGAGGGTGATGGATGTCATTAGGCGAAAGGGGATGCGAATATATAGAAAGCTTCACTTGAGGACGCCAGTACGGATGCGAATATTAAAAATTATTTTCACAGATGCGGATGTTATCAAATCAGTAGAAAAGTTAATACATTGATTTACTAATTTAAAAAAAACATAAATAACTGGCCATTTCAGCCCTTGAAAGGACTTTGACCTACTTTAATAAATTTATTATTTTTAATCATGTCATGATGATAAAATTCATAGTAGTTCTACACTTAAAGGACACGATTTTTTTTTTATTATAGAACCTGGCATGGAGACCTTGGTAGTCGAGTAGGTAGCGATTTGACTGCGATCCAGAGGTCCCGGGTTCGAATCGTCGAATCGAATCTTTGCTCATTTCTAATCAAGTGAAATTGAAAATTCATCAATATTTACGACTTAAAGTTTTAGTTGGTGGAAGAAAAGTTGTTGTGGATGAGGTTGCTTTATAATTTGAATTGAGTGAAGTAAAGACATGACACTTGTTTTCTACGGCTTTTCACTATGCTTAGAACATCCTACACAAGTTTCTCTTGATTGAGCCTGACTTTCCACTAAAATATCACCTCATTTCCAAGCAAAACCGTCTTAACTGAATAGTTATTACACCAGAAATTCTTAGTTTAAAGCTAAAAAAAGAAAACGAAATATCATTTTGAACTGATTCTAGTCAAAAATTTAAAAAATTTAAAAGAAAAGATTGGGCTGTGTAGTGGATACACCCGTAGGTTTTGAGGTGACTATGTTTCTGTATTGTGGCGTCCGTGGCGTAGTTGGTTAAAGTGCGTGGCCGCTATGTCAACGAACCTGGAGACCCAGGTTCGAACCCCAGCAGCAACAGAAGATTATTTGAATTAAAATAATTTTTCTGTATGGCCGCCACCTCTCTGCAGACAATGGCAAACCTCAGAGAGTAATCAAAATGCCATGTAAAGCTTCTTGAGAACGAGAACATTGCGTTCATCGCCGTTCGGAGTCGGCGTTAAACATGTAGGTCCGGTTCTCGGTCAAATGTGTACAAACTTAATAACACGCACAACACAATTGATCATAAGAAGCTAGGTCAAAGTCCTTTCAAGGGCTGAAATGGCCAGTTATTTATTTTATTTATTTATGTTTCTCTATCCCTGGTCTTATTTTTGGCCCTAATCTTTTCATGGTTTTCAAACTTGTTCTCATCCTTACCCTTATTCTATATATTATACTACTTCTAGTCCACCTTTTTATTTAAAAATCCATGTTTGAATTCTTGTCTCGATATTTTCGACCGATTTAATTTTGCAAATTGATTTATTTCTGTTTCAAGAAATATCGATAAAAAATAACTTTTATTTCTGATCGAAGAAATTACGATAAAAAAGAATTGTTATAAAATTATTGATTGATAGCGACAATCGTTATTTGCGGTACCTGAAATAAACAAAAAAAAAAAACAAGCAAATGGTTAAAACAATGGGTTGCCACAAGAAAAGATATTAGCATGTGAATAGTTTAAAAGAAATAAGAGACTCTGAGTCTATGGACTTTAAAAATTACTTCAGAATAAAAATTCTTTTGAAAAAAAAACTTTTTTTTTTCATCATAACACTACAAAAATTAAGTTTGTTTGACTAGCAGTCAAAAACAAGTATGGCCGCTGACTAATACTCAACCACAAAAATTTTTATGGTTGACCATGATACAATTATAAGGTAGGTGGGAGAGATGACAGGCTCTCAAAATTTTACATCCTTTTCTTCTTCTCATTTTAAATTATCAGTCAGCTGTTTTGAAAAATCGATACCAAGGTTTCGTGCGGTATTTTTTTAAATACTTTTTCATGTATATTTTAATATGGGTTGCTGTGCATTATTTTGTACATTTTAGTTTCAATAAATGGATAACATTCATAGGCAACTATTTTTTATCGATCAATTTCCATAATAATCGTAAAATAATAAAAATTTTGAATAATATATTTTGTTGCTACGTCAATAAAGCATAATTGAATGGAAAGTTGTTGACACTGGTAAAAACTGTTTAAATGTTTACGGCTGTATTCATAAAAAATTATGAACCTCTAATAAAGCCTTCATAAGAAAAAAATCGAAATAAAAATTTGAAAAAATTTAAAAACATTATTCATAAACGGTATATAGCGTTAAAAATCTCTTTTAGATGCTCCATAACTGAGAGAATTTTAAAAATGGTTGAAACCTCCAATAAAGCCTCGATAAAGCATATAAAAATTTTTTGTTTTTGTTCTCATCTGAGCACAAATTTTGTCAAAAATATATCAAAATATTTAAATATATATATAAAAAAAAATATATATCAAAAAATGCTTGAAAATGTTTGTTTATAAATGAGAGGATTTTTTAAAATGGCTGAAACCTGTTGCTATAAACCCTTGATACAGCTTTTTTAAAATAAGTTGCTCTCATTTCAGCACAAATATTGTCAAAAATAATTTAAAATATTTCAAACATTTGAAAAATATGTCAAAAAAATTCGAAACATAAAAAAATTAAAAAAAATCAGAACAAGAAAATTTGTCAAAACATTTCAAAATATTTACAGAAAAAAAAGAATAAAATGAGGTATCTGCAGAGGTATCCAGCAGTTATTTTAAAGTCAATTGAAAAAGTGAACTAGTTCATTTCTAGCGCAGTTCGAAGTAGATTTGAAAAAGTACAAAAGGCGTTCAATGTAGAACAGTTCATTTTGCTTTTGTTTTCAAAAGTATTTCTGAAAAAAATAAACGCGTTCTGGCTATTTTTTAATATTTACTGCGCACAAGAAAAAAATAAAAAACATTTTTTTTATAAACATAATTTCTTCTGGTTTGTGGATGAAAAAAATCGTACAAATTAGGTCTTTACTTCCTTTGCTCAAGTACACTAAATTTTTACACTTTTAAAATGTTAACTTTGAAACTAGTTAAAAACTAACCACTTTCAGGCTACTGCGAAAGCAACAAGTTTAAAAATGTTCCTAAAGCAACTAGTTCAAATATGGGGAAAAAGGAGTTTTAGTGGGGATAATTGTCTTTTCCTTTGACTTCAACCCGCAAAAAGCGTCAGTTCGATCAATCATTTAAAGGGTATTGTAGTGGAACTAGTACTAGTCCTTTTTGGAACTAGTTCAGAACTATTTCAAATTTGGTCCACTTTTCTGCTGGCTTCGAAAAACTTTTGAAGTTCAAATATCAAAAGGTTGACGGAATTATGACAAATAAAAAGTCATTGAATTTATCTAATACACAAACCATTATTGGCACTCTTCCCACTTCAAATCGCACCTACAACATGTTTATAAATAACAACATTTTAAAAGACTTTTTAACATTAAAACGTTTTTTTAACGATTGAACGTTTTAAAGCTATTTTAAAATATTTTGATGAATTCGGCTTTAATATATTAAACAAAGCTTTTGTATTTAAAAAAAATATATATATAAAATAAAGTACTTTATTAGAACGATAATTACATGAAAGGTACCACGCCCAATTTCGTAATACTGCGCTTATTAGTTTTGGAATTTTTTCTGATTACATTTACGAATGATTCTAATTTTAATACAATAACTTTCATAAACACATATTTAATTGGTTTAACCATTGGATTTGTATGCAAGGTAGCACGAAACCTTTTTTGTTCTTTTAACTTGATTTTAAATATATATTCCATTAGTAAGGTATCCACGTCACCACTTTGTATTTTATATATATACTCGTATAAAAACGATATAAAGTAGTAATAGTAGCATAAAAAATCAATTATTAAAACAAAATCATAATATTACTTTTATTTAGCAACTCTGGGTGTGTGTTCAAATATGTTCGTTTGAGCCATGGTTTAATAAATAAAGTTGTCGCATGGGTGAGAGCGAGTTCCCATAAATGTCAAATCGAAGTTGACAACTCATACAAAATCTGAATGCGTAAATTGATAACATGCAAAGCCGATGAAGTTGTTGTTGTAGCTTTTCATTGATTTTGACAATAATGGGTACTAAGAAGAGAGTGCGATCAGGCACGAGACAACCTTATTTATTCAACCATGGTTTGAACTATTTTTGACGGATTTATAGGTATTGTGAAAAATGCCGACTTACCTTGTTATTGTATCATGATCAGCTATGGGCACGGAGCAAGCTTCGGAGCCAGCTGCGGAGCATTGAGAGCAATTGAGAGCAGAGGCTTATGTAGCAACACAAAACGCAGCAACAAAGCAAAGGCAAGAGGTAAGCAGAGAAACAACACAGAAGTTTTAAATGAAGTGGCCTATACCCGATCATGATGGTTGACTATTGACTGACGAAAAATAATGACTACACATGCGAACCTGCGTAAAAAGAGAGAATTTGAACAAGAGTGACACTCATGATCGCTACTGCGCACCTCGCTTTAGGATAGCTCGGAACAATAAAATTTTAGGAAACAAATGCGGCTATTATATATTACGTCAAAATTATCGACTGTTGCAATGGATTTTGAGGCGGCTACGAGTATTTAAATTAAATAGTATTTCACTCATAATGTCAGGACTTGGACTTTGTAACAAGATAATATTTTCATCAAGATTTACATTTGATGTGTCTTTTATTTATGTGTACTTTTGAGACAACCAACTGAAGAACGCCTGATGTATAAGATAACTTTTGAATGAGATGATCTGCTTCTCAGTTAAAAGAAAATGGCACTTATTTAACCTTTATAAATACCAACGATATTCATGATAAACGATATTAATACAATTATATTACAAAATTATATTACAATATTTAATACAATTTGACAACTAACAACAGTTCCTCTCTTTCGCTCTCACTTTTTTGACAGAAAGAAAGCTATTCATGGTGTTGTCAAAAATTCACTAACACCTTATTATCACACCATGGTCACAGTCATGATTGAATTAAAAAGGTTGTCTCGGAGCTGATCGTCCTCTCTTCACAGTAGACACAAATGTCCAAATCCATGAAAAGCAACAACAACAACTGCATCGGCTTTACATGTTATTAATGTAACGTTTTCAGATATTGTATGAGCTGTACACTTCGATTTGACATTTATGGGCATTCGCTCTAACCCTTGCGAAACCCTTATTAATTCAACCGTGGTCCCAGTCATGTGTGAAATGCTATGTGCCAGTGTGTGTAAGTGCTATGCTGGGGTGTGTGAGTGCTTTCTTTAGCCCAAGTGACTATCGCAGGGCTGGCCCTTCCGAGAATATCGTGCTGGTTATGGTAGCTCAATGTCGCGAGCAAGTCTTTGGTGATCGGCGTGGAGTTGCGCTCCTTTTCACCCGGGTGATGATGTCCAGATATTATTTTTTTAGGACCGAGATTTTAGGTCGGTCTCGATATCCACCAATAGATGTGGATGGTGAATACACTAGCCATCCAATATCGGTATGTAATCCATTCAGCATATTTATTAAATTAAATATGCAATTTATGTGTGGTGGTGTAACCGGTATTGAAACTACGAACATAGGACGTTGGTCGCATCTGGACTCAAGGAAGTGAAGTTCAGGGGATGATCGGAAGGACGTTAGTTAATGGAGCGTAGCTGATATTAGCATTCGGAAGATCATGTGTTGGATGGACGTGTGTTGGATAGATCACCGTACGTTACTGGATTATCGATCCTGAAGATCTCTCTTGAACCAAAGACTCCTTGTGTCAAGGGGTACCGTAGAATTGGTCTTCAAGACTGGTGTCAACGTTGAATATCAAAATGCTTCTTATCTCCCCCTCTCTCTATCTGTCTCTCGTCACTAAAATGTGCCAGGCACCGCGAATGTAAAATAACCTCTAAATTTGTTCAAAGCTTACATTTTTAGAAGATGTCCATAACTAATAGAGGCCTCCTTTAAAAAGTTAAGAAGATATAAAGCAATTTCAGTTGAAAAACTTTTAATTTATTTTTGAAGTCTTAACATTGGTACATTTATATATTTATATAAACATATATATGTGTAAATATAACTCATTGTAGAAGTTTTCACTTTGTTTAAAATTTGATTTTAATTTTATTTTTACATAAATACAATTTCTCATTAAGATGTATGTAGTTCTGTGCTTCATGTTTTACAATAAAAACTTTAAACATTTATTAGTTACACTTATAAAAGAAAAGTTAAACCTTTGTTTCCAGTCAATTATTTCAGCATTATTTTCTTTTTTTTTTTTTTTTTTGTTTGTTTTTACAATGAATTTGAACAACATGAAATTAAAAGTGTTGTGTTCTTAGCTCCTTTTGTAATCCTTGTCTGACTGCTGTAGATGATGGATTTCATTGAGCCAACCTTCGGCTGAGTGTTTGAGTTGGCAAGCTTTTGCGGCTCCCTACACAGAGTTTTCCTCCAGTCCTTGCTGCATGTGTGCATGAAAAAAAAACAAAAAAAAAAACAACATTACAAAGGAAGAAGTTTTTAAGATATTTTAAAAATTTATTAAATATGGAAAACTTTCATATAAAGATGAAAGGTTAAATGTTTGCATGTTGAAACTTTAATTGAAAAATAATGTTTATTCGCACAAGTAAGAAAGTACAAGTCCCTCCGTTCTCGATGCGCAACATTTATTCGCAGGATGAAGCTTTTGTAAACATGTGTGTAAAATTATCATCTAATACTGGGTGTTATTTATTTCGAAATTAAGATTTCAACAGATTAACTTTTAAAATAATTATTCTTTAAACTTGGTTATGTCAGAATAATAAAACAACTTTTTACACAATTTATTAAGGTAAAAAGGAAGACATCTGGTAATAATGAAAACTGTCAAGCTTTCGTGTAACAAACATACCTTCATTAAAGGACTTATGGCTCTTGGCGTAACAGTTAAGGCTGTCGTTGAGGGCAATATATGAAGAGCGCCATTTGAGCCACGTTGCAGTGTCATCGGTGGATTTTGTCCCAGCAAAGTTGTTGTTGTAGCGGATGATACAGATGATTCACGTTTTCCTTTGCCATAATACGCTGTCAGAGGCCTGCCAGGCAATGAAAAATAAATGAAAAAACAGAGATATCAGTATAATTATAAAAAAAATATCTGGTTTTTCCCCATGATGTCAGAGTTCAATTAAAATTTTTTATAAATATATATTTAATGAAGTCGTCGATGAATTGCTATGTCGTAAGTGTTATATGATGTAAAACAATCAAAAGTGAGCCAGAACATTAAATTAAATTAAATTAAATAACTGGTCATTTCAGTCCTTGAAAGGACTTTGACCTAGCTTATTATGATCAATTGTGTTGTGCGTGTTATTAAGTTTGTACACAATTGACCGAGAAATGGACCTACAGGTTTAACGCCGACTCCGAACGGCGATGAACGAAATGTTCTAATTCTCAAGAAGCTTTACATGGCATGTTGAGTACTCTCTGAGGTTTGCCATTGTCTGCAGAGAGGTGGCGTCCGTACAGAAAAATCATTTTAATTCAAATAATTTTCTATCGCTGCTGGGGTTTGAACCTGGGTCTCCAGGTTCGTTGACATAGCGGCCACGCACTTTTACCAACTACGCCACGGAGCCAGAACATACTTAATTTTAATCAAAAGGTAAGAAAATTGACCCGCACTGATCTGAAATTTCAAATATATTACAATTCAAAAAAGAGAAAAGAGTAGCTCTACACAAACGATTTCCATTAACTCAATAAGGCAAAGGCAAAGGCAAGCTTTTACTGGAGTATAATATTTTTACCGTAGCACCTATGCATATCTCATTATAATTCCATGCAGCAAATTTGCAGTTTCGTTGCCTATGAAACTTTCTACGTGTCCCGATGAAGTTTATAATTGATTTTTTTTTTATTTTTGTCATATAGTCAAAGAGTTCTTTTATCATAACTTTACTCATTTAGAAACAATTCCATTCAACGACGATGCAATTTGCAAAAATGATTTAAAAAAACTATTTAAAACCCTGCGCAGTAAAACGTAAGATTGCCAAGTTAAAAGGGAATTGCCCATTAAAGCCCTTTGGACTCTGGACTCCTCGGAAAGGATTTTGACCGAGTTCCTTGTGATAAATTGTGGCGCAAGTGTTATGGCGCAATATTTGTTCTTGATAACTAGACCTACTAGTTTTATGCCAACACCGATGGGATAATGTTCATGTTCTCAAGAAGGTTTACGAGGAATTGTTTCCTTCATGAGGTTTGCCATGGTATGCAAAGTGCTGACACCTGATCAGAAAAATTAATTCCAATTGAAAATGTTTTTTTTTGTCAGGTTGGAGGGTGGAAGGCTGCCACAAAGAATTTATAATACTGCATAAATTGAAAATAGTAAAAAAAGGCTTGTGTCATTTTTTCAATAAAAATGTTGTTTGAATAGCGTTGGTTCAAAAGACATTTTAAATGTAATGTAAGCCCCGTAAGTCAAGTAGGTAGCGCGCTTGACTGCCACACCATTGATACCAGGTTCAAATCTTGACCAGATCATAGTCCTACGCTTTCTAATGAAATAATGAACTCAAATTGGAATTCATCAATATTTACGTCTTCGAAGTTGTAGTAGGTGGAAGTGAAGTTTGTGAATGGAATTGCCTTATAACAAGAATTGACTGAGGTAAAGGCTTAACACTTGCCTCAAATGGTAATTTACATGTTTCTAGGCCTTCCCGTTATGCTAAGAACTTCCTACACGTGATTGCTCCTTCTCTCCCACTAATCGTTCACTACGATTGAAACCAAGGTAGACTTGTCAGAATCGGTATTGAAATACTTGTTTAAAAAAATCTAAAAAACTCAATTCGGTTATCCTGTTAAATTTTAAAATTCACTTTTGCTTTCTAAAAGTAACGACTGTTTATCAGTGAGTCAGGTAGCTTTTAACAATCCTTCCTTATAAATCCTAGAAAATGCTGAAAACCTCAGTCCAAAGAAACTCTAATTTCCAACAGCTATTTAATTTTTTTTCTTTTACTTTTTTCTAGATGCTAGTTATATATTTGAGCTCAGAATCAGCCATTTTGTCTACCTCAAAATAAGATTGTACTCGTACCAGTAAAATTAAAAAAAAAAACGCCTTTAATCGTCCTAATTCTTAAAGTTCTTCTGCATACTAAGCATGCATATCCACTAATAGAAATAATTCGGTTTTTTTTTAAGTGGCCTCGAAACTCTATGTGCTCAAAGGACCTTACTTGGCTTAATGCCAAATTGCATGCAAAAATGGATTTTAATCAAAAACTGTAAATAACAATTATTTTTAGATTTTTAAACCAAAAAAGCATTGTGAACAAATTGTCTCACCGCCGTTTTGAAGGTACCATTAGAATCCTCTCACAGTGTAGAACATGATTTGGTTTTGATTTTTAAAATGTTGACTTTTAAAATTTTGAGCAATAAATAATAATATTTCTACTCTTTATTTTTGCCTTAAAAAATGAGGATCTAAGTTTACGGTTGAACCAAAATTAAAAAATACATAAAAACATATTACTTCTATTAAAATAGACTTTATATAAAATATCTATATATATAAAAAGCAAAACGTTGTCTGTCTGTCTGATGGCTATAGACTCCAAAACTACCGAGCCGATTGAGCTAAAATTTTAGCAGTAGATTTTTTTCCAGTACGAGATGGTTCAGGGAAAAAAAAAATTTGCCACACCGCCTTTTACCGCCCACAAATCAATAAAAATACCATATATCAGACGGTTTTAGTCGTATTAGACTAAAATTTAGTAGTTTTGTTTGTATGCTCAGTGTCGGAAACTTTATTAAAAATGGGTTGCCGCACCCCTTAAACGCCCTTAAATGAACGAAATACTTTATTTCAGACGGTTTTAGTTGTATTAGACTAAAATTTGGTAATTAAGTTTGCATTCTTACTGTCGGCAACTGTACTAAAACTGGGTAATGTCAATTTACTAGAAAACTGGGATGGGTATAGAATAAGGGGATGTGGCTTCGCCCATACAATAAAAATTTTTAATATCGAATAGCTTTGGAAGTAAAAGTGACATTACTTATAACAAACTCAAAATGGAATTACTATTTGGTGATGTCCTGCTACTGGGAAACTGTAACGGGCAGTGGAAAATGACAGTGGTGTCAAACTATGGGTCGAAGAAAAGTTTTGAATATAATTGTTGCGTTCCGATATAGTTGGAAAAAACTAGTACTTTATATAAAGTGCTTATTGAAATCAATAACAACTTAAAACAGTTTCCGCTATATTTGAATTGCATTGATAAATACGTCAACAATAACGACTGATGAATTTGTGTTGTTTTTAGTTTTTGTACTGTACGTGGAGGCATATTAGGTTTTTGCTTTGAAGCTTTGTTTAAAAAAATGCAAGCGGTACTTTCAAAAACAACTAAAATACGAAGGTTTAAAATTTGCATGTAATTACAACAGTAACTGAACGACAAGGGGTAGTGCTTTCCAAACTCTGATAGTTTCTGCCCTGTTTTAACCAGGTCCGGATTTGGGGGTTCAAACCCCCCCACAGGAGGGTTTCGAACTATACTTTTTAAATCCAAAGAACTGTCTGATTAGGAAAAATTTCCATGAAGCAAAGTTATATTTATTATGATTTATTATAATTCTTCATCATTGAGGCTTCCCTATCAAAGTTTAAATTAAACATGGCAACTCTATTGAAAAGTAAGGCCCATGTTACACGGTGCTCGTTTGCTCGGCGTGCAAATAATTTTGTTGTTGTTTCCAATGCAAAACTGTCAAAAATCAGTGAGACTGTGAGAGGATGAACCATAGAAATAAAATATAAGGAAGTGGTGTTCTACTCACACACACTATACGTGTGTAGAAGGATTTTTTGCCGATTGAGTAAGCGAGAAAGAGCATGTTTTTTGACATAAGCTCTTGCATTGGTAAACAAAAAAATTGTGTGTTGAAAAATTATTGAAATATTAAAAAATAAGCGATTGTCATTGCTATAAATTGTTTTTAAACGAAGATAAATAAAATATAAAATTAAATAAACACGCGTTGTGCCGTGGAAAACTGTGAAAGTACACAAAGAAAACATAATAAGGAGGTTTCATTCCACGGGTAATTTTGCTTTCACCTGATGTTTTTCCAAAACAAAACAACATTTTACGTATTAAATCGGTTGTGTTTAAGTGAATTCTATTTAGAAATTGTAAGTTTTCTAATCAGAAATATGTTTAATCATGAAATTATAGTTCGTTGGTTTTCCGCCATTTGTGTGCATGAGTGGCATGAGTCATCTGCAAGAGCTTCTGTCAAAACACAAGCTCTGCTTTATGAGCGCATTCATTCTTTAGGGTGGCAAACATAAGGGCCTTAAGTTTTTTTTCATATGAAGATAAGTTTTCATCAATGACCGTAACTATTATGGCTTTTTTAAAAAAAGTCAATTAATAATAGTTATTTTTTGACCAATTTTTTTTGGTCAAAAATAAAAGTTAAAAAGTTACTTATTTTTCCGGTCAAATACATATATAAGTTAAAATTTGACTTTTATTTTTTCGGTCAAAAATAACTGTTAAAATTTGACATTTGTTTTTTAAGGCAGAGTATAAAGAATAGAATTTATACTTTTGTTATGATTTTCACTCTTAACAGAAAAGCTAACAAGCATCGCACTGCTTTATTCAAATATCGAAAAGACACATTTTTCCGCCTGACTTTTTGAATTGAAATTTCGAAAATAGCAGTTATTTTCGGTCCCTGGTTTTCATAGTTATTTATTTTTTTTACAGATTTCCTCAAATACTTGATTTGAAATCAAAATGGATTGGCGCCCTAAGGTTGGATGCTCGTTTTGTAAGCATCAAATCAGTTGTATGCTCAAACCATTTTTATGAAAATGATTACATTGGCTGTTCAAAGTCGAGCCGAAGATTATTTCCGTCAGCGGTACCATTCCTTGACGCTGTCGATAATACAATGTAAGTTATTATTATTAAGTTATTATTATTCTACGAAATATTTACAAAAAAAATTTTTATAGTGACAACCGTATGTTTGCTACCTGCAGTTGTGTGTTTCATGAAGCTGAAGGGAACAAGGAAAATTTGAAGATTTTACAAAATATTCAAATTTTACCACCTAGGGTTGCAATTTTAAAAAATCTCCCAGTAGACGAGAAAAACCCTGATGGAGGTAACACTGATAAATTAAAAGTTATTGAAAAAATTACATTAAAAAGAGCCATGGAGTCCACCGATGACTTATCGTCTTCCCCATGTAAGAAAAGAGCAAAAAATAAACTTCGGCTGTTAAGAAAAGTTGTTGAGAAAAAAAATAAGAGCATAAAAATACTTCAGCAAAAACTTCGCCGCAACACAAAAAGACTTGCTTCTCTAAAAGAAATTATTTCAAAAATTAAAAGTAAAAATTTAATTAACGAAGAAACCTCCGAAATATTGGAAAATTTAGGAGAGGTGAATGCGGACCTTTTCAATAGAAAACTAAGAAAAGTTAAAGGACTTCCAAATACTAGGATGTATCAGCCAGCCATACGATCCTTTGCTCTAAATTTAAATTTTCTCTCGCCTAAAGCATACGACTTTGTTCGTGAAAACTTCCAAAACTGCTTGCCACATTCTAGAACGCTTGCTAAATGGTACGAGAGAATTGATTGCTGCCCTGGTTTCACTAAGGAATCTTTTGAAGCGATTAGGGCAGCCATAGAAGAAGCCAAAAATATCAACGACAAAATTATTCTTAACTTAGTTTTTGATGAAATGGCTGTTCGAAAGTAAATTTCTCTATAACTGTATTATATTTAAATTCAATAAGTTAACTTAAATACCATTTCAGACACATAGATTGGAGCAGTAAAGGACCCATCGGATACACTTTTTTTGGAGATGGTGACTGTAGCAGCACTGAGGCAACGCAGATTTTGGTTTTCCTGGTCGTCTGCATCAACCGAAGCTGGAAAATACCAGTTGCCTATTTTCCAATAACATGTCTGGATGCTAATCAAAAGGTAAATATAATTAAACATTGCTTAGAAAATATTTTAGAGACAGGAGCTGATGTAGTTGGGGTTACGTTTGATGGAGCTGCAGTAAACTTCACTGCAGCTAGGCTTTTGGGATGTCAGATTCCAGATATAAGTAAAGAATGTGTTTTCCAGCTAGATTCGTTATCAAGTAGATTTTGCATTTTACCAGATCCTTGCCACATGGTGAAATTAATTAGAAATTTCTTTGCTGAAGTAGGAGAATTTTTAGATTTAGATGGCAAAATAATAAAATGGCAGTATTTTCAGAAGTTAGTTGAATTACAAGAAAGAGAAGAGTTACATTTAGGGAATAAGTTGAAAAGGGCCCACATTTATTTTTCAGATCAGAAAATGAAAGTAAGACTTGCAGTGCAAGCTCTTAGTAAATCCGTAGCAGATGCTTTAGACTTTTGTAGGGAAGTACTGCTTCTGCCAGAATTCGAAGGTAGTGAAGCTACGGTACAGTTTATTAGATACATTAATAATACGTTTGACATATTAAATAGTAGAAGTATTTATAAATTCGGCTATGAAAAAGCCATTTGCCATGAAAATATAGGTAGTTTAGTTTCGTTTGAAAATGATTTCGTTTCCTATATCAGTAAGCTTCGTTTTCTAAATGGTCAGTTAGTAGTAAGTAGCCGTAGAAAAACAGGATTTGTAGGTATAGTTGCATGTGTTAGGAACATAAAAGTTATTTATGATAGGTTTGTGGCTAGTGGACTTCTATCATTTGTACCATTTTATAAATTAAACCAAGACCATTTAGAACTCTTTTTTAGTTCAGTTCGCTCACATTTAGGTCATAACGATAATCCTTCCGTTAAGCAGTTTAAAGCTGCTTATAAGAAGCTGATTATCAGATGTAAAATTAGGGAAGGAGGTATAGGTAATTGCATTCCATTAGAAAATATAGAAATTTTAAATTTAAGCAGTTCGAACCCCGTTAAATCGAAGAATATAGAGTCAAACACGACACAGCAGGGAGTATTTTTAAGAGTCGTTGATTGTGATGAAATTGAAAATAGCTTTTTAAGCGATCATAGTTATTTTGCAGATCCTAGTGTTTTAAGTGAATATACAGGTCATGTAGTTAGGTATATAGCAGGGTTTGTTGTGTATAAGTTAGAATCAATTCTAAAATGCAATGAATGCAAAATAGATTTAAGGGGTGAACTGAATCAGCAATCATTGATTAGTTTTAAATCGAAAGGGTATTTGAAAATTCCTTCTAAATCCGTAGAAGATGTTTGTATGATAGCTGAGAAAGAACTTCGTATTCAAACGAAGTTGTTAGATAAAAATAAATCTATTTTGCATCGAACGTATTATAATAGAATTTTACTAAACACACAACATTCCCTGCTTGGGAACCCCATTTTTGAAGGCCATATAAAGTCGTCAGGGCACTATAATATCGTAGTTAAGTTATTAGTAGATTTTTTTTTAAAGATACGTTATTTTTATATAACAAAAATAATGAATGAAAAGCCAACAGTTCGGCAAAAACTTCATAAGACCATCCATTTTAAAGGAGTTTAATTTGTTTAACATGATTTATTCTTGTGTTTGCTTATTGTATTATTTGTTGTATTTCATTTACGTATATCAAATATATAGTTAATAATACTAATACATTTTGTTTAACTAATAGATTTTGATTTACGTATATCAAATATATAGTTAATAATACTATTAAGTTTTATAATTACTAATTTTTTTGTAACTTATGCATGCTTTTATACTATGTTGAATCATTAAATTTCTTATAATTTCATGCATGCTTTTTTCTCAAAATGAATTTTTATAAATAATTGAAAGTAGTGTTGAATAATTTTATTTTTATTCCAAGTTTACGTCTTTTACTTCATTTAACTAATATTTGTCTTTTTTTACGGGTGAAATAGGCCTACAGGGGAACCGAACACCCAAAAAAAAATCGGTAACGCACCATGTTGTATACCTCATAGGTGGTGTGGAAATACAATAAAAATTATAATAATAATAAAAAAACGTCTAAACATCAAAAAGTTTTCGCCTTTCTTTACTACATAACCGAATGCGGCCCTGTTTAAATGTTCATGTGTTGGTATTAACTTGATTGTATTTGTAAAATACTTCATTTCTGTTCAACTTCACCGCTTCCTTATCTCTTAGTTCTTTGGGATGAACACTTTGTAGACCGAGCAAAATATGTTCATGTTTGCTCGGTGTGCATGGCAGCGAGCACCGTGCAATAGTGTTGCTGTGTGGTGAAATTAAAGATTTGGGCGTTTAAGTAGCTGAAAAGTACATTTTGTGAAGAAAAGTGCTACTATTGTACTATAACAGTATGAAGAAAATTGTTGTAGGAAACCCTTGTTGGAATAAAGTGTAGGAGAAAAAGCAAGGAACTGAATGGAATGGTAAAATTAGCTCGGCGTGAATATTTCTGTCGTGTGATCTACCAACGTGCAAATTGAGAAAAAAAATAAAAGTGTCCATTGCACTCTGAGCAAACGAGCACCATGTTACATGGGCCTAACTCAACTGATGTAACGTTATTTTATAGGATAAGTAGTTTTAATGCGGTGTCAGGCAAACCAATACATAAACTTTTATTCTTGTGTGTGCCTGAGAGGGTGCCAGCGCTACGCTTTTTTGCTTAACCCTCTGGAGCTGACGTGCTCCAAATTTATTAATACACCTGACGTGGGGTCTGGCAGACCTCACTTTTTAACTGATTTTCTATGATAAAGTTTCTGACTGTAACTTTCTTGACCTTATTCCATATGACAGCTAATAATTTTAGGCTAACATAATAATAAAATTTTAAATAAAATACGGTTTTTTTACAGATAAAAACGAATTTTTTATCTTTGAATTTAACATTTGTTCGCACGAAGTTTTGATTTTCGGTGTCTGTCAGACTACGACGTCAGCTGCAGAGGGTTAATGAATGCTTAACGTCAACTGCTATGCTCTGCGTTGTCGAAATTACTCTCCCATTTATAGTGTACGTTTGATAGATCTGTTAGTTAGCAACAGGGTTGCCAGAACCCGGGATTTCGCCCATATTTTGGGTTTTTTGAGCCCAAAAATGTGATTTCCGCGCAAAGTCGGGTTTCTTAGCTTTTTTTTTATGGCGTTTTCGTTTCTCGATCAAAATGTCACCTCATTAGATGGCAACATTACAAAAATATTGCCATAGTCCCTGCAAAAATTATACATTTTTCATATGAGAAAAGAACAAGAAAAATGCCACCCTGTCACAAATCAGCTGTTCGACAGTTTTCGTTTACTGCTGAAATTTATTTGATTGTGACGCACAGATATTAGAAGTAATAAGTAGAAGCAGCAAACAATTGAAAACATCCATTAAATCCATTATAACGAAATCTGTATTTATGAATTGTAAACGATATATAAAAATCCGCTGGGCAACGCTCACTCTTATACAGTTTTCTTTTCTCATGATAATGTTGCATTCTGCACTTACGATATTACTAGGGTAGAATATAGCGCACTTTTGCCGGATCAAAGTGCAAAATTTTGAGAAAAGAACACTCAACCCTATGAGTATGCTGAGAAAAGAACACGAAAATTTGACACCCCTGCCGCAGTGCAGAAGAAAGCGGGAAGTTCATTCACTGCATATGCATATGTGTCCGTTTACTCGCTGGCACAATTTACGCAAGAAACTTATGGCAGAGTTCAATGATTGCGTCTTACCTTCAGACTAAGCAGGGCTACAAACTTGTAAAATATTTGGTATGTTCTTAATGGGGAATTTTTTATCGTATTTACACAAAAATACTTGAAATGTCTTAATTTATTATTAAAAAATACTTAAATCCTGAGTATAAAAAAAGTTCTTTTGAGAAATTAACAATGAAAAAATTATAGACATTTTTAATTTTTAAGATTTATTTAGAAGAGCCATCGCTAAAAGTAATGAGTTTCTGACTCGTTTCTTTAATTTCTTCTCTCTGTTCGTTATAAGTAACGAGCTGTCAAAAAACGCAAATTACGCAAGAAAAGTTGAAATATTTTCGACTTTGCTTGAGTAGCGAGTAAACATATGCAAATGCAGTAAATGAACTTTCATCTGTAAGCTTTTACATATTTCTATTGCATTGCGTTCAGTGAGTAGACGGACGCATATGCAAATGCAGTGAATGAACTTCCCGCTTAACTGCAACATTATTGCGAGAAAATAAAAAGCTATTAATTTCAAAAATATAACATTTAAAGAGAAAGAAGAGGTAGGTGCTTTACTAGGTAAAAAAGAAAATCAAGCCAAAACAATTAATGAGTAAATAATTAAACATGACGCTATGTGCAAGGCTTGTGAACGGGATTTTTCCCGAGATTTTTGATTTTTAAAACGGGATAAACAGGGCGTTCTTAAGAAGAGAACGGGATTTTTGGAGCTCGACCTCTGGCAACACTGATTAGCAAGATCTGTGAAGAACACGATATTGAAGTAAGGAAACCGAGGCAAGCTTCACGTCAAACTCATCGTCGTGGTATCGAGACTAATCCCTTCATTCTGTATCACGAAAAAGCACACCAACGGGAGGCAAGACACGAGAAGCAATAGATTTTGGAATGCAAGAAAGTATTGCTGATCGTTTTTTTTTGTGTTCGTGCCTCGTTTCGTGATAGTGAATGAGGGGGTAGTTCAATTAAAGATTTTTATCGAATTTCAACCTACCTACCATACTTAGACTTATTCGTCACTCACCTTGAAGATCGTTTTCTTAAGCACCTTGGAATATTATCGAATTTTAGATGTCTTTATCCATCAAAAATTACAACCGTAGATGAAGAAGCTTGCAACCAATTATTTGAGAAATACACAGAAAAAAAAGAGTAGAACTTTTACCTAAAAATGTAGTCAATTCAGCTAAAATAATCCGGTGATTTTCAGTCAACGAATTTGATTAGGTGCGCTACCAATTTCTAAATGTTAATTATATGCAATTATATTGGGTAGTTTAACTGCGAGAGTATCTAAAAAAACCTAAATATTTAGGTGTACCTTCAACCATAAAATAGATAAGACACATAATTTATTAGAAGAATTAGCTAATTTTTTTTAAACTATGACCACTTCAGATTAGGCAAGCCACCTACTAAGTGTAGAAAAATCATCTAATTATTTAGATAGAATTCCCACTTAAGAGTGGGAATGCCGTGCAAAAAATATGCAAAAAATTTGTTTTTTGTTTTGCAATTTCTATTTTGAAGTGAAACTTTCCTTCGGTGACTTTACTTCATTTCGTCACATGATTGAGAAGAAAGATTTGTTTTATAGTAGATAGAATGAGAGAGATATATACATTGTATAAATTACTGAAAAATTTCTTTGCCACCGCTGAGATTCGAACCTCTGATCTCAAGATTTCAACAACCAACGCCTTATCTATTGAGCTAAACTTCCAATACAAGAATTTACGCTACATACCAATTAATCAAATTGCTGTAGATGCCCATAATTTAAGAGATGTGGACCTCATATTTTTATATACATTTTGTTCACAAATTATCAAACGGCGTAACAGCACAGCGGTAAAGCGTTTGACTTGAACGCCAGCGGCCCGAGTTCAAATCTCGCAATGAGGCTTTACTTTTTGTAAAGTTTTCTCACTTTGTTTTTATTTATGTTTTTTATAGGAGAGCGCTGTGCTCTTTACTTTTGCGTTTTGCAAAATTTTAGTTGAATTAACTAATTTGAATTAGGTGAATTACCTAATGCATGATTGTTAAATTAACTGTGTAAGTAGAAAAGTTGTTGAAAAGATTAGGTGAAATAGAAACTTTCACATTAGCTAAACTAGTTTAGGTAATAAATCAATTCTTTTATTTTCTGTGTACTCCACGATTTTGCATGACGATTCTTTCGAAGTATGGATCAATGAAGTGAAACTTTGGCGAAGACGGATTTTTGATAAAAATATCAACAGCCCTTTTGAAGCTCTTGACGTGTGCAATACAAATGCTTTTCCAAATATTCACCAAATAAAGACATCATCGAACGAACGCTCTTTTTCAACATTACGCCGGTTAAAATATTACTGTACTCCGACGCATTAATTTACTGAGGGAATAGTTTTGTATAGAGTATTTGTATTTACTCGGAAAATGTATAACTGAAATCTTATAGGTTTATATCCAATATAAAATATTTTCTGTTCATTAATTTTCGATAGTTTTCTTTGTACTTAGAATTCATTTTTTTTTAGTAAACCCCCCCCCCCCCCAAGGGACCAAATGCTGCACACGTAGTAGACTTCATAGACTTCTTCACAGACTATGTATAGGGTTAAGAGCTTATGAAGCACTTACGAAATGGATGATTGGTCTTATTATAATTGTTTAACTTTAGTTTAACCGTAAACTTAAATACTCATTTTGTTTTTTATTTTTGCCTTAAAAAATAAAAATCAAAACTTACCAGTTATTTAGTGCTCAAAAAATGATCGGACAAAATTTCCTTCTTATTTTTGCCTTAGAAAAATAAAAAGCAGAAATAATTATAATTTATTGCTCAAAATTTTAAAAGTCAAAATATAATTGTTATTTTTTGCTTTTTATTATAAAATGCATACTTGGTACGGTCTCTGATTTTAATTAATTAAAAGTTTGATGACCCACTAACACGTTCCATCACAAATCATGGTCCATAAATATTAATTGAAAGCAGTAGAGAACTGGGTGTAGTTATGTGAACGGTGGTCTTTTAACTTATACAATAGTGTTAATAAGCTTAACAGAGCAAAAATTCCAGACAACCAGACACCAGAATGTTATTACATCTATAAATAAATTACTGTGTGCGTGGATTTAACTGGACAAAAATATTGTTTTTTGTCAGTGCTTAGTCCTCAGTGCTGTCACATTTGATACGTTTGTCACATGTCAAAAGTGTGAATGTGTCAAAAACTCACAAACAGGAGATAAGAAACGCAGGGGAATGAAAATGAAAATATTTTTTACTTATACGAATACGATTGAAAAAAAAAAGAAATCTCTTAAAACTTTATAATTTTTTATATATACTTATATCAGTTTTTACCGTGCACTCTCAGCTCGCGGTGAACCATTTTTGGTAAAACTTTTCGTTGTATATCTGTAAATATAAGAAAATTACGTTCCTTTAAGTTTCGTTATTCCAATGTTTTTATAAAAGATTTTAAAATAATAACGGCAATAAAAATTGAGCGATTTCATCGCCATAAGCGTCCTCATAAGCAAAAGCACAGGAAGAAATCTTCATGAGCATGACTTTTTTGTTATCTCTTTAAGGAAATTTCAATCATTTTCAATATGATGGCAAATTTAAACGAGTTCAATTGAAATAAAAAATTAAGGAAGATAGGATATGATTTGTAGCCGGATTCCCAAACTGATAAGCAATATTTTTGGCTGTCATAAACAAACGCAAGCAAGGGTTTTGAAGTGGCAGCGTTTCTCTATCCTTTTTCTTACTCTTGTTCCTATCCTTTGCCTTGTTCCCATACTTGTCCTCATTCATTTATTTATTTGTCCTAATAATTGTCCTTCTCCTTGTCCAAGTTTTAGTATTAATCAATTTCCTAATTCCTAAGCTTACCCTTGTTCGAATCCCTTACCTTATCCTTGTCCTACTTTTTATTCGAATCTCTGTCCTAAATCTTGTCCTAAGTGTATCCAAATCCTTGTTCAATTATTTGTCAGAAGCCTTGTCCTTATCCTTTTTCCAATTTTGACATAAATATGTGTATTGTCTTAAGGGTGCCTAAATCTTTGTTCTGTTCGTGACGGCCGTGGAGTATTGGGTAGAGTACGTGACCCATACGCCAAAGAACCCTGGTTGAATTACATCTGACACAGAAAGTATTTTCAATTAACGTCACCTCTCTGCAGACAATGGCAAACCTCAGAGAGTAAATAAGGCCATGTAAAGCTTCTTGAGAACATATGTACACATTAACCGTTCGGAGTCGGCATAAAACTAGTAGGTCCAGTTCTCGATCAATTGTGTTCAAACATTTAATAACACGCACAACACAATTTGATCATAAGAAGTTCGGTCAAAGTCCTTTCAAGGACTAAAATGGCCAGTTTACTCTTGTTAATCCTTGCCCTTATTTTTGTCCAATTCTATCCTCTACTCCTTATCTTACTCGTGGTCCTAATCTTTCTCCAAACCCTTGCCCCCATTCTATTTCTAATCCTAGTCCTAATTGTAGTCCTAATCCATATCCAAATTATTGTAATACTTGGCCTCATTTTAGTTTTGATTTTGTTTTTGATTCGCTTTTGCTTTGTCTTACTTTTGCTTTTTCCTTTGCTTTTGATTTTGCCTTTGGCTTTGCCTTTGCCTTTGCTTTTGTTTTGTGTAGTGCATTATGATTTAGCCTAGCGTCAAACAATATGTCCATGTAATGATGATGCGTTTAGGTTGACCCAAGCGGATCCACAAGAGGCCTCATGACGTCAATCACGGAGTTATAATTCCATGCAACATTTTTTCATTGTTGTTGTATTTATTGTTGAAGCATTAAGCAGTTGCCTCCGTGGTGCCGTGTCGCTCTTTTTTCAATGTGGTCAAAGAACCAATACTCCCTGTATAAAATGAATTTTCTGTTGTTCCCTAGAATAAGTTGCGAGTAATAGTTCAATGCAACAAAATTGAATTTCTGTTGCATAAGCTGCTATATTCATGACCAGACGACGTCATATTTTATTTTTATATTTTTGTCAAAAGGCCTTTATTTCTACTTTCCAGCATTTACCTAGCGTAAATACCTACCAATTTTCTATCTTGAAGCGGCTCTTTTTGTGAACTTGCAAAGTTATAAATTTGATATATTTTTGTCTTTAGGACAGAGCTTTACTGGCGTATAATATATTTCATTTCGTGTAACAACTTGCATTTTCTTTGCTTAAATAGCTCCTACCGCGTCTGTATAACGTCATTTTCAAATACAGTGAGGCATTTTGGCATGAGGCAATAGCTTTTTCAACTTTTTTGGAAACCAGCGAGGTAAGACGTAATGAATTATTACGACCACATAACCAAAAACAGAAAAAAATGATATGAAGGCGATGTCATCTGAACGGAAAATATGTCGGTTTCATAAGAGACCTTGGAATTAAAGATTCTTGAAGAAATCTGATTTCTGTTTACACAATTTTTGATTCTTCACAAAAACATCTGCTCCACGACTGTGACGGTTTTGCTGATTTCTTATAATGTTAAATAATAAGCAATTCGCCGCCACTGTTTCCCGAATGGATTTTCTGTGTTATTATCCTTTATTAGTCTTCTTGTGCCGTTGTGAATTGACGTTGTTGCTGCAGGATGCAATGAATGTGCATCCATTATATATCAAAAGACACTAGCTCTAAAAATAAAACCGTTACAGTGCATAACAGCACATGCTTTTATGACAGTTATTCAGAAGCATACTACAAATATGAATTGAGGGGATGGATGCAGTGAGACTTTAATTTTCTGCTGCTCTGATTAGCTGACGCTTGAATATATAAAAAAGGAAACATTTTTTTAGTTTAAAACAAAAGAGAAAAATTCTTTTCGCCTTGGGATTGACATCGTCTTTTTTTGTTTTGCTGAAGGTAAAATTTCATTTATACAGGGTGCGGCTAAAGTAACTATATGATTTGTTTTTTAAATAACTATTGAATGGAATGAAAAAAACAAAAAAAATGTATGATAAAAAGAAAGTTTATTTTATGTTATTTTTTTACATTAATTATGAAAAATAATATCAGTTAAATGAGAACCGTTTTCTCGAACGCAAAAATGTGCTCTTTTTATGGCATTTTCCATAACTTTGTTGAGTGTTTCTTGTGGTATACGATCAATTTCTTCTTGAATGTTGTCCTTTAGTTGCTGCAAGGTTTGGGGCTTATTCACATAAACTTTGTCTTTGAGATAGCCCCACAAGAAAAAATCCGGTGCAGTCAAATCTGGCGATCGTGGTGGCCATCTCAAATCGCCGTTTTTAGAAACTATCCGATTTGGAAATTGTTGTCTTAATAAGTCCATCGTTGCACGGGCTGTATGAGCTGTTGCACCATCTTGTTGAAACCATATATTCGCGTTTGGTGGCAATTGCGGAAATAAAAAATTTTGTAGCATTACTCTGTAACGTTCTCCATTTATTGTTTCACATACACCTTGATCGTTTTCAAAAAAAAAAGGACCGTAAACTTTTTGGGCGGTAATGCTACACCAAACGGTAACACGAATTGCGTGTAAAGATTTCTGATGAAGATTTTTGGGATTTTGGGATCCCCAAAATCTGTTGTTTTGTTTATTTACGAAACCGTTCAAGTGAAAATGCGCTTCGTCGGTCATCATTAAATTTGACAAAAAATTTTCATTTTGATCAACGAGATTTAAAACCGCTCTAGCATATTCCAAGCGCAATACGAAGTCCTCAGGATTTAGTTTTTGGACTACTTGGATTTTGTAAGGGAAGAGGTGCAAATCGTGTTTTAAAATTCGCCGAAGAGTGCGGTCAGAAAGCTGCAACTGGGAAGATCGTCTTCTCGTTGATGTCTCCGGATTTTCTTCGACGCTCTGTCGCACAGCATCAATATTTTCGGCCGATCTGCCAGTTCGAGGTCTGCCCGTACGTCTTGAATCTCCGACAGTCCCATATTCAGCAAAATTATTCACCCACGAACGAATGGTTGGACCCGTTGGAGCAGTTCTTACACCATAAAATCTTCTGTATGCACGTTGAGTATTAATTATCGAACGATGATTTTCAATGAATAGAAAAACAATCTTAGTTCTTTGCGCAATTGTATAGCGTTCCATTTTTAAATATTCTCCCAAGTTTAATTGCTGAAATAGGAAAAAAGAAAAAGTTAAATACTCGCAAGCAAAGAAGTTACAATTGTTTTACATCATATAGTAACTTTAGCCGCACCCTGTATTTGGTATTTTTTAATACAAGGGTAAAAATTACCTAACTTATAAAGCTTAAGTTTGAAGTTTGACGACACTACATTGCACAGTGTACCAGTTTCATACAAGCTGTGGACAAACAATTTTCATGCAAGTTTCCGCAGAGCAACGAAATTTGGTGTGAACGATTTTTTTATATTGATTAAGAAATTTTCTAAAAATTGACCAAATGGGACAATAACCACGCCTACCTTCCATACAAGAAAATGTTAAAAATCGATGTATCTCCTTAAATATTTTTGTCTAAAATCAGTTCAAGAAATATTTGTACCAAAAATTGTTATCGTTCGATCAGACCATTTCACGGGTGATCTCCACCCGAATTTTAAAAGTTCCATATCTATAAAAATAAATACTATATTGAAAACAATTTTGAGCTTTAGGCCAAGTATGTTATCAACAAGACAACATGAAGACAATGAAGGCAACAACTAACAACAACAACAACGGCTCTGAATAGAGTAAAATCCCACAGCAGACCAGACAGACTGTTCCGTTGGCCGCTACACCAACTCATCAGTAGTCTTTTCATCAGTAGTGACTTTTCACTGTGAGCCACTCAAGGTACTAAGGTCCTACTTATACTGCCTTTGTGCGGACAAAGTAACCCGGAAGTTTATTTTAACAGAGAGAACGCTTTTTACATTAGTAACTAAGTTCTTATCTACTTATGATGCACCCTGTGTCAAGGTTAACATTGATCGTGTCATACTTTTAGGCATAGCCTTAACTCATGTGCATCTTCCAAAATTCGATCACAGTGGTTACCGCTATCAGAGCAAGTTGAGGTTGTATTATTTTGATGTTAATTCCTCCTTTTTTCCCACACTTCTATTTAAGGTTAGCTAGTTTAACTGATGGTACACCTAAACGGTGTGGAGAAAATTTGTTATGAAAAACTTTGTTGTTTTTGTGATAAACACACAACTAATCACGTCCATATTAATGTTAAGGAAAATAATAGTAAGACCACTTGTGGTCTACCATAAATAGTGATGTTGGGTTTACATAACTTAATGGGAATAGGAATGGAATTGGTGTAGCGGCCAACGAAACAATCTGTCTGGTTTGCTGTGTGATTTGCTCTATACAGAGCCGTTGTTGTTGTTGTTGGTTGTTGCCTTCATTGTCTTCATGTTGTCAACATACTTGGCCTAAAGCTCAAAATTGTTTTTAATATAAATAATGAAAGGTCATATTAAAATTTAATAAATCCCACCAAACATTATGACTCTTAAAAGAACTCTGATATAAATGAGTTCTTATCGTCATAATGCACTCAAAAAAGACTCTTTTAGTAGTACATTTTCGTAGGTTATGGGCTTCAAAATATGATTCATAATAATAACTGCTATATGTCTCATATTGGACTCAAAATTAAGAATCTTTTAAGACTCATATCTAATACTCTTTTAGTACTCATAATAAAGACTCTTTAAATACTCATAATAAATACTCTTTTAGAACTCATATAAATTAGTCTTTTGGACTCAAAATGAAGACTCTTTTAATAGCCATATTTAATACTCTTTTAAGAATCATGTAATGGAATCTTTAAAGACTCAATGAAGACTCTTTCAGAACTCATAGAAGTAGCAATGATCCGTTTAGGTTGAAATATATTTTTTGATTAAAATTTCTTTAAAATATTTTTTTAGTGGAAAAATAAAACAAAAATACAAAAATATTTTTTTTAAACATTTCAAATAAAAAGTAATTGTAGAAAATTAAAAGTTAAAAATTTCACTTTGCCATATTCGATTCGACTTCATTCGATTCTGCAAGCTCCTCAACTTGCACATTGAAATTATGACATTGAATGTGTTGGAGCATTCAATTCGAAAAAATATTCATATTCTTACAAATAACCATCACATTACAAATTACAGAGGATCAACCGTGAAGGTCAGAAATGCATATGCACCAACGTTTTTTCTTGAATGGTGTTCTAATTCATTCTACGAATGCTCTATTGGGTTGAGGTTGAGGGACTAGGGTGGTGAATGGAGTTAGTTTTGAACTGTGTAAAGCAACCATTCCTTGACTATATGTGATATGTGCTTTGGGTTATTGTCCTGTTGGAAATACCAGGTGCTACATAGACCCAACTTGCTTGCGGATCCTTTCAAACTACTTTTCGAAATATTCAAATAAACAAACCGATCCATATTTGTTTCCTCAAACTGTAGTTTTCCATTCGCTGACATACAGCCCCATACCATGACCGAACCTCAGCCATGCTTCATAGTTGGGATAAGGTTTTTCGGTTGCGTTCTTCATTCTTTTTGCGCTATACTTTTTGTTTGCCATCTTAACCGAATAAATTGAACTTACTCTCATCGCTGAGTAACACATTCGTCCAGGAATCTGTCGATTTGTCAGCATACTGTATTGCAAAGTCGAGTTATTTGTTTTTGTTTATTTGGCTGATGAATGGTTTTTTCTGGGCACTCGGCTATCAAATCCGTTTTCTCTCAAAACACCGCGAACTGTTTCGGAATGCACATTAATATTATGGTGGGTTTCCAAGGTATTTCGAATTTCTACAGCTGCTATTTGCGGATTTTTATCTACAACACTTTTAATATACCGCTGAACTCTTGGAGGAAGTTAAGGTGGATGACCACTTCTAGCTTTGCTAGCTAACGATTTTGACACGTAATAGTTTTTATAATTAATTGCACTGTTGACTTGACACTACCAATTGTTTTTGCAATAGAGTTCAAAGAACTTCCCTACTTTTTAAATCTTATTATTTACTCTCGTATTTCAAGACAAACTTCCTTAGTTTTGGGCTCATTTCCACTAAAGAATATTTTATTTTACTGATAACCACGACCTTCTTTTGTCAAAACACAAATGAAGACTCGCAGAATCAAATCGGTTTTTTTTTTATTTTTTAAATCCAGCGAAATATGTATCCAGTGCCTGTATATCTGTACAAACAATACTTCTTTTGGCTTCAAAAATGTTTTCCCAAAAGAAAAAATAACGTGGTTTTCATTGTAAATTTTGCAAAAAAAAACACCCTTTCGGGGTTTCGGGTTTTTCTTTCGCACCTCTATCTTTTCAACATAATTTATAAATAAGTTCATGAATAACTTGAAATTGAAAAAAATTAAGAAATGATTTTGTTGCTATTCATGTTTAGTTGGAAGTTGGAAAATAATTTTTGGGTTTTTCCATTTTAGTAAAATTTTTAATGTTGAATGCTAAAGGGTGTTTAAAGTTGTGTTTGAAAAGCCAATGTTTAATATTGAATAACTTTTGAAATAAAGACTGGATTTAAATCATTCTGATCATATTATTCACAAATTTTTGAAACTATCAATCATGACTTATTTCTTTTTAAAATTGATCCCACAACAGACTCACAAAAGTACCTACTTATGTATAATTGTCTCAATTTACAAATTTTAGTTTAAGGAGAAAAACTACCATCACGTAAATTGAATTAAAAAAAGAAACAAAAACACAAAACCGCAGCTCTATCATTTTTTCCCCTCAGTTTTTAATAAATAAAAGATCACTTTTTGAAAATTTAAGAAAAATCAAAAGATATCTTTTTTTTTCTCTTCACTGCTAAAATTTTCACATTTTTTAATAATTTCTATAACATTGTATTTATCAAACTAATTTTATATCTGATCAAATTGAAGCATTTTTTAAAAAGAAATATGGAAATAGCATTGGATTCTATATTTTTCAGAAATATATAATTTATATGCTTTGAATAGCTCGTTCGAGAGTTATTATATTTTATCTATAGAAGGTATATGATAGGATGAAAATTGATAAATTCACAAAAAAAGTATTCAACTTTCAGCTCATGTTGTGAGTCCAAATCTCCATGTATTTTCAAAATTTATAATCTTAGTTGAAGAATTACACGGTGTAACAGTGAAAATAAACTCGGCTCGAGACATAGTAGAGGTTGTAAGTCTAGTTGAACATAAGATAACTGCATACTTGGTTTTTTGAATATACCCTCAAAATCGGGATTTGTGGTAAAAAAACCGATTTTAGGTAGGTGCATGTATAGTTTGTTATGTAACTCCTTTATATCTAGCTCAATTTTAAAAATTTAAACATTGATAAAAAGAAGAAAAATATACCCTTAAAATAATATATAGACCGTTTTTTTACAAAAAGAATTGACAAAGTTACAGGTAAAATCATTTGAAAATTTATCATATCTTTTTAATTTTTTCAACTTAAACAACGTTTTGTTAACAAATTTCGTTTTGTGGCACTATTAGTTTTAGTAGGATTCTGAAAGCCTGTTTAATTTTGCGTTCAATAAGCTATCATTTACTTCAATCGGCTGAAATACAAATGCACTATCGAATTTTTAGTATTCGTAATAAAATACAAAAAAATTTTTTTTTTTTTTCTAAAAATGTTTATTTTACCTTTTTCGTTTATATATATTATAATCGATTTCACGTTTTAGGGACCAGCAGTAGTCTGCCAGTATGTTTATGGAATTTTTTCCCTGAAAGCCGGTTTCTATAGCTTATATCTCCTGGTGGAACCTTTCTCCTTGTTCATCACTAAACTGCCCAAGGCTATTCGGGAAAAAGTGTATATGGGAGTGCAAAAAATGTATTTTGATTGACATATTGCAACCCAGTTTTTCGTAAGCACTTAAAAATTCATTTACAACATCTAAGTAATTTCGACTCTTCTTCTTGCCGAGGAAATAAATGCAGAACGAAATAAAACTATTCCAAGCTCTTTTTTTCAACTGGATTTAATTTAGAAACGAAATCACTGTCCAAGAAAATTTTCCTAATTTGTGGGCCCACAAATAAACCTTAGAATAACCGAAATGAATAAATAACTTTTATAAAAGATATGAACGTGCAGGATACTTTCTTTGATTTTGGCCTCACTTAACCTAGGAAACGCTGCAATCAGATTTTTTTTTTTTTTAGCTTTGAACCAAGGATTTCAGGTCAAGTTTGCCTTGGTTCGAGGTGGAATACCTATTCAGTCAAGTCTGCCTTGGTTTGAAAATGGAATAATAGATTAGTGGGAAGAAAAGGGCAATCAAGTGAAACACGTGTAGGATGTTCTAAGCATGGTGGAAAGCCAAAGAAACATATGAATTTGAATCAGACGCAAGTGTTATGCCTTTACCTCAGTCAATTCAAGTTATAAGTCAATCTCATCCACAAACTTCTCTACCATCAACTACAACTTCATGTCGTAAATATTGATGAATTTTTAATTTCAGTTAATTAGAAATGAGGATAGAAAATTAAGAAAGGTTAAAAGCGAAGGACCATGGCCTGGCCAGGAATCGAACCGGGGACCTCTGGGGTGGCAGTCGAGCATGCTACCAATTCGACTACCGAGGCCGCGGTAGGATTACATTTTCAGGTCGCACCAGTGGAGTATTCAAAACATATTTTTTGCCAACTTAAAATGAAGCACGCAGTGGCTACTCCTTTTGCTTATATTTATTAGTGCACGACTATCCCATTCGCAAATAATGCAAGGATACTTGGTATATCCACCTTGCATTCCAAACAGTATTGTTAGAGCCTTTAAGTCGGCGACATACATATATCAGAATTTAACATATCAAGAATCACACAAAAAGTTTTTAAATAAATCATACTCTTGCAAGATCCCTCAATAAACAAGCGCCATTCATTCGGAGCGTGTTTGTGGTTGAAAACTGCAAACAGTTCCGTCACATCCGGGCAATACACCAGATTTATGATAATATATATAAACGAAAAAGGTCAAAAAAACATTTTTAGAAAAAAAAAATTTTTTGTATTTTATTACGAATACTAAAAATTCTATACTGCTTTTATATTTCAGCCAATTGAAGTAAATGATAGCTTGGTGAACGCAAAATTCAACAGGCTTTCAGAATTCTGCTAAAACTAATAGTGCCACAAAACAAAGTTTGTTAACAAAACGTTGTTAAAGTTGAAAAAATTAAAAAAAAATGATAAATTTTCAAATGATTTTACCTGTAACTTTGTCGGTCTGTACATTATATTAAGGGTATATTTTTCTTCTTTTTATCAATGCTTAAATTTTTAAAATTGAGCTAGATATAACGGAGTTACATAACAATCTATACATGCACCTACCTAAAATCGGTTTTTCGACCACAAATCCCGATTTTGAGTGTATATTCAAAAAACTATGTATGCAGTTATCTTATGTTCAACCAGGCCTACTACCTCTTCTATGTCTCGAGGCAAGTTTTTTGATTTGTTTTCATTTTGTAACACCGTGTTATCGGTCGATTGATATTTAACACGTCATAACTTTATAAAAAATAGAAATTCATTTTGACAATCGGAACACTGTGCGTTGTTCAGTTTTTGTTTGACAGCCATCAATAGTGATCACTCTCAGTAATTTGTAAACATGGAAAAAACTTATCATCGTTCATCGCCTTAGTCCAACCAAAATAAAAGCAGACCTAGATTTTAACAGTAAAATATTGGGTGGCAGAGTTTAAACGAGGCCGTAGAGCTGTCAAAACGAACATCGCAGTGATGACCAAATGAGGAGATGTCAGCAATGGCGAAGTAAATCCACAAAAGGGTATCGGATGACCGTCAACAGAAAGTGTGCGAGGTAGCAGGCATGATAAGCATTTGGAAAAGTGCTGTACATAACATAAGTGTATTGACTAAAAATTTTGACATGAGAAAGCTGTTCGTGAGATAGGTGCCCAGATTACTTATAATGGAACAAAAACAGCGTCGCGAAAATGTTTGGCGAAGTTTCACAACAATAAACTACGAGTACAGTTTTGCGTCGATTCATACACTGAGAAAAATAATCTTATATATATTACGCAAACCCAAATTTTGTCCGGCATAAGGCTTTTTAAGTACAAGTCCAATTTTAATAAATTTAGTATGGTTTGATAGGTTTAGACCTGTAGATGTGCAAACTGGACTTTTTATTTCTTAAAAATTTATATTTTTGAAGTTATAGCTTATTAAAGTTTGCATATAATTGCATATAATTGTTGTTGTTATGTTGGTTTTTCTTTCATTAACAGAGCAGCTGAGAACAACGTTATCAAACTCAGAGCAAAACTATTCGCTGCTCATATTTCGCTCTCTTCTGTCTCTTCTTAATAGAGCGTCTGTTAACAACAAAATGAAAGTCAGAAAATATATAAAGCTTTCACAAGCCGCTCGCGCTGAACGCTAGCAACCAAGATACATACAAGTTTTTTTTATTGCAATTTTCCGCTCATATTTCACTTAATTCTGCCTCTTCTTTATTTAGATTATGTTATTATAGTTGCTGGGGGCAGCAACGCGCACCGGTGGTCACTAGTATTCTTATATTAGGCAAACATTTTTCTTGATCTAATAATAATAATAATAATAAGCTGGCCAGCTTTATTTAATTACAGGCCTTGAAAAGACACTAAATGTTCATACACAATTGATCGAGAACTGGACCTACTAGTTTTATTTTATTTTAGTTTAGACTACGAACGGCTAATGTGCATGTTCTCAAGAAGCTTTACTTGGCATTATTAACTCTCTGAGGTTTGCCATTGTCCACAGAGAGGTGAAAAAACTTTCTGTGTCAAGTGGAAATTGCGCAGGGTTCTCAGCCGTATGAGCCACGCACTCTACCCACTGCGCCACGGCCGCAATTTGCGGCTTATATGTTGTTTGATCTAAAAAAATTTAAGATTAAGCCTCATTTGCTCAAATCAAGCACTTAAAACATAAATTAAGAAAGAAATTTTATAATGAGCACTTATTTCTAAAACTGAGCAAAATAAATGATCGGTTGAAACAAGAATAAATCGGTTGGAACAAGACTTGAATCAAGAAGCGATTTCTTAAGGGGGACAATATATCCAGAGGCAGAAAAAAAGGTCATCTTTGTGAATTTTTTTAAGGAAACCTAAGGGATATTTTTAAAAGAGGGTTCTTATAACTTAAAGTATACACATTCAAGAGTATGTTTAGTTAAAAAAAAATTAATATTAAGGTAGAAACAGTATTTTTTGTAGAGCGCTCTGAAAAAAAGGTGAAATGCGGTGACCAAGATTGCTCCTCCTAAATTCAACTGAAACAAAAAAATGAAAAATATTATTAAACTAAATATTTAAAACTCGTACTTGTCATAGCCGATTTTGAAAATATTGATTTTTCACGAAATGGCGGACTTCCGAACTTAAATTACCGATTTTCGACCAAAAATTCGTTATTGCCTATAACTAATGAGCAAAGCTACAAAAAAAAAAAAAAAAAAAGTGTGCGTCTCGGGACGCACGGCAGAAGTGATAACTTAAACTGATCTATGTTCAACTATTTAATATTGAAATTGTTTAACTTGAGAAAAGCTTATTACTTAAATTTTATGTATATTAATATGATAATATAAAGGTAACTCATTAATAAAATTTTTCATTGATTATAAAATAGATTTTATACTTAGTTACAATTCCTGAATATGAACATTAGAATTTTGTGCATGTACATTATTAGTAGCATTATTTAATCCTATAAAATCAACGATTGGCTTATGGTAGCTAAGTAATCATTTTTAAATGTAATTTTGACTGTTGACTTTGTTCTTAAAAAATTTGTTTCCATTTCTGTCTCTTTACAATTTTTATAAAGTGCCACGCCCTTTATCTAATCCCGCCACTTTATTTACCGTACTTTATAATGATTCTTCCTAGCCTTGTGCCAAATTTCAATTCCCAAGTATCAATATTAAGCGATATATAGTACTTTCCTTAAAGTGCCACACCCTATGTACAATCCCACTTTTTTAATGACTCTACCTACCCACCTACCTGCTTGCCAAATATTAGAACCCTAGTGTCAATAATAACTGAGATATAGTATTTTTAAAATATTGCCACACCCCTTTGTTGACTAACGCCGACTTTTTTTACCATAATTTGTAGTAACTGTGCCTACCCATGTACTAAATTTTAGTTCCCTCGTGTCAATATTATTGGATATATAGTATGTTTCTAATATTGCCACACCTTTTTGTCAAATAATGCCCCCTTTATTGATTGCAATTTAAAATAAATATGCCTACCCATGTATTAAATTTCAGTGTCAATATTATTAGTGTCAATATTATTCGGTACATAGTGTGTTCCTTATATTGCCACACCCCTTTGTCAAATAACGCCCACTTTATTGACTGTAATTTTTTATAACTTTGCCTATTCATGTACTAAATTTCAGCACCCTAGTGTCCATATTATTCGATATATAGTGTGTTTATAATATTGCCACACCCTTTTGTCAAATAACGCCCACTTTATTGACTGTATTTTATAATAACTATGCCTACCCATGTACTAAATTTCAGTACCCTAGTGTCAATATTATTCGATATATAGTGTGTTTCTTATATTGCCAGACAGACTGGCGCCGTAACGCGTTTCGTAACGAAGCAGTTTACCCTCCCATAAGAAGTTATCACTTCAAAAAAAATCCTATGGCAAGTACAAGATTATCTATATCTATACTATTATATAAAAGGGTTCTCTCGAATTTTCATCGTTCAATCAAGGGGGTAAATGCTGAACCGATTTTAATAATTCTTTCAGTATTCAATTGCTATAATAAGCGACCCTGCTACTGGGTACTACGTTTTTGGTAAATCTTTTTATTTAATTATTTAAGAATTCATGCATTTTAATCCATGCTGCCATTGTATAAGCAGCACGAAATAACAGCAAACAATAGCTTAAGCTCTTTGTTGAGAGAGAGAGGTGAGATTCTACAACTCACCGCGCTGGTCTCTTGAGTGGATAGTTGCACTCAGTTAATTCCTGCTACAGTGCAACCATAAGCCCAAAATATAGTATTTATTTGAGTGCCACTCTTTTTATTTCAATATCTACTGAGTTAAATAATCCAATAAATAGTTTGTATGCTCACTGTCGGCAACTGTACTAAAACTGGGCAATGTCCATCTACTAGAAAACTGGGATGGGCATTATGTAAGGGGGTGTGGCTCCGCCCATACAATTAAAATTTGTATTATCGAATAGCTTTGAAAGTAAAAGTATTAGTATTTACATACAAACTCAAAATGGAGTTACTATTTGGTGATCTCATGCTACTGGGAAACTGTAACGGGCAGTGGAAAATGACAGTGGTGTTAAATCAAAACGATCGGTTCACTGAGTTTCGAGATATCTTGGTCACCGACTTTGAAAACATGGTTTCGAGAAAAACGCGTTAGAAAATAAGGGCCAGCACTGCGCGCTCTAGAATGCGATTCACTCACTAGGCTATAACTTTGTTATTTTTTGAGATATCTACTTAAAACTTTCACCATTTATTTTTGAGACTTAAAGCTTGAGGAAAATACAAAAAATTTTTAAAAAAAAAATGTTCTGGGTATACAACTCCCCTTAATGTAAGCAAATGCAGATTATTTAAAAATATTCTTGAATTAATCAATTATTTTGCTTAATTTAAGAAAAAACAAACTTATTTAAAAATTGCTTGATTCAAGCACGTAAAACTATGCGAAAACTTTCAATCTTAATTTTTTTAACATTTAGTCTTAAAATTATGAGTGAATTAAAAATGTCACTCTTATTTCTCATCTTATCACAATTAATTTACCACAATTAATTAATTTATTATTTTTTACAAGACATCAGAAAATCTTTTAGTATAAGATAAGTTAAGGTTTCGTTTTATTTAAAAAGTATAAATATTTTTGTTTTATTTTATTTATTTTGAGATACAGGAAAAAAATCGTATATATCAAGCAAAACTTTCTAATTTACAGATAATGAATTACATGGATCAACCAAATTTTTCTCTTGATAAGAAAAATAAAAATCAAAAATCTAGCCTTGAGTAAATTCTTTACTTGAATCAAGTAAATTGCTCTCAATTCAAGATTGATATAATTTATATTTATATATATATATTTATGTAGGAATATAAATATCTTAAATCAAGGAAATTATTCTAGATTTCAGCAAATTGTTTATTTGAATCAAGCTTATTTTTCTTACTTCAAGCAAATATTAGACTTGAATCTAGAAAAAATATTCTTGAGTTTTTAGCAAATGTTTCTTGAATTAAACATTTTTTTCTTAATATCATGTGTTTTAAATTTGTTCAATTCTAGCCAAATAATGCTTGAATTAAAAAATTTACGCTTGAGTGCAAATTGATAGCCTATTTGCTTGATTCAAGTATAGAATTCTAGATTTTCTCTCTCCATGTAATCATGGATGAAACGTGGGTCCAACACTTCACACCTAAAAAGAAATGGACTGAAAGAGGAGAATAGGTTCCTAAGAAGACGAAGGCAGTTCCATCTACAGGCAACGTCATGGCGTCAGTTTTTTTGAATGCTCGTGGGATAATTTTTATTAATTATCTTCAGAAAGAAAAACAATCAATGGTGAGTATTATGCGAACTTTGAGTAATTAAGTCAAGAAAAAACGGCCGCATTTGGCGAAAAATAAGAAAATGAAGAATCGTTCTGGAAATCACCAGATCATCTCTGATTCTGTGCAAAAATATTCTAAATGATGTTGAAGCTTGTAAAATAACTCACTATTTGAAAGAGTTGATAAAGTCAGGGGAGATTCAAAGAAGGTGTGGGGAACAGCTATTGAGATTTTGGTAGGAAATAAAGCATGTTTCATATTTTAAATGAAAGCGCTAATAAGAGTCCATGCAAATTTAAGGTAGCATATGTGATTCCTTTGCATAAAAATGGTGCTAAGAACTCAATTAATAATTATGGGCCCATTTCTTTATTACCAGTTTTTTCAAAAATTGAGAAGGGTTCTATAAATTTCTTTTCGGATAATCAATTTGGCTTTAGTTCAGGAAGAAGCACTGCGGATGCACTGCTAAATTTTTGAACAAATGTTTACTATTAGTTAAATAATAAAAAAAATCACCATTACTCTCTTTTTGTTATATAACTAAAGCAATTGACACTGTTAACAACGACATCCTTTTCAGAAAACTAGAAAAGTATGGTTTGAGGAGCATTTGCTTGACTTGATTTAATTCGTATGTGGCCAACAGACAACAAAGGGTAAAATGGAAATGTTCACTCAGCTTAATTAGCAGCATTTACATTGGTGTTCCTCATGACGTGGTTATGCTAGGCAAACATGTTTGGTAAGGCTCTTTGTTGTTAGTGTTTTACCCATAAAAGGAGAAATAAGTCTAATGTTGTCGACTTGGGTCAGTGGGTGCTTTTAGATTAAAAGTGTGAACTCGTATACATACCTCGTTGTATTAATTGATAAAAAAATGAACTGCAATGAGCATATATCAAAGCTAAAGAACCATTTATTGAATGTAAATAGGTGTAAATGGGTTATTTCATTTCATACACAACAATAAAATCCAGTCAATATTTTCTCTACAAATATTTTTTATTTATATTTTTTTTTTGTTTTTAATTTTAAAACTGTTTTATATAAGATCTGGTTACTTAAGGTAATATACGTGTAAATTTTTCGAAAAAAAAATGTTTTTTTGTTTAATGCTTTCTTTATAGTTTTAAGAATACACATACACATTTTTAAATCGATATTTAAAAAAAAAAAAAACAGAAGTTATAACGGTTTTCGTTAACCTATGTCTAAGCTCCATAGAAAGAAAAAAAAAACTTTAAACGCGATTTCCTCGAAACTAGTTTTTTTAAAACGGTTCGATAGATAACTCGAAATCTATTGGTTCAATTTCAATGTTTTTTTTTTGCATTTTGTTCGTTATTTTGTCCTTTAAGCATCCCCCCTAAATTCAAATATCTATTTTTTTTGTTGTTTTTATATACACAAAAAAGCGCGAGAAAATGTAACTATTTTTTGAACTTTTTACTTCAACTTCTGCCATAATTAAAAAAAAACCCCGAGGGTCTTGCGTAGGGGGGATGCTTAATATAAGGTCTATGCTTTAAAATGTCATTTGATTTTTTTGTTTCCGATACATGGAAAAGGCTATATCCATCGAACCGTTTTGGATGTCTTTTTATCTCTTTATAAACTCTTTATAAAAGCCAGAACTGTATAAAAAAAAAACATATTTTTATAAAATATTTTTTATGTACTATTGTACTGTATAAATTAAAAAAAAAAATAATAACTTCTTATATCTAAAAAACTTTTTTGAAAACAGCTCCTGTTTTTGGTTGTTACACGTATATTGTACCTTAAATAACACATTTGTCACTATCTATAATTTAAGAGCAAATGTACAAAACCTTAAAGTCATTCCACCGCATTCATAGCAACTGTATTTATTTTCGTCTTCGTCAGTAGCTCCAAGATTTTTTAATAAATTCTTAGATAGCGTACGTTAAAAAATGTTTCCTACAGGAAGTAAAAGTTTGGCTTTTTCACCTGGATTTTGCTCACGCTGAATCTATTTGAAGAATTCATACTTGAAATTGCTACATTGAATACAAAAAAAAAAAAAAAAAAAATAAAAAATAAAAATTAATTAATATATAAAAATTTTTATTAAATATTATTCCTATGATATTTCTACAGTGTAGTAATTTATAAGTCTTATTATTAGTTATAAAAATAAATATAAATATAGATAAATTGGCTTAGATAAATTATAAATAGATTGACTTTGGCTGAGCTACTAATGGTCAAATTGTGTTGTGCGTGTTATTAAGTTTGTACACAATTGACCAAGAACTGGACCTACTAGTCTTATGCCGACTCCGAATGGCTAATGTGCATGTTCACACGAAGCTTTGCATGGCCTTATTTACTCTCTGAGCTTTGTCATTGTCTGCTGAGAAGTGACGTCCGGTCAAAAAAATTCATTTCAATTGAATAGAACTGTTCTGTTGTTTCAGTTGGAATTCGAACACTGTGTAACGCATTCGGCGACGGTCTTATTTTTTATATTAAGTTTATTACTGTGGCGGCCGTGCCGTAATGGGTAGAGTGCGTGGCCCATACGTCAGAGAACCCTGGTTCAATTTCCATCTGGCACAGAAAGTTTTTTCAATTGAATGAATTTTTCTGTTCGGTGTCACCTCTCTGCAGACAATGGCAAACCTCAGAGAGTAAATATTGCCATGTAAAGCTTCTTGAGAACATGCACATTAGCCGTTCGAAGTCGGCATAAAACTAGTAGGTCCAGTTCTCTACCAATTGTGTACAAACATTTAATAAACACGCACAAAACAATTTGATCATAAGAAGTTCGGTCAAAGCCCTTTCAAGGACTGAAATGGCCAGTTTATTATTATTATTACTATTAGGTTAATTACTGGTTCCAAACTAGCCTTCTTGGCTACTGAACACAGCGTTTATATTTATCATTTATTTTGTATGCTTTGTATTTATTTTAAACCATTTATTTTTATTAGTATTTTATTGTAGTGAAGTGCATTTTAATGTCATAAATAAATATAAATATAAATTAAAAAAAAAAACTATACAAAACATAACAAACAGCTTAAAGTAAAAAAAAAATAGAATTCATAAAATGGTAATGCAAAAAACAGAGTCATAAAAAGTTAGAGCCATGCAAATGGGACGCATAAAAGAAAACTAAAAGATAAGCAATAACAAAACACTTCATAAAATGTTGAATTCAACATTTCCTGCACATAAAAAATAACAATAAAATAAGCGAGTCAAAGCTGACGTTTGGTTTCACAAACTTTAATATAAAAAATAAGCAATATTCTTCTTAAATCTTTAAAGCTACTTTATAATTTACATACATTTAATAAATGCAATAAAATGTGTAGTAAGAATAAATTAAAAAGTAATACGCACATTATTGGAATAGCTTGTAGACTTTTTATAGACTTTTTATAAATATAAGATTAAGAAAATGGACTATTGCTCGTTCTCCCTAACTGACCAAAATTCCACAAAGATTTTCAGCGAAAAGTGTCCTTCACTCAAAGCTTAAGATCAAAGAACAGCGCACAAGAGAACAAAATTGCAAACATAATCGAAAGTTTTTTTTGTTTTTACATTTTATACTAATTTATACGTCTTATTGATTGATCCACTTAATTTAAGTTCTATATCAACAATTTGTTTCGAAGTCAATTTTGGAAATCAATTTTCAGAAAGCTCATAAAAGTTCACAAATAAACATAATTTTATTTTAAGAGAAGAAGAATATTTGTTAAAAACTTATATTTAAATATATGTATTTACTTTAGAGCAAATGCGAAATGAATGCTTAATATTGGGAGACAACAAACAATTTTGTCTTATTACAGTTTAAGACCTTGATTCAAAATATTTAATGTAGTTTTATTTGTAGAAAAATTATAAAATTGTTCAGATTGGAAAATAAGAGAAATCTTATAACTAAATATTCAGCTGTTATGACTTTTCCGACAAGCCAATAAAAAGTGAAAAAAAACAGAATTGGCTATTTCAGCCATTGAAAGGTCTTTTACCGGATGATAAAAATTTTTTATGATAAAATTGTCTTTTGCGTTTTCTTAAATGTTTATAATACGTAATGGATAGGTCCTCATTTTGGTAGCTCATTTTGGCACACTCTAGCATACTTTTAAAACATAGTCCAGCATTTTTCCAACTTTTTTATTCCTTGCAAATAATAGGTTTTATCAAGGAACTAAAAATAGGCGTTTGTTTTAGTGATGACCTCTTGATTCGATCCACACCTCTTGCCCTCGAGTAATTTTTTCAGGTTTGGAAATAGGTAACAGTCGCAGGGGGCTAAATCTGGAGGATATGGTGTGCACTGGTGCGTTGGCATGTTGGTTTCTTCACCAAATAAGCTCGTTTTTGCTTCACATTAATGTCAAATCTGTCCAACAGATGTGAATAATATTCGCCAGTGATCGTTTTTCCCTTTTTAAAGTTATCGATGTGAATGACGATGTGAATTACCTTGTGGGACGGCAGACTCACCTTGGTCTCCTTTGGTGCACGTTCACACAGAGAAGTCCACTGCTTTGACTTCTTCTGGGTTTCTGGTGTGTTCTGAAGTATCCATGTTCCGTCTATGGTTACGAAACGGCGCAAAAACTTCTTCGCGTTTCAGTTATACATCGCCAAACACCTCTTGAAGTGGTCACATGGCTGCACTTATGAGCAGTCGAGTATGAGCAATCCCGGCACCCATTGCGCGATAACTTTTTCATGTCCAAATATTAATATAAAATGTGATGTACCTGCTAAGTTGATATGCCTACAGCCTCAGCCACCTTATGTTCTTTCAATATCCAATCGTCCAATATGATTCCATAGATTTTATCATTGATTTCTGGCGTGACGACTTCTTTTGGCCGACCTGAATGTTCAGCATCACTTGTGCTGGTACGACCATAACGGAATTTAGTTAACCACTTCTTAACCATTGATATTGATGGTGCAAAGTCTCCATAATATTTACCGAATCATTTCTGGAATTCGGCGATGATTTTTTTACGCAAAAAATAATATTTGAATAGTACGCGAAATTTAACTTTTTCCATTTTAGTCGAAATTCGCGAGGTATTTGCTTTCAACGGTTGTCAAACACAAACTAAATGTGATGCAACTTACTCAAAACTTTAACAGTAGTCTATTAACAGATAGGGACGCCTTTGGCCAGAGCTATACTTCAAACTGGTATGACAGATGTTTTCGTCAAGTTTCGAGCTGTCATACCGAAATATATGAAAAGCTTTGACTCTTATTATGGTATTTATATGATTCATATAGTAGTTGAAATTAATTGAATCCTTCATGTTCATATGAAGACAAAAACATTTAAAAAGGTTCGTTTTTGTTTCGATTTTTAAAGCACAGCATTTTCCATTTTTTTTTCTAAGTATGTTCGTGTCATAGCATAATCTATAAAATTTTGGTTTGGTTCTCATAATAATATGGATTTCCAAAACAGAATTTAAGTAATCAAATAGAACTGATTCGGCTTTTGAAGTCCTTGAAGAATAAAAAAGTTTTATGTATTCAAATTTTTTGTCATTTTATTGAATATATGAAATTATGGAAATTCTTAAACCCCACCATACAATGCAAATTTAACAAATTCACCAGTAATGTGAACTACTTAAAAGTAAAAACTGAAACCTGCTGAGATCCTAAACAGTGATAATCCTGATTGATTCAGACATCAATGCCATTTAAATTCTGTTGACGAATGAGCGAGTAATACAGGTATACTTACTTTATTGGGGTTGCTGTGAGGAGTGGTGCAGCTTTTTTTCACCAACATAATAATTATCACCACCAACGTGGTCGACTCGTCCGTCATGTCCGACAACAAAAACATCATCACTTCGGTGGCAATTTAGGGTTATGGTTGCATGCATGAGTTGTCAAGAGCACACATGCTCACCCACACACTTACATAATTGTGTAAGTATGCTACATGGGAGAATCCTCAAAGTGCTTACAGTTGATAAATAAACGGTCAGTTAGTGGCTGGGACTAAGCTGACCCCATGCTTTTAACAACAAATGTTATCATACATATTAAAATACAAATACAAATAAAAATACAACCACACTGCCACACCCACCCACACACACACACACACACACATATGACTTCTGATGTACTTATAAACATGCATATAAAAAGTCATAAAAGCTCAACTCATAACTTAATTAAGTGACAGAAAATGTGAAAAGGCATAAAAGCTATCACTTCAATAAGTGGACAAGCTCAAAGTATGACACAGAGAAGAACTAACTGTACTATATGTACTAGAAAAAATACTTAAAAGTCATCTTACTTTTAATTACTTCGTCTATTCCTCAGTCGCATTTCAAAACATGTACTGATTGTCAGAAGATATATTGTTAAGCACTTTAATACAGAACAAACAAAACAACATAACATCAAAACATAAAACCATGGTTGAATAAATAAGGTTGTCTCGTGGCTGATCGTACTCTCTTCTCAGTACCCATAATTGTCAAAATCAATGAAAAACTACAACAACAACTTCATCGGCTTTGCCTGTTATCAATTTCCGCATTCAGATTTTGTATGAGTTGTCAACTTCGATTTGACATTTATGGGAACTCGCTCTCAGCCCATGCGACAACCTTATTTATTCAACCATGCATGAAACTATATAAGAAACTGAAGTATATCCCAACTGAAGTAGAATACTGAAAAATTTTATTCCTGCATAAATTAAGTTATATGTTTAGCCTATCTTTTGACCTATCTTGCTTCGTTTTCGAGATATGGCGCTTTTTCTAATTTTTTTTAGGTTAAATTATAGGATCGACCAACCCTCTTTACTTGTGAGCCCCTTAGAAAACTGAAAACGATCGCTGCAAATTTATTAATGCTGATGCTTGGTGCACTCGATGTGGCTGCTTTCAACACATGCAATGCTTGTTTTGTTGGCTACACTTCAAATACAATCAAGTACTGTGAATGTTTCGTGGAGCTCTTTAGTATGAACGAGTATGTGCTATATCTTAATCTTTTATTGTATGCTTATTGTAATTGTAATTTTTAATGTAATTTGTAATTGTAATTTGTAATTGTAATTTGTGTGTGGATGATCCCATATACAAAAATCAAAGGATTATTTGGATTATTATTATTATCTATCTCAAAAAAAAAAAGAACAGCAAGTGGGAGAATCAAATCATTTAAGAATAAGCTATAATACTCAAGAATAAGCTATACTAGAATAAGTTATACTAAAATTTTGTTCTCATCTGAGAACTATTGTCAATAATATATCGTATATCAACACATTTAAAAATATTTCAAAAACAAATACAATGTCAAAAAAATATTTGAAATAAATTCACAAAACTTCCCAGCTGCTAATTTGGAGTCAATTGAAAAAGTGAACTAGTTCATTTCTAGCGCAGTTCGAAGTAGCTCTAAAAAAGTACAAAAGGCATTAAAATAACTAAAAAATTCATTGTTTGTTTTCAAAAGTATTGCTGAAAAAAATAAACGCGTTCTGGCTACTTTTTAAAATTTGCTGCGCATAAGAAATAATAATAACAAAAAAAAAAAAAAAAAAAAATGTTTATAGACATTTATAAGCAAAATTTTTTCTGGATTGTGGATGGAAAAGACCGTACAAATCAGGTCTTTATGAACTTTGCTCCAGTTCTCTTAATTTTTACACTTCTTTACAATTCTTTTTAGTTAAAAAAGAACCACTTTCAGACTACTGCGAAAGCAACCAGTTTAAAAATGTTCCTAATGCAACTAGTTCGAATATGGGGAAAAAGGAGTGTTTATGGGGACAATTGTCTTTTCCTATGAAATCAACCCGCAAAAAGCGTTAGTTCCTTCAATGTTAAAGGATATTGTAGTGGAACTAGTACTGGTCCTTTTTGGAACTAGTTCAGAACTATTTCAAATTTGGTCCACTTTTCTGCTGGGTTCTTACAAGGCTTTCATAATTGAGAGAATATTCAAACTGGTAGAAGCGATGACACAACAATAAAGTAGGGCGGATGCATGGTGTAATCATATCTCCAAAATTTTCAAACGAATTTCTCTTGTGTTTAGGAGGATAAGTTCGTAGAAGAAAGCAATTCGAATCCTTTGCCATTTGTTTCATAAATAAAAAAAATTCAATATGGACTCTTAAAATTTGTAAGGTAATAGTGGCACTATCTGTCAAATTTCTTTTAAATTATTTGTTTTTTTTGGCAATCATCTTAAAAATAATTAAATGTTCTTCGTAAAATAGGAGGCAACCGTTAGTTTGACGGCTAATCTGAGCGGCGGGCTCCCCCTGCCTTTAAAGGGTTGTGCGTTGGGTTTGATGCCCACCACGTAAAAACAAATTTCAATGAAACGACAAAAAAATAAGATAAAAATGATCCCCAAATCTGATGACGACTACCGCAAACGAAAAACTGACAATGATTTACGGATATGCACCTGGAACGTCCGAACCCTTAATTGGGATGGTGCCTCTATCCAACTGATAGATATCTTAGAAAGATACAAGGCTGATATCACTGCAATCCAAGAAATGCGATGGGAGGGACAGGGTTGCTCACGGCAAGCATCCTGTGATATCTACTACAGCGGCCATGCGGAGAAGCACGAATTTGGATGCGGATTCGTGGTTGGTAAGAGACTACGACATCATGTTCTGCGATTCACACCTGTGAACGAACGACTTGCCATAATCCGTGTCAAGGCAAGATTTTTCAACATAAGCCTGATTTGTGCGCACGCTCCGACAGAAGACAAAGACGATGAGACCAAAGACAGCTTCTACGAGCACCTTGAAGATGCCTATGAGCGCAGCCCCCGCCACGACATAAAAATCGTGCTTGGTGACTTCAACGCCAAGGTGGGAAAAGAAAATATCTTTGGTCCAAAAGTCGGAAAGTTCAGCCTCCACGACAATACCTCCGATAACGGAATGAGCGCGAAACATGGTCGTTAGTAGCACTAGATTCAAGCACCTCAATATTCATAAAGCAACTTGGCTGTCTCCTGATCAAAAGACGCGCAACCAAATTGATCACGTTTTGATTGACGGAAGGCACTCTTCCAGTGTTTTAGATGTACGCACGATCCGTGGTGCCAATATAGACTCGGATCATTATCTTGTCGCAGCCAAGATCCGTACACGCCTGTGCGCAACCAAGAATGCGCGCAATCCAGCACAGAGAAAGCTAGACGTCGAAAAGCTGCAATCAAAGCAAACAGCCGAAGACTTCGCTACTCGACTCTCACTCCTGCTTCAAGAAAGCACTCCTCCGATCGACGATATATGCGCGCAGTGGAATCATATTTCCCACTCTATGCGTACGGCTGCCGAAGGGGTGATTGGCTATCACCGCTCTCGCCGAAACCAGTGGCACGACCAAGAGTGTCGCGACGCCACTGCAGAAAAAGACGCCGCCTACAAAGCCACCCTGCAGTCGGTTGTAACGCGTGCTGCTAAGGAGCGATACAAAGAGAAGATGAGGGAAGAGAGACGCATTTTCAGGCGAAAGAAAAGGGAAGCGGAAATGCGTGAGTGCGAGAAAATTGAGATGAATGGTGACAGGAATTAGGTCCGAAAATTTTTCGAAAAAATAAGACGCCTGGCCGATGGTTTCAAGACCGGGGCCTCTTCCTGCAAGGATGAAAATGGGAATCTAGTGACAGATATCCAGAGTACACTGATGATGTGGAGGGAACACTTCTCTAGGCTTCTGAATGGCGACGACGACAACAATCCTGCCAATAGAGATGATATTTCGGAATCCCCAATTTTGGACGAAAGCTATAGCTCGGCTTAAAAACAACAAAGCCGCAGGAGCCGATGGCTTACCTGCTGAGCTCTTCAAGAATGGAGGCGAAGCTCTATTTAAATGAATTCATGAGCTTCTATGCAGAATATGGTCGGAAGAATGCATTCCAAACGATTGGAACCTCAGTGTGCTCTGCCCAATCCACAAGATAGGCGATCCCACAATTTGAGCCAACTACCGTGGGATAAGCCTTCTGAATATTCGGTTCTGTCGAGCGTACTATGTGAAAGACTGAAGCCCATCGTAAACCAGCTGATTGGACCTTATCAGTGTGGCTTCAGACCTGGCAAATCCACCATAGACCAGATATTTACGCTACGACAAATCTTGGAGAAGACCCTAGAAAAACAAATCGACACACATCATCTTTTTGTCGATTACAAAGCCGCCTTCGACAGTCCAATAAGGAATCATCTATATTCCACCATGTCTGTGCAGCATTCTCCAGGTTAGCGAAAGAGTCGAGTCGAATGGGTCTTGTAGTGAACGCAGATAAGACGAAATACCTAGTGTCAACAAATAAACAGTCCCAGCGTCTTGGAAACCACGTCACTGTTGACAACATCTCCTTCGAGGTTGTTAAGGACTTCGTCTACCTGGGATCCAGCGTAAACTCTTTCAACGATGTCAGTATTGAGATAAAGCGAAAGATAACTCTTGCCAACAGGTGTTACTTTGGGCTGAGTAGGCAATTGAGAAGCAGAGCCCTCTCTCGACGAACAAAACTCACGCTCTATAAGTCACTAATCATGCCCGTCCTATTATATGCAGCACAAACCTGGACGTTGAACAGTTCTGATGAAAAGACTTTGGGAGCCTTCGAGAGAAAGATCCTTCGTAAGATCGTCGGTCCAATCTGCGTCAATGGCGAGTACCGAATTCGATGGAACCATGAGCTGTATGAGCTGTACGCTGACATAGACATAGTTAAGCGCATTAAAATCGAGCGGCTCCGCGGGCTAGGTCATGTTGAGCGAATGGAAAACGACGCTCCAGCGAAAAAAATATTCGATTCGGTGCCCGGTGGTAGTCAACGCAGAAGAGGACGCCCACATCTTCGTTGGAAGGATCAGGTGTTGGATAACCTGACTACACTTGGTGTTTCCAACTGGCGCCAGCAAGCGCAGAACAGAAATGGCTGGCGCAATTTCTTATACGAGGCCAAAACCGACCTTCGGTTGTAAGCGCCAGATAAGTAAGTAAGTCGTAAAATAGTCAAGCTGCGGTTCATAATTTTTGTGCATAATATTGTGTGTCAAATTGATTTGTTCAATTTGTTATGACTAAGTTTATGTTCATCTGGTCATTTTACAGTGAGCACCTGAAAGAAACTAATTCGTTGAAACCTTTTAGTTTTCATATCTGTCATAAAACTAAGGATTGGCAAGAAACCCTGCATTTATATCTTATCAATCTATACGTAGGTTGCCTTTTAAGAAAATGCTTTTCAAGGTCTAAGGTCTTAGGTGATCAATACACTTTTGTATTCGTTTGAACAGTTTTGCCACTCTGAAGTTGGTAACTCCGAAACCAGGTTTTTTAAGGCCTGTTCGGATGTAGAAATACGCTCGCAAATAAATTTTATTCTTAAGGGGCATATAGGTTACAAATTTAAAAAAAAATTTGTTTTGTAACCTATCTGTTTTTTTTCCACTCAGATGTTCCAGACTGGTGATATCCTGCACACCGTCAATTTTTTGGCATTTTTTTAAATAAAATCAAATAACTTCAAAAACCGCTTCAAAAATTCTGAAAAATATGTTTTTGTATGTTTGAAATGTTAATAAATACATATGAGTGCAAAATTTGAATACGATATCTTTTTTCCTTCTATGAAAAAAAAGTTCCCGAAAAAATTTTTTTTTTAAATTTGTAACCTATTTGCCCCCTTAATATGAGGGAACAAGAAGAAGTCGTTGGGTGCCAAATCGGAATTATATGGCGGATGACTAATTGAGTCTACGTTTTGAGTGCTCAAAAACTCTCTTATTTGAGCTGATGTGTGGGAACACGCATTGTAGTGATGGAGAGTGATCTTTCTTCGGTGGTTGCTTTTCTTTAATTCTCAAAAAAAAAAAAACAAAAAAAAAAGGTTGTGTACCACCCAGTTCCATTTGTTGCTGTTATGGTACAGAGCAACATGACTGGTTTTTCTGAAAAAACTGGCAACCATTCCCTTGACTTTGCTCCGTCCACGGACAAGTTTTGTCGGGTTTTGCCTAAGATAAAGACCTAAACAGTGGGTTGCTACTTTGTTTCGGGCTCACAAGCATAGGTCAATGATTTGTCATCTATGGTGATATCGTAGATATGTTTCGAACCACCCCGGCTGTATTTTTTCATGATTTCCTTACACCAATTGATACGAGCCTCTTTTGAGCAACAGTCAAATTATGGAGTATCCAACGGGAAAAAAATCTTCGTGACACCTTAATGCTCACGTAAAATCGAATGTTTTCTAGTCCCACTAATGCCCTAGGAAAGCTCCATTTCACGGTATGTCACATGCCGATCTGCTTGTAACAGTTCACGCCCGGCATCAATATTTTCTGCTACAACAGCCTTTCTTGGACGATCTTCACGAAATTCGTCTTGGAAATAACGAAGATCATGCTCGAACTCATTGAACCAGTGTTTTACAGTCGCTGGGTGTGGTTATTAATCACCAAAAGTCGAAATAAGTTCATCGATGCATTCTTTTTTTGTCAATCCACAACGAAAAATGCAAGAAATCATCACCCGAAAATGTTCACGCGTTAATTCCAGTCCTTTGCTGAAATAAAATTTTTAAACCACGGCAAACAACAAAATAAGCGCACTTACATCAAAACGAAGTGAGTACGTTTATGCTAGAAAATGTCAAATTTTCGAATGGAACTGTCAAAAATCTTCTGACAATGCTTAGTGTTGCCGAAGTGCAAGACTTAACAATCAGCCATCTATGAGGGAGAGCTATTACTAGTTTGAGTTTTTACTAGTTTTGTTTAAGTTTTTACTAACACAATGCATTAAAAAAACGGATTGGCCATTTCAATCCTTGAAAGAATTTCTCTGACTAAATTTCAGTCCTTGAAAGGTCGAGAACTAGGCCTAATGCAGGGCCTTGCTGTTCATAAAATAAGCATTGAAAGGTCCATAATAATGCATTTATACAGGCTTTTTATCTTAAAACTAGTAAGAAATGTATTGTCTTCGACTTGGTTGAAGTTAACATTTTGTTTTTGTTACCCAATATCCGAAGTTATAAAGGTTTTGTTATTTTGATGGGGGATAGGCGTGGTTTTCATTATGTTTTGAAAAATTTTAAATGTAGAGTGCGCACTTGGAATCAAAACCTATGAGCAAAATAACAAGATTTTTGATTAATTTTTGTGAAATGTTTAGAGATTGACCCATTTTGAATTAGAGATAGTGCCATTTTAACACATGGTCCAATAAGTCCCGAGACTAAGTAATAAAACAACTTTTTTTTTTTTGCAAATATTCTTCTTTATTCATAGACATAGGTTCCTTCAAGAGCAATACATTCATTCCACGGCTTTTCTAACTTTTCAATACCTTTTTTGTAGAACGATTGTACTTCGCCTCAAAATACGCTATCACCTCTTCATTGGAGCCAAATCTCTTGCCGGCAAGCATTTTTTTGAGGTCAGCAAAGAGCCAGTAGTCGCTAGTAATCTGGCGAATACGGTGGATGAGGAAGCAATTCGAAGCCCAATTCATGGATTTTCGCCATCGTTTTCATCGATTTGTAACATAGTGCATTATCTTGGTGAAAAATAATTTTTTTCTTCTTCAAATGGGGCCGATTTTTCGTGATTTCATACTTCAAATGCTCCAAAAACGCTATATAACAATCGCTGTTGATTGTTTTTCTCTTTTTGAGATAGGCGATGAGCAAAATTTCATGTGCATCCCAAAATACAGATGCCATAACCTTTCCAGCCGACTGTTGTGTTTTCGGTCTGTTTGGAATGCTTTCATCGGTTGCTCTATACTCAGCTGACGACTGTTTTGATTCCGGTGTGTAATGGTGGATTCATGTTTCATCCATTGTTTCCATGTTTCACCGACGCAAAAATTCATGTTTATTCTTTGTAAACAGTGTCAAACAGCTCTCTGAATCATCGACACGTTGTTTTTTTTGGTCCGGTGTGAGAAAACGTGGCACTCATTTGGAAAGCAGCTTTCTCATCGACAAATGTTCCTGTAATATTCTACCCACACTGGCTTTCGATGTCTTCAGAGCCTCAGCTAGCTTGCGCACCTTCACTATACGGTCGTCCAATACCATTTTGTGTACTTTTTTATGTTTTGTGGAACAACTGCCTCATTTGGGCGTTCTGAACGTTCAGCATCATTTGTGTCTGTACGACCAAGTTTAAACTCAGCATACCATCGGCAAATGGTTGCTTTTGATGGAACAGAGTCCGAATAACGAATTTCAACAACTTAATTAAAAAAGTAGCATTCAAGCAAGTTCTGAGTAATAAATGCTGCCAATAGTAACTCGAATATCTCGAACATCAGACTAAGAAACGTGAATGTTAGTTCTTTTAATACTTTCCATTGTATGCAATCGAGAAATAAGCTTTTTTTTATAATGAATATGGATTTTTGGGCGCGTAACTAGGTTTTTGATTCACAATCTACACTTACCTTGAACTTCTCCACCCAATTTATTTGAGATAAAGCTAATTGCAATTCTATTGACAAACCTATTAAGAGAGAAATACCTTTTCTATAGATATAGCATGCTCCTTAGGAAATATGTACCAATGAACGTGAAGCTAACATCGAAGAGTTTTACTCACTGCGCACTGTTTTGTATTTAGTCTTTTCGCTCTGCTAAGTCCTCTTTTATACTTTAGAATATAGTATTAATGTTCCTGAATAAGATTTGTCTAAATGATATTTGGAATAGTACATGCTTGTTTATAGAGTATGTACAATATTCTTTTCATTAGTCGAGACTTTTGTGTTGCTCCAATGTATTTTCTTACAAAAAGCTATGAAGTGAAGTGAAGTTATGAAAATAATCGATTTTAATGAATATAAAGATAATTGGATTTACATAAAAATAGTTTAATTAAAAATAAATGTTGAAATACAAGTGAAAAATTAAGAAACATTCTCTTTAAATGTGGTGTCGTCACGTCCGTGGCGTAGTTGGTTAAAGTGCGTGGCCTCTATGTCAAAGAACCTGGAGACCCAGGTTCGAACCTCAGCAGCGACAGAAAATTATTTGAATTAATATAATTTTTCTGCACGACCGCCACCTCTCTGCAGACAATGGCAAACCCCAGAGAGTAATCAAAATGCCATGTAAAGCTTCTTGAGAACGAGAACATTCCGTTCATCGCCGTTCGGAGTCGGCGTTAAGCATGTAGGTCCAGTTCTCGGTCAATTGTGTACAAATTTAATAACACGCACAACACAATTGATCATAAGAAGCTGGGTCAAAGTCCTTTCAAGGGTTGAAATGGCCAGTTATTTATTTTTTTTTTTATTTTATTTCTCTTTGAAATTAATAAATTAGGATAATCGAGGGGAATTTCGTTGTATTTTGTTTGTTCTCATCTTTCGTATGCGCCGCAGGCAGCATGCCTACTCCATTGGCCGCTTACCGTGTAAGGTAGTTGTCATACGTATTTGAACAGCTATGTTCGAATGAATGTAATAGAGAATTGAATACAGTATACTTTGGAGACTTCGCAGCTTAATCGTATTAAAGAAAGGCATAGTCAAAGCTAAAATTTATCTAATTGAGGTTACTTAAAGAGTTTCTAATAGAAAAAAAAAAACAAATTTTGTGTATATATACATTAAAGTGGAACGAAATGTATGAAAGCAAAAAACCTTCATGGGTTTTGAAAACTACGCGTAAAAAATAAATTTCTGTATATATAGTTTTTTCTGCGACATAACTTTTGACTGCTCCCGAGGGTTATGTTATTATATTTTATTGCCAGACTTATTATTTTTTTTCTGAAATCGATAATAAAATATTAGCTAATTTTTTTGATGCAAACCTCTTCATTAACGCATAAATAACAATTTGTCAAGAGTTTTCACCAAAGCGGTCATTCACTTATATCTCTACTCTACTTTAAGTTAATATGAAATTTCTACTTTGCACTTTTCAAACACATCTAGTCGCATAGCGTGGAAACTGTTTGTTTTATGTTACAACTGTTAACGGCATTTTTATAGAGAATTATCTGATCTAAAATTTTGTTCTGATCATATTTTTTTCTTTCCTACAAAGAGGAGCGGAGATATAAGCGAATGACCGATTTCGGTTTTCTTTGAACCTGAAACCTTAATGAAGAGTTTTATATAAAAAAATTTGGAAATAATTTCGAAACTAAACTTTGGATTCCAGAAAAAAAAAAAATACAAACAAAGTCACTTCTGCATTTTAGTAGTTTTATGATATTTAGCTTTAACGTTTTTTATCTTTCGTTTTTTACTCTAGAAGTGGTAGATGTGACCATTTACTTAACTTTTTCAGTCATTTCCAGTTGGAAATCGGTATTCTTAGCTTAACACAAAAATTATTCACGGTTCCTTATCTGCCTTATCTCAATTTTGCAATTTTGTCGTTTGTGACTTTCTTAGGGCTGCAGAGTAGTCCTCGGAACTCATGTAGTCCTCGTAACGCATATATCAACAGTGATGAAAGATTTGTTTTTATAATAAAACGAACAACAAGCTGAAAGTATCTTAAGTTTTTGTTGATTTATAAAAAAGAAGCATTGAAATTGTGTATAAAATACAAAATTTTCCAAATGACCGTCTTGGCTTAACTGGCAGATCTTAATTCTTTTTTCGATATTTTTGCAAACTTACGCAACCAGCGAGCTTCGTGCGCAAAAATTCGGCTATTTCACGACTTATATGGAATATTTTTTTTTTTTAGCTTTGAACCAAGGATTTCAGGTGTAATACCTATTCAGTCAAGTCTGCATTGGTTCGAAAAGGGGTGATAAATAAGTGGGAGGGAAGGGACTATCAAGTGAATCTTATGTAGGATGTTTTGAGCGTGATGGAAAGCCGTTGATGAGTTTTCAATTTCAGTTGATTAGAAATGAAAAGGAATGACCGAATTTCGAAGCCATTGCTCAGCTTGGACGGTATTTTTTCCCATCAAAAAACAGTGATAAATCAACACACGGAATTGTTTTGAATCCATTATTTTGAAAATATCAACAGTGGCGTCACTTAAATCACTGCAACTTCTGAACTAAACGTTATATTGTCATGAAATTTTTACACGTATTGTATGAAGGTTGGAACTATCGAAATATTATATCGATATTTCGTTAGAGGTGCCACTTAGTAGTTAGTCTCGGGACTTATTGGACCATTTATTCTTAATAGTTAATATAGTCACTTTGAACGGGATAGTGGTTTTCATCGGAAATATAGTGGTTTTCATCGGATTTGGCTTTTAAATCAACATTATTAAAAATGAGCTACTAGGAATTTAATTACATTACGATAGCTTCAAAATCGCATATGAAATCAGGACGAGGAACAGACGATCAGAAACACGGTTATGTCTAAATCGTGTGACCTGATAATGCTGATCAAGATTATTATCATCAATATTTTTCGTTGATTTGACTGAAAATATTTTTAAAGGTTTCAACCATGTCCGGTGGAAATAAGAAATATGCTGATTTCACATGGTGGGGCAAGTTTTTTGTGATCTGAAACAGAATTCAGTAAAAACTAGTAAAGGTCTTCGAGAGATGCCACGAATTTTGAAATGAGGGAGCAGACCTTTTAATTTCATAAACCATTCAAGAACTAAATAAGTCCGAAATAAGGATTTATTTCATAAGAAACCAGTGAAAGTGTTCGTGTTACGCATATTTATAGAATGCGTACGACATTTCTACCGGACTAATTTTGCAATTAGTTGGAATTTTATTCCTGTCTATGAATATTGAAAAAAATATTAAGAGTTGTTTACTTTATAGTTATGGTTATAGTTTACTAGTTATTTTAGTTATTTTATATTTTGTTATACGAGAGCAAACAATATATATATATGCATTAGGGCGGGTCAAATTTTTTATCGATTAAGCGTATAGCAGATACGTAATATATGATGAATTCTGAGAAAATTTCCCCAAGAAACCATAGGTCTAAAATCAATCCCAATATCGCGCATATCGAGGTCAAAATTTGTGTATGGATTTCATAGTTTTATATAAAAATACTGTAGAATAGTCCAAAAATGGCAGCGTATATCATTGATTTTGGACTTGTTGAGAAGGAAATTTTGCCAGCTCTCTGAATCTGAATTTATTTGAAAAATATTTTGGTTTTTAAACCAGATTTTGCCAGCCTGATATTTAAAAATTGCCAAAAATGTAAAAATCATCGTAGAAACGTTTTGAGAATTTTTCATTTTACATATGAATTCTTAATTTTTACTATCTTATTACATTCTTCACCTTTTAGTATTTAAAAAGTAAACAAAACTAGAAGTAATAACCTCAGCTATACGAGTTCTTTCATACATCTCTTGACGATTTATCTCTTGACGATTTGGTTGGAATTTGTTGCGATGGAGAAGTAAGCAATACTGGTACCGTAATGGCATTCTCCGAAGATTCGAAATTGCTCTAGAAAAATCATTACATTAATTTGTTTGCTTGCTGCATTTTAATGAACTACCTTTTCGCTACTTGTTTGGTGCATTGGAAAAGTCGACTACAAGCGGACCTAGAACTGCTAGCGGGGATTTGACAAAATTAATTGAAACCTGTGAACGTTACAGGTAGTTTTGTACTAATTTTAAAATAATTGGACTTTATTTTAAGTCAACCCACTTTTTGTTATAGATTGTATCTGATTTTCAACCCATTTTGTTTAGAAATATGCCTCTACCGTTAAATACTAAAGACGAACACGGTCTTTCTACAGATGTGAAGTATCTGTATCGACTAACAAGGGCATAGGCAGGATAAAAATAATGGGGGGGGGGAGCAAGACCTTATAAATTTCTTTTTACCATATCTTTCATATCTTTAACATATCTTTTTACCATATCTAGCTTCAAAGAAAAAGGAAAAACCACATATTAAAAAGGAATTACATATCGTCATATAAAATGCAAAAAAACGTATGACCAAAAAATTCGAAATTGTGTTTTTTATTGATTACGATTCACTACATTATATTACATGCGTGTTATGAATTTTAAACTTTTGCCACCAAAAATAACCAAGTTCTTTGATTTGAAAATTTCGTTTCAATATCTCAAGTTGTTTGAATTTTATATAGTTTTTTGCTTCTCCTGTAAACTTATCAAAAGTGATGTTACGTTATTTTGCATTTTAGGTGACGATATAGAAACTACTTTCAAAGCCATCGATTAAACAGAAATCTCAGCCAACTGCCCCCCTTCCCCCCATGGCTACGCCCTTATCGACTAGCCAAAGACGTGTCTGAAGGTTTCTGTCCCGCAGATTTAGCCAACATGAAACCCGGGCAAATAGTTCATTCTCGTTGGCTGACCAAAGCTAGTAGACTATTGCAACTATACGTAACTACAAATTTGCCATAAACCAACTCAAAAACTCTAGCAAACTATATATGAATGTTTATGTACCAATGTACTTTAATGTAAAGTATTATAGTTCTGTTGTCTACGGCAGTGCACTGTTAGCAAAATTTATACGGTCAACTCAAGATTTGCCACCAAACCTTAGGGATATTGTTAACGCTGCAGTTCAAAATAATGCCTATTTCGATCGTCCAGAGAATGTTTTATTGGCAATGATCTTTGATGATAGAAAACCGGTTCGCGAAAGAGCAATCAAGAACAGCAATTTTGTATAATCGAGATAAGCTTTATCATCCAACAGTATTAAGGACTATTAAAAAGCATAGCATTCATTTTGATTGCTCAGACTATGTTGATTTGATAAACATAGATGATGACAGCATTTAATCCGAACCTCCATTCACCGCAAACATTCCATACGAGCGCATGCTAAGTTATCTAGAGTTTGAAGATCCGCCGCTGCCAGACCCACAAATTCCATCGCAGTTACTTTCAAGTGTTTCGCGACGCGTAATTGAAAAAAAATCGAGACGTTGTTATGGCAGTAGCTGCAAAAAGACGACCTAAAATACCCCGCATTGAGAGCAAACAAGACTTATAAGTCTAAAATTACACTTTTTGCACTGATTCAATGAAAGATTTTTTGTAAATTTAAATCGTTTTATTTTTGACAATATTAAAAAATTAGATTGGCAATATTTGGTTTAAAAGAAAAAATATTTTTACATGAATTCAAATTCGTCACCAGATGGTGCTGTAGTACAAATTTTTTACAAAATCAAATTTTTTTAGTTACATATGCAAATATTTACAAAATATAAAATATTTCTTAAAGTTAGTAAAATAAAAATAATTTCCGTTATTTTCACATCAAAAACATGAACATATCTTGAAAACTATGAAAAATTTTACTACCACGATATATTTAATGCAACATCGTTGCTAAAAAATGAAAAAAAAAACAATCAGAAATTTTATTTTGCGACTTTCGAGTCAAATATCTCCGCTGCTTTTGTATACATTTTGTTAAATTTTTTTTTGTCTTAAAGCTTCATCAAAGTACTATGAAAACCTTATTGCAAAAATACCGTTAGTTGACCATATATATTTTAAATATTTTTTTCAAAAAAGGTCTGAAATTTTGGAATTTTCCTCAGAAAAAGGCTCAAAACTTATTTTTGTTGTAAAAGTAATTTAAATTCAAATTCGAAAATTTTCAATTCTATTTAAAAACTATAAAATTTACATATCAGCAAAAGTTATTTCAATTTTACGCAAACATTAAAAGCCATTTTTGTGATTAAAAAAACAAGGCCTACCCCTTGATTTTTTCGAACTTTTTTTCAAATTTTTTTTTTCCAATATTGTGTTTTTATATTTTTGAAAAAATATACAAGCAAAAAATTAATTTTTTAGAAAAAATTATCTTAGTATCTCTTACCAATCAGAAGTTATAGCCAATAATCTATATATACAAAAAGCAAAACGCTGTCTGTGTGATGGCTGGAAACTTCAAAATTACTGAGCCGATAGAGCTGAAATTTTGGCAGTACATTTTTTTCAAGTACAAGATGGTTTAAATTTCTGTCACACCCCCTTTTACCGCCCACAAATCAATAAAAATGCTATATTTCCTACGGTTTTCGTCGATTTGGCTACATTTTGATAATTTAGTTTGTATGCTCATTGTCGGCAACTGTACTAAAACTGGGCAATGTCCATCTATTAGGAAACTGGAATGGGCATTATAAAGGGGATGTGACTCCGCCCATAGAATTAAAATTTGTATTATCGAATAGCTTTGAAAGTAAAAGTAGCAGTATATACATACAAACTCAAAATGGAGTTACTATTTGGCGATACTACTAAGAAACTGTAACGGGCAGTGGAAAATGACAGTGGTGTTAAACTATGGGTCTAAGAAAAGTTTCGAATATAATTATTATGTTGCGATATAATTGCTGGGTGCAGCAACGCGCGCCGGGAAATAGCTAGTATATTATATTATCGAGAACAAACAAGGGCACATGCTTAATATTGACTATCATAACATATAGAGGCTGAACAAATGACGTTACTAAACTTACGTTTATAAAACACGTTGAAAAACTATCATGTCCTACAAAATACCTTCAATGTTTCAACAAATTCAATAAAAAAAAGTTGGTAAAAATAAACACTTTGACATGCAAGCGTTTGACATGCATGTGTGATTGAGTATGCATGCATTGGAGATTTGTCTACTGATGTGAATGCATTCAGGTGTTTTTCTTGCTGTTAATTGCATTGTTTCAGTTCAAACCAATGCTTAAGGACATTCATTTAATTAAATGCTTTTTTATGCATTGCTAAAAGGTTTGCTTTTATTATTCGGCTCTTTAATTTTGCCCAAAGAACCATCCATCCATCAGACTACAACACCGATTCTAATTAAGTTATCAAAGTTTCAATCAGTTATGTTTAGATTGTGAAATGAATATTCATGGTGCAATAAGAATTGCTAGAGGGAAAATAATTCAATCAGTTTGGAAAAGTTCATTAGAAGTTCAGCTTGTGTGTATGTGGATAAGCTCGTAGAAGGAAGCAATTCGAATCGTTTGCCTTTTGTTTCGAAAATAAAAGGTTTTTCAATATGAACGCTTAAAATTTGTAAGGTGGTAGTGGCACACTCTATCAAAAGAGCAAATGGAAGTATATATGTAGGGAAAAACACGATTTAAACTGTTCGGTTACAATAAATAAACTTCATTTTAATATTATTTAATTATTTTATATTTAATAATTTCATTGTTTTAACACATTCAATTTTTGACTTCTTATGTTCTCGACTCGATGTTACAGACTACTCAAAAAAATGATGGACGCTTCGTTCGTAAGTTAAGTTCGTTCTTCTTTCGTTAACCGGTGTTGCCACCTATTTTATTTCAACCCCACATATATATATTGGTTGCATTCCGAAAAAGCTCACAGGTAGCGAAGTAGCATAATACTATGTTCACACTTAGTTCGAAAAGCCGCTTTTCGGACAATAATGGCTTTTCAGCTGAAAAGCTACATGATATTAAGTTTTTCGCCATAGAAAAACTGTCAGAGGAAAAGCATCTTTTTGTGTGCTTTTCAGCGAACAACTCTGAAAAACTAGAAAACAACCCTGATTTGAAGTCTGTTTTTTAAGTAAAGTCAAAATCTATTACTATAATTCAGGTTGTCACTGATATTTGACATTTCGTACGTTTGTTTTTTTTATGTTGGTACACTCAGAAAAAAACCCCTATCTTTTTGTGATAAAAAATCTATATTTTTGATAATAGCAATTTTCTCTTTTTCAAATAAAATTTCCTTCAATTAGAATAAATTTTCACATAAAAATAAAATAAATAACTGGTCATTTCAGCCCTTGAAAGAACTTTCACCTATCAATTTTCACACATCAAAATTTTCACATATTCGAAGAAATATTTCTTCACTTGTCAGAAATGAAAATATTTCAAGTCTCTAATAATGATAATTATTTTTCTCGCACTAAAAAATTCTCATTTATAGATAAAAATTTCTAGAAAATAAAAAGTTTTCTCTATTGTAGATAAACAATTCACTATGCGAAATATTTTCTTCAATAAAAACAAATTCTTTTTCAAAAATAAAAGTCTTTTTCTCTAAGAACGATATATTTTTCTTATATTTATCTTTTTCATGGAAGCTTTTAGCCATTTTTAGAGAATTTTTGGTATTACATTTAGAGAAAAGTATTTTCTGGAGCAAACTCTATTGCTTTTATCCATTTTTCTCTAAATGTGATGCCTTTTTTATCATATTCCGAGAGACTTTTTTCTTAGTGTACTTGTAGCCAATAGGAACATCTTATTTTCTGAGAACAATGAAAAAAACGCAATAATAAGAAACATATGACTACTGTGTGTCAAATGAAAAGCTGCTTTGCAAGTGTGAACACCTTTTGACGTGACGAAGTTACGTTGTTCGCTGAGGTTTCCAAAAAAGTTGAAAAATTAATTTTTTAAAAATTCATCTGCGATTCATTGAATTGTTACTCGCTGGGTATAAGAGCTATGATAAAAAAAATAGTATGACCATAAAGGTTAATTCTTTGACTATATTAAAAAAACAAAAAAAAATTTAATACGGCATAGGGACGTAGTGGGAGCTGCGTAAGCAACGCAACTGAAAATTTGTTACATGGAAATATTACTCGCTGAGTATTAGTGCCAGGATTAAAAATACGATACGCCAATAAAAGCCTATTGGAAGCCCTTACAACAAAATTAGACAAAAAATTTCTGACATCATGGGGACGCTGAGAGAGCCGCTCAAAGATCGGTAACGCAACATTCATGCAGCGGCGTTGCATTGAATTTTTACTCAATGAGTATCTAACCTACGATACAAGTTTAAAAAGGAAAATAAAGTTTTTATACATGGCTTTACGACAAAAATAAAAAAAAATCCGGCGTCGTCAGGTCGTGAATATAGCAGCTTATGTAACAGAAATGTAATATCGTTGCATGGAATTATTACTCACTCAGGAGGAGTGCTACAGTAAATTTTGTTTTACGACAGCAGGGATGTGTTATTACGCTTCAAAACTAAATTACAAAAAAAATTGTGTTGTCATGATTTCAGGGATGCAATCACATAATGCAGTAAAAATGCTACATCCATGAAAAAACGATGCATGGATTTTTAACTCTGTGACTACTAGTGCAACGGTAAATTTTAAGGAACGAAAACAAAGGTGAGGTCTTCGGGCATATGACAAAAATAAAAAAAAAAGAGTTGCATTACTGCATTTACTGCATTTTTACTGCATTATGTGATTGCATCCTTGAAATCATGACAACAAGATTTTTTTTTGTAATTTAGTTGTGAAGCGTAATAACACATCCATGCTGTCGTAAAACAAAATTTACCGTAGCACTCCTCCTGAGTGAGTAATAATTCCATGCAACGATATTACATTTCTGTTACATAAGCTGCTATATTCACGACCTGACGACGCCGGAATTTTTTTTTTTATTTTTGTCGTAAAGCCATGTATAAAACCTTCATTTTCCTTTTTAAACTTTTATCGTAGGTTATATACTCATTTAGTAAAAATTCAATGCAACGCCGCTGCATGTATGTTGCGTTATCGATCTTTGAGCGGCTCTCTCAGCGTCCCCATGATGTCGGAAATTTTTTGTCTAATTTTGTTGTGAGGGCTTCCAATAGGCCTTTATTGGCATATCGTATTTTTAATCCTAGCACTAATATTCAGCGAGTAATAATTCCATGTAACGAATTTTCAGTTGTGTTGCTTAAACAGTTCCCCCTGCGACCCGATGATGTTTTAAATTTTTGTTTTATTTTTATAATGAAGTCAAAGAATTAACCTTTACGGTCATGTCATTTTTTTAATCATAGCTTTTATACTCAGCGAGTAACAATTCAATGCAACGAAGATGAATTTTTAAAAAATTAATTTTTCAACTTTTTTGGAAACCTGAGCAGTACAACGTAACTTCGTCACGTCAAAATTGACGGCGTGTCAAAAACCCTCAGGGAACCGCCTAATGTGACGCATATGCATCACTTTTGCTGGATTAATTGAAATTAGAGCACAACCAATGGGGAAGCAAAAAAAGCTAAACGAAAAGCACCAACTCCAAATCCAACACCAACACCAACACCAACACCAACACCAACACCAACACCAACACCAACACCAACACCAACACCAACACCAACACCAACACCAACACCAACACCAACACCAACACCAACACCAACACCAACACCAACACCAACACCAACACCAACACTAACACCAACATCAACATCAACATCAACATCAACATCAACATCAACATCAACATCAACATCAACATCAACATCAACATCAACATCAACATCAACATCAACATCAACATCAACATCAACATCAACATCAACATCAACATCAACATCAACATCAACATCAACATCAACATCAACATCAACATCAACATCAACATCAACATCAACATCAACATCAACATCAACATCAACATCAACATCAACATCAACATCAACATCAACATCAACATCAACATCAACATCAACATCAACATCAACATCAACATCAACATCAACATCAACATCAACATCAACATCAACATCAACATCAACATCAACATCAACATCAACATCAACATCAACATCAACATCAACATCAACATTAACAACAACAGCAAGAAACTTCGTCACGTCAAAACCTACGGGTGTGTCCACGGCACAGCCAACTCTTTTTTTTGTTTTTGTTTTTATTCGTACAATTACAATGATACTGAGAACCAGGGCTGCGGAGTCGGTTCAAAAAATCACTCCGACTCCGACTCCGACTCCTCAAAATATTGAAACACCGACTCCGACCATAAAATAAAAATTTTATTTTTTTATGCATATAATTTGTATGATGTATCTTTTTAATAAGGAAGTTAAAAATATGAGTAAAATAATTCAAATTCAATTAAATTTAAAATAAAATAAAGGGTAATTTCTGAGAAATGTTTTTCCCAAATTAGGACCGTTTTCTGGTCGTCATAATTGACCCACCGAACCGACTATTCAAGGTATTGTGACCAAATTTCGCAAAAGTTTCACTTTATTGGACATTAATCCACCAACCCGTATGCGGAGAGTGCGTACTGAGGAGAATATTACTGCTGTATCGTGCAATGTCAATGAAGATGGCGATATGTCAAACGTCAACAATTTGGCTTGTGTTATTGGACCACCTGGAACATTTCACACAAACACATCGGTATGAAACCATACAAAATACAAGTGTACAAGAAATGAAGCCGGGTGGCTTACCCTAACGTCGTTTGCTTAGTGAATGGGCCTTAGAAAAGTTGGATGAAGATCCACTTTTTTAACGAAAAATTGTCTTTAGTCCCGAAGCTCATTCTTGGCTCAATGTGTACTTCAACAAACAGAATTGCCGAATTTGGTCTGAAGAGCAGCTGACAATGCACCCTGAAAAATGCACTGTTTGGTGCGGTTTGCTGGCCGGTGGTATCATTGGACCATTCTTTTTTAAAAATAATGAAAATCAGAACTTTACAATCAAAATGGAAAAATTGGACGGTGCCACATGCCACATGGCACGCGATACCATGGACCTATTAAAAGGCGAGTTTGGTGAGCAATTAATCTCACGTTTTGGAGCAGTCCAATGGCTGCCACGATCATGAAATTTGACCCCACTAGACTATTTTTTTTATATTAACTGAAGTCTCTCATGTACAGGGACAAGCCAGCCACAATTGCAGCCCTGGAATAAAACATTACAGATGCCTTTGGTGAGATACTGGTCACAATGCTGGCAAACGTATGCCATAAATTGGAGCTTATGCATGGACCACCTCAGACGTAGCCGCAGGCAACATTTACATGAAATAATCTTTAAAAAGTAAATGACAGGTATTGATGTATCGCTCTAAATAAATATTTGATTCACTTTAGCAAATTTTGTTTTGACGTGACGAAGTTACGTTATACTCCTCTAGTTTCCAAAAAAGTTAAAAAATGAATTTTTTAAAAATTCATCAGCGTTTCATTGAATTGTTACTCGCTGGGTATAAGAGCTATGATTAAAAATATAGTATGACCGTAAAGGTTAATTCTTTGGCTATATTAAAAAAACAAAAAAAAAATTTAATACGGCATAGGGACGTAGTGGGAGCTGCGTAAGCAACGCAACTGAAAATTTGTTACATGGAATTATTACTCGCTGAGTATTAGTGCTAGGATTAAAAATACGATACGCCAATAAACGCCTATTGGAAGTCCTCACAACAAAATTAGACAAAAAATTTCTGACATCATAAGGACGCTGAGAGAGCCGCTCAAAGATCGATAACGCAACATTCATGCAGCGGCGTTGCATTGAATTTTTACTCAATGAGTATATAACCTACGATAAAAGTGTAAAAAGCAAAATAAAGTTTTTATACATGGCTTTACGACAAAAATAAAAAAAAAATTCCGGCGTCGTCAGGTCGTGAATATAGCAGCTTATGTAACAGAAACGTAATATCGTTTCATGGAATTATTACTCACTCAGGAGGAGTGCTACAGTAAATTTTGTTTAACGACAGCAGGGATGTGTTATTACGCTTCACAACTAAATTACAAAAAAAATTTTGTTGTCATGATTTCAGGGATGCAATCACATAATGTAGTAAAAATGCTACAGCCATGAAAAAACGTTGCATGGATTTTTAACTCTGTGACTACTGGTGCAACGGTAAATTTTAAGGAACGAAAACAAAGGTGAGGTCTTCGGGCATATGACAAAAATAAAAAAAAAATTTTACGGCGTGTTAAAAACCCCCAGGGAACCGCCTAATGTGACGCATATGCATCACTTTTGCTGGATTAATTGAAATTAGAGCACCACCAATGGGGAAGCAAAAAAAAAGCTAAACGAAAAGCACCAACTCCAAATCCAACAACAAATCCAACACCAACACCAACACCAACACCAACACCAACACCAACACCAACACCAACACCAACACCAACACCAACACCAACACCAACACCAACACCAACACTAAAACCAACACCAACACCAACACCAACATCAACACCAACACCAACACCAACACCAACACCAACATCAACATCAACACCAGCACCAACAGCAACATCAACACCAACACCAACACCAACACCAACAGCAACACCAACACCAACACCAACACCAACACCAACACCAACACCAACACCAACACCAACACCAACACCAACACCAACACCAACACCAACACCAACACCAACACCAACACCAACACCAACACCAACACCAACACCAACACCAACATCAACACCAACACCAACAGCAACATCAACACCAACACCAACACCAACATCAACACCAACACCAACAGCAACACCAACACCAACACCAACACCAACACCAACACCAACACCAACACCAACACCAACACCAACACTAAAACCAACACCAACACCAACACCAACATCAACACCAACACCAACACCAACACCAACACCAACACCAACACCAACACCAACATCAACACCAGCACCAACAGCAACAGCAACACCAACACCAACACCAACACCAACACCAACACCAACACCAACACCAACACCAACACCAACACCAACACCAACACCAACACCAACACCAACACCAACACCAACACCAACACCAACACCAACACCAACACCAACACCAACACCAACACCAACACCAACACCAACACCAACACCAACACCAACACCAACACCAACACCAACACCAACACCAACACCAACACCAACACCAACATCAACACCAACACCAACACCAACACCAACACCAACACCAACATCAACACCAACACCAACAGCAACAGCAACACCAACACCAACACCAACACCAACACCAACATCAACACCAACACCAACAGCAACAGCAACACCAACACCAACACCAACACCAACATCAACATCAACATCAACATCAACATCAACATCAACATCAACATCAACATCAACATCAACATAAACAACAACAACTACAACAACAACAAAAATCTAGTTAGTTACGATTTCACTGCTCACAAACAACAAAATAACACAATGAAACTGGAAAAGGACAATGACATGAATTTGGATATGGATTAGGACAAAAACTAAGACACACCTTTTTAAACTAGGAAAGGGATTCGGTATATTTGATTAAGTCAAAAATTTGGTCATGGATTAGAACAAGAGTTTGGACATGAAATAGGAGTATAAAGAAACACCGTCACGTCAAAACTTACGGGTGTGTCCACGACACAGCAAACGCTCTTTTTTTTTTTCAATTTTCAAAAACCAAACTTGCTACAAACACATCAACTAGATCAACAACTGTTTGAGGCCAAACCGCAAAAAAATCAAAACTTCTTGATATTTGGCAACTTATTGATAAACTGGTTAAAAAACTAGATATGATACCTCAAGTACCAACAGACGACTTATTATTAACAACCAGCAACCATTTTATCAACTAGTTTTACGATTGTTCGTTGTTTTTCGTCTATGTTATATAAAGCCCTTTACAAATTAATTTTAAAAATTAATAATTTTTCTATAAGATTTTGTGCTATGGCTATTTTGTTATATTATGTATTGATTTCTTTTGTCGGAGTCGGTGCATATTTTAAGACTCCGACTCCGACTCCTTCACCCAAAAATCCTTACCGACTCCGACTCCGACTCCACAGCCCTGCTGAGAACTAATAACACTACTCCACAAATTTACGAAAACTTTCACCACAACGAATTGCAATAACATTTTCTATAGTAAAATTTTTCATAAAATCCGAATATCGTAATGATTTTTTTCGATTAGCCCCAATTTTTTATCAAAATGGAAAAATTAAAAAAAATCCATTATTGGGAACACATACTTCACATAAATGCTTGTAAAAACTTGCATGTTCAGCTAATGAATTTTAGTTTAATTGCATATAAGAGAGGAGAGTCAGATTAAGTTATAATATGTGCCAATAGCATCAGTGATATGGCTGTTATGATCGCAAACAGGTAAAAAAAGAAACTTTTTTCGTTTTTTTATAAACATATTTTATGTTTGAAGCCCTATATCTCGAAATAATTATATCCGAGAGAAGAAGTTAGCCCTCTTATGTGATAGAGAATTTTATTACAGAAATTTCAAGTATATACATATATGTCTAAAGAAAAGTCATAATTCACTAACTTTTTTAACATCAATGCAAAAACCATTTTTTGTTAAAAAAATATTTTATTGCAGTTAAATTAAGAAATGCATACATACAATGATTTGGTTTTTATCACTAGGTTAAAAATGGGTCGCTGAATCCAAATCCGATGTCAGAATTTCAAAATTATGATATTTTAATAATAGGGTTGCCATCTAACAATATATTTTTTAAAGATTTTTAAACATTATCTAACAGTTTTAGGGGGTCGCTGATTTCGAATCTGATGTCAGATTTTTAAAATTTAAGATGGCTAATAGGGTCGCCACCTATTTTGTTTTATTTTTACGAATTATGTGCTGGGGCGAAAAATAGGTAAAAATGGGTCGCTGAATCCGAATCCGTTGTCAGAATTTCAAAATTGTGAAATTTTTAACCCTATAGGGTTGCCACCTAATTATATGTTTTTTTTAGAGTTTTAAACATTATTCAACAGTTTCAGGGGGTCGCTGATTTCGAATCTGATATCAGAATTTCAAAATTTGGGATGGATGATAGGGTTGCCAACTAATTTTTTTATTATCTTTTTTACATTTAAACCGATTCTGTGTTTAAAGCTTTGCTGAATTTTTCTTTTGTTTTCTGCTATTATTGTTTTGTTTACACCTCGAGCTTGCCATTGTTTTAAAAGAAGTTTGTATTCTAAATACAGTACACATTCAAATAATGTCAAAAACAACTTCATATGTGCATATCCTTTGCACTAAGTAAATAAATTGCTCAGAAGTGGGGTATAAAAATAGTCTCCTTATTAAAAATGCATAATTCAAAATGGCGCAAATTTGCACAATTTTTTTTTGTTGTTGCTATAAGTTAAGACTGTGTAGAACATTAAAACCGTTAAACAAGCACCCAGACTATTTCAGAAAGCTACAATTTGTTTTCAGGCATGTTCTGAAATCCACCTCGACATTGGATCGGAATCAGATTTCATTGCCGATTCCGATTTAAAAAGGTGTTCTACGTTCCGAACGGAAAGCAATCAATGTAATCGAATTCGAACATGCTGCTTTCTGAACGCTTCAACTAAATGACAGCAAATCTGACTTTTGTTCATAAGAAAAATAAAAAGTTCAATTGAAGTAAAATTAATATTTCATAAAAATGAGTGATTGCTGCATTATTTCTTGAAAAAGAGAAGGACAAAGAAGAAAAAAATAATGTGGAGACGTCTGCGTGATCACAGTAATCCCCTGAAATTGTAAAATTATGCTTATCTCTGTAGTGTCATGCTCTTGGAGTTAAATATATTGTGCTTCAACCAGTACGCGATCACCTTTGACGAAGCCCTTTGAGATATTGGGATGTTTTTCCATAAAATCCAACAAGAACGCATTTTGTGCCGAAGTTTTTTGTTTTCCCTTTTATAGATTTTGTAATCGCAACATATTTGAATGAAATGTATCATATATATTTTTATATAAGAATACTCACATTTATAAAGAAAATGGTTAAAAAGCCGCGAAATAAAAAAAAAAAAACATTAAAAAACTAATGGCAAGTTAGGAAAACTAAAACATGGCAGCATTTCAGGAAATTAACACTTTCACTGATTTTTTAATGAAAAATCATTGAAACATTTACAATCCGTCAACAAAAATTTGATCGAATTGGATTTCAGATTAATTTCGATAAATCGGATTACAGAACACCTACAATCCGCCAAAAAACAAATATTGGATTCGAAAATTGGAATCGTTTTGCAAAACACCTTTCATTCAAATGTCATCGGAAGTAAATCCGATTCCGACGTGAATCAGATTTCAGAACATGCCCGAATATAACTTTTTTAATATTTTAGTTATAAAAATAAATAATATGCCAAAAGTTTACTAACGTGATGATAAAGATGCCATGATAAATTCAACCTGGTGCCGTTAACACAAATCCAGAAAATTGAACTTGAAAACACTTTTACAGACCTATTCCGGCAAGTTGACAAAGTTCAACATATTTACAATAGTAAATATATTGACAACTGTAAATATTTCCTATTCTCGTTCAATTCTAAAAGCTCCTTTCCTGACACAGTTGTCAATAGCAAAAGAGGTGCTGACAGTGAATTTTGTATGTAGATATCCAGCTGACGCTGGGTTATCCGCTCATATTTTTCTCGGCAAATAAAATAAATAGTTACAAATGTTTAATAATATATAATGCATACTAATAAAACAATAAGAACTAAAGAATAAAAATAAAAAAAAAGAACAATAGGAGCAAAAATTATTTCGTCCATTTTCTTGAAATAATTTAAACATTGTCAAAACAAAGTGTTGCCTCCTATAAACAGTATTGATCAAATATGTTGTGGGGGATAATTGAAGTGCAAAATGAAATTTTTATATATTTGTTTCTTTAAATATTTTTAAATGATTTAAAAACAGTGAAACGTTTAAAAAGACTGTGAAAATAAAAAGTGTAGTTCTCTTTTGATTTAGAAGATATAGTGGTTAAAAGTTCTATCTTAAAAGTGTGATATCTCTAAAAGTTTCGAAGATATTTCATCACTGCTGGTGTCATTGAAAAGGTAAATTGATTGCCTTTATTATACTTTTTGAAATTTTTACTAAATAAACTTATGTTTTTTCAATAAACTTATTTTAAAGAAAAATATTCATTATTATGAAAGTCTTTTATTATTATAATAAAAAAGTCATATTTTGATCCTTCAATTTGATTTATAGTTTTTTATAGTAACTGTTAAGCTTGTATCTAATAAATAAAGATCAAGTTAAAAAATGAGCCAAGTCCGATGAAAACCACGGCTACCTCCCATACAAAGTGTCTTTCACAAAAAGGTAAAATCTCCTTAAATTCCACAAAAATTAATATATGGACTTAAAATTTTGCATATGAAGTTTGATATATAACATGTAATCTGAGTATATAATTTAACGAAATCGAGTGAAAACCACACCTACCTCCCATACAAAGTGACTTTATCAAAAACAAAAGCGAATATTTTCTGTTGAAACTATGACGAAAATGTTTTTACAAATAACCATTTTATTGACTGCTTAAGTCAATTACCTTCGGCCTAGTGAAAATAATTTCTTACTAGTTTTTTTTTCCACGTCAAAAAGATTTTATTTTGGTATAAATTCGCATAGGTTTGAGAATCCTTCAAATAAGGGTTTGTATGGTTGCTGTGCGAAGTGTATGCAGTTTGAGCGAGGTTGACGCGGACATGTTCTTTTATATAAAATTCAAGATTTCTTTAAAAATATATGTTTATAAACGTTTATTATTTAAAAATCAAATTGAAGATGCTATTGTGAAGACGGCACTAGCTGATTTAACCTAAATTGGTTGAGAAATATTGAAAGCGACACCTATTTATCAGCAGAAAAATCAAAATTTATACGCCATTTTGCAATAATATTTCATCTTTCATTTGAACACACAAATAATTTTATTTCGACCTGTCAATTCATTCTTTGTTTACAAGCTATTTGAAGGTTATGGCTTCCTGCTATATTAACTAATATTTGCTATCCAAAGATTCACAAAATATTTTTGTATGATTATTTATGTTAAATAAAAGTTGCATGATTATAAAGCGAAAACAATAAATTTCGTACAAAAAAACAGTTACTTAAAATAAAACGTTTAATACAGTGTCTTTCTTATAAACTTATCTTACTCCCGATTTTTATGAGTTTTTATTTGTGTTTTCTATTAAATCTTCCCCTGACAAATAGTTTTTATAATAAACACCATCTCACTCAAGAAAATTTCATTAACCCGAATTGTATGTCATGACCTGAATACTTGTTTTTTTTTATAAGGTTTTGCCTTATTTGTTTGGACAAATTGTTTGTTTTCTTTATGCATCACAGAGCTTAACTCCAGTTTTTTATGGCACTGTTTTTGTTTATTTTGTTATGTTGTTTAGAAGGTTTTTAACACGAATAAATTTTATGAAGTTGTTTACATATTTTTTTTTGACAAAACTTTTGTTGCACTCAAGAATTGAGTGGAAATACTCAAACATGTTTAGTGCATGATAATTAAAATAAAATCAGCCTGGACAGCATTTAAAGTACTGGGTATATATAAATAAACAATGCTTAAATTTGGTACTTTTTTCGGAACATTAACGGAAATAACGGTATTAAAAGAACGGAAGATTGTGACATTGAATTTTTTTTGTCGTTATCTTTTTGCGTCAATTTAACACAGACTAGTGAGATATATACTCGTACATGGTAAAGAGCTGCTCAAAACCTTCTATTCACATCACTTGACTTGTGTACAGTAACTGGGTGCAGTGTATTTCAATTAAGTCTTGATATAGAATAAAAATGTTCTATATGAAGCGAAGGCAACAAAACAAGTATTGCATACTTTGAAAGCTCTTTGTTAGTGTCAAAGCAGTGCTTGAGTTTAATTATGAGTTTCAATATCAAAACATGGAGCGACAATTTGCAACGCACAAGTAGAAAGGGTCAGTCGATACTATAATTTAACCTTACAAAATAAGGAAAAACACCATATCTCTAAAACAAAGCAAGATATTCTGGCGGCCTCGATAGTCGAGTAGGTAACATGCTCGACTGCTACCCCAGAGGTCCCGGGTTCGATTTCCAGCCAGGCCATGGTCCTTCCCTTTAAACCTTTCGCATTTGCAATTTTTTATCAACTGAAATTGAAAATTTATCAATATTTACGACTTGAAGTTGTACTCGTAGTTGATGGTACAGAAGTTTGTGGATTGTCTTATAACTTGAATTGACTGATGTAAAGGCATAACACTTGCCTCTGATTCAAATCCACATGTGTTTTTTGGCTTTCCACCACGCTTAGAACACTCTATACGTGCTTCATTTGATTGACCTTTCCTTTCCACTAATTTATTACTCCATTTCGAATCAAGGCTTGACTGACTTGACTGAATAGATATTCCACCTGAAATCCTTCGTTCAAAGCTAAAAAAAAAAATCGAAAAAAATTTCGCCTCGCACTAAATTCAATAATAATAATAATAAACTGGCCTTTTCGGCCCTTGAAAGGACTTTGACCGAACTTCTTATCATCAAATATGCACTAAATTCAATAGCATAAGCAAAAAACAAAAAAAACAAACAATAAATAGAGTAGGATATAAATTTGGATAAAGGTTAGCGCATATAATTGGACAAGGTCTAACATAAAAATTTCGGCTACGATTGGGAAAAGGAGAATGACAATGATTGGAACAATGGTAAGGAGAAAGATTTAGACACAGCTAAAACAATATTTAGGATACATTTGGGAAAACATTCAGTTAAAGAAGTAGTACAAGGAATAGAATAAGGATTTGAACACACTTAGGACAAGATTTAGGACAAATATTGGAAAAAGAAGTGGGACAAGGACTAGGAAAAGGAATAGAACAAGAATAAAAACATGAATTTGGACATGGGACAAGAAAAGGAATAAAAAAAATAACCGCTATTACGTCAAAAGCGACGGGTGAGTCCACGAAACAGCCAACTTCTTTTTTGGCTTTATTTGGACTATCCATTCAAAATTCACTCAAATAGTTAATTATATTTAATGGACTATAAGGTCATTATAATTTTCTTAATTCTTTTAATTTTCCGCAAAACAAATTTGAGTAAAATATTAATTAATCTATGTATGTATATACATATAAAGCAAAGTCGGATTCGTTACACCATTTATAACTCAAGAACGGCTGGACCGATTTTAATGTTATTTTATTTGTTGGATTTGTATTCATCCCGAATCCCAGGGGGCGTGGCACCTCCCATACAAATCAAATCTTCTTTATCGAATAGCTTTGGAATTATAGGTCGCACAGCAACGGAATTCGGTATTCGACCTTAATTTTTTCTTGCCGTTCCAATGGTAAAATTTTATGGGCATTGGACGTAGGGCGCGGCACTTTTTCAGCAGCCCAAATTTTCAGTATAACTTTCAAGCTATAAGTCACACATTAATTAAACTCGGATAGAACGTACTATTAAGTCGTATCTTTCGACTGTCATAATTGAGCAAGTATAGGCCAAAGGGGTGTGGCCCATATAATTAAAATTTATGATATCGAATAGCTTTGGAACTAAATGCCGTATAATAATGAAATTCAGTATGGAGTTGCCACTGGGTGATATCCTTCTACTGGAAAACTGGCACGGGGATTGGAAACTTGGTTTTGGTTTTGTTGCATTTTCCCTAAAATAAAAAAAATTTAAAATAAAAAAAATCATCTGTTCTGCTCACTGTGGGAATCGATCCCACTACCTCATGGCTTCAAAACTGATGGTTGAGCGGACTGAGCTATCGAAAGTACATTTATTCAAGTTGAAATGTACTGAAATAATTTCCTAATAGAATTTGCTATACAATTAAATGACAACAGTGAAATGACAATGACAGCGAATTATATTTTTCTTAAGCACCCCATACACTTATCAACTTACCGACCAATTTCGACAGAACTATCAGAAAATCAACTTGTGTGTGGCGCAGTCAGTTGATTTATTTAGCAGTTGTCGAGTCGGTTGAAGAAAATTTAAAATATTTTGATTTTTTATACGCAACTCATCAAGATGGGAACTCGATCAAATTGTGTCTGGACAAGTCATCGAATTAAATGCCACTCAGTTGCCAACTCAGACAAACAAATCGTGTTTGTCATATGCATATATATTAATAAAAATCATTTTCTGTAAAATAAAAACAAGAACCTCTCGGAATGAGGTGTGGAGTCCGTGGCGTAGTTGGTTAAAGTGCGTGGCCACTATGTCAAAGAACCTGGAGACCCAGGTTCGAACCCCAGCAGCGACAGAAAATTATTTGAATTAAAATAATTTTTCTGTACGGCCGCCACCTCTCTGCAGACAATGGCAAACCTCAGAGAGTAATCAAAATGCCATGTAAAGCTTATTGAGAATAAGAACATTCCGTTCATCGCCGTTCGGAGTCGGCGTTAAGCATGTAGGTCCATTTCTCGGTCAATTGTGTACAAACTTAATAACACGCACAACACAATTGATCATAAGAAGCTAGGTCAAAGTCCTTTCAAGGGCTGAAATGGCCAGTTATTTATTTTTATTTTTTACCTCTCGGAATATTTCAGTGCAGCTGCCTGTCAGTAAATAGCTGTAAGTCGCGAAAGTGCACAGGTTTTTGTTTCATGTTGTCTGTGGTTTGCTTTAAAAAAGAATATTTAAGGTAACCGGTCGATTTGTTGTTTTTGTGCGAGTGTTTTAATAAATCTTATTGTGCGAGTGTTATTATAAACAATGCCGAGACCCAGAAGATATAATCTTTCCCAAGAAAGCCGTATTGCAATTAGGCTTCAAAACATTGCGAATCAATCTATTGAAGAAGAACGAGAAATCGCATGAGAAAAGCGCCGCGTAAGGCCCGACTTCGGGCTTCTCAAACACAAGAGCGCAGAGAGGCAGCCCGGCTCGGCTGGCAAGTAGAAATCGTCGAGCTTATCGCACAGATCAACAACGAGATAATCTCCGCCGAGCAAGAAGAAATGCTTCAAGTGTTGATTTGATTCGAACAGCGTTTCTATACAATGGCACGATTGATTACAGCTCGCATCCTTTCGTTCAAGGAAGAATTGCAACATATCTTCAAAATTGCACAAATTTTTATTAAAACGTCTTTTTCTAATAACACCGTTTCTTTAGAATGACAAAAAACCGTTTTGCATATTTCCATACGCTTAACGTCAAAAGCTTATTTTTTCTGGCTAAAAATCGTTATCTTCTGAACGAATAAAATCTAAACATCAAAATTTTACGTTTTTCCCCCCGAGTAACACCGTGTAAATCAGCTAGTAATAAATAAAACAAAAACCTAAAATTGGCGCAAAATTTTTGGGATCTCAAAGTTCTCATGGGCATATAACTTTGTTTAGAATTTAATAATGGTACTAAAGAAAGGTGATATCTCTTTGTGGCGGCCGTGGGTGAGAGTGTAAATAGTACGTGAACCATTCGATGCCATTTCAATGCCAGGTTCGAGCCACAGCTTAACACAGAAAGTTTTTCTATTGAAATTAATATTTCTGATTGGCGTCACCTCTCTGCAGACAATGGGAAACTTCCATTGCTATGGATTGGGACAATGGATTGCAAGTAATGTTATGTAAAGCGTTTTGAGAACATGCACATGTAGATCTATTTGTCGATCATATGTGTAAACAAATTAACACTCAGAGCACAATTTGTTCTTAAGAAGCTAGGTAAAAATAACACTCACAATACATTTTGATCATAAGAAGCTCGGCCCAAGTCCTTTCTTAGGGCTAAATTGATCAATGCGCTCTTTTTGCTTTTTTTAAGTCAAGTTCGAGAGCATGATACAATTATACAGGTAGCATTGACAAGTATAGATTTTCTCAGCAACAAGGCAACGACCATCTGTCAAAAACAGTTGTTCGTGCAACAAGAATTAAACGAATGTAAAAATAAATAAATTCCGCAAAATATGTGCGTTAAATACACAATTATAATAATGAAAGTTGTGAAAAAATTATGTGTGATATGTGTTTAACGTTTTCCAGCCGTGGTGTTTTAATAATAATTGGAAACTTCTTTAATTTCGTCCATATGCATCTGCAGCTGCTGAGGTTGCTATATTTGAACGTTTTCAACATTTTTTCTTATGTTTGCACTTAATAACACAAAGTTCACAAGTTATCTTCGTTGTAGTAATAATAATTCACTATTGATTAAATGAAATAGGCAATATTTTGTAAGAAAATGTTTGGTTATTTGCAAGCGCTGAAACATAAACAATGGCGAAAACATAAGAAATAATTGAACGCCCTCTTTCTAGACATTTTTTTTGACAGATGGTCGTTGCCCAAGCAACTGTCAATACTACCTTATATTATTATACCATGGTTCGAGAGTGAATCAAATCAATGCCATTTTTTTTTTCTATATAAAGTAACTTAAAAAATCTCTTAAAACTCCATAAAAATTATGACATAAGAGCTTCGACTTTTGTACGCTGGAGTTTTAAATTGGGCACAATCAAATGACAACTTCACCTACCTCTCATACAAAGTTACGTCGTCAAAATAGTAAAATCTTCATAAATTCTTCATGTTTTCCCATGCACGAGTACGAGTAATCTTTGATCATATTTTTGTGTGTTTAAATAATGGTTTAGCTCCTTTAGTTATGTGATTGATTTAAAAATTTGTGGTCACTGTCTACTATGTTTAAACATTGAGGGTTGGTCAAATAAAAAGTTGGAATATTGTCTCGCCTACTGACTTTTTGGCTCTGACTATATATCTTTTAATGTCCTATTGAAATGAAGTCTACAACTGTTACTGCCCTTCTGAGGTTTTTAGTAATTTTGGTCAAATAATTATTTTTTACAATAGGACAAGTGAGCGTGGCAGCTGCCATACAACTTAAACATATTTTGCGCCACATCTAAGAAATGAGATAAATTACGATAACAAAATCCAACGAAGACATTTCAGCGCTTTGCAGAAGTGGGCAAAGTGGGTAAGTAAACACATTTTGCGCTATATCTAAGAAATGAGATAAAGTACGATAGCAAAATCAAACGTAGAAATCTAAAATATGATTTCGAAAAGTGTAAAAAAATGTCACTGCCCTACAACTTTAACACATTTTGCGCTGTATCTTAAGGTATAATATACGTGTAACAACCAAAAACAGGAGCTGTTTTAAAAACATTTTTTTAGATATAAGAAGTTATTATTTTTTTTTTTAAATTTATACAGGTTAGGTTAGGAGGGAAGGGCAACCCGACGTTGCCTACACGGGGGCCTATCGGTCCATTGTGGTTCCCTATGTCTGTGGACCAAATAAAGTCTTAGGCATTGGAGCAAGGTTGGTTGAACCAACCGGTGCTTCGTATAAATCTGAAAAGATCCATCAGTGGTACGTCCACGAGCTCTTGCAGTTCTCCGTACACTCTGCTTCCCAAGTGGCGAAGTCGGCGTTGTTGGAAGCTTGTCGGCAGCTCAGTACAGATTTCGATTTAGTTGTTTCACTGCGGAGTGCTTTTATCGCAGCCTGGCTGTCCACAAAGATTGTAATCCTTGATGGATTGATGTTTCTCGATTGGATTGGCGTAGCTGCTTTCTCGATCGCAAAAATTTCTGCTTGAAAGACACTACAGTAATATGGAAGTCTGTATGACAGGGATATTTGTAGTGTATTACAGTAGACTCCGGCTCCCGTGCCATTCTCCATTTTGGATCCATCAGTGAAGATCTGGATATCGTGTTCACTACAAGGGTGGTTCGAATGCCATTCTTCTCTTTTTGGAAAGGAGAATGACATGTTCTGCAGAAAATCTATTTCCGGGGTGATATAATCGGAGGTAGTGGCGAGATCCTCAGGATTATACTTTGTGAGTATAGAGGCATGTCGATGCGTCCAGTGCCTTCAAAGTTTAGCTTCCTTAAGTCGAAACGCCGCTTTGGTTGCAGTGGTTTTCATGAACTCGTCCAGGGGGAGGAGGTTCAATATGACCTCCAGGCCTGCCTGAGGCGTTGATCGTTGCGCACCTGTTATTCCCAGACAGGCCAATCTCTGTACTCTAGATCTAGAGAGAGAGTTGAGGTAGCTTGTCTTCTCAGTGGCTTTCCACCATACAATCGAGCCATAGGTTAGCATGGGCCTGACGATAGCCGTGTACATCCAATGGATGACATTGGGTCTCATCCCCCATTTGGTGCCGAAGGTTTTCTTGCAAGCGTAAAAGGCACTGGTTGCTTTCTTTATTCTCTCTTCTGTGTTGCTTTTCCAAGTGAGCTTTGAGTCAAGGATTACTCCGAGATATTTTGCTTTATTGGATAGCTGCAGGGTTTTGCCATTTATTTTTGGGAGGCAAAAATTTTCAATTTTATTTCTTTTTGTGAATAGCACCAGGTGTCAGTTTTATCGGGGTTGACCCCTAGGCCGTTTGGTACTGCCCACGAGACAGCTTATTTAAGTGCTCTTTCTATCATGTTGCTGATGGTTGAGAGATGCTTCCCTCCCACCAGAAGCACGACGTCGTCAGCGTATGCTGTCACTTTAAAGCCTTTCTCGCTGAGGGTAGTCAGCAGTTCGTTTACAATTAGGATCCAAAGCAAGGGAGATATGACTCCACCTTGAGGTGTTCCTCTTGAAGTTGTTTTCCTTATTTTATTGCTTCCGATTTGTGTGTTGATGATTCTGGTTTTCAGCATTTCAACAATCCACTTGGTTATCTTTTCTTCCACTTGTAGATTTATACAGGTTATTGTACATAAAAAATACTTTATAAAAATATGTTTTTGTTTTTGAATACAGTTCTGGCTTTTATATAGAGGGCACTGAAAATGGCATTGAAAAAAAGACATCCAAAACGGTTCGATGGATATGGCCCCTCCCATGCATTGCAAACAAAAAAAATCAAATGACATTTTAAAGCATAGATTTATATTAAGCATCCGCTCTACGCAAGACCTCCGGGGTTTTTTTTTTTTTAATTATGGCGGAAGTTGAAGTAAAGTCAAAAAAATAGATACATTTTCGCGCGCTTTTTTGCTTGTAAAAAAAAAGAAAAAGAAATAGATACTTAGGAGGGATGCTTAAAGGACAAAATAACGAACAAAATGCAAAAAAAAAATAATTGAAATTGATCCAACAGATTTCGAGTTATCTACCGAACCGTTTTAAAAAAACTAGTTTCGAGGAAATCGCGTTTAAAGTTTTTTATTTGTTGTATGGAGCTTAGACATCAGAGGTTAACGAAAACCGTTATAACTTCTGTTTTTTTCTTAAATATCGATTTAAAAATGTGTATGTATATTCATAAAACTATAAAGAACACATTGAACAAAAAAAAAAGTTTTTTTTTTCGAAAAATTTACACGTATATTATACCTTAAACGTATGTTTCTCGTATGTTTCCACAACAACGATCGGTGGAACTATCAGTGGATAACTAATATGTGATTTTTAAAATTCCTGCAAAATTTCGGTAGGATTGGACAAGTAGGTGTAGCACTTCCATATATGTGAAATATATATAGGACCAAATTTTAAGTTACAAATTTAAGAAATTTTCTTATTTTTTTTCATATTTTAACAATATTATGGATAGGATTTTTACCTTAAATACGATGACAAAGAATAGCTCACGAAATCTGATCGAAAAGCGAGATTGTCACACTGCTGTTATTTCTGATGCATCAGCAGGAACTAAAAATACTAATACGCCGGATGCAACTTTCGAATATTAGTTAGGTGCCTTTCTAGGTAGGAATCAACCAAAGGGTCAGAACTCATAAGAAGCATATTGAAGAAATCCGTACTTGTATTTACTCTTGAGCTTTTACGTGTGTTCATCAAACGAAAACGTCTACAGTCTTCGTTACGAGACTCTTGTGCCTCTTGAAGTAATTGTCCTACTCAAACGATGCATTGCTACACTACATCTTTAGCATGACAGAGACTTTTATGAACTGTTGCCAACATAAAATGCTAGCTATAAAGTTTTATATATAAGGCCTTGGTCTCATTTATATAAATTTAAAATGCAGAAATATCTATATTGTAACCACAAGAGGTACAGCTTATAATTACATAAAGTCTTTTTATAGGCTTCCCTTCTACTCTAGTTTGTGCAGAGTTTTTGTATGGTTTTTAAAAATCTTCGGGCTGTGTTTCAATTGTTAGAAGAGCTTAAACCTGGCTTGGATTCATTAAATGGCTTTATTAAAACAGTAAAATCTCTGGAAATTCCACAAATATTTTTTTAATTACTAAAAAAATATGTAGGTAAAATGAATTTTATAATTAGAGCTCACAGACCTCAAATTATCTCCATGTCAATTTTTCAACATCACAATTATAAAATACCTTGAAACCCTTATAGCGCCAACATTTTAAAAGATACATTGGCTGCGTTCGATTCGCCAGTGCTCAACTCGTTATTTTTGATGTCAAAATAACGGACATTTTTTAATTGTACTAAATTTAAGATATATTTTATATTTTGTAAATATTTGCATATGTAACCTAAGAAAACAACTAAAAATATGCGATTTTGTAAAAAAGTTGTACTACAGCACCATCTGATGTCCAAGGTGGTTCAAAGAAGATACTGCCAAAAAACTCATCGTACCTGAAAACTACTATATACCAATTTTTATTCTAATCGCATGAGTGGTTTGTGAGTTTTAGGCAGTTTTGTAAAAAATTTGTACTACAGCGCCCTCTGGTGTTCAAGGTGGATCAAAATTGATAGCCCATAAACACGCACCGTACCAAAAAACTTCTATAGACAAATTTTCATGCTAATCGGATGAGTAGTTTAGGAGTCTATTGCGGTCTTACAAACATAAGCTCCTTTTTTATATATATAGATAGATTTAATTAAGTATAACTAGAAAATTCATGAACAAAAATTTAAAATATGTGACCCGGTCTACGAAAAGGGACCTTCGGTGTAAAAACAAGTTTTCGAGAAAACAGCTGTTTGTAAACGTTTAATTGTCGCACACTGAATGGCGTCTTTTCATTTATTTCAGCTTATCCTCTATTCTTACAGAGTTGGAAACTTCTGCTTTGCGCCATTAGAAAGAGCACACATTAGTCTATCCGAATCGCCAAAAAAGTGAAAAATGATATTTTCACACCGAAGGTCCCTTTTCGTAGACCGGGTCACATATATCACTTTTTGGTATATACTTTCAAATATATCTTATTCTATTAAACGAGCAATATTTATATATTTGTTTGTTATTTAGTTCTCGAAAACCGCTCTAACGATTTCGATGAAATTTACAATATAGATGAAGAGCGGGCTGAAAAATCGATCCAGCTAGGTTTCATCTCTTGGAAAATTCGATTTTACGAGTTTTCACGGATTTTATAAATGGTATTGGTAGTTCAGTGGTTATAGTTTCGGACTGTCAATCTGGTGGTCGTGGGTTCAACTCCGGATGTGCACAATCATTTTTTTTCTTGTTTTTGAGTGAAACTTCATTGTTGAAATTTTTTAATATTCCTCTGACTTCAATTTATATTTTAAACATAGACAAACATTCTAAATAAAGACTTATAAATTTGCTTTTAGCAAGAAGTCTTTTTAATTCGAGCAACGAAAAAAAAAACACTTTGGTTTTTTTTTAAATTGCTTTTTTTTTGCTTTAAGCCTCTCGAAGTTTGGACCTCGGCTCCAAAGTGGTAACAATATGAATAATCAAATAGAAAAATTTAAATTTTCATCTGAATGAATGAAAGAAACACTTAAAAATATTATATAACCTTACGTCAGTCAATCATACCACATATATTTTTTTGCGTCATTTTGAAAACAAAATTTGAAAAATTACTCTATTTTTAACCTTACAAACGTTCTAAAAAATAGAGTTTTTAATTTTAATGGCTGATTGTACGTAATCTTCAAGTTTCTGCCGTAAATAATACAATGCAAAAAGTTTTAGCTCTATTTAGCTCGTAGTTTTTCTTTAATCTTCGCCACCGCTTTTAAAAAAACTGCTTTGAGAAAATAGCGTTTCTTCTATAAACGAAAATGTCAAATTGGAATTTTACACACGTATTATGCACACAGTTAGTAACATTTTTATGAAAAAACATGTTTTTTTTTTAAATGAAAAAGGCGCCTTAAAAGTAAGCTTCAGCCCACAGTGAAGCTTCTTACTTACACCAAACAGCTGAGATAACTGACAAGCAGCAACAACATCGCACTCTGTTCCTGCAGTTCATCAATGAAAATTTTAGAATTAGGATTCTTGGTTGTCGCTGAATACTCCCGGATTGTTATAGTTCTCATTGAGTTTTTTAATGAAAATTATAAAGCTAAGATGTATATCCAATGCGCAATATTGCATGAGTGCAACAAGTGAGATTTTGTGGGAATCTGAGCGGAGCTCGATTGCCCAGGTACTATTTCTTAACAGTTTAACATGTTCAGAATGCAAAACTTCGATTTCAAATTTTTTTCCATCTAACATGCCCTTTCGCATCACAGTGCGCTGGTGCGTTGTAATGGTGGAAGAGCTCTTTTTCTTCGCCAAATGCGCTCGTTTTTGCTTCAAATCAATGTCAAACAGCTGTGAATAATATTCGCCGGTAATGAATATCTTTTCAAGGCAATGACGATGTGAATCAATGTGTGACGATGTTGGCCAACAGACTCGCCTTGGCCTTTTTTGGTGAACGTTCATCTGGAGAAGTCCTCTACTTTGACTATTCCTTGGTCTCTGATGGATTGTGATGTATCTATGTTTTGTCTACGGTTACAAAAGGGGGCAAAAACTTCTTCGGATTGCAGGTGAATATCTTCAAACACGCCTTTGAAGTGGTCACACGGCTGCGCTTATGGTCGAGTGTGAGCAATCGCATGACCCATCGCACTGATAGCTTTTCATATCCAAATATTCATGTAAAATATTATGTACCGGCTGAGTTGAGATACCTACCACTTCACGCACCTTCATTTCTTGATCATCCAATATCATTCCATGGATTTTATCGACGATTGGGAGACACAAACGTTCAGCGTCACTTTTGCTCAGTAGTTAATTAAACCACTTTTTAACTCTTGAAATTGATGGTGCAGAGTCTCCATAGTATTTATCAAGCCTTTCCCTGGTTTCGGTGATGGTTTTTCAACCCAAAAAATAATGCTTGATGAGTTCGAGAGATTCACTTTTTTCCATTTTTGTCGAAATTCACGATGTAGTCTGCTTTCAATGGCTATCACAAACACTAAGCAACACAGCTTGCTCAAAATTTGACTGTAGTCTATTCAAAGATAATAGTTAAAAGGACTAGTGTTGCATTTAAAGTTACTGTGCGGGAAATTTAAAATGTCACTGACTTCTCAAATTGCCCTCGTATGTATATAAAAGCTTAAACGCACCAACGCTAGAAATTCCAGTTAAAACTAAGTGGTCGGAATTCAATAACTTGACGAAAAGTTTTAGAATTTTAAATATTCAGCTATAAATGAATTTCATTTGTTTGAAGTTGTTAAAAAAGCACATAAATGCAGTCATAAACAAATAAATCAACGGAAGTTAAGCAGGATATTAGTAAAAAAATGGATGCTCAGGATCCTTTGCTGATGATAAAATTTTAACATGCAAAACACAAAACGCAAAAAAAACATCTTGAAAGAACTTACCGTCTGCTCTGGTTCAGTTGAATGTTGCGCGCATCTTGCCAGCGCGACAAATGATGACGTAGAGCAGAACGCACTTCGGAATTCAGGAAACAATAAAATAAGGAAACAGAGAAACCCTGCGAGCGTTCCATTGCCGAGCAACACATACAGACAGCAAGTGTGCCGACAGCAGCAGCACGGCAATAATCAGAATAAGATGACAAAGAAAAGGAAGAATAAAAGGAAATGAAGCAGGAATTATTAAAAATTATATAAGAAATTTTTATCAATATCAATATTATTGCAAAACTTTTATGTGCTCAAATTAAATGTGTAAATTTAAGCGTTCTTTTTTATTGATGCTGAATTATTGAGTGGTTGTTGTTGTTACGTACCTGTGTGCTTAGCAAAAAAGCACGTACTATCGCAAACATGTGACTCATAACGCCATCTTCGTTGGGTCCAGCCAGCACGACCAGGTAAGTGATGCCAAAAAGTGGAATCAACACCAGAAGAGCTTTTGCTGCCTTGCGGTATTGACGCGTTTCCACTGTGTTTGCTGAACGTAGCTTTGTGATCAGTACCTATAAGTATTTGTTTGTGTGTGTGTGTGTGTGTTTGGAGTGGAAGGTTGAAATATATTAATCAAACGAAATTCTTCATTATTCATTCTTTTGGTTTATTTTTTTACTGAAAATTCGCTACCAGAGTAAATTTAATTTCCCGTTTCTTTGGTGGAAATTGCGAAAATATGCATAATCAAAGCAATCAAATTGAAGAAAACGTATAACAGCGGGAGTAAATAAAGGTAAATAAACAAAATAAGGTAAATAAAAAAGCAAAGAGTTGCAAGACAATTGTTGTTGTTGGTATTGTTCTTGTTATTTGGCAGCAACAGTCGCCTGCCACTGTTATCACCGACGTGCTTCGGGGCGTATGATGAACATTATTTATTTAATTTATTCTCTTTCTTCTTTTGACTTTCCTACTTGTTGCTGCTTTTTCATGTTTTTCGATGCATAAATAATATATAATTATGCATAGACAATCCAATCACTGGGTGTGTGTGTGTGAGTATTTTTAGGATTAGTGTAGGTGAGTGCGTGCCAAGGCGATTTGGTGTGTGAATGGGTAGGTGTTCTTGATTATATTGTTTCGATGAGTTTTGTTGTGTTCTTTAATTGAATTTTTATATTTTTTGTTTTAAATAAATTTCTTGGGTACGTGAATCCTTCCAAAGAAGCACAAAGCTTGTATTGTAGTGTATCTGCTATATTCGCGGAATCTGCTTCTTTTATGCATTTATATATTCGTGGGAAAATTGTTCCATCTTCATTTTACGCAAAAGTGAAAAGATTTCTTCATATATAAGGGAATATATCGTCTTTAAATAAGTAATTGAAATATCTGAAAGATTTTTTGAACCCTGTTGGGTATGTCGTTACATTTGACAATGGGATAAATCTTGGATGAAATGATATGGGAAGAAATTAAATACTTTGACCAATTTTTGTTTCAATAGAAACTAATATATTTTCTGTTGTTGATTTGTTTTCTCAAATCCATAGAATACTAATTCAAACAAATTCAATCCGCCTACATCTTTCAACTTGCGTTTCATAGGGAATGAAAAGAGGAAAAAATACCCAAATTTATATTCTCTTTTGGTGTATTTTTCAAGAATTTTCTAACAAGCATGATTCTAAAATATTTCAGATGAATTTTACAGATTTCTTGTACAGACGTCTTCAATGTTGATTGAAGTTAAAATGCTTGAAAAATTTCTCAAAAATAGATATTTCCAAAAGTTATTTCTCATGTAATACTGGAGAATATGTTTTTTCTGTCTAACCTGTTTTGGTCCAAAGTGGCATAAATTGTCTCATTTTTTCGTCAATGAATTTGTCATGGTAAGCCTTAAGAAAAAATTTGAGATACATGTATCCTACATTTTCGAGGGTTCTCTTTCCGATTCCAAAAGTACCAAAAGTTAGGATTTTTTTCAAACTCTTTAAATTAAACTTTTTTTTTAAAAGAAAAAAACATTATTGTGAGTGTCAAAATACTATTTATTCGATGGCATACGGGTATGTACTTAGAAATTTTTAATTTTTTCTAGTATCAATCCGATAAACGACATAAATTGGTATCATATCGAATGAGGTTCACTCATCTCAATTTTTTATACCCTTACTACCTGTACTGCGTAAGGGGTATATTAGCTTTGACACTCCGTTTGTAATGCCTATATTTAGGCGTCTAAATTTTTAAAAAATTGCATTAAAACTCCGCCTAATTCCTAATCAAAGTGACGTCGTTCAAATAATAAATCCTTCATAGATATTTTTCCCATAAGTTTTGACATTTAAAAAATACAATGAGTTTGAATGTTGGAAAAATATTAAAATAAAATAATAAATATTTAATTGTTTTTAAAAATTAAAAATTATAAAACCCTTATAACTTCAGATATTATATATTAACGACTCTGAGGGTATTTCAATAGAAAACCAAAGGCAATTAAATCCTTATTAAGTTTTAAGTGTCCTCCTGGGACATAAAACTAAAAAAGAAAATAAAAAAAAATTATATGAAAAGACATCAACCAAGCTTCTTATGTAATTATCTTGTCCGGGTAATTCATTATGTATACACAAATGATCTAGAACTGGACCTACTAGTGTTTATGCCGACTTCGAACGGCTAATGTGTATGATCTCAAAAAATTCTATATGTCATTATTTACTCTCTGGGGTTTGCCATTGTCTGTGATGGCCTATCAAAGAAATTATTTCAAATGAAAAAATTTCTATGCGAGGTGAAATTCGAACCACGGACCTCACGATTCTCAAAATTTGCTTCGAACAGTCCACGCTTGATAATGCGTTCGGCCACGGCTGTCACAAAAGCAAAAATAAGCGCATGCAAAAATTTTGTAACTGACCAAGGCTTGGGCATGGTAGAATTAACAAGGTAGATGCAGAGCTGCTTGTGCTCTCTTTTTGTCAACTGTCAAAATAGCGAAAGAAAGCAAAAGATAAAAAAAAAAAAAAAAAAATATTTAAAACTGACCGAAATGACTGAAATATTTAAGACGCTCTCTTCCCTATAACGATTGAAAATGAACTGTACTTTTGCAGCGTTGACAGTGATAAGTTTGAAAATTACTCTAAAAAAAGAGTTGGCTGTGCCGTGGACACACCCGTAGGTTTTGACGTGACGAAGTTTCTTGCTGTTGTTGTTAATGTTGATGTTGATGTGGATGTTGATGTTGATGTTGATTTTGATATTGATGTTGACGTTGATGTTGATATTGATGTTGATGTTGATGTTGATGTTGATGTTGATGTTGATGTTGATGTTGATGTTGATGTTGATGTTGATGTTGATGTTGATGTTGATGTTGATGTTGATGTTGATGTTGATGTTGATGTTGATGTTGATGTTGATGTTGATGTTGATGTTGATGTTGATGTTGATGTTGATGTTGATGTTGATGTTGATGTTGATGTTGATGTTGATGTTGATGTTGATGTTGATGTTGATGTTGATGTTGATGTTGATGTTGATGTTGATGTTGATGTTGATGTTGATGTTGATGTTGATGTTGATGTTGATGTTGATGTTGATGTTGATGTTGATGTTGATGTTGATGTTGATGTTGATGTTGATGTTGATGTTGATGTTGATGTTGATGTTGATGTTGATGTTGATGTTGATGTTGATGTTGATGTTGATGTTGATGTTGATGTTGATGTTGATGTTGATGTTGATGTTGATGTTGATGTTGATGTTGATGTTGATGTTGATGTTGATGTTGATGTTGATGTTGATGTTGATGTTGATGTTGATGTTGATGTTGATGTTGATGTTGATGTTGATGTTGATGTTGATGTTGATGTTGATGTTGATGTTGATGTTGATGTTGATGTTGATGTTGATGTTGATGTTGATGTTGATGTTGATGTTGATGTTGATGTTGATGTTGCCTTGATGTTGATGTTGATGTTGATGTTGATGTTGATGTTGATGTTGATGTTGACAATGATGTTGACAATGATGTTGATGTTGATGTTGATGTTGTTGTTGCCTTGATGTTGATGTTGATGTTGATGTTGATGTTGATGTTGATGTTGATGTTGATGTTGATGTTGATGTTGATGTTGATGTTGATGTTGATGTTGATGTTGATGTTGATGTTGATGTTGATGTTGATGTTGATGTTGATGTTGATGTTGATGTTGATGTTGATGTTGATGTTGATGTTGATGTTGATGTTGATGTTGATGTTGATAATGATGTTGATGTTGATGTTGGTGTTGATGTTGATGTTGATGTTGATGTTGATGTTGATGTTGATGTTGGTGTTGATGTTGGTGTTGGTGTTGGTGTTGGTGTTGGTGTTGGTGTTGGTGTTAGTGTTGGTGTTGGTGTTGGTGTTGGTGTTGGTGTTGGATTTGTTGTTGGATTTGGAGTTGGTGCTTTTCGTTTAGCTTTTTTTTTGCTTCCCCATTGGTGGTGCTCTAATTTCAATTAATCCAGCAAAAGTTATGCATATGCGTCACATTAGGCGGTTCCCTGAGGGTTTTTGCTACGCCGTCAAATTTTTTTTTTATTTTTGTCATATGCCCGAAGACCTCACCTTTGTTTTCGTTCCTTAAAATTTACCGTTGCACCAGTAGTTACAGAGTCACAGAGCATTTTTACTGCATTATGTGATTGCATCCCTGAAATCATGACAACACAATTTTTTTTGTAATTTAGTTGTGAAGCGTAATAACACATCCGTGCTGTTGTAAAACAAAATTTACCGTAGCATTCCTCCTGAGTGAGTAATAATTCCATGCAACGATATTACATTTCTGTTACATAAGCTGCTATATTCACGACCTGACGACGCCGGAATTTTTTTTTTATTTTTGTCGTAAGGCCATGTTTAAAGCCTTCATTTTCCTTTTTAAACTTTTATCGTAGGTTATATACTCATTGAGTAAAAATTCAATGCAACGCCGCTGCATGAATGTTGCGTTATCTATCTTTGAGCGGCTCTCTAAGCGTCTTCATGGCGACAGAAATTTTTTGTCTTATTTTGTTGTGAGGGCTTACAGTAGGTCTTTATTGGCGTATTGTATTTTTAATCCTAGCACTAATACTCAGCGAGTAATAATTCCATGTAACAAATTTTCAGTTGTGTTGCTTAAACAGTTTCCCCTGCGACCCGATGATGTTTTGAATTTTTGTTTTGTTTTTGTAATGAAGTCAATGAATTAACCTTTACGGGCATACCATTTTTTTAATCATAGCTCTTATACTCAGCGAGTAACAATTCAATGCAACGCAGATGAATTTTTAAAAAATTCATTTTTCAACTTTTTTGGAAACTTGAGCAGTACAACGTAACTTCGTCACGTCAAAAGTATTGATGCCACCTGATGATAATTCGTAGTTAAATTTAAAATATTTTGAATTTAAGGGTGGGGGGTAAGGTTTGACAACTTTTTTTTCATTTTTTTTATTTTTGTTTCTAAAAGTACAACATCTGAAGAATATTGTATTAGATTTTTAGGTCATTCGGAGCAAAACTAACAAAGTTACAGTAGGTGGAATGACCGTACCTCCAACTTAGTGTTGCTAAGTGTACAAAATTTTAAATCGATTTTCCCAAACATGTAATTTTGAACCCTCATCCGCATTCCTTTTTTTAATACATAAAAGTATTACTGTCATCAAATTGATGACACGTAAAAATTCCAAGTTTTCACTAATAAATAAAGCAGTAAAAAATATTTTTTTATGTTTTGATTGAATCCATCTCTATTTATGATTTTAATTGAAATATAAATATTATTTTATTTTATTATTTAAAAAAAAATAAAATTAAAATTAATGTTTGTCGTCCCAAAGTTCACTCAAACACTCAACTGATAGATTAGTTGGAAGGAAAAGGAAATCAAGTGAAACACGTGTAGGATGTTCTAAGCGTGGTGGAAAGCCAAAGAAACATGCGAATTCGAATCAGAGACAAGTGTTCTGCCTTTACCTCAGTCAATTCAAGGTATAAGGCAATCTCATTCACAAACTTCTCTAACATCAACTACAACTTCAGGTCGTAAATATTGATGAATTCTTTATAACAGTTGATTAGAAATGAGGATAGAAAATTTTAGAAAGGTTAAAAGCGAAGGATCATGGCCTGGCCGGAAATCGAACCCGGGACCTCTGGAGTAGCAGTCGAGCACGCTACCTACTCGACTACCGAGGCCGCCATTAAAAAAAGAATACACCCAACTCTTTTTTTACACGGTAGATACGTTCCTCAGAAATCCGTGTAAAAAAAACCGTGTAAAAAAAAAGGCGTTTCAAAATAGTAAAATGGGGTATACGTTCCATGTCATCTTAAAACCGTGTAAGATGAAATAAAGAACTATATTTACTTCGAAAAACCGTGTAAAAAATTTTGAAAACTATAAAATTTCAGATATGCATACAAATTGTATGTTCATATGGCATTTTATTGAGCATAAAAACTTAAAATACATAATTCATACAGGTGAAAAATTGGTAGAGGAAGCAAAAAACAAAAGAAATCTGTTAATCCAGAATTAATAACAGTGCCAAGTGTGGTAAAAACCAAACATAATTACAAGACAGTGATTTTGAAACCGTACTAGATTAAAAATTTTTTACAAACAATTTTTTTTTTCAACCGTGTTACTTCAAATCCGTATAAAAAGAAACCGTTTAAAAAAAAGTTGTGTGTGCATTATTTACCTTGCCTGGCAGCAAAAGAAAGAGTAGAAGAATTATTAGAACGAGCAAGTGGCAATGGTTCAGTTGAATATTGTATTTTTTTGTCTTTTGACATCATAAAAAATTTTAATGTTTCTTGTTTGTTGATTAAAAAAATCATTATCTGAATCATAACTATTATAGTTATCACAATCAAATTCATTTTCACTTGGTATATAATCTTCGTCTTAATCAATTTCGAATAGATCACTATCATCAGTAGGATAATTATCGAACCAAGAATTAGAATTCATTTTTGCAAATTTTATATTAGCGGTATTCACGATCTGGAGTTTATGGTCTTGTATTCTGTATTTTTGATAAGTTTGATATTTGTAGTAAATTTGACAGTTTTACAAAAACAAAACATGAACATTTTCCAAATACTATAAATACTAAATTTACAATTGTGAAACCCTATTGTAAATTTTTCATAGAATTTGTGTATTTGAAAAACAGCTGACTTGACGTTTTATGGCAGCACTGAAAATTTAATTTGTTCTAAGAAAATATGGCTAAATTTGTTTGCGCTGTAAGTTATTTTTCTCAGAAAACTATGAAGTGCTTACAATCTGTAGCAAATTCTTTTTAATTTACAAAAAATACTCCAAAAAGTCCAGATCGTGAATACCGCCATTATTTCTTAAAAAATGCGTAAACAATGCAAATAACTGTGTATGCGTCTGGAAACAAACAAAGACTGGCCGAATAACAAAATAATGACGAAAAAAAGAAAGGAAATGATGCAACAAAATAAAGACACCTGTTAGAATATAGCGTCATCAATTTGATGACAAATACTTATTAAGGAATTTTTTTATACAGAACATATGTGACATATGAGCACAAATCTGATACCAAAAATAAAAAATTTATATACGATTTAACCATTGAGCCAAAATCTCAGATCGATTCCATAAAAAACACAAAGAATATAAGCATTTTAAATCAAAAATGTCATCAATTTGATGACAAATGCGGATGAAGGTTAAAGTCGGTGACAAGCCTACAGAAAAAACTACTGAACCGATCGTTTTGAAATTTTGTACACATTTTGTACATATAAATAACTCTTTAGTGAAGTCGAGTTTTTTTAAAATTTTTTAATTACTAACAATAACAATAACAAAAATGTCGATTTTTCGTCAAAAATCGTCATTTTGGCTTCGAAATGGTGCCAAAAATTGAAAAATTGAAAAATTAAAAAAAACTCGACGTCACTGGAGAGATAAAGTAATAAAAAAAGAAAGCATTTTGATTTTTTGGTTTCAGATGATCCAGTGATGCTGTAGGCTGGTCACCGCACAAAGACTTTTTTTCGAGGCACCTGCGGAGATCTTCAATAAATCCGTTATTTCTCTCTATTTTTAACAAAAATTTTTTTAAATATTCTTGAAATGCTGTACTTTTATATAATAATATGTTAAATAAACCTAAAGTAATAATTTTCTCTAAAAAATTCATGAAAAAGGTCGTTTTTAGACGAAACAAACCTTACCCCTCCCCCTCCCCCCCTTAAAACAGTGACATTTGGCTCATATAGCCCTATTTATTTGTTTTGACGTCGTTTTAAGAGCGAACCCGATAAAGATGATTAAAATATTCTGAAATGAAATAAATACATTTCGGTGTCGACCATTCTTATGAAATTGTGAAATTTATAATACTAATTGTCACAATCACCGCAATAACTATCGTTTTCCCTTTTTTTTTTTAAATATTCTTGAGTTTAATCTTCGTTTTCAAGTTAATAAAGCCGTCGAATGTAGCTACAAGTACGGATCCTTATGAGTCAATCAAAACTGTATAAAACTCTTTAACTTGTTGAGAAAATTAGGTTCAAATGTCATTAAGGAGTAACACATGTCAGGTGGATTAACGATATTCTTTATTTATGAATATACGAGCAACTGTTGAACCCAAGCTGCAAATTGTACGGTTAACCATACCTTGATGAAATGTGACCTTTTTTTATTTGTGGCATGTTGTTGGCAAAATATACCAGAGCTAACCAAACATTCAGCAGTTGATGTTGATGACAAGTGAAAGCCTATGTATGTTGTATGTTGTTTTGTAATAAAAGAAGAATATTAGCCTCAAAAACAAACCAGAAGAACACAGCCTCTTGTCAGATGTCTGAGACAATATGCGCAGGACTTGAATGGCGACCTTTTGTTGTTTTTGATCCCTATTTATTAGGTGTGCTTTTCTTAACACTCTTTGCGTAATGCTAGCAAATTATTTAACCCAACAACAACATCATTATGCAGATGCTTGTCCAGATTTATGTTGAACGTGGAAAAAACCAAGGATTTATATAAAGCTCTTAAATCCGTTCTTGTTTAGGTAGTCTTTAAAATATTTTAAAAGAAATATTCGTATCAAAAGTATTTTTGAAATGCTTGCTTAAAGTGGTCAAATGCTTCAAGAAGAATTTGTTTTTTAGTAGAAAGAGTTATTCTTAAATATTAGTTAGATGCCTCTGAACATTTTAGCCAAAAGTATCAGCTTAAAAATTTAAACTATTCACGGCTGGTTAAGGATTTTGGGTTCGTTCAATTAATATGCATGAATATACATTATTTTTGGGCTTACCTTAGGGTTCGTTCAACTCTAGTGAAAGTTGACAAATCGATGTTTTAAATCTTAATAATGTTTTAAGGCTTCTTATTCAAGGTTTTCATACTTTGGCTTTTGGATGTTAGTGTTGAACTAAAAGGTTTCATGAGTGACCAAATTGTTTATTATGATTTTCTGAAATATTTTAATTAGTTTTTGAATTGATGACTCATTCGCAGCATTTGTTAAAACGCTAAAACCGAGAAGGTTGAAGCAGAACTTTTTGCCATGAATGAGTTGTTATTTGATTCTGAAGCGTTCAACCTTAAATACCACTGACTAAATGGAAGACTTTGGTTATGTGAATTGGTGTGGCTGCTGAAATGAAAACTTCCAACTTAACTTTATACTGCAACAAGGAAAAGTTTTCTTTGCCTTGACTATTTTCTGGGCTTTATTTATTTTAAACCAACTAAAAGGCATTTCCTCTATCTATCTGAATTATTTAATTTGTGCAAATTTAAGTCATTTTGCATAATAAAAGTTTTTCTATCCACACTTCCGTTCGAAAATTGCTAAGTTCGCATTTTGTAAAATTAATTTGGCTTGTTTTCAACACATGCCAACAGGCGGTCCTAATGAATGTCATAGAAACAACCTTTAACATAAATTTGCATGTATTTTTTTTATGACTGGATCTATTTTTGTTCTTGACGTTCACTGAGCAAAAACCATTGAATTTCTGAGTAGCTGGTAGTTTATTTATGCGGGATACGGTGCGGCAACAAAATTGGTCAGTTAGCTAACTGAATAATTTTGAAGCTAGTTGAGGGTCTATTAGTCAAATAATCGTTAACAAACTAAATTGTTAATGAGGTGAAGCCAAGTTAAGGTTTTATCGAGGTATAATGTTGCGATGGAGATTTGATGTTTCAGGCCACTTTAATTTTAAGGCCTAGTAACTCTCAGGACTTTTTCGTTTCACTTTAGGTTTCGAGACGTGGTTCTAGGTTTATTTGAGTAGGAACTAAAAAACTAATCATTAAATAAATAAGTAAATTAATTAACAACGCAAATCGAAAATCTTTTGTTTTAATTTTTTAATTGTTGAAGTGAAACTTCTTAGGCGGCCCTTCGAAATTTGAACGAGAATATTGAGGAGTGAAATTTCAAGGTCAATTTACTTCATTTCGTTACACGATAGAGAAGAAATATATGATTTATAGTAGAGAGAATGAGAGAGATATACTTTGTATAAAAGACTGAAAAAATACTTTTGTCACCGCTGAGTATCAAACCTGCTAAGTCAAGATTACAGAGACGACTTCCTATATTTTGTGCTAAACATTTTATATAAAAATATGCTCTATTAATTGGTACATTAATCAAACTACTTTTGCTGTAGATGCCCAGTGGGAAAATAAAAAGCGTTCCTAAAAATAGCGCTTTTTATGCGCATTTTTGGTATGCTTTGAGGATGTGCTTTTCAGAGTTCAAAGTTGTGGAGCTCATATTTTTATACACATTTTGTTCGCAATTAATACAGCGGGAAAATAACAGAGAGGTAAGGCTTTTGATTGTAATGCCAGCGGTGCGAGTTCAGCGAAGCAGAAGTGAATAAGAGAGTTGCCCTGAGCGCATTATGATTTTCGCAAAGTAGACTCTCATACTAGGGCTGCCATGCCAATATTTTTTTAGAATACCAACGTTGGTATATCTTAAATTCAATATATTGATATAGCCTCTATGAATTTTGCTCATATTACACATATTATATTATTATCTTGTGGCGTCCGTGGAGTAGTTGGTTAAAGTGCGTGGCCGCTATGTCAAACAACTTTGGAAACCCAGGTTCGAACCCCCCAGCAGCGACAGAAAATTATTTGAATTAAAATAATTTTTCTGTACGGCCGCCACCTCTCTGCAGACAATGGCAAACCTCAGAGAGTAATCAAAATGCCAAGTAAAGCTTCTTGGGAACGAGAACTTTCCGTTCATCACCGTTCGGAGTCGGCGTTAAGCATGTAGGTCCGGTTCTCGGTCAATTGTGTACAAACTTAATAACACGCACAACACAATTCATCATATGAAGCTAGGTCAAAGTCCTTTCAAGGGCTGAAATGGCCAGTTATTTATTTTTTTTTTTTTATATTATTATCTTATATATATTACGCAAACCCAAATTTTGTCCGGCTTTTTAAGTACAAGTCCAATCTTAATAAATTTAGTATGGTTTGATAGGTTTAGTCCTGTAGATGTGCAAACTGGACTTTTTATTTCTTAAAAATTTATATTTTTTAAGTTATAGCTTATTAAAGTTTGAACATAATTGCATATAATTGTTGTTGTTATGTTGGTTTTTCTTTTATTAACAGAGCAGCTGAGAACAACGTTATCAAACTCAGAGCAAAACTATTCGCTGCTCACATTTCGCTCTCTTCTGTCTCTTCTTAATAGAGCATCTGTTAACAACAAAATTGAAGTCAGAAAAATGTAAAGTTTTCGCAAGCCGCTCGCGCTGAACGCTCGCAACCAAGATACATAAAAGTTTTTTTTATTGCAATTTTATGCTCACATTTCATTTTAAAGAGCGCTTGCAAACAACGGCAAAACTTTAAGATTTTTATTATTATATTATTATTATTAGAGTTGTTGGGGGCAGCAACGCGCACCGGTGGTCGCTAGTATTCATAATATTGCGATATAAAATTACATAGAAACCCAAATTCATGAAGCATATGCTGTCGCCCATGACGCCAACTTGAGACTGTGCGCAAGAAAAGTTGGAATGAGTTCTTTCAATAGATAACTATTTTATACATATTGTAGTTATATAATTTCATATCGAAATATTATTAATAATAGTAAGTAAAATATGTTTGATATAAGTAATATTAATACGTACATTTGTTGAATTAAAAATATATCAAGTTGCATTCTGTATTCATATCTATATGTAAATACGACGTAAATTGGTTATCGAATTAATTGCTTTTCGGCCATAGGTCCATACCAACCAATATTAAATAAACAGAATATTTTTTAAAAAAAACTTGTATTGTATTTCTTTTGCTTAAAAAGCTCTCTCTTTGCCTTTAAGGTTCGATTATGTAATCGTAAAGCAACGCAACGTAACGTGACGTAGAGTTCTATCTTATGAAAAATACGCGAAGTGGTTAGTGAAATCGTAACGTAACCTAGCGCAGCGATTAGTTCTATTCCAGACAGAACTCTACGCCACGTAACGTTGCGTAACATTACGATTGCATAATCGTGCCTTTACACTAAAATGGTTCTTATTCTAGAAGAGAAAGAGTGTATACAAAGAATAAGTTTCACTTCTTTACTGTATACACGGAATACTGTATCTTTTTTTTTAAATTCTTGTTGGTTTTAATTGTATTTAATTTAATACGAAGTAGACACGAACACTTAAAATAAAAAAAAAGTTTTCGGCGGTATATATAAACAGCTTGAGGTATTGACGTGACAAAATCGGTTCAACTATTCGAAACAAGGAGACGTATCTTTGGGTCTCACCCAGGCCTACCTTGAGAATATTTGATCCAAACATATTCCTTGTATATATCTTAGTCCTTATGTTTGTCCTATCTTGTCCAAATTTGTGTCCTTGTCCTTATTCTAAAACTTGTTCTAATCACTTTCGGAGTTCCTATCTAAATCCTTGCTCGAATCCTTGTTCCAATAATTATCAACAACTTGGTTCTTATCCTTGCCCTAATTCTTGCCCAAATCTGAGCCTTAACCCTTATCCTAAAATCATTCTTACAGCTCGACTCTATGTACTTGATCATTGTATAATAACACAAGGTAGCATTGACAACTGCTTATTTGCTCTTCCACAAGAAAACATCTCCTGTCAAAAACAGCTGATTGTGAAAATGCATATGCAGCTGCTGAGGTTGTTGTTTTTTACACTTCAACGTTTTCAACATTGGTTGTGTTTGCAATGGCCGATTGTGAATATTGTGAATATACTTTTTCGATGTGAGCGTACAGCTCATAGAGCTCGTGGTTCCATCGAATTTAGTCCTCGCCATTGACGCAGATTGGACCGAAGATGAAGGATCTTTCTCTCGAAGGCTCCCAAAGTCTTTTCATCAGAACTGCTCAACGTCCATGTTTGTGCTGCATATAATAGGACGGGCATGATAAGTGACTTAAAGAGCGTGAGTTTTCTTCATCGAGAGAGGGCTCTGCTTCTCAATTGCCTACTCAGCCCAAAGTAAAACCTGTTGGCAAGAGTTATCCTTCGTTTATATTAATACTGACTAGTATCGCCTGTGGTCAAAATTCGACCATATCAAAATAGATTTTTATCTTGTTTTTTTTTTATATATATATTGAAAAAAGCTTGGTAAAGTTAAAAAGAAGTTGGCTGTATCGTGGACCCATCCATGGATTTTGACAGTGTATCTTTGTCCTTATGCTTATTCTTGTCCCGTTCCTTTCTTGTTCCCAAACTAATAATTGAAGAGTCTACGCGAATAACGTTGTAAGCAACATATTAATCAAAAATAGTTTTTTTGCCTACTAACGTTAAAAATGCTCTAGCCTATTATAAGAGCACATAGTTTCTCAAATTCCATACATTTTTGGACATTGACGTCGAAATCAAATGGCTCTAAGTCCGCCATTAAAACCGTTTTTTTTTTTTTCAATTCCTGAAAACCTATAATTTTGTCACTTACAATGTTATTCACGTCGACTCTTCAATTATCTTACTTCCTGTTCAAACTGTTCTTTTAATCCATATCCAAATTCCTGACCTTAACATTATTCAAATCCTTTCCTAGTCCTTGTCCAACTTTATTTCTAAATCTTTGTTCTAAATTTTTTCCTAAGTGTGTTCAAATCCTTGTTCTATTCCTTGTCCCATTTCTTGACCCTTATACTTTTGCCAATCTTGTCCCAAATATTGTTTTAGGTACGTATCAATTTGTGTCCTTACCCTTGTCCCAGTCCTTGTCGAATTCCTTTTCTCAATTCCTGTCTGAATTCTCGTCCTTATCATTGTCCAATTCTATGCTTTAATCTTTGTCCAAATTTTTTTCCTACTTCTAATCTCTAATATAACTTTTTTTTTTTAATTTCTTTCGAGTAAGAAAAGCAGAGAGACTCAAATTACAGCCATGAGAGTGAGAGTGCATACACTTCTTTTAAACTGCAATAATCACATAATATATTTTTTTTTAATTTTTTGGCACATCTGTGGCCCTTTTTTGTATTATAAATATTAAAAAAGTGTACCACAAGATTTTTGTTTTCGTATTAATATATGGATTACTTTGGAGTTTTTTGAAATATTTGAAAAATTTTTTCAAAGAAATTATTTTTTAAGCTGTGGAACTTTGTAAAAAATACAAAAACAACATTTTGAAAAATGTAATTTTCATCAAAAAAATCATAGGGGGTAGCTCATGATTTTCGATGATAGAAACACTTAATTAAATGATGTGTCAAAATGAAGCAATTTTTGCAAAAAAATGATGTAATTTATGAAAGAGTGTGAGAGCAGAAAATAGAAAAACAAAAATAAAATTACAAAGAAAGAATGTCTGGTCTAATTTTTAAGCAAAAATTGAATATTTTAGAGTTTTTTTAAAAACAACATAAGAAATTGAATTAGTGAGATAACGGTAAATCTTTTCTTATTTCTCAAAAGTTATTTAATTAAACTTTCAGACAAAGAAAATTTAGGGAAAATCGATTGAAAAATAGCTGAGATATTTGCATGCAAAATCAAAATTTGAAAAATCATTTGTTTTTTTCTCATTCTGAGGCAATGATACTGCTTTAAGAAAAGCATTGCATGGAAAAAATCTACAGGTTTCGAAATATCGCATTACTTTTGATGTCATAATAACGGGAAATTTTTTTAACATACTATTCGTGAAAAATATTAGCAAAAAAGTTTTCGCATACCGTTATTTTTCTCAATCAACGAATTTCCATACAAAAAACGTTGTACTGAAAACATCTATAGTTTTCGAGATATCACAATAATTTTGATGTCAAAATAACGGAAATTTTTCAAAATTTACTATTTGTAAGCAATTCTACTATCACAATATATATTGACACTTGTTACAAGAAAAAGTGCCTATTGTAGGGTAACCGTAAACGATGGTGAAAAATATCAAAGTATATTTTGCACATCTTATGAATGTCTAAATTTCTCTCTTATATCATGTTTTTCCATCTCTTATAGTTTAGCTTTTATTTAATAAATGCTCTTTTTCCGCTCATATTTGAGGTCAAAGGTCACCAATCTTATATTCAATCATACTGTGCAGCCAGACCTTTCATCTGATATCACATTCTTCATTTTACCTCTTCCGAGTTTTGAGATCCCTAACTAAAATTGATATAAACTTTCAACGTTAATATTTCGGGTCAAAGGTCATGAATTTAAAATCTAACATCATTCGGCACATCTATGGTGCAGTACCTTTCGAATGATGTACATTTCATTGTCCTTATTCTAAAATAAATATTGAAAAAGTGTACGACAACATTCGATGTTTGCGTATTAATATATAAGATAAGATATCGTTAAAAGAGTTAATGCTGGATCCCAGGTAGACGAAGTCCTTAACAACCTGGAAGGAGTTATTGTCAACAGTGACGTGGTTTCCAAGACGCTAGGACTGTTTATTTGTTGACACTAGGTTATTATGGCCAATAATATCGATATCATCAGCATAATACTTTTGTAGAATATAGTGACACTGCGTCTCAGCTGCTCGGATGATCTTCTCCATCATTAGGTTGAAAAAGTCGCACCATAAGGAAACCTTGTCTGAAACCTCGTTTGGTATCGAATGGAGGAGTGAAATCCTTCCCGATCTTAACTGTACTGCTGGTGTTGCTTAGTGTCATTCTGCAAAAACGGATGAGCTTTGCAGGAATACCAAATTCAGACATTGTGGAGTATAGATGATTCCTTATTGGACTGTCGAAGTCGGCTTTATAATCGACAAAAAGGTGGTGTGTGTGTCGATTTGTTTTTCTCCAAGATTTTTCGTAGCGTAAATATCTGGTCTATGGTGAATTTACTGATAAGGTCCAATCAGCTGGTCTACGATGGGGCTGAGTCTTTCACATAATACGCTCGACAGGACCTTATATGCGATATTAATAAGGATTATCCCAGAGTATATCGCGACACTTTCGGCACTATAATTCCACCTTTTTATTTATCGTTTACGGTCACTCGCGCACTTTTATTTAATTATTCAATTATTGGTTTTTTTTTTGCCGGCACGAATTTGTTGCAATTTATTTTTGCGCGAACAGCTGACTCGGTTATTTGTGTGGAACCCAAGTGCACAATAGTGCCGACGACGAGGGTTGCCACCTGCTCAGCGGAGACGGGTGTGGGTGTTTATATTACGACGAAGAAAAACTGAAAACAATAATGCGGGTGCGTTTGATAAGACTTTTTAATCAAAGTCTTATCAAATTTATGCACAGTGGGACCAAAAGAAAATAAAACACGATAAAAAAAATATGTTATTATTATTATTAAAATATCGCGATTTTTACGAATTTTCGATTTAAAAAAAAAGGAATACCACGAGGAAAAAAAAAATAACCCAATTTTTGGGTCGCACTCTAATTGCGGGTTCAAGGGGACCACTTGAACCCTCACACGATTCCACCGGTGGGATAAATTTATTTCACCTGTTCCGGACGGAACTAGGCTCGAGTGCGAGGGGCCTAACACAAAAGAAAAACGCGCCAAAGCAAACGCGAAGCAAAAATATACACGCGACAACCAAAAACGGAAAAAAAGGAGAAGCGCGGTCACACACCAAAAAAGAAAACCCGGGCAATAAAAAGTGAAACACTGTGTGTGGTGAGCGCACCAACACACACATGCAAATATACAAATATATATATATATATATAGGGTACTCCCTGATATCTCCTGGTCCTCAGCTCCTGGCCTTCCAGGCGTATCCTTGGTCCAGCGGCGAGGCCACAAATCCCACGGACTCCGTCTGTCTCAGTGGGCTCACAGCTCCTCTGGAACCACTTCACTCTATCCGTCTATATATAAATATATATATATTTAAATATATATATGTATATACATATATTTTCTCCTTTATTTCTTTTTTTTTTTTAATTTTCGACGCTTGTCAGAAAATCACTTGGCACTTCACTTTTTTCTTTTTTTTTTTTTGCACGCACCTCTTGGCACACTTCCACCTTTGTACACTGTTCAGAATGATCTGAACTGCCAACCAGCGGTGCAGACTGACGATGCTTAGGTTCCACAAGATGGGAACCTCAACACAGCCATCTTTTTTTTCCTAGCATAGATGCGGTTTTCGCAGAAACCGGTATACACACCTGAAGGCTTTGCTCACACCTATTTTTAAAATCATTTTACGGATTTTTTAAGGTGCATCTTGAGCAAATTTAAATAAAACCTTCTACCCACCAAGTGTTTTTCTACATCTTGGCGGCATCTATGCTAGTATTGGTGTGGCAACACTCCACACCTTCCACAGCCCACAACGGCTACCCTCATTGTGACTTGGCCAAGTGATTTTTACTTTTTTTCACAATTACAGTCCTAGCCCTGTTCGTTTTATTTGTGTGCAATTCCGTGTGTTCAGTCACTCGTGGGATTTCTGTTTCGTCGAGCATGGAGCACAAGGAGAAACTTTAGCCAAACCGAGGCACAAAAGTAATAATTAAAATGGTTTATTGACCATTGGAGCGCATGTGTGTGTTGGGTGCCACTCCAAACGCACAGTGATTCGTCCGGACAAAACAAATTCATCATTTTTCACATAAAATGGTCGCCGTGTAGTTTTGTCCGCATTTCACTTTGGCGCAACTAAATTTTTAGACCGCGACAAGTAGTTGGCGCAAGTGGTGGGATCGCCTTTCTTGTGGGTTGGGCAGAGCACACTGAAGTTCCAATAATTTGGAATACATTCTTCCGACCATATTCTGCATAGAAGGTCATGAATGCATTCATATAGAGTTTCGCCACCATTCTTGAAGAGCTCAGCAGGTAAGCCATCGTCTCCTGCGGCTTTGTTGTTTTTAAGCCAAGCTATAGCTTTCAAGACTTCACTATGGTCGGCCAGCGGAACTTCAACGCTGTCGTCCACAATTGGGGTTTCCGGGATATCTTCTTCATTCCTGTCACCAACATCTCAATTTTTTCACACTCACGCATTTCCGCTTCCCTTTCATTTCGCCTGAAATGCGTCTCACTTCCCTCCTCTTCTCTTTGTGTCGCTGTTTAGCAGCCTTTTCGATATTTGAATAAAGTAGTGCGATGCTTGTTAGCTAAGGAATAATAATCTTAAAAGCTTTTTATTTATTTGACTTTTTTAAAAAAAGTCAAAAAATAATAGTTATTTTTGACCGATTTTTTTTTTTTGGTCAAAAATAAAAGTTGAAATTTGACTTTTATTTTTTCAGTCAAAAATAACAGTTAAAATTTGACTTTTATTTTTTCGGTCAAAAATAAAAGTTAAAATTTGACTTTTATTTTTTCAGTCAAAAATAAAAGTCAAATTATGACTTTTACTTTTTCGGTCAAAAATAACAGTTAAAATTTGACTTTTATTTTTCTGTTAAAAGTGAAAATTATAACAAAAGTATAAATTCTATTCATTCTACTCTTCCTTACCTTCGTTTTGCTTATCACTACACATTATCACACGAAAAAGTAAAAGTCCTAATTTAACTTTTATTTTTGACTGAAAAAATGACACAAAAAACCCACAAAAAATCCCACCCAAAATATATACCAATAACGTTTTTATCCAATTTATGAATAGAAATAATCATCCGATAATTTTTTTTATGAATTCTGAATTTTTTGCTTGAAATAGTTTTCCAAAAATTTATAACAGAATATCGATTTGGTCATTAAAAAAAAAGGCGAGTCATTGCTTTTATCCTCCAAGGAATACTTTTTTACCTCTACAAATTCGAGAGGGAATTGCTCTAAAGCAGTGACCATCAAAGCCTATGCCCGCGGGCATTTGAGCTTTTGTGCTTAAAAGCTTTCTGTATACATATGAACTCACGGACGAGCACTGAACTGCGTCAGTATCTATTGAAATTTCATGCACAACAGACCTGTGGCACATGCATGCTTTACAATATTTACAATATTTAATCCGCAAAATTTCTGCAGGCGAAACTGGTTAAAATGTCCAAATACTCCAGAAATCAGCTGTTTCCAAATAATTAAAAAATTAAAACATGAACATTTATTTTATAAAAAATATTTTATAACAGCTTAAAAATATAAGCAACGAAATCTGAATTTAAATTCAGATTCAAATTCAATTAGAGAAAAAATAAAATTAGCTGACAGAGGTTAATGTCACCTTCTTATTGCTTATGCACCACATTAAGCCAGGGCTGAAAAGGAAGCGAGAAGCAGCATGGTCCAAAGAATCAATTTTGTTGATGTTCTTTATTTTCTTTTATTTAATACATTTTCTTTTTATTAAACATTAAAATTGAATAAACAATGGTCTTGGGTTTTCTGACATAAACGCTATTTTAAGCATTGTACCCATTTTACAATATTTGTTTAAAAAACATTCCAGGGCTCTCATCACGTATGATGAGAATCGTTAGACGATAGTTTAATTTCACGTAACTCTAAAAATGTAATATCGTTTTAACGATATCGTTTTGCTTGCTTAATGTCCAATACTGCCCAATTAATACCCAATACTGTCGTCTGAACGGTTGATTTGAACCGATAGTTAAGGGAGGTTTTAGGCAAAAAATTTTTTGAAATTCGAAGTTTTTTTTATTAAATTGATTATTGCTGTACAACTATTCAAGTATATTTGAAAAATTATTTAAATCAATCCCGCTTGTAATAAAATTTCTACAGCGCTTATAACTCGTTGCGCCAGAGTTCCTATTTGAAAGAGTAAATTTTATTTTTAACGTGTTTTGATCGAAACATAATTTTTCAAAACGGGCCTTACTACTGTAAAAGAACTAATCGATCGATATTCATTTATATTTTATTCGATTTTTAATGAAATTTTACACATCTTTTACCACAATAAGTGATTTTGGAAAACTTTTGAAGTTTTTATACGCAACATATAAGAAACATATAGGGTAAAAAAATAACCTAAATTTACCAACAATTTTTTCGCGCTTTATAATTTTCATAATATTTTATATTTTCATTCCATTTTGGTAAAAGATCTATTTTCGAATGAAATATTATTTTTCTTTTTCAGACGATCCGGAATCGAGCTATGAATTCGGCCCGATTTTCATCTTTTTTTAAGACACAAATTTCAGCGCCATCTTTATACGGGTTTTTAAATTAAGGCGGGTCGATTTAAAAATCGCTCAATGCTCTATGAAAATCGTATTCTAGGGATCAAAATAAGAAACTTCGCCGAAGGAACCATTCCTCTAAAACGAATTCTGATGTCCCCCAATTTGGGTCGAACTTTTGGGTAAGGGAAAATTTTGAAAAATCCCACTTTGACCCATTTAGAGTGTTCCAATCGAGTCCAAATGTATAACCGACCCCCACTAACTTTGGAGGCCCGACCCACCCATGCCAGTGGAACACCCCCTTGAACCCCCTGTGGGGTTCCTCATACAAACATTTCAAAAAATCACCATTTTTGGCCTTTACATGAAAAGAATCAGCGAAATGGCTATGTTTTTTCTTTATTTTTATTTATTTATTTATAATAATATTTATTATTTATTTATAATAATATCTATTTTTTCTCTTTTGAAATTTATTTAGTCAGAACATATGTAAATGAAAAAATTAATTTAAGTTAGTTATAGAGAAGAAACTAAAAAAATTATTGTTTGAAGTCTTTTTTACTTTCAAGTCTGGGCAATTTTGCACGGCTCTCTAATGTCGTCGCCATAACAGCCTCTACATTTTCCGGTATTAACCCGTTTGGAAACGCTAGCTAGCAATTGAACATGTCGTTCCGTTCCTTGTATGTGTGATGGGATTTTTGGATCATTAAACGGTGGATCATCTTGATTTAAATATTCTTTCAATGTATCGTATGGAATGCTTCGCGTGAATGGTGGTTCAAATACGTTATTTATGTCATTAATATTGATCATTTCCGTGTAACTTGTGCAATTAAACTCTATATCTGGTTTTTTATAAGCTCTAAGTTGCGTTGGGTCGTCAACATCTGTTCGATAGCGTAGAATTATGTTGATAGCACAGTCGCGCTTTTCTTTGCTATCATCAAACAACATTGATAACAAGATATTTTCCGAATGCGCATAATATGAATTATCTGTAATTACTTGATTGACAATTTTGCGTAAACGAGATTCTAGAAATCGTGACCAACTAATGAAGTTGAAAAATACACGACTAATGCCGTACACGACAGAGCTGTAATACTTGATATAGAAGTTCATTGGCACATAACATTTAATTATAAATTCAACCAGAATTCTTAAATTTGCATCTGGATTTTCCGTTGTCACATATAATCGTAATAATCTAGTGGCCTTGGTGAGCCACCGAGAATGTACAATTTTCCCTGGTTTGATGTTAGCCAGATCCACCGAAACCACGCCGATAGAAATTGCATGGGCCATGTCGTATAAGTACTTCGAATCGGTGGAAAATTCAATTTTTTTCTGGAGCGGGGGCATATTTTGCAACTCAATTTTCTGGAAGCCGTCCACCACCTGAAAATATATAATAATAAAATAATTAAAAATGGTTGACAATTATAATAAATAAGTGATAGCAATAACTTACCGGAAGAGTTTCACAAGTTTCGATTAGACGGCTCAGTTTTCCGGTTGCCGATCTTGGTCCAGTGCTGGTTGATTTATCCAAAGCTTCAAACAAATGCCGAAACGGAAGTTCGTTGAAGTGTAGAAGGCAAACGAACCAATGCAATGGTCTTTTTAACAGCAATTCGAATCGTCGTATAATTCCACCGTGTGGGCCAGTGTTTGTTGGCTCACCGTCAGTGCATATTCCAATTAATGCATCCAGTGATATATTCTTATCGTTGAAAAAATCATTTAATTTGGTTGTTTTGTATTCAGCGGTTTCATGTTCCAGTCTTACGTAACCAATCAATTCAGAATTGGGTTCTCTCAAAAAACAAGATGAGGTTCTTTTACCATCCTAGTATGATACTTCTCATCAACTTTAGCTGTCGTTAAAGTATCATCTTTTCTGCCATGTTCCAATGTAAAAAATCGTTTCCAGAGATTTTACATACTCTGTAAATTGTTGGGTTTTGTTTCTTCTCTTGATTTGCACTTGATACTTGTCAAGCAATTTATTCAATTTATTAAATACACTTTTTTTCAGCATTATTTCCATACCAAGTTTTTCCCAAATTCCATTCAACTTATCTTGTACTTGAATAGTGAATGATTTATGGGAAAACTTTTTTTGTTCTGTTTTAGCACGTTCGCTTAATAAAATTAATATCTCAAGATATCCAGATGGGTTGACAAATTAAGATCAGTCAAATCAGTAGACACACCAAAAACAGTAACATCGTGCTTGGGTATATGACTCATTGGGTTTTCGATAGTTGTTGATGTTGTTGTTGCTTCATCTTGCGGTGTAGAGGATGGTGGATTCATTGTAAACTTTTTGATTTGGAATGGTCAACTTCACTTATTATTTTTTTTTAAAATATTTTTTTTCTGAAATTAGCACTTCACACTTTGAGTTCTTCACAACGACTTAATGCATTCACAAAAACTGTTGCGTTATATATGGTCTACGAGACGAGGTAATAAGAATGAAATGGTGATTTCAATTCTACCTGCTGTGTCTTGTGGTGGCTTAAAAACGCACACAAGCAATTTTAGGATCTGCAATTGTGTCACAGTGATACCTTAATTTTTTAAAAGGGTTGCGGTGCATTCCAGTGATACCTGAATTGTTAAAATGGTTGCATAAAACGCGCATTTCTTAAGAAGGTGCTATAAAATACCCACAAAAAGGGTTGTAAAAACAACCTTCATTTCTTAAGTAGTTGCAATAAAAAAACTACACAAGTAAGTTTACGACATGTAGCTGTGTCTTGTGGTGCCTTAAAAAACGCACACAAGCAATTTTCCGATTTGCAATTGTGTCACAGTGATACCTTCATTTTTTTAAAAGGGTTGAATAAATTTCTAAAGAGAAAAAAACTCCAAAAAGAAAAAAACATAGGCATTTCGCTGATTTTTTCATTTAAAGTGCCAAAACTGGAGATTTTTTTAAATGCTTGTATGGGGAACCCCACAGGGGGTTCCAGGGGGTGTGCAACTGGCATGGGTGGGTCGGGCCTCCAAAGTTAGTGGGGATCGGTCATACATTTGGACTCGATTGGAGCACTCTAAATGGGTCAAAGTGGGATTTTTCAAAATTTGCCCCTACCCAAAAGTTCGACCCAAATTGGGGGACATCAGAATTCGTTTTAGAGGTATGGTTCCTTCAGCAAAGTATCCTAGAATACGATTTTCACAGAGCAATGGGCGATTATTTTGCCTCCCCACAAATCGACCCGGCCTATTATACATATATGAGAAATATTTGTAAAAGTGCAGAAAATAGTTTTTTTTTTTTTAATATACTGATCATGTAAACTAAACATATAGTAGTAGTACATATAAAATAACAAACTTTTTTGGATAAAATTTACTAAAATATGCCTTCATTTTACTCGCTTTTGCCTTAAACCTCCCATAATTTGATATCCTCTTCGCTTATCGTGTTATTGACAATTGTGAAAGAAATTAAATTTAAATGTTTTGGATCTCAAATTTGATTTCATTTATTAGAGACGATTTTTTTTTCTTTAGACTAAACTAGGGGTGGGCACAATTCTTGCCCGTGCTGCGACTGCGGGCAAGCAGCGGGCAAGCAGCGTGCGAAATCAAATGCATGATGAATTTGGAGGTGAATCGGATTGCGGAACGGAAAATCCTCTCTGTAATCCTCTCACAATATGCAATCACAAGAGAGCACTTGAGATTGCGTTAGTACAGAAAAATGTGTATTAATCTCACGTACAGAACGATCAAAGCTTCAGTGTTCAAACGAACGTCAATCAGGCAGCATCTGTGCTGGCCTGTTGCTTGAATAGATGACGAAAAATTGTACACTGTACAAAATTTCATGCATGCAAATTTTTTGATGCTTCTGCATGAAACTGTATAATTTTTTTATTGCAGTAGTTTTTTGTTCATAAATTTTTTTTTTCAAATAAATATAAATGTTTATTTTAAATCATGTACCCTGTAAATCAAGTCCGATTTATTTTTTGTTAAAATCATTCAAGATCTATAGCAATTTCTTTCCCAACAAACATTGTGGCGAGTGGTGATTCGTTAACGAATCACTTATGAATCGCTGTTTTAATTGTTTTCGAATAGTTTCGTTCCTACTGCATCAGAGATTGTCTTGATGCTTAAAGAAAGCACCGATTGAAATCATGACTTTGTTAAATTCCATTGAGGACGCTTTTAGCATCGATTTGCTATCGAATCGCCTTTCAACATTTTTGTGGTTCGTTAGCGAATCAAGTCTTTAAATTTTAGCGATTCGTTAGCAAATGGCTTCTCTCATTTTTAGCAATTCATTTACGAATCACTACTTTTATTTTTAGCGATTCGTTACCGATTGACTTAAGCTTTATTTTACGATTTGTGAACGAATTCTTATGTCCCCAATTATTTCCGATATTTAATATATCTTTACTATTTAAAAATTTGTGATTGTTACCTCTTATATTAATGCGCAAACTTTAAACCGCCTCCCTTTTTACCCCTTTTTTAAACAACACATGCGAATGAAACTTATATCATTTGAAAGCTCTGGTTCATACCAAAATTTTTATTCAAAATATCTGTCATTAAGATAAGATAAGATAAGATTCGTTATCGAATTGCTTTTTTTAGTTTTGGAGACTCGTTAACGAATTGCTTTTTATATTTTTGGGGACTCGTTAACGAATTCCTTTTTTCGGATTTGACGATTCGTTAACGAAGGAGGAAATTCTCCCTCTCGCGATATTATAAGTGAATCGCTTCTAATAATTGCTAATGAATAAAATGTACGAGAATGCGATTCGTTAGCGATAACATTAGTGAATCAATTTGTTTGTTTGTTTGTTTAAAAAAATCAAATCTAACATTCTATGAAATTTTTTGTTATTTTTTTATTTTCATTTATCATTTTTCCATGAGCCCATCGCCGTCCCATAATAAAATTTTGTGCACTTTTAGCCGAGATATACAAACCAAAAAATTTAAAATGGATTGTTTTCAGCTTTTTACATGTCCGTTTGCTTATCTGTATTTCACTTTAACCATCTGTCACTGTGTTTAATTTTTATAATCCGTCGACTACACATTTATTTCATTTCGCAGTATAAATAAGAGCAAAGAAAAACTTTCAAATATCTATAAAATTTCCGCAAAAACCACTTTAGCACTACTTTGTTTTCAGTGTGCTTTATAAATAGAACCCGTAAGAGCGAGCATGCTGTTGTAAAAAGTAAGTGTTGCATATCTAATATATTAAGAGGATTGCTTATTAAAAGGGAGTTTTTTTTCTTTAAATTACTACCAGCAGCTATAAAATCGCTTTGCAAAAACAACTTCTTGGCATATTTATAATTGTTTTGCAAGAGCATGTAACCATTACAATTCTACATCTACCTCCTAACATATTTTTAACTAATATTTTGTTAGAACTGAATCACATAATAAATGTATACTTTTATTTTGCGCGTAACTACTTAAAAGCAAGTTTAGGACACAAGACGTTATCGAGATATGATTGAATTCAACGTGATTGAATTCAATTAAATTCAAAATGTTAAATAGTAAAATTATAAAACGCCCTTTTTTTTTTGTATAAATGGCATGCAACATTGATTATGAACTGCTCTGAGCGCAATGAGCACACTATCTATATTACGCTCTTCTTACGCTCTATCTCATTATATTTGTGCATGTCCCTCGTTTCCTTTACCATCGAATTTATGAAGCAATGCTGTCGCCCGTGAAGCAAGCAGCGGGCAACCAAAATACACGTACGGGCAAAATGCCCATACGGGCAACTTTGCCCACCCCTAGACTAAACCAACGCTCAGGGGATGCCCCCTATAAATGCGTAAGCATTGAGTTGATTCGGAAGAAGGGTAATAGTTTAGTTGGAGGGTGGAAAGATTGAGTAGTGTCGGTGAAGATTTGTCTTGAACCTACACAGCTGGAAGCCATCAGGGAACATACTCGCAGGGAGATTATTCCACAATCTTACTGTGCTATAGAAAAACGAATTATCTCTGTAATGCGATGTTCTATTGGACATTAAGGCAATGGTATGGGGATGGGCTTGGAGTGCTGACCGAGTGGACCAGGGAATTACTTGAGCTGGTGGTGTCAGGTCTTGTACCTCCCTTGAACACTTCCGATGGTAATACCTATATAAAATGCTAAGGCGCCCAACATTGCGTCGATGCCCAAGAGAGTTGAGAGAAGAGGAAATATTTTCATCCCCTATCAAATATATCGCACGCCGTTGAATTCGGTCCAGAAGCTCCAAATAGAATCTTGAAGTCCCTGCCCAAATGTGGGAATTGTACTCCATTTTCAGCCTGATGTATGAAGTGTAGAGACGGTTCATTTTTTATTTTCTGAATAACGCTCTGTTTACTTTTGTTGCATTTATTACGAAATGAGGACAAACGCTTTGTATGCAATGTGCGCTCGTTGTTTTTCCACAGCTCTAAGTACAACATTTGTTAGAGCACAAAGACTCACTTTGTTTTTCTTTCGCATGCAAATCTGGTATCTATTTGCAATCATAATAAACAGCATTAATTCGCATCTGCTGAGAATTCACAAACATTTTCTCATCTAAAGGATTCAATTTATTCCTAAAAAAATTGTATGCATGAAACCTTGCTGTATTAAAATTTCAGAACAACAACTTGTCGTACTGCATATCCTTTGCACAAAGGATACATTGTTGACACAAAACTACTTAGAAGAGAAGAAGAAGGAGACAAAAGTTATAAAATACAACAGGTAACGCAAATTTAAAAACAAAAACAAGTAAAACAACAACAACAATATACAGAAACGAAAATAAACCGAAAACACTCTGTGCTAAATAGACTTACCCACATTATCCTTAGGAGAAATATTAAGTTTATAATCAGCACAGCGCATACGGGTCCCTGGAAAATCCAGTCGACAGGTGTTTCATGCATCCATGGGCAACCAATGTCAAACTAGCGGTTGTCGAGCGGGGAAGTTGAAGTCATGTTGTCAGTTTTACATGCCGTAATAATGGCAAAATGCAGCAGGAGAAGAAACAGAGAAAAGGAATGAAAGAGACATAGTATGAGTGTGGGGTAAGGTACTCGTAAAATGATATGATGATTCAACGTGTTTGTCATGCACTCATTTTTGTTTTGATTAGAGCTTTAGTTGTACCAACCTTTTCGATTTTATGAGACAATGTCAAGCCCTTGGCAATCGTCCAGATGACAACACAAATAGCTGGCCCGCCTGCAGGAGATACACATAACGGTATTACTTAAATGCTGAATCATAATAATATGACATAGTATATAAATACAAGTACAAAATAATAACTGTAACATGATATAAAATATGTCCTGAGTTATGAGCAGAGCCGATTCGCTGCATTGTGCCCAGAGGCACAAGGCGTCCAAGTGAGTTAAATTATTTTAATAGATTTCTTTGATTGCTTTAAGAAATAAGGCTAAAAAACGTAAAACATTAAAAGATTATTCTAAATTAAGAAGATTCTGAAAGAAATGTATTGTAGAAACTCTAAGAAAATTGTTTTAAAATCGACGACAATTGTTATTAATTTGTCAAAGTAAGAGCAAATGTGTTTAAAACTATTAAAAATGCTAAGCTAGCAAAATCACACATTTAATGAACAGATTGTGTTCAATTTTAAAACATTTTTTTTTCGGTATATAAAATAAATAAATAAATAACTGGCCATTTCAGCCCTTGAAAGGACTTTGACCTAGCTTCTTATGATCAATTGTGTTATGAGTGTTATTAAGTTTGTACACAATTGACCGAGAAAGGGACCTACATGTTTAACGCCGTCTCCGAACGGCAATGAACGTAATGTTCTTATTCTCAAGAAGCTTTACATGGCATTTTGATTACTCTCTGAGGTTTGCCATTGTCTGCAGAGAGGTGGCGGCCGTACAGAAAAATTATTTTCATTCATATAATTTTCTGTCGCTGCTGAGGTTCGAACCTGGGTCTCCAAAGTTCGTTGACATAGCGGCCACGCACTTTAACCAACTACGCCACGGTCGCCACACCGTGGTTTTTCAGTATATAATCGGCTTTAAATTAACATATAAATCAAATTTGAGAATTTTTTTAATTTTGTTTAAAGTTTTTTATTTTCTATTCAAGAAAAACTGAGAAGAAGAGGAGCCACTATGGGACAGCCAGTATGCAACTATTATAACATACAATATATTAACTCCAATGAGGAAATTTATTTTGGATGTATCTAATATTTTATATGTATTTTTCAATATTCCATTCCGAAGTGAGTTATTTATGGGTATCTTTAGGCCCGGGTCTGCTTAATTGATCAAAATAAAGTTGCACATTGTATTTTATTGGAAAATTGTTTAACATAATTTAACCTTAAACCCGTTTGTCGGGTCATATTGACCCGACGCACTTTTCATTTGCAAAAAAAAAAACATATTAAAAATCAAAAACTTAAACAAAAAATTACCATTTTATTTGTTGAATTTTTATCTTTGCAACCATGTTGAAAAAATTTTACATACGTGACATATGTGCATTGCAGAGACAAAAAAACTGACATGTACACTATACGTTTATCTGGGTAAAAATGACCCGACATTTTCTACCATACGATTTGTATGAAGGATCAGTTTTTGTAGAACTTTTTTCAATACTTTTTGCTGTTGTGTAATCCTTTCTACATTTTTTGCAACTGTGAATACATTGGAAGTGAGAGATAGCATTATTATGTCGTTGGCGTATGTACTTTTCACACTTATGTACACTTACACGTATGAAAACATGCTTTTTTATGGATCTGTTGTGCATGTGCAGTGTTCTCTTTTGTGTTCTCTTTTAATATTTGCGTTATATCATGCTAAAAAGCAATTGGAAAAGCGATGCAACACTCCAACGAAACAATCAAAAGGCCGTGTGCTATTTGGAAACTTTTCACTCGTGGTCAGTAACTGGAAGTTACTGACTTGAATATAATTTCTGTCGAAATATAATTGTCATTTTTACTGTGCCAAAAGGACGATGAATTTTTAATTTGCAAATTGTTAATATATACTTAAAATTAACAGTATTTTATGCAAATATTTTCCACTTCTGGTTGCTATGCTGTTGGAAGCACAAAATTTTTTTCTTCTATTTTTGCTTGTGTCAAAAATTCTCTTGCCGATTATCAAAATTTATATTAGCCCCTGAGGCTACATGCATTTTTGACAGTCATATTCATCTCACATCTGTCAAATATTTTCATTCAGACTGTCAAAATTTCGTCATCCGAGTGAAAAGTTTCCGGAAAGCACACGGCCTAAGAATTGTTTGAGTTTGATTGGTATGAAGATAAAACGCCTTTTCAAAGATAAAGCTTGAAGATAAAACGAATCGCTGCGAATACCACAAGTTTAGGTAAAAAATAAATAAATAATTTCCATTTCAAATGAATCTTGTTCTTTCTTGTTTCATTCACTGTTTTTACTGGATTAGAAACCACGACGTAGATGCGAAGCATATAAGTGTAACAGCAAAACAAAGGATAATAAAACGTCTGCTGACTGTGACCATTGCTTAAAACTTTTTTAACCTTTGCATTATGTTCGTGCATGTTAATCGTGTTACCCCCACAAATACAAAGAACCTGATATATTGGAAGATAACGATGATAATGATGGGCAGATCCATCAATGCCTAGCATTTCAAATGCAGCTCAATCGAATCAGATTTATCAATTGGTTATAAATCTTATGTAAAATGCAAATGTTTTGTGCAAACATATATTTAAAAAAAAAAAAACAAAAAATAAAATTAATATTTCATGAAATAACAGCACATTTTAATTTAATCTCATTGAAAAATAGAAAATGTCCATACAAAAAACACTACGGGTCAATATGACCCAGATAAACGGGATTAAGTTGTAAAACATGTAAACGGGTCTAAGGTTAATAATCTTATAGAAGAGAAAATTTTTTTAATTAAATTGAATCTAATGCATAATATCCCTGCTGGTAGGGAGGAATAAAAGCTGTCCTCGTTCATTTTTTGGAAATACTGAAAGAGAAAAATTGACTTCTTCGTCGAATCCTTCGTGATTAAAAATTTTATTCTAGCATTTTTTTAATTACTCATTGGATACCATTTTCCATGTCAAAGCAATCAAGGAAACAGCCTTGAATAAGGTAGTCTGCTTGACCCATGCCTACAGATTTTCAAGATTCATGGGAGGCAAATTGGTGCAATAATGCAATTTTAGCAGTCTAACGCATTTTGATACATGGGTTGAATCATGGTGATAAATACACTGCCCAAATTTTTCCATTTTCAGTCCAACAAAATAAAAAGCTCTTCTTTGGAAGCTTTTCGTCTTCAGGAAAATGTTCTACCTGAAAATAAAATTGGATGTTGTATAAAGCCTTTTATAAGATCATAAACATACAAATTTTAATTAGCATCCTTACACTAAGGGAAATAATGCATATTAACATTATCCACGCCTGAGAATCAATTTTATTTAAATATTTATGTGAATAAATCAAATATTTTCCTTACAATTCGTTTTTTCCCCGTATTTGAATTTTATTTATACCACACACGTACACACATATTCCATACAAGCAAGCAGCAACAGCATCGCACACGTACACACACATTCCGACAAGCAGCAACAGCATCGCACTCTGTTCTCTTGCAGTTGCAACCTTAGTTCTTATAGTTCTCATTTCGTTTTTGTTGCAAGAGTAATATAACAGAAATATTTGGTCGTACATATGAGCGATTGCTTATGCGATTATGTAGGTTGGAGTAACAACTCGACATTTTCCCACGAAATTGTCGCACAGATTGTCATTTGCCTGTGATGCGGATTATTGTTAAGGATTAGGCCTTTTCGTTGCGATATGCGGAGCTAGATAAAAAACGCATGGTTTTCTTCAACGAACATTTATTAACGTAAAACTACAAAAATGAAAAAACAAAGAGAACAAAAAAGTGATGCGAATAACAGAATGTCAAAAATAATAATGTGAAAAGAGAGTTGCCACATAGGCGCGATCATGCCGGCCGCCTTGAACGGCTCGACTGAGTTCAAAATTACAGAAATTCAATTTATATAAAATTTTTAGTCGAAATATACGTCTTTAGTTGGCAAAAGAGATAGTTTAGCAACTGGGCGCAGTAGCTCTCCTTCGCTGGTTTTTAGTCGCACAACGCGCACTAGATCATCGGCTCCTGGGTGACTTTGAATGACTCTGCCAAGCTTCCACTTTGTCGGGGGTACGCGAGCGTCGTGAATTACTACCACGTCATCAATTACAAGATTTGGCTTCGGACGAAACCATTTGACTCGCTTTTGCAGGCTGACCAAATACTCGTAGCGCCAGCGACGCCAGAAATGAGATCGCATCTGACTTAAGAGTTGCCAGCGATGAGATAGCGTTCCACGAAAATCTTCGACATCGGGTTCAGGAATTGTTTTGAGCGGTTCACCAACTATGAAATGGCCAGGCGTCAATATGTCATAATCTTCTGAGTGCGGTGACTGAACAATAAGCGGGCGAGAATTGACATACGCCTCCACATCAGTCAGTACCGTGTAGAACTCTTCATAAGTTAGTAGAACTTCTCCAAGAGCTCGTTTAAGATGGTACTTAACTCGTTTTATGCCAGTCTCCCAATAACCGCCCATATGTGGGGCAGCTGGTGGGTTGAAATGCCACGTTATGCGGGAGCTTTGGAAATATGAGTGCACGCTCTCGTCGGCCATGCAGCGCTGAAACATAGCGAGAAGCTCTCTGTCAGCACCTGTAAAGTTGGTAGCATTGTCGGAGTATATGTGTTGACAAAAACCTCTGCGATTTGTTAGGCGTTTGAAGGCTGCGATGAAATCACATGTAGACAGGCTGCCGACTAGTTCTAAGTGCATAGCACCCGTGCTCATGCAAACGAAGGAGCAGATGTAGCCCTTTGTGCTCTTGCAACCTCTGCCATGTGAGAACTTAAGAGCATAAGGGCCACCAAAATCAACCGCAGTGTGCAAGAAACATCGTACTGAAGTAAGACGACTGCGGGGCAAGTCACCTGTTGCCTGCTGAATTGGGCGGCTATTTATCCGAGCGCATCTGGCGCAACTGCGATACATTTGCCGTGCAAGACTGCGCGCCAGGCACCCAGAATCGTCTATGTAGCACCGTTTGCATTATTTGAGGGCCGCCATGCAGTGTGTAAGCATGAATGTCAGCGATGATTGCTTTTGCTATTGCTGATTTTTTGGGTAAGATAATTTGATGCTTCTGGTCAAAGGGTAGCGCTGCAGCCTTGATCCTGCCACGAACACGGAGCAGTTCATTATCGTCAAGAAACGGGCGGTGGCGCAAAATGCTGCTTCGCATCGAGATAGGCTTTTCGGACCTACAATTAGAAATTTCCTTTGAAAAAGCGTAATTTTGTTCATACTTTACCAAAACAATTTCCGCTTCGTTCAGCTCTGGAATAGTTATGGGTCCAGACCGTAGAACAGCGTTGTTCCTCTTCCTTTTAGCCTTCAGATTTCCGATGAATCGACGTAAGTATGCTGTCACTCTCTGAAGTTTGCGGTATGATGAATATTTGCTCAAAAGTGGCCAATAATCTTCAGTGTGAGTGATATTAGCTAATACTTTCAGCTTTCGCAGCTCCAGCGTTGTTGAGTGCTGCTCTTCAGGAGCACGATGCCAAAAAGCTTCGCCGTCTTGCAACCAAGCGGGACCATGCCACCAAAGCTGATGTTCTAGAAGTTGAGTGGGACTAACGCCTCGAGAAGCACAATCAGCTGGATTGTGTTCTGAGCGTACATGGCCCCAGCAATGAGGAGGCAATACTTCCTGCACCTCAGCCACGCGGTTCGCGACAAATGTCGACCATCGACTTGGATGGCCTTGCAACCACGCGAGTGTAACGGTGGAGTCGGTCCAGGCATAAAATTTGTATTTATTAGGCAGACTGGCTTCGACTTGTCTAACGAGTTTCGCTCCAAGCGATGCAGCACACAGCTCGAGTCGCGGCAATGTAGTACATTTAAGTGGAGCGACCTTGGTTCTTGCAGTGAATATAATTGTGGTGATGGTACCATTTATGATAGTACGCGAGTACAACACAGCGGCGTATGCGCGTTCTGACGCATCAGTGAAGAGATGAAATTCTGTTGAAGCAGCTGATTGTCCAGTGCCGACCCAGCGATTTAATTTAAGCGACGACAACTGTGGCAAATCATTGCGATGATTAAGCCATTCCTCGGCTGTATTTTCTGGCACAACATCGTCCCAGTCGACATTCACGAGCCAAAGCTGTTGCATCCATATTTTTGATTTTATGGTGCAAGGGGAAATTAGGCCCAGTGGGTCAAATAACGTGCTCGTGTCAGAAAGAAACAATTTCTTAGTGAGAGTGTTTGGCAGCGGTTTTAAATTAACTGCGATTGTCAAGAAGTCATCATCAGTGTTCCAAATTATACCCAAAGTACGAACTTCGTTGTCATCGGCAAGAAGATGTGATGTTTCCCTTGAAACATTCTGAATGTTGCCAATGAGCTGTTTGCAGTTACTTGCCCATTTTCGCAGTTCAAATCCGCCACAAGTGAGCACTCTGGAGACATCCATTTGAAGAGCTTTGAGATCTTTTATTGACGATGCGCCAGTGAGTAAGTCATCCATGTAAAAGTCTTGCGTGACAACTCGAGTGACTATGTCAGACGCATCCTTGGCTGTTTGCTACATGCATTTTACAGCTAAGTGAGAGGCAGAAGCTACGCCGTAAGTCACGCGTAGCATGCGATAGTCATCTATAGGCTCTTTGTTGGAAAAGCGCCAAACAATGCGCTGGTAATTGACGTCTTCAGGAGCAACACACACCTGCCGATACATTTTTCGACGTCTGCTGTCATTGCGAAGCGGTGTGTTCGAAAACGTAGAAGTATCGAGAATATGTCTTCTTGCAACTGGGGCCCGACCATTAAATTGTCGTTTAACGAATATCCGTTAGATGTTTTCATCGATGCGTTGAATACGACTCGCAACTTGGTAGTCGTACTTGTTTCTTTCACTACAGCGTGATGTGGCATATAATAGAAATTATTTTCTATTTCAGAAGGAGATCTGACCTTTTCCATATGCCCCATTTGCAAAAGTTCTTGCATGAACTCGTTGTAGCGTTTCCGCATGTCGTTGTTAGTATACAATCTTTTCTCTAGGCGTAACAAATTGCTAACAGCAACACTTCTAGACTCACCAAGTGTTTTGCAGATTTTAAATGGCAGCCGCACGATAAAACGACCATCAGAAGCACGTTGATGTGTGTTTTCGAAGATTTCTTCACAAAGCAATTCTTCTTCAGTTAGATGCTTTTTTGCGGGTGGGTCTTCTAAAGCCCAAAACAAACTTACCGCTCTCGTGAGATCTACATTGCAGTGCAGAGTGGATATTGTATTGCGTGGGCCTTGCGGCGCGGCAACGTTGCCTAAAAGCACCCAGCCTAGTGTTGTGTTGAGAGCCATTGGACTACCTGGAGGGCCCTTGCGCAGGCCGGACAAAAGAAATTTGTCCATTTCATCCGTGCCGATCAATATGTCTATTGCGGCAGGTGTTGCGTAACATGGGTCAGCTAGCGTTAGGTCTTGGACGTGTGGCCAAGGTGACGTATGCACTTTAACAGAAGGCATCTCACTTGTTATTTTTGGCAAAATGAGCGTTTTGATTTGAAAGCGAGTACTTAGCGAGCGGGGCGACAACACAAGAGTGACTTCGCCTTTGACTTTGCCTCCTTGCGATGTCCCGATACCGGTAACCAATACATGCGATTGCTCGCGTGGTAAACGAAGCCGTTGTGCACAAGCTTCCGTAATGAAAGAAGCATGCGAGCCGTTGTCAAAAAGTGCTCGCGCGGGCTGCCAGCGTGCAGCGTGATCTTGGATGAATACAGCAGCTGTTGCTAGCAAAATTGTACCTTGAGCTTCGGTACGCAGCGATGATATTTGTGATCGGGTTTGTGGTGAGGTGTCTTTTACCATTAGTGCAGACGCCTCCGGCGGTGCTAGCTGAGGTAGCATTGTTAGCGGCGTTAACAATATTAGCGGGTGAAGCGGGCGACTCAAGATGCAAGATTGCATCATGAAGAAGCGTGTGGTGCGGTTGTTGGCAACTACGGCATCTAGAAAAACTGCGGCACTTACCTTCAGGATGCCCTTTACTGAGACAGTTTGCACATGCACCGCTTTGCTTTATGGCGGCCAAGCGTTGCATTGCATCCAAATTTAAAAACTTTTGGCATATATATATTTTGTGATCACCATTGCAATGTAGACATTTGAGTGTCTGCTTTGCAGCTGATACAGGCGATTTCTGCTCTACTGCGTGAAGCGAATTGGTTGATTTTGACGACGTTTTAGTTATGTTTTTCTGCGCAAAACTTGCGACTGGGACTGTGGACAGCATCTCAAGAGAGCGCGCTCGAGTTTCTAGAAATTCTTGCAGATGTTCGAAAGATGGCAAATCATCGCTTACTAATGATAATTCCCACTGCTTGCATGTTTCAAACGATAGTTTAGAGACTGTTAAATAAACTAAAAAGTCATCACAAAATTCCACCGGGCGCCCAAGCGCACGTAAACCTGCTACATGCTGTGTGATAGTACTCACAACAGACTTTATAGCACCGGCTGTGTCTTTTGTTGTCTTTTCTAGTGTGAATATTGATTTTAAATGACTGTCTACTATAATACGCATGACTTTGTAGCGCGATATGAGAAGGTGCCACGCCTCGTTGTAATTTGCATCGCTTATTTTTAAACCACTTACCAACTGCAGTGCATCACCTTTAAGACAGCTGCGCAGGTAATGCAGCTTTTGTCCGTCCGATAAGTTTGCGTTCGCGTGTACCAGCGACTGAAATGCGTCGTGAAATGAAATCCAATCAGCGGCATCTCCGGAAAATGAAGGCAACTGCAACTTGGGCAATTGTATCACATTGCTTCTGCATGGTGATCCCCCAGGTGTGCCTCTATTGTTCACTGTTGAAGCGCCAAAAACTTTTGCAATTCGATCGAGATTGGATTTTGAAGTTAGGAAAATCGTTTCAGCTTGAACACGTGTTGCGTCTTCAAACTCTACACTTTCAGGGCCGCATGAGATTTCTACCTTCTCTTGCGCTTGGCAGAAACGCGCCCACTGCTCAGCAAGAAGCTGCTGATAGCCTTGTACTAATTCCAAATCCATAGAAAGAACGTCTTTTTTGCTGGCTTCTAAGCAGCGATTAATTGCTTTTAAGGCAGAATCTCGAACTTTCACGTCAGACATTTTACACAGTCACACGTGTATTTTGTTGCAATTTAACTTGCGTGTAATTTTTGATGTTAATAATATGAAATCCTTGATTAAGTAGTAATTACAATTGGTGGTTGCTTATCCGTGACCGAAGGACCAAAATGGTGCGGATTATTGTTGAGGATTAGGCCTTTTCGTTGCGATATGCGGAGCTAGATAAAAAACGCATGGTTTTCTTCAACGAACATTTATTAACGTAAAACTACAAAAATGAAAAAACAAAGAGAACAAAAAAGTGATGCGAATAACAGAATGTCAAAAATAATAATGTGAAAAGAGAGTTGCCACATAGGCGCGATCAGCCTGCATATATTGCTTTATAATTTTTCGTTTTATATTATTTATGACATTTGGTGCCATAATATTGCGCCGACTGTCAAAAATAGTATAATATCAAGGAACGAAAAAAGAAAATAAAGTAACCATGCTAATGGCATTAATGGACGCAGCTCGTGAGAAATATTTGAATATATTGTTTTTTAATTTCAATATTTTTTATATAAATTTCATTTAGATGTGATAGTTTTATAGCCCATTCACACCTAAGCTAATTTGCTCATTTCGGACAAAAAACACAAATGAGATGCGTAATGAGCTCATTTTCCATAGAAATATTCCATCTCATTACAACTCATTTCAACGAAATGAGTAGCAAATGAGATAATTTCACGCTAAACACAGCTCTGAGCATATTAAACTGCTTTGTGAACATACCCTTCAAAGCAAAATGTAAAAAAAATTTGTACACAGAAAAATTTTATCAAAACAAAATATGAAAATACAACAAAAACAACCGTCAAACAAAATGAGATTTATAAGTGTGAACACTTTGTAATGAGATATTCAAATTTGCTCATTTGGCTTAGGTGTGAACGTAATATTATTTTCAAATAGAAAATTTTTAAAAGATATTTAAATTCGTGCATCATTTTAATATATTTTTTTATTATTTCTGTTTAAATATTTTAATATTTTATTTAATTAAAAAAGTTTTTAAATGAATTTTAAATATTTACGTAGTCCATTTATGGAAATGCGTTATTGGTGCAAAAATGACTCGCTTTTTGGATAAATTAAAAAAGTTTTTGGATAAATTTAATATTTTTTCCCTTAGTGTAGCATTCTATGGAACGAAAATGTCGAATAATTATTTTTTAAAAATTACAGCATTCATCCAAGCCGATTTTGAGTTTGCATATCTTAACCGGCGAAATTTTTTTGTGGACCTATCTCGGTTTTTGGGCTTTCCTAATGACGAAAAGTTCTATCTTTTTTGTACCTTCTGGATTTACACAAACTACAAAAGTTATTCTCTCTTTTGACGCTTTTCGACTTGATGGACTCTTCTCCAGAATAAACCTACTTATATCTTTTGTCAAGTAGCATTTTCCAATAAAGACCGGATTCATCCGCATTGGACACTGTTTGATATGAGAGATTATGTCCCTGTATGATATTCGTTAGTTTATTTATGAATGCTGCAACAAGTTCTTTCGATGAGGATAATTTTTCGCCAGATTCCCTTAGCAGTCTAATTCCGTATCACTTTACAACTATACAACTTTTTATGCAATTTGCGCCTTTCATTTCAATTGCGCAGCACCTTCTGCCATGTGACATTTTCGTTGCGTTAAAAACCACTTTTGAAGTGGTTGAATTTGTTATGCTGGCTAATACAATCTGCAACTTTTGTTTTTTTTTTTTTTTTTTTTTTTGTTACAGATGGTTGATTTAGACAAGCAATTTGTATTGGTAATGTCTGATAAAGACTTCCCCTTTCAACAAGATACGCAGGTTTTCTTTGAATTTTTGTCACTTAAAATTAACTTGTTAGATGTGTGCTCCACATTCGCAACTAATCAACCTACTGAGCCTACTGAGGAAAAAAAAATGTTAAATTGAGATATATTATCGAACCGTTAAATTAAACTACGACACAAATTGAGGGTCATTGTCTCTGGGGTAAATCAAACCAATCTCAAGCGATAGTATTTGACATCAGTAACAAGAGGCCACAATTATTTCTTACAGTGGTTTGAAATTTGAATTCTTTGGTCAAAAATCGAATGAACAACATCAAAAATCATGTGTAAAACTTAATTCAGCGAGGTTCTTGTCTTGTGGAACCTATATTACAATTAATATTCCGATGAATATTTTTTCTGAAAATTATAACCCTCTAGCTCTTACCCGTATGGGTAATTTTGGCATTTTTTTAGTAAACTCTCTAAAAGACAACTTTTGAGGTAGGTCAAGGGTTAAAACCTGGCACAAAAATACTCTCCAGAAAATACCACTAAGAGACACCGAAGACAAATAAACTCTACTAGTTAAAAGTTATACGTAGAAAACGAAGTGAAATGAGAAAATATTTTATTTAAATTTTTGTTTCAAGTAATGAAAAATCCTATTGCATCAGCATCCATATTGATTTTTTTTTTAAATTCGTGTTGAATTACGATGCTTTCATCCTTTTCTTGAAATATGGTTTCGGACCACCAAAAAATTTCAGCCAGTACAACACCTGGTATTTTCTTTCCTCTTATCTGTCAAAAAGGAAATAAACCCACCTGGTACATAAGAGTTGAGTCGTAAGATATATTAAATTAAGAATAACCTCTTTTCAAATCGCAAGGATTCCTGATGATATCGTTCCTCTTGCTCGTAGCAAATTGTCTCCCAAAATATTTCAAATGAAAGTGCAAGAAATGAATTTTTAAGGACATGTTGTTTTTTTGCCTGAAAGCCCACGTGTAACCCCTTTTAGTGCATTCCATCCAATCAGCTCATTGCCTACTAGCACTGAATCAAATGGTTCGGACTTCATCGATCTGCGTTTTTGATGTTAGTATTCCGACAAGTGTTTGTTGGATGGTAACATCTCTAACAAATTGTTTGTCGCACCCACGGAATATCAAAAATAAATTTCTGATCATAGTACTTTTCATACGCTAATATCAGTTTCTGGCTGAAATGACCTTGATTGCGTCGGTATGGTATGAAATGTCCGCAGATAAAGGGTGGATTTTTTAGCAACTTTCTTTTTGGCAACACTGTTTTTGGCAGTACAGCTGTTGTCGTGTAACATGTTACTGTTAAACATGTTCATTTTGGTCTATAATTTCACCCTGAATCGACTTTCAAACGAACAACGCTTGCAGATTATTGAATTTTATTATCAAAATTCATGCTCGGTTAACCCGCATCCATCGGAAATTTCTAGAAACGCAAAGTACGTTGTGCATCAATTTGATGCAGATACAAAAAGACAATATTATTCATTGGAATATTTTCAATTTATTAACTATTTTAGCGCGATAAGTATAAGACTATCTCTAACTGTAGAACTGCTCACTTGTTTATTTTGATATTTTAGGAAGGTAGCCAAAATTCTGAATTTAAATATGCATATTTGTTTTTAATATATGAATGTGTTCCAAGAATTTGCATCAATTTGATGCAAACGATGGATGCGGGTTAAGAGAGTACATTGTAATGTAATGTGTTATGAATTTGTACAATATCTAAACTGGAGGATAAAACTCCTTTTTGTCTATGGAGGATAAAACTCCTTTATAAAGTTTTGGTGATTCCCTATATTACCACATACGTTCAACCAAGCAGTGTCGCCATAAGTTGGAACGTATATTGTAAGAGAAAAGACTGTTATGCTGGTTTTCAAGCTCAGATCAATTCTGTTTTCTTTATTGAAAATTTTGTTCTTTTATAATAAAAAATTGGCATAGTGCTAACATTGCAAATTACATTTCATATTTTATTTATTCCTATAATATTACATAGTTTCTTAATTGTATTCTTAGTTTCACTCAAAAATACTGTCATAGTTATTGTTGACCCAATTTCTTTTGGTTCATCGAATTTCTTGCGTCCAAGAATAATTGGGTCACAATATATGTGTCACAACTGCTTTGCATGCTATTGGATTTGTAAGATGAGATCGCTGCTTTGTATGTGCATTTGTGAAGCAAATGCAGCAACAGCGAATATAAACAAAAGTGATAAATGTAGTGCAAGCAAAACGCGCAATAACTTAAATGAGTATAACTAAGAAGGTGGCAAAGGGGAAATATGTAGATACACTACAACATCGTGCACTTCTTCCATTTTATGATCAGTTTGGGCGACCTTCTGAGGCGGCTATTCGGAATCTTGTGACTAAATTTCGCACCAAATTTATATGACTTAAACCACCAACACCCATACGTAGAGTGCGGACAGAGGAAAATATCGTAGCTGTATCCGCCAGTGTTGTTCTTGACCGTGAATTATCGATTCGGGGCCGTTCGCAGCGATTGGGAGTCTATTACTCCACTACGTGGAAAATTTTGCGGAAGGATTTGGGTGTAAAACCTTTAAAAATACAGCTGGTGCAAGAATTGAATCCAGACGACCTACTGCAGTGGTTAACTTTTGGTGAATGGTCGCTGGAAAAGTTGGATGAAGATCCACTTTTTATCGGAAAATTGTGTTCAACGACGAAGCTCATTTCTGGTTGAATGGATACGTGAACAAGCAATTTTGCCGTATTTTGTGTGAAGACTAGCCAGCAGCATTGCAAGCACTGCCAATGCATCCCAAAAAATGCACTGTTTGGTGTGGATTATGGGCCGGTGACATCATTGGACCGTACTTTTTCAAATACGACGAAGGCAGGAACGTTACTGTGAATGGCGAGCGCTACCGTCCGATGATTACAAATTTTTTCTTTTTTTGCCCAAAATGGAAGAGCTAGACTTGCCTGACATGTAGTTTCAACAAGACGCTGACACATGCCACACAGCACGCGAAACAATGGCTCAACTGGTGAACAGTTTATTTCACGTTCGGGACCGGTCAATTGACTGCTTAGATCGGGCTATTTAACGCCTTTAAACTATTTTTTTGTGGGGTCGTGTTAAAGCTCATGTATATAGTGACAAGCCCGTAACGGTTGACGACTTTGAAGCCATTATTGAAGAATTTATTCGTGAGATACCGGCCGATATGTTGGAGAGAGTATGCCAAAATTGGACCCAGCGTATGAAACATTTGAGGCGTAGCCGCGGTCAACATTTACATGAAATCTTCTTTAAACATTGAATTATATAGATGGTTCTATCGACTTAAATAAAGATTTCATACATTTCTCTAAATTTTGTGTTTTTTTTTTAAATTAAATCCGAAAACTCTTAAAAAATCACCCTTTATAACAAAATTTTCATATGTTTCTGCAAAACTCCATTGCTGATTCCAATCTTACAAAATAAAGATCATTACGCTTCACTTTCACTTATTTCAATCAAATTTCAGTAGAGCAAGAGTTAAATCAAAATTTTTTTTAATTGTTTAAAATTTTACCATATTTCAAAGTGCATAATTACTTTTTTTTATTCTGATGAAATTTTTAAAAGTTATGAAGCGTTTTTTTTTAAATTTACGCAAATTTCACTTAAAAATAAAATGCACACCAAAATGTCCAAAAAAAATTTTGAACACTTCTGATTATGTACATTAAAGTATAGAGTTTCGATATTTGTCTTTCGAAATGATGACTCAAAGACTTAGAAAATGTCTGTTATTGACCAAATTATGCTTGAAATAAAAAAAATGTCCGAAAAACCTGATTTTTAGGGAAATCCGATCAACGTGACCTCGAAAAAATCTCGGAAATACTTTACCCTATAAGCTTTCAAACAAAGGTTGAGCAACTATGAAATTCGAAAAAAATTTTCATTTGGGACACAATAATGTATACATGTTAATTTTACGTACATACCCCCAAGGAAATTCGACCAGTACAAGAGTAACTCTTCCACTGGATTCTCTGTCACCAGTACTTGTTACACATTTTTCACATTTTGTATGAGCTTATGTTCAAGAAAGTACCGAGTACATTGAACATATGAGCGTATGTTCAATGAGTATATCCACCGGGACCAATTGGGTACAATTGCTGTATGTAATCACTAGTACCAGTGTGCTTTTTTTATTTCTATATTTGAAATATCTTCTACTCATTATAATTTAATTATGCACGTTTTTTTACTTTAAACAATGGTGACAAATGGGCCCCGAATTTCCTTCAGGGCATTAATAACAACAACACAAGCACTTATTGAAAAATATTCGTAAAACGATTCGCTTCACCAAACAACATGATGTTGCGCTCGTGACTTCGGCACGTACAAACACAGCAACCATAACAACAACATAAGTAGCTACTGAAGCATTTTATGTATTAATTTTCATAAAAAAATGAAAAATTTTCCTTTTTAGATTTTGTCATTATGTGACTTTATTAAAGACGAACAAAATCTTCAGTCAAATATTGTTTCAATCGCCATATAATTGATATTTTGGCATATATTTCATCGTTCTACGATGAATAAAAAAAACTGCGCTATAGATGTAATTCTAGGTCAAAATGTCTGTTGTACTGCCTTTATTAGGGAAAATCGGGCCTTAAAGCGGCACTCATCAATGCAGCAAGGCAATCATGTGTTATGAAGACAAGAATAGCAGTTAATGCTATTCATCCTTTGAATAAGTATGACTTTACTGCCTATTGAGTATACATATATGTATGTCTAGTAAGGGGATGTATATTTTTATATACTTATATGGAGTAAAGAACTGAAGTTAGATCAGTTTGAATAATGAGTTTCGATCAATGATCAGTTTCGAAATCAAAACTGATCCACACTATCCACAATTTAACAATATTATTTTCACCTTTGCTTTGTGTTGAGATTTGTGAAAAGCAGGCTGCTCGGCATACATTTTTGGTGTACTTACGCTTATCAACCAGGACTTTTGTCCCTTTTTCTCTATAAACTTTCTCTATGCTAATAGTACGTTCACACCTAAGCCAAACGAGATAATTTTAAGATCTCATTAAAAGTGTTCACACTTTTTTATCTTTATCTGTTTGACGGTTGTTTTTGTTTTATCAAAACGCAGCAGGAAACTGAGCGCTTCAATAGCGCATTTGAAGCGCTCCCAAAAAGCAATAGACCGCTTTGTTCTCCTTATGGATAGAGCCTGTTTTAACATTGGCATGTCATCAGATGTAGGCGCTTCGCTCTCATTATAGTAAATAACAAAACGTAGCGAGATCTGAGCACTTGGACTAAAACCAAAGCGAGAAAATTTTATTTTTTTCCACATGCGGGGATTGAACTCGGACTGCTGGCATTATAGTCAAATGTCTTAGCATCCTCAAGCGCACTACAAATGCGCATAAAATGCGCTGTTTCTAGGAGTGCTTTTTATTTTCCCGCTGGGAATTTGTTTGACTAAATTTTTATGTGCCTTAAAAATGGATGAAATTACTCAAACAAAATAATTGAATCAGCGAAAAGAACGCATTTTATCAATGAGTTAACGAAGAAAACATAGAATTTAACATAAAGAAGAAAAACTACTGTACTTTCTGTTCAAAATTGAACTGGACTGTGTGAATGAAACAACAAAAGTTGCCGTAAAGCTATCTTTTTTTAGGCTTATAGGTAGTTTATTTCTTATTGCTTTGTATACAAGTTCTCTTCGAGTCAGACCTGCGAATTTCGTAATGAAAAAAGAAAAGTTGAGCAAAGAATGTGTTTTATCAACAGAATTTCTCAGTTCAGATGGATTGAAAATATTGCAGAAAACCTATGGGAAGTGCTATATCACGCACGCAGGTATTTGAGTAGTACAAATTGTTTAAAGAGGGTCATACATCAGTTGACAACTTGACTCACCCTTCTCGTCCAGCAACATCAATAAACGATGAAAATTTTAAAAAAGTAAAGGAAATTGTGCTCAAAAGTCGTAGTGTAACCGTGAGAGAAATAGCTGTCGAGATTGTTATATCGACTGGTACGGCGCACACCATTCGCCAGTGCGCTTGTGCAAAATACCACAATTTGGACAGCACGTGTATTTTGGTTTTTGGAAAGCTTTTTTGTTGCACTTTTACTCTTTTGCACAAGAGCTCTACAAACAGATCCGAATCGTGAAAACTCCTATTATAACTTTTTGTTTTCGAAAATATGTTTTTCATCTCCAACAAGGCGAATAGCTTTAAAAATTCAATGAATGTCAGCACATTTGAACACTTCAACATTAAAAACGAATTAAAAAAAAATCGTAATGACATTGAGAGGTCAGACCAAGTGCAATGGACTCACAACATGTCTCTCTTTAAGAATCTCTATAAAGTTTGGTTATGCTTTTTTTTTGTTTTGCCGTCACACTGTGTAATTGCGTATTTTACACCTCCATCCAAATAAAGTCCATATAAAGTAATAATTTATGACTATGGGTGCTGCTTATGATCGACAATTTTCAAACAAAACTTCCATCATCGATAAGGCTCACTCGGTGGTTACATAAACAAATTAATTTATCATCAAGGGCTCTGAAAATCCCTAAATAATTAAAAAGAGAGGCCATTATGTCCACAAAAGACACTATATGATGCGTATTACGGACTGGAGTCGTAATTGGAAGGAATTTTTCTGAAAACGATGAAGGTGAAGGTGAAGAACACTTACTTTCCCGAATGTTTTTGACCTGCGGTTGAAGATTTTGAGTTAGAGGGGATAGGTTCCAAGGGGAAAAATGTTCCTCCTCGGAAAGTGATGAGCCATACATATTAACCCTCTTCGGGACTCCCTAAAAGGGTCAATATTGATTTAAGTAACAGTTGGGCGTTAGGGTTTTCCCTGGAGCTGCCTCCCGACGTAGTATGAAAACCTAACGTGTCCAAAAAATCCTCACTTCATATTCGGTTTTAGCGACCTCCAGAACACTATAAAAAATCATATCACGACTGATATTTGCTGTTGTACGATGTTATTCTTCAATATTTATTTTATCACCATACATGCCAACGTTTTTTCCGTTCTCGAAAGCATTTTTGGTAGGTCGATTTCAGAATGGCCTTAAGATCCCTCTGCGAATTCTCTTTGATGACTTCGGATTGGATGATACAGCCTTTTTTGGTTTTATTACGCAAAAAGTTTACAAAATTGTTCTTAAAAACATTAGCTTCAAAATCAGCGTAAAATCGGAAAATCTTTTTTTAATTAATGTCACAGTGAATAGGTGATTGCCACAGTGATTAAGAGAAACTTAGATTTAGTATGTAAACAAACTTCAATCACAATGACTGCGTAGGGTTAATTGAAAGGTGAAAGTTTAAAAATGGAGAGTTATTCGAAAATCTGTTATTCTAGACGTTTTAATTGCTTTAGTTTAAGATAGTTTTGATCAAAAGATTGGAATCCTGCACACTCTTTCCACAAGGTAAAAACTTCAGACCAGACCCGTAGCCAAAAGAGGAATTATCTAACATTGCTCAAAAAAAAAAAAAAGGACCAAAGTTTTTCGAATAATTGATCAGATAGACCAGATTTGTGTTTGTCGAAATGAACTTTGTTTTCAAAATAAATTTTAACAATTCGCAAATGTTGCTCCGGCTTGAGTCTATTCATGATGAATTGTCAAACCAAACTAACCCCAAACTAACCAAGAAATGTCAAATTGGCTGTCACAGAACACTGTGTTGTCAGTTTAAAGTTCTCCGCCTCTAAGAAAAAACACACTTTAGTATTTTTTTGCTATGAATATGATTACTATACTCGTAATATTCTTATGTTTATTTTATATCATGTTCTTAACATAACGTTTGTCCTGCGAATAAGTTACCATCTTATGTTACTTACCCCAACCAATCATGGCGTAGATATTAAATCTTATGTTATCACCAGAAAATGTGTTCACGACCAGCATGTATAAATAAAGACCTGTTGGAAAAGAGACACAAGAAAAACAAAAACAAAAATAATAAGATATGTTTAATTCATACGTATACTCATGAAAGCAATATACATATATTCAACATTCAAACATATTCAATTGCAATTTCATTTGTTCATTTCTCAAGTAAAAAAACACTAAAAAGAAAAACTGTCATATATAAATAAAAAGCAGCAGATGGATGGAGTATCTCGTTATGTAACAAAATACTCATGGTCGCACTGCCAACAATGAAACTAAAAGGATAAATATGTTTTCAAGTTTGACAAATGGTCCAGGACTCTTAGCATGTCACTTAAATCCAAAATAAATACAATACATTCAAGGATAGAACTACATTTGATCAAATGCAAATTAAGAGAATTTTAAAAGAATAGAAACTATACGAGTTAAACTGTCAGTGACTAATTTTAGATAACTTTTCAGAAAAAAAATAATTTGATAAAAAATTACATTTTTTTGTTTTTATCTACGCGAGTTACCTGGAGAGAAAAATTATAGCTACTTAAATCTTTCCTTCTCAGGAAATCTCTAGTTGGAGTTACAATTTCTGCGTTGCGTAACACAACCTTTCAGTACGTCCTTTTTGAAAAGTACATTTTTATCTGTTTCTTACTATTACAGAACATTTAAATGCTGACTCCCTCTAAGTAAAAAATTAAAAAAAATTTGGACAAAGGTTTTATATACGAGAAAAAAAATACGCAGGATGGAGATAGTTTACTTTTATTAATTAGAGAATAAATTTGTTTGTACCTAAAAAATCTTGGGTCATAACCATAGCCTTCAATTACGCCGGCTGTAATTTTCTAAAACTGTACTTTATACAAAACTAAAAAGTCCATTTTATCCCAGAAAGTTTGCCTTGATGATGATATTAAAAAGATGTTACTATATTTTGGTCAGAAAACATTGGAACATTTGTAAATTTTCTAGTTGGATTTTTTGAAAAAAACAATATTTTTTGTCTTTACTAATTTATATTCTTTATCAATGATGGACTGGACCTAAAATTTGATTCGGAAAATAAAAAACTAACTAGCTCTCCTACCTGAGATAATAACAAGAAATATTTTTTACTTTTATTATTATACGAGGGTTGCCTTTTATGTTTTGCGCCTAACAATGAAAACACAGTGATTAATCCATAAAAATGTTTTTATTGTTTTTCAAAGTATTCTCCAAGATGATCAATACACTTCTGCATTCATTTAAACCGCTTTTTTAACTATTTTTGCCACTCTGAAGTTGGTACCTCCAAAACCCGATTTTTTAAGGCCTCAACGACGGTCTATTTGAGCGTAGAAAAACACTCTCCACCCATTTTTTTCTTAATGTGAGGAACAAGAAGAAGTCATTGGATGCCAAGTCAGGACTATAAGGCGGATGACCCATCAACTCCACGTTTTGAGTGCTCAAAAACTATTTTGTTTGAGCTGATGTGTGGGAACTTTCATTGTCGTGATAGAGGATGATCTTTCTTCGGTGGTTGGTTTTCCCCAACTCTCCGAGGACTTCCGGCAAACAAATCTGTGCATACCATTTAGCATTAAGGTATAATATACGTGTAACAACCAAAACCAGGAGCTGTTTTCAAAAAATTTTTTTAGATATAAGGAGTTATTATTTTTTTTTTCAATTTATACAGGTTATTGTACATAAAAAAAAAATCCTTTAAAAAAAATTTTTTTTTGTTTAAATACAGTTCTGGCTTTTATATAGAGGGCGCTGAAAATGGCATTGAAAAAAAACATCCAAAACGGTTGGATGGATATGGCCTTTCCCATGTATCGGAAATAAAAAATTCAAATGACATTTTAAAGCATAGACCATATATTAAGCATCCCCCTTACGCAAGACCCCCGAGGTCTTTTTTTTTAATTATGGCGGAAGTTGAAGTAAAATGTTCGAAAAATAGATATATTTTCGCGCGTTTTTTTGTTTATATAAAAAAAAACAAAAAAAAAATAGATACTTGAATTTAGAGGGAATGCTTAAAGGACAAAATAAAAAAAAAAAATGCAAAAAAAAATCATTGAAATTGAACCAATGGATTTTGAGTTATCTATCGAACCGTTTTAAAAAAACTAGTTTCGAGGAAATCGCGTTAAAAGTTTTTTATTTGTTGTATGGAGCTTAGACATAGGTTAACGAAAACCGTTATAACTTCTATTTTTTTTTAAATATAGATTTAAAAATGTGTATGTATATTCTTAAAACTATAAAGAAAACATTAAACAAAAAAAAAAATTTCTTTTTTTTATCGAAAAATTTACACGTATATTATACGTGTACCTTAACAGTTCTCCCTCGAACTCATAAAACCAGCATATCTAAATTGTTTTTCTTTATTTTGTTTACATAAAATATGAGTCATTTTGGATCTTATAAGAAGTTCAACAAACGTAACAAATCTCACGTAACTATTGACAATTATCTCATATTTTTGCCATTCGAAAGTTTTAATTTTTACAATAGTCACGATTCGTAATTCATTCGATTTAAAGAAACTAGACGATACAAATCTACGATTCGTTAACGATTCACTTAATGTAAAATAAACAATTCATAAGCGGTTCTTTTAATTTAAAATTCTCGATTCATTAACAAAGCATTAACACGATTAAAATTAACTATTCATTAATAAATTGCAACTTTCTCCCGATAGCGAATTCGAAAATGAATCGGGTACGAAGCTCATGCGAAAAACTTTTCCAAGAAGGAAGGAACTCATTTTGCATTCGTTCCGAATTTATTAGTTGCGAAAAAACTCGAATGTAAGCGAATTACTAATAGTGCACAAGACATTTTTATACTAAAAGCTATTTGTGACAGAGTTTATTTTAAGTGTATCAGCAACATGCAAAAATATACAGTGATGGAAAAAATAATAGAAACGGCAAGTACTTTAACATTTCGAACAATGCTATTATTTTTTAAAGCAAATTAAATGCACTCTACACGAAAGTTGAATAAATTATAAATTTTGAGTCTTGCAAAACCTTAAAGATGTGAACTTGATTTCACATTGGAAAAAAAAATAGAAACGCATTTTTTTTTTAAATAATAATATTGAATTTAAAATCATTCAAATACCGCCTAGAAGACGATAAGCAAGTATTGAAAAATTAATAATTCTTGTGATATTCTAGCAATTCATCCAAAAATTAAGAAGTGAAGGCAGAAAGCGTGAAATTGCAAAATAATTGAAGTGTTCGAAGAAAAAAGTGTATTCTGCTATTCATTCTGAACCAAAGGATGAAAAACCAGGCTCTAAACATCCAGCAATTTCCGCAAAGTTTGACTAATTGTTGGTTCGACAAACTAAAAAAATTACATTGCTTTCATCAGAAGAACTTAAAAAAAAGAGTTGAATGCACCAGTAACTAGACGCACAATACGAAATAGATTAATAGAAAATGATTTGAAAGCACATTTCGCAAGAAAAGAAAGCATCTGATACGAAAAAATTGGAAAAAAGGGTTGTGGTCAGACGAAACAAAGGTAAGTTTTCTCGGATTCGATGGAAAGCCTCATGTATGACGCCCAAAAATTACTGCACATAATCCGAAGTACACATTTCCAACCATTAAACATGGTGGTTGTAGCAAAATTCTATGTGGTCGGTTACCTCGTCGTGTGAAGGTTCGATATATTGCATTCAGGATGAAATGTGCGCCACAAACTATGTAAACATATTAAATAGGAAAATACTGCCATTTGCTGATGAAGAAATGCCTTTAAAATGGGAGTTTATGCAAGATAAGGATCCCAAAGATTCCTCGAAACTGACAAAAAAATGGTTACGAGACAAATGGTATTAATTTATTAGAATGGTGGGATTTTATGGAAGAAAATAGCTGGCTATAAGTCCAAAAACCATGAAGAATTGTCGAAAGAAGTACAGGATAAGTAGTTTGATATTGATCCCCCAATTTGTGCCAAACTGGTGGATTTCAAAGGCCGAAATCCGTGATGCCACAACAAAATATTAAAGGCAAAGAAGTCGGTTAAATAGTTTAAAATATAAAATTGGTAGATTTTACGAAAAAAAGTATTTGTATGTTAGTTATAAGTCTTTCTTTCTAATTTTTTTTTCAAGGACCAAAAATTAAATGCCTTTTTTATGAATATCGTTGAAGCTGATTTTTGTACATTCTGATAGATATTTCCTTAATTAGTTGTCCCTATTAGTTGTTGTTGTTGTTGGTTGTTGCCTTCTTTGTCATCATATTGTCTTGTTGTCAACGTGCTTGGCCTAAAGCTCAAATTTGTTTTCAATATAAAAAATGAAAGACCGTATTTAAATATTAAGATTAAATATTTCCTTAATATTTGAGTCATAAGTAAACTTTGAAAACGAAATTCATAAAAAAAGACAAACGAAAACCATATAAGCCGTTTCTATTATTTTTTTCCATCACTGTATGTAGGTGTATATATATCAGTACGGGAATTCTGTAACTTTTTCGCAACTTCCGATCGGAATCGTAATTTGCGACTTTTTTCGGTTGTCATACCGAAAACGGTATTCACTAACTTCTACTTTGCGACAAATTTCGGTCGAAAAAAGTTTACGAATTTAACTGAAAAAAGTGGCAGCACTACTTATTTATCGGTGAGAAATGTCATTTTTATTCAGTTACTCGCTGATAGACCCGGTTTAACTCGGGAAAAAATGTAAAATTTTGATATTTAGCCATTGTTGTAATAATTTAATCCAAATAATGAGAATAAGCTCATGTTAAAGGTAGTTAAAATGCAATTTTGAGACGTTATTATTTGAACAACAAAAACAGCTATTGTACAATTTTTTTAGCAAAAATTGGCAATTTTTTTGAACAAAAAAAATTTTGAGCAAAATTAAAAGAAAAAAAAATATTAAAAATTTATGTACGCTACACTAACAGTACCTTTCAAATAGTTTTTATTAAGAATTGAATTTATCAACGAAAAAAATTTAATGGAATATATTCAAAAACAACTGAGTTATTTGCATCGAAAGTAAAACATACGAATTCAAAATAGTTTTTTGTTGTAACGATGTTATCAGAAAAAGGGGTTGAACTAAAAGTTTGTGCAATTTTGAAAATATGTGAATGTTTTTGGTGTCAAAATAACAGAATTTTTATTTAAATTTATTAGACGAAGATTTTCGCCAGAAAAAAGTATGCTAGTAGGTAGATTTGCGTTTCTTGTAAAGGCACGGAAGAGGCGTGGTTAAAACTAAGTATGCAATAACCTTTGGATTAAGTAATATGTGTGTTGAATTTGAGTAAAATCCTTTAAGCCGTTAAGATTTGTATTCTGGTCAAACAAACAGAAAATGAATATTATTAATATAGATAAGTAACAATTGTACTATTTAAGTGTTTTTAATTTATTTATTTTATTAAATATTTTTATTATTATTTATATTATGATGAGAGTTCATAGTTTTATTGAGTTTAAATTTACAAAATAAGTTTATTACTTAGCTTACGAGTAGATCAAATTCATTGACGGTAGATTCTCAACTGAACTAAGCTTAACTTAGTACAGAGAGTATTACCCAAAAGAAATATTGGAGCAGTAGGCAGGTAAAGAGTGGTAAGAATGTCACTTCACCCACCTTAAAAAAATGCAATAATCATATTGCATTTAACAAAGTATTATGTATAATATATAAAAATAGTCTTATAAGTTTTATCATTACATTATTTTGCATGAAAAAGAAGAAAATATAAGATCCTTATCGAGAATTAAATACTAAAAATAATAATTATTTTAATAATACTAATACAAAAAATAGTTAATTCAATACTATTAGGATTCGTAGTGTTATTTTTTTTTTCATGGTATTACGAACACAAAATTTAGCGATAAAATTCATTTTGCATACATTAATATTGAGAAAAGAAAAGTTTTACAATTATATTTTTTATTTTCTTTTTCTTTTTAAATTTTCTTTTTTCTTTTAAAATTACTTTTATATTTTCGTACCTTTCGGTTTTTAAACTTAACTACAAAATGTTCATTATCATTTTCTGCTTTTACCAATGCTACAGGTCTAAACGGATTTTTTATTTTATCAAGTCGTTTTCTTGCATTTTCAGCATTTATAAATGTTGTGTCAATTGGATTTTCTATACGTGCTTTATTTGTATTATTAATTCTCTTTTCCTTGATTAATTGGGGATTAAATTTTGGGGTTAATTTATTATAGAAAATGTTATAAGGAGTTTCACCGGTCGTGGAATGTATTATGTTGTGGTTATACGTATAAATAGTTTGCTCGATTTGAATGTGAATTATTTCTTTGTCTCCTGAAGTGTTTATAATGCGAAGTTTTTCGTTCAATGTCTTGTGCAACCTTTCGATATCAGCTATACCGGTTTTTCCTGTGGTTACTTCTACCTGAATGTTTAACTGGTTACACCATTGCTTGATATTAACGTTATTAATACCCTGGTCCTGGTCAATTTTCAATACCTTTGGGGGTCCCATTGAATTAAAAATTTTTAAAAGAGCCTTTTTTGTTGATAACCAGTTTAAAGTTTGAACTTCCTCAGCTATAGCGAATTTAGAATATAAGTCGATGCAAGTCAAGAAATGCTTTTTATCCCATTCCCAAAAATCAATGACGAACTTTTCTCTAGTTTCATAAACTGGGGGAGTGATTTTGAATGGTAATTTATGTGAAATGTGGTCATATTTACAGCGATTACATAATTCACACGCGTTGATTATTTTGGTGATTTCTTTTAAGTAATTAGGGTAGTAATATTTTTGTTTGAAATGACTAGCGATTTTTTCAATTCCTTGGTGAAGACCTTCTAAATGGATTTCAAGGACTTTTGTCTTAAAGTCAGGATAGTCGTGAATATTTTCGAGTTCCTTGGTTGCCCGAAGTATCTTATGACGTCCATTGTTAACAGAAGTTTTGAAAATATTCTGAAAACTTACGAAATCTCTATCGTTTGGCATGAAAATAGTTGTTGAACTACCTAGTAAAAAGGATTGTATTATGTCTTTAATCTGTTCTGTAGTAAGCTCTATGTAGTTTATTGTGGTAACACTATTTTTGAAAACATTCTGTGTATATGTCCTGTTTTCAGTACTCCTTATTAATCTTAATTGTCGTTTAAAAATGTTTAGTGGCCTTTCTGAAATAGGGATATAACTATCAGAGTCTTCTGTTCCAGAATGAATAGTGGCAATATTAGATGCAGCTTCACCAAAGTTGCATTCATTGAGTTTAATGCGAGATAAAGCGTCAGCCACATGGTTTTCTTTACCTGGTAAATACTTAACACTGAAATCAAATTCATTCAGTCTCCATTTCCACCTTTGCAATTTCGAGTTTGGTTCCCTTAAATTATGAAGCCACTGAAGGGGTCGATGATCGCTGTTTACAACAAATTTTCTTCCATACAAATATGGCCGAAAATATTTGGTGGCCCAAACGATTGCAAGCAGCTCCTTCTCTGTGGTTGAATAATTTGATTCATGATCATTAAGAGTGCGGCTTGCAAAACATATTGGGCGACCTTGCTGGCTTAACACAGCTCCAAGAGCTACATTCGAAGCATCAGTGGTCAAAACAAAGTTTTTTTCATAATCCGGGTAGGCAAGAATAGGGTCTTTAGTTATTAATATTTTAATAGTGTCTACAGCATTTTGGTATTCTTTACTAGAGAAGTCAATTTTATTGCCCTTTTTTAAACACTGAGTTAAGGGTTTCGTTATTTTAGAAAAATCTCTTATGAATTTTCTATAGAAGCCAGCCAATCCTAGAAATTGTTTTATTTCTTTTTCAGTCTTCGGTAGAGGGTATTTTAAAATAGCTTCAATTTTATTTGGATTAGGTTTAATTCCCTCTGGCGTAACGATATGGCCGAGAAACTCAGTTTCCTTTTTTAAGAATTCGCTTTTTTCCAACTGTATTTTTAAGTTGGCTTCTTTAAGTCGGCAAAAGACTCTTTCAAGAGCTTCGATATGCTCCTGAAGGGAGGTGCTAAAGACAATTATGTCGTCTAAATAAACCATACAGTATTTTCCGATCAGACCTTCTAAGATTGTGTTCATCAATCTTTGGAAGGTTGACGGTGCGTTCTTGAGCCCAAAAGGCATTCGCAAAAACTCAAAATGTCCACTTTGAGTGGAAAAAGCTGTTTTAATTTTATCATTTGGGTCCATTTCTATTTGATGGAACCCTTTTGTGAGATCAACTGTACTGAAGTACATACACTTGCCAAGTTTGTCAAGTATTTCATCCATGATAGGAATGGGATATTTATCGTTTACTGTGATATCGTTTAACTTACGATAATCTACGACAATTCGCCACTTTTGGATTTTTGAAGCGTCTAGCTTCTTTGGCACCACCCAAATTGGTGCGGAATATGGCGACGTACTATGACAAATTATTCCCTGATCGAGCATTTCTTTAATTTGCCTATCAACCTCTGACCTATGGACTTCGGGATACCTGTAAGATTTGACATATATAGGATCTTCATGAATCGTTTTAATTTGGTGTTTGATAGTGCTCGTAAATGTCAACTTGTCGCCTTCCTTGTAAAACAAATTCTCATACTTTTTTAATAGTTTTTTAACTTCAGTAAACTCTTCTTTGTTGAGATGGTCAAGTCTGAATATTGTTTTTTGTGAATCATCAACTAAGTGAAGTTCTTCTAACAAAGCATTCATTTCGAAATCAATCTCGTCAAGAAATTTATGAGTTACACCATTCAAAGTAATACTTTTAGTTTCCATATCAATTTTCGCATGAAGCTGTTGAAGCATATCAAAACCTAGCAACCCATCATATTTTTTGGAAAAATCAAAGACGTAAAATATCAATTTATTATTTTCTTTATTATTATAAACTTCCTGAGTACTATTTAGTGTAATTCTCCCTGTAGCTGTTGTTAAGCTGATTGGACTCGTTTCTAAAATTGAGGTTTTAAGAATGTTGGGGTTTATAAGGCTCACTGATGATCCCGTATCAACTAGTAGTTTAATGGGTTTATTTTCGATTATTAATTCGATTGTTGGTAACTGTCCGAGGCCTCTAGCCGAAAATTCCCGTTATCTTGTTCCATAGGTTCAGGAGCTCCGAAACGTCTGATTCGAGATTGATTTGAATTGTTACCCCTTATAGTGTGAAATTGTTGTGACTGTGTTATTGGATTACTATTTGAGTTTTGTTGGGTGTTTCTAAAATTGTTATTGTAAAACGGATTCTGTTGGGTATTGGTAAAATTGTTGTTAGAATGGGGATTTTGTTGGATGTTGGAGAAATTGTTATTGTAAGATGAATTTTGTTGCATATTAGCAAACTGATTATAATAATCAGAATTTTGATTAAAATTTCGATGCCTATAATTATTCAATTGTGGTCTAGTTTGTTTTTCTAATTGTTGATTCTTACTATTACTATTAATTTTTCCTATCACATAATCGTACACTTCATTTTCTTTTAAAATTTTTATGGCAGACTTAAAATCTGTAGCCAAATTAGCATTAATTAAAGCAGTTAGATGATTAGGTAGTTCTCTTTTAAGGGTTTTCAAGCTTATCTTATTTAATTCGTTATTTAAAAAGTTTATTGTAGAAAAGTTTGTTTCTTTTAGCTTAATACAATCCTTAATTTTACAAATTTCTGAATTTATTTCCTCACAAAATTGTTTAACATTTCCTTTAAATTTTATATTATTAACTAATAAAATAAGTGTAGTAACAGGTGTGTTGTCCGAAAATTCGTCAATCAAAAGCCCAGTTAATATTTCCCAACTCGTAGGTTGTTCTCTTCTTACCAAGTCTAGTGCAGGACCACGTAGAGTACTAATTACACATTGGAAATAGAAAGGTTTTTCTTCATTTGTAAGAGTTGAAGTCGGGGGCATCAATGTCTTAAGGCTGTCAATGAATAATGCCAAGTAATTTCTATCGCCGTCGAACGGAGCGATCAGTTTTACGCTTTGTACGATTCTTTCTCTTTTTTCTTTCATCTCAGACATTGTGACAAGATCGGTTGACTTTATAAAGAGCTCCGTTAATTCTGCTGATGCTGATGAATTCGCCTTATATTCTTCTGTTGCTACCGAAAGTTCTTCTCCCACAGCTTTTGATTTCGGTACTATACCCAGAGATACCAATTGCTCGCAAATATCATCAAGTTCACTGTCGCTCATTAGTTAAATTTAAGCTTTTTTGTTTTACAGTTTAGTTAAGAGGTTTGAAGCTTTTGTATATTTTTTTTTTGTTTTTTTTTTTTTTTTTTTTTAGTTCTTACAGAACATTTAATTTTTATTTTATTCTCAGTTTTCGAAGATTAAGTTTTATTTCATTAAACTTAAAGTTAAACTTTTATAAATGGTTTCCGAATAATCAATCAAACAATATTAGTTTTGTTTTCTCTGTATTAATTTAGTTTTTTAATCAGCAGTGGTTGAAGTTATTACAAGTCTAAGGCTAAGGTTGCTGCTTAGTAACTATTTAGTACACTTTGAAGGTGTTTGTTTTTGTTGTTTTTTTTTTTTTTTTTTTTTTTTTTTTTTTTAGTTGCTATGAAGCTTAAAGCTTTTAGTTAGTACTTAGTAACTATTTAATTGAAGGTCAAGAGTACACCATTAACACAATAAACACTGTTAAACACGTTTTTATATGGTTTTTACTTTTTATGATAAATGTAACTGTACTACATTCGTAGTTTGTCCAATTTTAGTATTTAATAATAAATTTATTACTTTAAGGTTTCAATAAAACAGCGTCCAAGTTCACTTAGCAATAATTTATTTTTTATTTTTATAGTTTTCTTAATATTAGGTTCTTAAAAGGATCATTTTCACTGATCCTGCCGACTGCGCCAGTAACAATTGTACTATTTAAGTGTTTTTAATTTATTTATTTTATTAAATATTTTTATTATTATTTATATTATGATGAGAGTTCATAGTTTTATTGAGTTTAAATTTACAAAATAAGTTTATTACTTAGCTTACGAGTAGATCAAATTCATTGACGGTAGATTCTCAACTGAACTAAGCTTAACTTAGTACAGAGAGTATTACCCAAAAGAAATATTGGAGCAGTAGGCAGGTAAAGAGTGGTAAGAATGTCACTGATAAATAAATATTTAAATTCAAAATGGTCAAATCGGCTAGAGTTGGTAGCAGCCAGTGGCATAAAAGCGCAACGCTGCAAAACTTACAAGAAAATAGAAAAGTTCTAATATTTCTATGAATCATAAAACAATATTTACTTGATTTTCAGCTAATAAACCAGTGATTCTAATTCGCTGTAGACGGTCGTCTAAAAAGTCAATAAGCTCATGAGTTATATTTGGCGTGATACGATACAAATTTTTGAATTTGTTTAATTCCAAATCAAAGGAGAATCAACTCTTTGAAGAAATTATAGTTCTAAATTCATTTCACGAGCATGGGCGCAGCCATCCATTGTCAAATAACTAAAAACCATTTTAAGCTACAAAAAATACTAGAAATTTAAATTTTTTTCATTTCAAATTAATTAATTGTAAAAAATTTTAATTTCAAAAAACTTACAGATATTTTCGATTCACTTTTCTACAAGAAAATATTCGTCGCAAAGTTGTACGATTCGTTTGCGACAAAATTCCGATACTTTCACCGACAAAATCGGAAAAAGTATTTACTGAATACCACTTTCCGAAAATTATCGCAAACAGAACAGAACAGAATATCGGCCGAAATGTGTTACAGAATCCCACTACAGAGCTGTAAAAGATTGAATCATTTTCAGTTTTCATTCTCTTGTTTAAAAATTCAAAAGCTGAACTCTTTTTGTAGCATTCTAAGTGTGAACTCTTTAGGCTTAAGTCTTTAGGCTGATTAAAATTGTTTTCAAGTCATGAATTGCAAAACGTAAAGAATGCACACTGAATTGAAATTTTAACGAGTGCAGCCACCGATGGCTTCAGTCACGATGGCTGCAACCATCGATAGTTGCAGCCGAATTGAAATTTTAGTGAATGCAGACGGCGATGGCTTCAGCCGCAAGGATTTGTTGTTGTCTGAAGTTGTTTTGTGTGTATTTGTGTATGCGTGTGTGACTGTTGGGGATGACTGTGATGGGTTGCCATTGGCTTGATATCATGTATAGAAAAAGTATTATATACAACAAATTGTAGAAGTTGATTTTTATACATTTTGTTAATAATATTTATTGTTAATAAGCACTTTATTATTCCAGAAAATGTCAAAGGAAAGACAAAAGTATGTCACTAAGATCGGCCGTCGAAAACAAATGACAACAAAAATGCAAAATGCTGCTTTATATTTAGTAGTATTTCATGGTAGTAAATAAAATGTCCAGTGTTTCAGAGTTGAAAAGAATGATAAAACTGAGTGCATTCATCGTATTTCTTAAGCCTACAAAAATGGGATTGATATTTTCCATAAGTCCCATTCCTTATAAAGCATTGGGTGTGCATTCTTTTATCTTCAAAGAATGATGAATTGTGCATTTGTAATTAATTTACTCTACAGAAGCATAAGATTGCAATCTGGTTGGTGCAGCTTTTGAATGATTTAAGAGTGTGTGCATTCCGAAATGATTCAATCTTTAACAGCTCTGATATATATATATATGTATATGCAAAATAAATGATAACAAGATGAACTTACCCTCAACTAACATCCAAAAGAAATTCGTTACTGTAAAAAAGTGGAAGAGTGTGACCAGAACAATGCATCCTGCCAGTCCAGTGCGTATATAAATCTAAGTTAAAAAATAAACCAATATTTATTTACTTTTTATAATTGTTATGAAAATGATTGACATATAAAAAAATGTATAATTTGAATATGAAATATTGTGACCTTATTCTTATGTATTATTACAAAATTATTTATAAAAATGTATAGGAGTATTCACAATATTGTGTATTTTGTCTTGTATTGTGTATTTGCAATATATTTGATGTTTATAATAAACTGATGACATTCATAAAAACCAAAATGCATTCGGGTTACTCACGATCTATTGCAAATGATCAACAAAAATGATGCAATTGCATTTTTTTGCGAAAGATTGTGAACGTACTTAAACAGGTTTATTTTGCAGTAATGAAAAAATAACTTACCTCTGACTTAACTACTCCTTTAAAACCAGCTGTTCGTATTTCTTTGTATATTGTTTCCAATTTGATTATTTTGTTTTCTTCATTGCATTTTTATAATAGTTTTGAATTTAATTTTGAGCTGTTAAGTAATTTTTATTGACAAATTTTTTTAGCAAAAATAACATATTGTAGTATTTTTTATTATTGAAGTGAGCGCATTTGCAATGTCATGTGAGTATAATGTTAACATATACAAAAGGTTTATGGTAAAGTATTTATGCAAAGGTATAGCAAATTGAATTTGTTGTTAGGATTGCAAATGGTGCAAATATATTTAACATTTGCTATGATGCAAGACTTTTTATGTCAGATTATGAACAGCTCTTGTGGAACATAATAACTCAGACTTGCTTTGCAATATTGAAAAGAAAAGCAATTGATATAAAGCACTCATATCACTCATAATTGCAGGCACCAGTTATGTCGCAGAGATCTAATGGAACTCAACTTTTCCTTTAAATAATCTGTATATATTTCTTTTTATAGTTTTAACCGTTTTCTCCAGAAGATAGCAAATGAAATTCGTGTGTCGGTTTTTTATCAAAAGCTGATTGAGTTAAAATGGGCTATTTAGAAGTATTTCCCGCAAAAAGCCATTAGTGTCGGAGCGTAATTGCAAAAGGCACTTAAAGTTTGCCAAAAAGTATCGCCAAGAGACAGTGAACGATTGCAAAAAAAAACTTGTTTTCCTATGAATGTAAGGTAAACAGAGTCCCCTCAGATGGAAAGTCGTCATTCGGGGTTTAAGTTTGTTAAAATTTAATTGTGTTGATGCCACCAGATACCTTGCAAGCTTCACAAAAAATATTAATTTTCTGACATGACAATTTTGCGCTTGACATCGCAGGTTTCCAAAAAAGATAGAAAAAAGAAAATTTTCCCAAAACGGTGTTGCATAGAATAATTATTTAGTCAGTATAGGTGTTGTGATTAAAGTAATGACACGACAAAAAATGCAAATTCTTTGACTTTATGACAAAAATAAAAAAAAAGAAAATACTAAAGACATTATCGGGAAGCGAAGGGAGTTCTTTAAGCAACAATACTTCAAATTTGCTACAAGGAATTATTTATAATGTACTATGTATGGGTACTAAGATAGAAAGTATTACACGGCAATACAGGCTGGCTCTTAGTCCTCTTTGTCATAAGGGGCAATAGGCAAAAAATTCACTACGTCATGAGGCCCCGGATAGAGCCACTACATGATCGAAAACGCATCAATCATGCATTAGTGTTGCATGGAACTATTGCTCGGTGAGTATATGCGCTATTTATCGTTATAAAACGATAATTATGGCTTTATACGTGGCCTAACGTACATGGTGTCACATAATCAGGTCGTGTAGGTAACAGCTTATGCAACAAACAAAAAATAATTGCGTCATGAGGCCAATCAGGGAACTCTTAAAGTAATATAAATGCACCAAATGCAATAGCAAAAGCAAACATTAAAAAAAAAAAATTCAATTAAAATTAAAATGCAGACAAATATTAGTACAAGGATTTGGATAAGGATTAGGACAAGGATTCGACAAAGAACAAGGACAAGAATTAGGAAAAAGATAAGGACCAGTAATAAGATAAGGACCAGGATACAGATTTGGACAAAAATTAGAGCATGGAATTGGGTAAGGATTAGGACAAGAATTCAGACAACGTTTGGAAAAAGAGCTACGACAAAAATTGGAAGAGGATAAGAACAAAGATTAAGACACACCTAAAACAATATTTAGTACAAGATTAGGAAAAGGATACGGACAAAAAATGGGACAAAGTATAAAACAAGAATTTTAAAACACTAAGGACAAGACTTAGAACAAAGATTTAGAACATAAGTGGGACAAGGATTGGAAAAGGTATTTAAATAGGAATATGGTTAGGAGAATGTATGGATCAAATCAAGAGTTTTGAAAAGAAGTAGGACAATTATAAGGAAAAATTTAATGATGAGGATAAGGTTGAGGACAGGAAAGGGTAAGGACAAGAATAGAGATATGCATAGCAAAACTTACGGGTGTGTTCACAATAAACATCTGCATGATACACAATACAGCCAACTTTTTTTAAGAAATAAATTATATTTATCATAAAAAAAAGAAACTTTGTTAATTATATTCACGACTTTATCAAACTTTTTTAGTTTAACCATTGAAATTTACAAATCCCCACATTTATATAAATAACATTGGTTGCGATTAAATAACAACTTTAAGTAAATTGGTTGGTTATTTTCTTCGTAAACATACTTGGCCTCGAGCTTAACCATTTGTCTCAATATAACTTCATATAAATTTATGTAGGTATTCGAAGAAAAACTTATTTTAAAGTGAGTTTAACAAACACAGTTGCTGCACGGCACTGTATTTTGCATCACTAGTTGCACGACACTGTATTTTAAATTTGCTTTGATGCAAGACTATTTGCATTGGATCGGGAAGAGCCCAATTCAGTTTTAAATATAGAACTTGATCAAATAAACAACTAACAAATTCTATTTCATCAATAGTAGGGGAGAGGGCTGGTTTATGAACCGGATTTTGTTATAAGGCTCTAACTTTTCACAAAATAAAGATATCGAATAATCCAAGATACCGTTGGAAAGGTGAATATAAATACAACGCAACTTTTTCATGCAGACTAATTAGAGTTTTGAATAAAATGATTTTTAGCTCTTTCAAAAAAGTGGATGGGTTATGAACCTTCTGGCAATTCCCAATTAAAGTCGAAAAATTCGAAGTAAAACACCAACAATTTTATAATAAGTGGAGATTTTATTTATTCAGAAGACCTCAAGAGGCAAAACAAGTTATAATGACGCTACTTAGGCTATAAAATCATAATGAATCGAAGTGTTCAATCATAATTTTGAAAGATTGGCGATATGTCAATAAGGGAAAGAAAAAAAGTAATAGTTCACAACCCAGCCCCTACATTTTTTCAAATAGTTTTCTTACAATAAATTTTCTTTAAAAATATGAAAAACAGTGAAATATCAAAAATACAAGTTTTTATGAATACGATCACTGTCTAGAATATATACTGTATATTTTTGAAAAAAAAAAAAACTAGCGAGCCTTACAATATGATATGTAACATCTGACACCTCACCTTGGTAATAAAAAAAAAAAGAAAACGAAATGGCCGTTTAGCCTTTGAAAGGACTTTGACCGATCTTCTTATAATCAACTGTGTTGTGTTTTTTGCGAAATGTTTGAATACAAATGATCGAGATCTAGACCTACAAGCTTTATGCCGACTCCGAACGGCTTATGTTCCCAACTTTTTTTTTTATGGCAGTTTTTACCCTCTGAGGTTTGCCAGTGTATGCCTTGGTAATAACCCTGGTTAAAAAACATTTATAGTGATTAAAATCATCTTAAAATTTTCAAAAACAAATTTTAAGTCCCTGTTACGCTGAGTTGAATTATTCTCAATTTTTTTTTTGGCTTTACCTTTCCAACTTTAAATTTTTCCTCACTTCTGCAAATCACAAAATTATTATAATCAAATTAGATTTATATATATTGAAAATATTAACCGTGTATGCCAAAAGCAGCTGTTTGGTCTTGTTAACTTTTACTTTGGATGTTGGAAAAAATAAGGTTATTATTTTTCTTTTACATGAAGGCTACACAGGTTTGTGTCTAAGCCAAATAGTAGCATGCGGTTTAGTTGAATAAAATTGAAGGGAAATTGTAGCTTCGTTCAGTTTACAGTGATTTAAAACAGATATCAATGTGGTTTGTGTTTAAAACACATGTTTGTGGTTTGTGTAGAAGTTGTGTGATAATTTGTATCACACACAATAATTTCACACAAAAATAATTGTGTGATAAATTAAATGGTGCTTGCTTCCCCGACTTCCTGTTACGGATATCCGTCGCATTTCACGACATAGCTCCCACATGCTGGAAACCGATCGGTAAGATATTACATTTCAAAAAATAAATTAAAATTTGACTTTAAGATATGTCGCAACAATGAAAAAAAAAACACCTGAAAAGTGCAGTCAAAACTTAGTATGCAATTGACTATACATCAACCCATTCAGTGAAATACCGGTAGGTTTGCAGATGTTTGTTTTAGGACGAAAGTTGCATTATCATTTGTTAAGTTTGCATTAGTTTTAACTTCATTTGCAATGCGAACAACAAAGCAATGCGAAAAATAATTGCACAGCATCGTAAAGAAGGCAAATCTCTTGGACAAATTGCTTCTATTGTAAAAAAAAAAATGTGTGCAACAGTTTAAAAAGTCATCGAAAGTTATAATATTTACTGAAATGCAGAAAATTACTTACGATGTGGATTCCGTCCTAAGAGAAGTGAAGAAAAAAACCAAGGTCCAGTGCGGTACAAATCGCTCAAAACCTTTGCCTCAACTATTCGTAGAATCTTAAATGCCAGCGGATACTCAGGAAAAACCATGAATTTCGGCAGCAAACCACCGAATGGTTAAACGCCTTAACTCCGCAATGTCTCATAAAACTACCGTTCAACGTTATTTTTAGCGACGAAAGTAAGTATTAGATATTTGGAGCTAAAAGAAAAGGTAAGATCTGGAAATCAGCTGGCAGTTAGCTACATCCACAAATCCCCATTCCAACCGTTAAACACGGTCGAGACTCAGTGATGGTTTGGGGTTGCATGTCGGCTGCTGGGACCAGAAATCTGGTATTTATTGAGTCCACAATGAATAGCCGAGACTACCTGTAAATTTTAAAAACATATTAAATAAACAATGTACAAAAGCTGGGTCTTACATCGCCTTGGGTCTTCCACGAGTATAGCGACCCGAAGCATACAGCTCTAAAAGTAAAGGAATGGCTCAAGTATAATGACCCTAAATAGCTTCATTCATCGCCTCAATGTGCAGATCTTAACCCCATCAAACACTTGTGGGCAATTTTGGACAAAAATATACGCAAAAGGACTTTATCATGTAAGCAAGATCTTAAAAATGCATGGGCAGAAGAATGGGCCAAGATATCACCAGCAGTGACCCAGAATCTGGTAAATTCAACCCCAAAAAGGGTGGAAGAAGTTATTAAGACAAAAGATGAACCCACAGAGTGCTAAAATTGCCTCTTATTTTCATCTAGGTATAAATAAATGGAGTTTTATATAACTGCACGCATAGAAATTTTTCATTCACCGCAACTGAAAAATTCGCCAATTAAACTTCGTTTGCGAGTTGTATTTGCCACAAACGAATATTCAGTTGTCAACTTAAAAATATATCTTATATGTATGTATATATACCGCAGCCTATTGTCTTTCCCCCTATGTTCGTCAGTCTTCTTATTGATTGTACTCATCGCACCTCTGTTGGTATCAGTGGCGTTCCTAGGCTTGGTGACACCCGGGGCGGATACTCATGGTGTCACCCCTATACGAAAATTTCTAAATGCAAAAAGAAACCAATTCTATGAGATAAAGTGTTTTTATTATTATCTTTATGTTTTCCGAAAAAAAACAAACAATAAAAATTTGTAAAAAACAGAACAAAAATATTATATTTTCAGGTATCTACATATTTTGATATGTAGGCATAAGGTAAAAAAGAAACCTTATTAACTTCGCAGTCTTAAAAAATTTTCAGGTACATATTTGTATATGTAGGTATAAGGTTAAACAAAGAAATCTTATTAATGACGTTGTCTTAAAAACTAACTTTTCTTGCTTTAAGAGCTGCAAAACTTGAAATAACCTCATCGAAATCAATATCACTTGCAAGTTCGTTTTCAATGGATGAATAGCAAGATCGGAAAGCCTTGCCTGTCCCATGGAAGACCTTAAATAAGTCTTAATTAATTTTAGCTTTGAAAAACTCCTTTCGCATGAAGCTACTGATACACAAATTTTTAGAAATAATATCAATGCGACAAAATGGAACAAACATTTTTTAACGTAAAGTATTTGTACCTTTTTTTTTTATTTTATTTCAAGCTTTATTTTCACTAATATACATACTACTGCCCATAATTTTGTTTGATTATTCTTCAAATTAAATATTTAAAATTAAATTAATTAAAATAATTAAAGCTACAAGATTCTCAGACGGATTTTATTCCGTGTATGAGAGAATTTACTTGAGAAATTACAGAGGAAAAAAAAAGTAATAAATAAACAATAAAGTCGTTGACTATAGCAATATCACAAATTGAGATCTGAGTATAATTATACAATATCAAAGTTTTGTTTTGTTTTTGTTTTATCTTAAATTCATTATATGAGTTTTCAAAGATTTTTTTAAAATGTTGATATTTTGAGCATTCTTTATATCCTCAGGAAGTGCTTAATTGAGCTGTGTTTGAGACTTTTTTTTTGTTTGGTAGTTCTAGCTTTCGGGACTACTAGGTTGTTTCGCAGCTTATTATATTGGTGAATAGTGTTTCTTGCTGTTAGTGTCAGTTTTGATTTAAGCATACAATTTTTGATTTTGTAGGTGTAAGTACATTTTTCCATTAAAATGAGCTGGTTGATGTCCATTTGCTTTGTGTTTTTGTATAGATCTCTTGTTGAAGTTAATGGATTCATATTGAAGAGTGTTTTTAGGGCTTTATTCATTATCCTTCCCACTTGTTCTATCTGAAACTTGCTACACTGACTCCAACTGCATAAATTATATCGAACTTTTGATAGAATGTGTCCAGTGTAAATTAACTTAGCGGCACTTTCTCGAAGCGTTCCAATTCTTCTGACTGATTTGATTATTGGCAGAATGAGTTTTTTATTTCATTGATATGGAAAATTACCAGTTTGCTTATATAGAACAGTTTGTCCATAAAGTAACTCTGAATTATAAGCGTTGTGTGTATACAACGAAGGGAAACACAAAGGAATTTTTCATTTGGGAAAAACAAATTTTTCAATTGGTGCAATTTAAAAATCATTCGTGTATATGACAAACGAAATTAATTACCTGCAACTAAATGACGCGTTTCTCTCAACTGAACTATTATTATGATAACTGTTGAAACGTTGGCAAATAATGATCCCAGCACTACAAACGAAGTTTGTTTGCGGCAAACTGGCAATAAACGGTTTTTTCTTTGCGTGTGTATACTTATTTTTACCTACATTTTTCAGGTGATTTTTTCAATGTTGCGGCATATCTTAAAGACAAATTTTAAGCTTAATTTTCTCTTTATGAATAATCAAACACTATGTTATGCTCTATTACTAATTTACTAATTTTTGACTCTCACTGTATACCACAAAGACACCACATCGTGGAAGGCTCTTACCCTTTTTACTTTAAATCCCGAGTAAAAATAATTTAATTTACGGTTTTTTCGTGAAACTTTTGTTTATTAAAACTACCAATATATATATATATAAAAATACATTTTTCTTTCATATGGATTAATCTCTATGTTAATTTAGTTTAGTTTAGCTTTGTTCAAACGTAAGTTTTTTTATGACCGACCAAAATTTATATTCCTTAATTCCAGTTTTTAGTCTGGCTAGTTAGTTTAACCTGTAAAACTTAAACTACTTACTTCACTTATACACCCCATATAAAATAAACATGCCAGCACATAAACAAACAATCATGCATAGAGCTCAACGTACCTGTACAGATAGTGTCAGAATCCAGAATAACGCCGACATTATGTATGTAAAGAATAAATTCGCATGAATTGAGTTTCGCAGACAGCGTAATTCCCTGGTTGATTGCAGTTGTTGTTGATATAGTTGTTGATGTTGTTGTTGTTTCAGCAGTAAAAGCAATGTTGGAATAGGTGCAGCCAACACAACGGCAGCAGCAATAGAAATAAATGAAAATATGAAGTGTATTTCAAGTAGTGAAAAAAGGATACTAACTGTTTGTGCAAAAAAGGAAATACTAACTGTAACGAGAGTGTTTGTGTGAGTGTGTGGGTTCGTATGTATATCTAGCTGAGGCAAGAATTTTAAACAAATACTCGTACCGTGAGGGTATTAAGGGAAATTTAAGCCACAAAGAAAGGTGTGTTTTAAACTTTTAGCTGTGCTTTTTGTATTATTACATTTATTGGTGTTCAGTATGAAATGCTTTTCTCAAATTTGGGTGCGTTTCTAAATCTTTCCAAGCTATATTCGATGATGAAAATGTGGCAATAAGTGGAAAAACTTTAAATTTATTTCGTAAATTATTAAGATCAACAAAGATCTTAACGTGTTACCTCAAACCATTTTGATGTGAACTTTAACGTAAGTGCTTAGCGGTTTATGTGAAACGCACACAACGTAACACAGACATCATTTAAGTTACTTTAAGTCACACTGAAGTTCTTACAAACTTTTGAGAAAATACTGTGTAGTTACTTAAGAGCTTTAGCTAAAACACAATGACTGCAGTATGCCACGAACGTCAATTGTCAAAATATGAAGGATGTTTTTAAGCCAGTACTAGTTTTGATTTTGAACATAACACGTAAAATTCCATTTAGTAGCTTAGTTAGTTTTTGTGTTTAAACACAGTTTTGGGCATATGCCTACCACGGCTAGATCTGATGAATTTCATCCGCGAGACAAAGTTTTTTACCACTTTCTCAAGCATTTGTGGTCGTTTGTCCCCAGTAACACGAATAATATTGGCTTCCAAAGTGTCGATTGTTATTAGTTTATCAGTGTAGACCAGTGACTATACCTCTACCTAAAGAATCCTGTGGCCAATTACTTGGTCCGTTACTTATAATTATGATTTTATTGAATGGCACGTAGCCCAATCCTGCTAGAACCACATCTTTTCCACATTCATGGTATGTATTTGGGGAACGAAAAATTCATTAATCATGGCTCTATAGCGATTACTGTTGATCGTGGAATATAACTTCACGATGATCTCGTGTGGATTATTTTCGCTGCAAATGCGAAAAATTTTACCTCTTGAGCCTCATCGATGAACAAAATTTTTCGATTGCTTAAACACGGTGATTTTGGACGACGATCATTCGGCTTTAATTCTTGCATGAGCTGGATCTTTGGATAAAGCTTTTCATAAAGTGACGAACAAAGACCAAACTGTCCTGAATGAGGTCGATTTGCATCTTCTTTGTGGAAGAACAATGCAAGAAGCTGCGGAGAGAGAAAACTGTCATATCACAACTTGTTGATTTCGCATTCGTCCACAATATTTTTTGTCACTGTTCTGTTCAATGTTATCAAGTCGTTGAGAACACTTCAATATTTTTCCTCCTCCGTTCATTGTTATAAAGTCGTCAAGAACACTTCAACATTTTCTTCCGATAAAAGTTGTCGTTTTGTAGTCAGACGCATGTTCTAACCATCGTGTTTCGCCTACTTATTGACTATTTAAAAACAGAACTGATAAATAAAAGTACGAAACCAAAAAAGATGTATAAGTATCTTAAATATATCTTGTAGTAATTTATCTATAAAAACATATTGACGTTAACATGCTTTTTTTATGGCGAAATTTCATGACAATGTTAGCCCGCATTCGTTGTTTGTGTCAATTTAACACAATTTAAAAATTAATTTTGAAACAGGCGCTTTCTATTTTACAAAAACATCTGTATGGGTCTACTTCAGAGTAATTTCTTCCTATGCTCGCCTCGAAGCGAAAACAGCATTACATGCAAGTATAGTAAAGTGCCAATAACTTATCATTCTTGTCACTCAGCATCAATTGTGACTGTTCATTTGTGAGTTTCACAAAATAAATTTCAAACACGAATTGAATACAATTAATAAAAAACTTTGGCTAGTCAATGAAATGTTACCGGATCTGGCAAGTGATAATACTCGTAGAATTGTTTTTGGTACTGATCATGATACAATAAAAAGGTAGGCGCATTTTAAAATGGCTGCTCAAATATGAAATTTTTCAACAACAAAGCTTTAAGTGCCACAAACGTCAAACGACAAAAGTAACAACAACAAATAGAAAAAAATCAAAACAAACAGCTACACCGAGAAAAAAAGCAAATGTAAAATCACCTAAGTCGGCTTAGGTAAAAAGAATTGTATGGACAATAGAATCGTGGCGTCCGTGGCGTAGTTGGCTAAAGTGCGTGGCCGCTATGTCAACGAACCTGGAGACCCAGGTTCGAACCCAGCAGCGACAGAAAATTATTGGAATTAAAATTATTTTTCTGTACGGCCGCCACCTCTCTGCAGACAATGGCAAACCTCAGAGAGTAATAAAAATGCCATGTAAAGCTTCTTGAGAATAAGAACATTTCGTTCATCGCCGTTCGGAGTCGGCGTTAAGCCTGTAGGTCCATTTCTCGGTCAATTGTGTACAAACTTAATAACACGCACAACACAATTGATCATAAGAAGCTAGGTCAAAGTCCTTTCAAGGGCTGAAATGACCAGTTATATATTTTTTTTGTTTATTTTGTTATGGACAATAGAAACTTATGCTTATTCACCAAAGTAATATATTGTTTAATACATTGCTTTGAGAGCATTTACTTCGACATGCTGCCAAAAAAAAATGTTTTATTCACCCAAGCCAAGAATATAACATTTTAACCAATAGTGTAGGTAAACCACCGAAAACTTCGACACTTTATCAAAATGGTATGAGCAAAATTTATCGCTGAATACTCGCGGTTTGTTATAGTTCTCATTTAGTATTCATAATGAAAATGATATAGCCTACATGTTTAGCCCAAGTGCAGTCCTTTGTGAGTGCATTTTCTTAGCATTTAATAAGATATATTTAAAAGCGATCTAAATGCATAATTTTTTTATTTTGTAAATCTATGTTGTAAACTTTGTAAATGTATGTATATTTACATTAAATAAAATAGGTTTCCTTAATAAAAATAAAATAAATTTGGTTAATTTTTTTTAGAAGTTTCATCTAAGTACTTGGGTAATTTGGCATAACAGCAATGTACAAAATGTTACCTAAGTATATGTACAATTTATACTTGTCTTTGGAAATTTTTTTCAAAAACAATATAAAGTAAGTTACCTAAGTAAATGCATATTTTATACTTCTCGTACATGAATATATATTTATTTAATTAACTTTGATAGTTCAACAAAGCTTTTTGTTGAAAACTTGAACACTATGTTCGACAGATTAAGCAAGCACGCTAATATAAATTGTCGAAGTCACAATGTATAAATTACAAAATACTTCGTTAATTTATCATCCAAATCAATATCGGTAAGTAAACATGTAGAACTTAGGTGTTTTGCTTAAAAACTTACGAGGCTGAAAACTGCCAAAGCCATCGTATGAATTATACTAGGTTTATTAATAATTTTACATAATCTTTTTTCTCGGTGTAACTTTGATATCTATCTTCCTTTTTTTCTTCAATATGAGCCCACCTTGTTATTCTATCATGGGTATTTATAATGAGGATGAAGATTATGTCACACAATGGTTCCTACGGTAAGTCGATTTTGGCCTCGTATAAGAAATTGCGCCAGCTATTTTTGTTTTGAGCTTGCTAGAGCCAGTTGAAAACACCAACAGATGTGGGCGTCCTCTTCTGCGTTGAGCACCACCGGACACCAAATCTTATATTTTTTTCGCTGAAGCGTCGTTATCCATTCGCTCAACATGACCTAACTATCGGAGCCGCTCGTTTTTAATGCGGCTCATACAGCTCATGGTTCCATCAAATTCGGTACTCGCCATTGACGCAGATTGGACCGAAGATCTTACGAAGGATCTTTCTCTCGAGAGCTCCCAAAGTCTTTTCATCAGAACTGCTCAACGTCCAGGTTTGTGCTGCATATAATAGAACGGTCATGATTAGTGACTTATAGAGGGTGAGTTTTGTTCGTCGAGAGAGAGTTCTGCTTCTCAATTGCCTATTCAGTTCAAAGTACCACCCAAAGTCAAATTGGTTCCAGGCAAATTTGTTAAGATTGACAAACAATTATTGCTGTTTCATTTATTGAAACGGAATATTCCGTCAAAGCGGATTAAATAAATATGTCATCAAACTTGGGAATATATGCAGTGCGTAAAGCCTTTACATGTACAACGTCCTTATTACGTTGCAACTTACGGAAGTTCTCAATGTCGGGAATGTCACACGTGAAAACTTTTTACATTTCGTCAATTGAAGATTTCATTTTACTAACGCCAATTGACAATTGTTGGTAAAATTCGTAAAAATCGAAATAAACTTTCCTCTTTAATGATCAACATCCAGCATCAGTATAACTCGGAATTTGTGTTTGATCATTACCTTTGTACAAACGGAAAGTAAATAGATGATCAATTGTTTTTTTGCCGTGTCTGTTCTGAAAGGATTCCTATTAGAGCTATTCTCAAAAAAAAGAATTTTGGTAGTGGTTTGTTTTTAATTAAAGATTGATATCGGAAATGCTCACGACCATCATCTAATGATAGCGAGCATTCGACTTCGCACCGCAGCAGTACAACATTGCTTGAGCTCTAATCGGAGAGCGCCTGTGTATTTTACCGACAGGCTGAAAAACCCCCAAGCTGCAGCCATGACCCCGAAATTCACAACAACAGAGTACTGGGAAGAAATAAAGGCAGTGTACCGCTCAACAGGAGATGAAGCTGTCGGCAGGCCACCTCGCGGCTTCCGCCCTTGGATGTCCGAAGACACCTGGACCCTGATTTCAGAGCGTGCGAAGCTCAAGATCAACATAAGCGCAACTACTTTCCCAGATCGGCGGAAAGAGCTTGAAACCCAGTATCGCATGAAGCAAAAAGAAGCGAAAAGAAGCGTAAGACGCGACAAACGAAACCGTATAGACGATTTAGCACGCCAAGCAGAAGAAGCCGCATACCGCGGTAACAGCAGCGCTGTTTATAAGATTACAAAGAAGCTGATCGACAAAAACCTCACAATCGAACACCCCGTGAAGAATGAGAGCGGTCGACTTTTACATTCGGAGGACGAGCAGTTGGTACGATGGAAGCGTCATTTTTCGGCGGTTCTCAACCACATTATGGCCGATGACGCCCCAAATTTCGTGGCTGGCTTGTCCAATATAAACACCAATATGCCAATAAACGCAAATCCGCCCGCGGTTTCAAAAATTATAGCGAAAGTAGTACTAGAGCGATTGAAAGACCACCTTTACGCGACGATCGATGCGGCGCAAGCAGGTTTCCGTGCTGGTTCTTCCTGTACGGACCATATCAACACAGTGCGTATCGTCATTGAGCAATGTGCGGAATATAGATCTGATTTGCACATGATGTTCATTGACTTAACATCACCAATAAGATAATCATATCGCAATCATAATCATCAGTCAATAAGGAGAAGATAATCGCAATAATCAAATCAACTTACGAAGTCGCAAGGTGTCGAGTTCTACACAAGGGAAAACTATCTGATCTCTTTGAAGTCCGCAGTGGTGTCCGTCAGGGCTGCATTTTGTCCCCAGTCTTGTTTCTTCTTGTGATTGGAGACGTTTTAAATGCTGCTTTACACCAAATACCAAACAGCGGTCTGAGGTGGACAATGACGAGCTTTTTGCAACACATCGACTATGCTGATGACATCTGCCCCCTTGCTAACCGGCTAACCGAGCTTACACGTATGGCGGAGAATTGAAATGCAGAGGTGATGTCTGCCGGCCTTAAAATTAACTTCAGAAAAACCAAAGTTTTAAGCCTGGCAGAAAATAACAGCGGTCCAGTAGAAATATCTGGTCATCCCATTGAGTTGGTCAATAGTTTTACATACCTGGGAAGTGAAGTTGCTGCTGGAGGCAGAACTGAGGAGGACATTGAGTGCCATATTAGGAAAGCTAGAGCGGATTTTGGTATGTTAAACGATATTTGGTGAAACAACATCCTGAGTACCAGCCTAAAAGTTCGACTGTTTAAATCGAATGTTCCATCTGTGCTTCTGTACAGCTGCTGTACTTGGAAAATAACCCAAGTAATCACCAAGCGATTGCAAGTCTTCGTAAATCGTTGTCTTCGAATTGTTCTCAGAATTTTTTGGCCTAACACAATAACTAATGAACAACTGCTCCGCAAAGCAAATATGGAGCCCTTTGACATCATGGTTAGAAGACAAAAGTGGAAGTGGATAGGCCACACTCTCCGCAAAGACAACAACAGATTCGCTAAGAAGGCAATGTAATGGAACCCTCTCGAGTCCCGCTAGGGATTAAAGGACATTAAGAAAGGTTGAACTGCACAAATATCATTTATGCCCAAGCATAAGGTCAAACGTATATTCCGTTCAATGTAACCTACGCGTGATATGTGTTTGCCCAAGTCATCGATTCGTAATATGCACACAATGTGAACACAACTTTCCCTTAAATATTTTCATATTTCTAATTTATGTAAACGTGGTCTTGATCCGTTATACGAAATTTTATAAAAATGTTTTGTTTTTTTCTGAAATTTCCCACTTCTAAAAAACTAATCTTTTCTCAATTTTCCACTCAATTATTTGTTTGGCCTTTATGTACTGCAACACAGTTCATCAGATTGAGATAAAACTTTGTAAACTTATTGCTTGCACATGCGCGAAGGTTATAGGCATAATAGGGTGGACATTGGACAAGAGATCGTGACACCTCCCATATAACCCAAATCTGCAATATCGAATAGCTTTCGGTTTCGACCTGTTTACTCCTTGGAATTCGACCTCAGTTCATTGTGCCGTTTTACTGGTAAAATTTTATAGGCGTAGCACGATAGGCGTGACACTTTTTTAATAGCCCAAATTTTCGGCATAAGTTTCGAACTATTATAGTTCACAACAAAGAAATTCGGTAAGAGTTTACGATTTAGTCCTTTCCTTCGACTAGCAAAATGAAGCTATCATTGGACAAGGGGTCGAGCCACCGCCCACACAATTAAAATTTTTGATATCAAATATCATTGGAAGTAAATGTCACAGGATATTGAAACTCAGTATGAAGTTACCACCCGGTGATGTCTTTCTACTAAAAAACTAGAACGGGTATTTGAGAAGGCAAGTAAGCAAGAATGACCCAGAAGAATTATTTAACCCTGCATCACTAACCTTAGGGTGGAATCCACCCAGTCACTGTTTCTATGCAAGATTTTTAATGAAATACTAAGTCTTAATGTTTTGTTTTGCATGTAAAAAATTAATTCTTTTAATAAAAAACATTTTAAAATAGTAAAAATAATCTTGAATGTATTTAAAACCACACTTTTCTTAGGTTCAAGCAATTAAGTATATCCTTATAACAGAGTTTATTATGTGGGTGGAAAACACCCAGAATTAGCTGTGCCGCAACTCAGCAATAGGTTAGTGATCCAGGGTTAAACATTATTTATCATAATTACCACCAAAGTCATCAGAAGCTTGAGCTTTGTTTCTCCATTTCTGCATATCTTTGACCACTTTCAATCAAAAAGACTTTTTATGCGAAACACTGATTTCCAATATCTAACATTTTCTAACATTTCTGTTGACATTTTCTAAGATTATACTTAAGCTATACGGCACGTTATAATTACAAGCTCCATTAATATTCGAAGATCTTAAGGTTAAGAAAAAAGATTTTAGTACTAAATAGGTCAAAAAGGTTGTTTATTTTTAAGTGTTTCGGAATCTAAAAAAAAACTACATCAAAGTTTAATCGTACAATAAATCAGTATTTTTCAGTCATAAACAGATAAAAAAGAATTATACTTCACAGGACAACACGACCAAAAACACAATTCTTGAAAATTACTTGCATTCTCATGAGTTCTTTTTATGCTTCTAAAAAAAAAAAAAAAAAATAAAAACCACAATGTGCTTAATTAAAACTTCAATGAGTCTGTGTAGCAGAGAATAAGAACTCCATCGAAAGTCCTTGACAACTGCTTTTTGCATGGATGATCCTTTAACGAACATCTGGGAATATGTGTGTGGGTGTGTTGCTCAAATTTACTATGTGTGCAAACATCCAAAACAATTATCCCTACAATGTTGCCACAAAACACTTTAAAACATCCACAGGCAAGTGTGCTGTCGCTGCGAAGGTTGGTTGCACTCGTACGCACCCCTAGAAGCAACAAAAATTCTTGTGGGTCGCCTTCAGCTATAAAAACGTTTTTGCCCATTAATAATAGATACCGTTAAGTGTGGTCATTTTAAGCGAAAAAGTGGTAAACAAAAGGCAAAACAAATAGCATTAAAAAAAGCAGCAACCGCTCTGAAAACTTTAAGTTCAAGGAAATGAAGATTGAAAATGTAAGAGATTTGAAAAATATTACAAGAGAAGAATATTTTTTTGCTAATTTAACAGAATGGTCTTATTAATTTCACTAAGGGTGTCTCATGAAATTTGGTGAAAAAATTATGTGGTCTTTAAAATAAAAATTGAAATGTATGTTTTTATTTTGTGTTCAAGACCAAATATTCTTAACCGGAAACCGCAGACAAATTGGTTGGGGTGGTACTCCCACTTGCCTTGCGTTATGGTGGGAATGGCCGTTGTTTCATGTTTTTTTAATTCTGTCTTTGATTTTAAACATTGAAAAATTACTATGAAACTCTTAGTAAAATGGAACTTAATTTGAATTTTGATGAAATAAAGACCTCTTGGTTGGAATTGATTCGTAGCCTTTTATAATAAATGCATAGGTATTACATTTCGTGATTGTTCCCTCTAACCAAATATAATTTCAGTGTTAGTCCTTAGGTTGATCCCAGAATAACAAAACTTTGTACTTTAATGAATGCGTTGAATTTTCCGCTAAATTTCTTTGTTGGTAGTTTTACTTCATTACTTTAAAATTAAAAAAAGGTTTCCGAAATTTTTTGTTAGTTTTCAACCAAGCTTTTCAGGTCTTTTACCTATTCAGTCATGTCTGCTTGGTTCGAAATGGGGTGATAGATTAGTGGAAAAGAAGGGCCAGCAAGTGTAATATATCGCTCGTTTTCTTCAATAACGTTACAATCCAAAAACATTCATTTTAACATTCGTGTTGCCATGATCTATCCTGTGAACAATTTTGGTAACGATATTTTCTTTAATTTTTGCTGGAGAGTAGAATTTGTGATTCATTCACCTCAATATATTTCCGATTAGATCGTATTATATATCGATAATCTCCAGTTTTTTTGTCACTGTGTATGGATTAAACCATGTACATTACAGTTGTACTTGTATATTTGATGTTTTGTCCATATTTTGAAAATGGTGATTTAATTTCCTTTGTCTGTTCAAAACTTAAAATGCTTCTCCTCAAAAAAATCTAGTTTTTTTACTTGTAACGTTATTGCAGAAAACGAGCGATGTGTAGAATATTCTTAGCACTACGGGAAGAAACATGTGAATTAAAATCTGAGGCAAGTGTAGTTACTTCAGTCAATTCTGGTTATTAGGCAAACTCATCCGTATTTACGACTTGAAGTTGTAGTTGGTGGCAGAGAAGTTTGTGGAAGGCATAACACTTGCTTTAGATTCAAATTCACATGTTTCTACGGCTTTTCACCATACCTATAACATCCTACATATGTTTCACTTGATTGCCCCTTCCTTCCCACTAAATCCATCACCCCATTTCAAATCACAGCAGACTTCACTGAATAGGTATTACACCTGAAATCCTTGGTTTAAAGCTAAAAAAAAAGTTCCGTAATCAACCGCAACAACAAAATCAACACCCACAAGCTCAAAAACAAAATCGCACGTTTAAAGGCAAATGTTATAAATGCCATAATAAGGGGCACTATGCATTCTCTTGTAAATTGAACAATTTAAGTAAGCAACATGTTAATTGCGATATGCTCCATGTTTCTCAGCAACAACATAAGCTTGACAGGTCGATCTGGATATTAAACAGTGCATATACCAGGTAGGCTCATGTTGGAGAAAAAGGTGAGCTAGATGTCAAAGTCAGCTGTTGATTTTTAGTTTTTCTAATTGTTGATGTTGCTTTTGTCGTTTGACGTAACATTTCACATTTTAAAATGAACCTTGTTATTGTATCATGAGACAGTGGATCAACTTGTCACATGAGATGTGACAAAACGACAATCAAACAAATTGCCGAACATCGTGAAAAAATAGAAATAGCAGGAGACAAGTGTATTGTTCGCGTAGAGACGGACAACAGCAACTCTCATTGCATGACGCACTTTATGTTCCACAGCTTAAATAAAATTTTTTGTCACTCAGCAAGTTAACAGCGAACACATGCAAAATGCTATTTGACAGAGATAGTGCCAATGTGATGGGTTGAGATAATGCGGGGGAAGAGGAGTGGTGATTTATTTAGATATTTTTGAGGCAACAACAAATGTCAAAAATAAAAAAAATTTTAATTGGCATCGCAAGTATGGACATTTGAATATAAAGAGATTAAATTTTGACGAAAAATAATATGGTGTGCGGAATGAAAATTAAGAATAGTGTACAATTTGAGTATGACATATGCTAAAAAAGCAAAATCAATGCATTGCCGTTTGCAAAAAATTATCATAAAAACAGCAAAAATGTTTTTGAAATAATATATAGTAGATGGGTATTGGGTTCCATACATTTTTTTAACATATTCCAGAACCTCCCTGCAAGGCTAGATTCTAAATAAATAAATAAATAAATAACTGGTCATTTCAGCCCTTAAAAGGACTTTGGACCTAGCTTCTTATAATCAATTGTGTTGTGCGTGTTTATTAAGTTTGTACACAATTGACCGAGAACCGGACCTACAGGTAAAACGTCGACTCCGAATGGCGATGAATGGAATGTTCTTGTTCTCAAGAAGCTTTACATGGCATTTTTGATTACTCTCTGAGGTTTGCCATTGTCTGCAGAGAGGTGGCGGCCGTACAGAAAAATTATTTTAATTCAAATAATTTTCTGTCGCTGCTGGGATTCGAACCCGGGTCTCCAGGTTCGTTGACATAGAGGCCACGCACTTTAATCAATTACGCCACGGACCCGCCAATACTGAATACTGGCGTAATAGCACGAGACGTGAAAAAAAAATTCAGAAAATTCGCAAACAGTATTGGCGCCGCTAAAAAACGTGAATTTTAAGAAGCATAAAATGTATGTTTCAAATCGAGTTTCTTATTTATATTTAAGTCCTACAGAAACTTTTGATCATAACATATTCTAATGTAAAATCGTCCGCTGAACCCGAATGTGCCATCAGATTTTTTAAAAAATTAGTCTTTGACCCAAAATTAGCCTACTTTATTAAGAATTTCCTAATTTTTTCTTGCGATTTTGCAATAGAAGCTTTACCCTCGCCAAGTTCGCTGCTTCTTTCTCAAATTTAAATGCTGCTGGATTGTTGGCCTTTTTATGAAGTTTGTGAAAAATAAAAAAATTATACAAATCGGATCATTTTTACGGCAGAAAAACGATTTTTTGTTGAGCTGATTTTTGGGAAAGTATGGAATAATCGTCATTATGACACGCTATCTTTTCAATACGTTGAAAATACATTGTTAGAAACCCGTCCGACAACGGTCGTACATTTTGGACTGTTCATCCAGAAGTGTTTCAATCTAATTATCTATTGATGATATTGATATTGAACGGTGCATGAGATTTTACCGTTTTGATAAAGTCACTTTGTATGGGAGGTAGGCGTTTCCATTGACTTATCGGAATCATTTTCGGAAATTTTAATTAAATGCTTCTTATCAAGCATGCAAAATTTCATTATCATAGGATCACTCCTTCTATTTTTTTCAAGAAGCGATCCCTATATGCGTGTCAACCGTATGTTGATGAAGATGAGTCACTGCATGCTTCTTGATTCTAAATTGCCTGAATTTTTATGGGCTGAGGCCAAAAATACAGCTGCTTATGTGCGAAATTGTTCGCCGACAAATTACAGAAAATAACGCCGCAAGAAGTTAGGTGTAGCCGAAACCAGTTGTGTCTTACTTCGAAGTTTTTGGCTAAAAAGGCATAGCAAAAATTTAAAAGCTACAGTCAAACACTTAGGCGGATCTGTAATGGTTTGGGTCGCGATGTTAGGTGAAGGCATGAGGAATTTGGTTTTTGTGGAAACTGCAATGGACAAGACATTGTATTTAAACAGCGCAACGAATTTCGGTCTAGGAAACGGTTTTCGGTTTGTACAGGACTTTATAATGTAAAGGATGTGATTCCCCACCCCCCCCCAAAGCCCTGATCATAACAAGAATTAGAACAAACAATACGGCAACGCACCATAACTAGTAAGCAAATGCTAGAGGATGTCATCATGGATTAATGGAGGTAAATAGGATCTGACATCAGATAAATTAGATAAAATATCTTAAATTAGATTTATTTCAAGTTTTCTTATAATGTACGGAGAATTGTTTGGGGTTTCCTTTTGAGTTGTTATAAAATTTAAAATTTTTAAAATACAAGAATTGCAAACAAATTCACGCCTATTTTTCAATTATGAGGACAACATATCGTAACCAAAATCTTATATATTAATACGCAAACATCGAATGTTGTCGTACACTTTTTCAATATTTATTTTAGAATAAGGACAATGAAACGTATATCATTCGAAAGGTACTGCACCATAGATGTGCCGAATTATGTTAGATTTTAAATTTATGACCTTTGACCCGAAATATTAACGTTGAAAGTTTATATTAATTTTAGTTAGGGATTTCAGAACTGGGAAGAGGTAGAATGAAGAATGAGATATCGGATGAAAGGTCTGGCTGCACAATATGATTGAATATTAGATTGGTGACCTTCGACCTCAAATATGAGCGGAAAAAGAGCATTTTTTAAATAAAAGGTAAACTGTAAGAGATGGAAAAACATGATATGAGAGAGTAATTTAGACATTCATAAAATGTGCAAAAAATACTTTGACATTTTTCACCATCGTTTACGGTAGCCCTACAATAGGCAATTTTTCATGTAACAAGTGTCAATATATATTGTGATGGTAGAATTGTTTACAAATAGTAAATTTTGAAAAAATTCCGTTATTTTGACATCACAATTATTGTGATATCTCGAAAAATATAACTGTTCTCAGTACAACGTTTTTTGTATGAAAATTCGTTGGTTGAGAAAAATAACGGTATACGAAAACTTCTTTGCTAATATTTTCCACGAATAGTATGTTAAAAAAATTTCCCGTTATCATGACACCAAAAGTATTGCGATATTTCGAAACCTGTAGATTTTTTCATGCAATGCATTTCTTAAAGCAATTTTATTGCCTCAGAATGATAAAAAAACAATTGATATTTCAAATTTTGATTTTGCAAGCAAATATCTCAGCCATTTTTTAATCGATTTTCATTAAATTTTCTTTGTCTGAAAGTTCAATTAAATGACTTTGGAGGAATAAGAAAAGATTTACCGCTATCTCACCAATTCAATTTCTTATGTTGTTTTCAAAAAAATTCTAAAATATTCAATTTTTGCTCTAAAATTAGACCAGACATTCTTTTTTTGTAATTTTTTTTTTTTTTTATTTTCTTCTCTCACAATCTTTCATATAACATATCATTTATTTGCAAAAATTGCTTCATTTTGACACATAATTTAATCAAGTGTTTCTATCATCGAAAATCATAAGCTCCCCTATGATTTTTTTGATAAAAATTACATTTTTTGAAATGTTGTTTTTGTATTTTTTTACAAAGTTCTACAGCTTAAAAAATAATATCTGTGAAAAATTTTTTCAAATATTTCAAACCACTTCAAAGTTATATACACCAATCTATGTTTTAAGCCATTTCCTTATCTACTTTATATATTATATATATTATTACTATATCTATATATAAATAGGCCATTTTCTCCCGAGTCAACTGAATTTGATATTTTTTTTTTTAATCAATAAGAGTAGGGAAAAGGAGTACACCGGATATCTATAGTGGCACATCCCATACAACCCAAATTTGGCATATCGAATAGCTTAAGGTATATCGAACAGGTCACACAGCCTTAAAAATCGGTATTCGGCCTCAAATCAATCGTACGTAGGGGCGTGGCACTTTTCAGCAGCCCAAATTTTGGGTAAAACTTTCGAACTATAAGTCAAAAACCAATGAAACGAAGTAGGAAATTCCTATTTAGTCGTGTTCTTTCACTGAAAAATTTGAACGAGCTTTAGACAAAGGGCCGTGGCACCACTCATACAATTCAGAGTTTTTACATCGAATAGCTTTGGAAGCAAATGCCGTAAAACTATGGAACTCAATATGGAGTTCCCACTTGCTGATATCCTTCTACTTAAAAGTAGAATATGAGAAGTAGGGTACTGGGACGAGCATTGGACAAAGGGTTGTGGCACCGCATACATAAGTCAAATTTTTGCTATTGAATAGCTTGAAAGTAAAAGTCACAGAACATGGAAACTCAGAGTGAAGCATTTTGTGAATTTCTGCTGGTGGTGCGCATGGTGCGGTATGAGTTAGTTACGTTTGCACATGAGTGAAGAAAGAAAAAAATGTTTTCAATAAAAATAAAAAAAAAAAATCAATTTTTAAATGGTCGAATTTAGACCAAAGGCAATACTAGTGCAAAATAACGTAACATCACTTTTGATAAGTTTACAGGAGAAGCAAAATACGATATAAAATTCAAACAACTTGAGATATTGAACCGATCTTTTTAAATCGAATAACTTGGTTATTTTTGGTGCCAGAAGTTAAAAATTCATAACACACATGTAATATAATGTAGTGAATCGTAATCAATAAAAAACACAATTTCGCATTTTTTGATCATACGTTTTTTTGCATTTTATATGACGATATAAAGATTCCTAAAAAAATAGTTTCGAGTTATTTGGTTGAATGTTTTCCATAAAACACCACATTTCTATTGTTATCCCATATGCACGGACAATTGAGACAGTGCATTTCAAATTTTCGGAGGCTTCACTGGCCTAGTATCTAGTCCGTTTACTAAAATCAATATTGAATCATTTCCGCTTGATATAATCACGCTTGCTTATTTAAAGTAACCACCCAGTAAAGTGAAGTATCACTAAAATAGAATTTTTCTTAAACCGATGTGCTACATAGCGTGAACAAAATATATAAAAGAACTTCATCAACATTGCGCAATATTTACTTACTTAAAATAGATGAAAACTATTATCGCCAGCGTCAATGAAACGAGACTAATTGTATAGCCAATGTAATAAATGATTGTTGGCAGCTCTATGATTGGCTCGAATTCCGGCACTGTTGATGGCGCTGGCAGATGCATGCATAAATCGTAGTTGGTATATTTTTCCCACACGCCATCCTGATCACAATAGCGAGTGGCATTTTCTGGAATGAGAAAAAATTAGGAACACAGGATGGTTAGCGGAGCGAACGAATAGCTTAGTTTTGGAATAGCTTAGACATTGAAAAATGCAATGGAATGAATTGGAAAAAAAAAGAAAAAGAAATTAATTTGCATTCGGTATGAAATATGCACAATGCTGTATAATGTGTGGTTGTGTATTTGAGGGTATCTGTGCAGCATGTTAATGTGAGGAGAAATAGTGGGAGTGTGTTTAAATGGAATGGAAGGAATTTGAATAAAGTTGCTGTACTTTAAACTGCTATTTCGGAAGTTATAGTTTTGTTTTGAGTTTTTATAGTTTTTTTTTTTATTTCGAAGCCTTCAGCAAATTCTCTCTATTTTATTTTCCATTTAAAAGTCTTAAGAGCTATTCTAGGTTGAGACAAAAGCTCTTAAACTTAATAATCGAATACTACTGGCACTAAAAATTAGAATTAAAAATTCCTTTTAAGTATTTCGAAGTTATGAAGGTTGTATTATGTTGATGATGTCACTAAGCATGGGTGATAGGAATACTTTTTGTTCACATTTTGCAATTTTTAAATTTTCAAAATCAATTTTAAAACATCAAGATATCAAGGAAATATTTTAAGGTTTGTGGGATTTATGAAGGTTTTATGGAGCTGTGCGAGGTTTTTATTCTCTTTTGCCGAATTTGCCGATTAAAAACATAATCAGAGCTTATCTAGAAAATTTCAAGTTAATAAATTACTTTTTGTGGAATTTTAAGAGATTTTATTGTTTTAATGATGTCACTTTTTATATTGAAAAAAAAATTTGAGCTTTAGGCCAAGTATGTTGACAACAAGACAACATGAAGACAAAGAAGGCAACAACCAACAACAACAACAACGGCTCTGTATAGAGCAAATTACATTTCACTTTTTATGGAAAGCAAATTCGATTTGGATCATTCTCGAACTTGATCTTAATTTTTTAAAAAATAAGTTTACATAATATATTTTACGTATACTATAGCTCTAAGATTTTGTTTTATTTGCGATCACAGGCAGACGAAAAGACAGATTCGGGTCTTTCAATATGGATGATCGGAATTAATGAGATTATAGAGGACATGATGTTGAAACTAAAACTGCCAATTTTATTCTTAAATGTTCAGCAGTACGTGGCAAATCAGCATGAAAAACCATTGCATTGAACAACGTGTGCAAAAGGGGGTATCGAAAAATTTAGATCGTATTCTAAGGGGTCCCAAAAGTTGCATTGGGTTGTTAAGATCACCCAAAAAAACTTTTAAGGAAAGAAAAAGATGTATTCCTGCCCTGTAAGGACAAAGTTGTTTTTTGACGAAAACAGTAAAAAATAACGACCTTAAAATGCTTTGACTTTTATAAAAAAAACTACATATGTCTTAAAGCAAAAGTAAGTATAGGCTTAAACTAACAGTATATTGGTAAACACGATGCCACTCACGATTTTTATCCACAGTATCCTGTGTGAAGCATATTCGAAGCAAAAGTTGTAATCGAGATAGCACAGAACTTTTGATTGTTACCCAATAGTCTAAATTTTGGTGGTATTGATTATACTGTTAACGTATTCCTTAAAGTTGCCGAATTAATAATTAGCATAATTTTTGCATATGCATTTTCTTATTTTTGAGAAATGTATACTTGAATGCAATTTTTTAACTTTTTCAAAAAAATTAATATAAGATTTTATATCTCGTGTACCAGAAATGGTACCGAGGAAACTTTGCTCAATTTGGATTCTTCAAATATTTCTTAAGAACACCATGTCTAAAAGTCTTAATTTAAAATACCAGCTTAAGGCCACGATTTCCATTCAACCGTCTTGACCTTTCAGCGACTTTAACTTATGGAATTTTTGAGCGAGACTTCGATCTGCGCTTATATAAATCTAACTGACCCAGAAACTTAAGGCAAACGAGCGTATAATTTGTACTTAGCCTACGACCCAAATAAAATAATAATTTATGACGTTTTTTACGTAAACTTAAATGTAATTGTTGCATGGAATTATTACTCGTTAAGTAGAAGTTCTAAAAAAAACTTTTATCTTAAAACAAAAAATGGTTGTTTGTTCTCATAACGAAAATGAATAAAAAAAAATTTTGGAGCTACAACTCCACGGAGGCAACCGATAAATGCAGTAAAAATGCAGCAACAATGAAAAAAAGTTGCATGAAATTATAACTTCGTTCCTACTGACGTTACGGTAAATTTTATGGAACGACAGTAAAGGTGAGGTTTTCAGTCACATGATAAAAAAAAAAACAATATCGATATCATGAGGCATCTCGGGAAAACCGTAAAAGTAACATTTATGCACCAAATGCAACAGCAAAAGAAAAATAAAACTAAAAAATAAACTTAATTTAATATAAGGAAAAGTATGAGAACAAGGGCTTGGATAGGAATTAGGACAAGGGTTAGAAAAAGATGAGAGCAAGAATTTGGACAAAGATAAGGACCAGGAATACGACAAAGAGTAGGACAAGGATTTGGACAAAAATGAAAGCATGAAATTGGACAAGGATTAGGATTTTAGTCTTCAGACGAGGAATTAAGCTATGTTTAGAACAAGATTGGGAAAAAACAAGGAATAGAACAAGGATTTAGATGCACTAAGGACATGATTGGGGAAAAACAAGCAATAGAACAAAGATTTGGATACACTAAAGACAAGATTTAGGACAAGGCATGGGAAGAGAAGTGGGACGAAGATTAGGAAAGGAATTCGAACAAGGGTAAGTTCCTAACCTTGGGATGAATTAATTCAAAAGTTTGAATAAGGGTAAGGATGAGAACAAGTTTGGGATCAAAGGAAAGGAAAGGAAAGGAACGTAAAGGAAAGGAAAGGAAAGGAAAGGGTGAGTGCACGATATAGCCAACTTCGTTTTTGACTATTTTTGTCATAAAGTCTAAGAACCAGCCTATATAACAATCATAACCCGTCATCTCGCAACTGTAAGACTTGAGCAACGGGAAACAGTTAATGCTGAATGGTACATAATCATTTGTTTGCCAGAAGTCTTCGGGGAATTAAAGAAAACCAACCACAGAAGGAAGATCATCCTCCATCACGTCAATGCGAGTAAAAAAACAATAAATAACTGGCCAATTCAGCCCTTGAAAGGGCTTTGACCTAGCTTCTTAGGATCAATTGTGTTGTGCGTGTTATTAAGTTTGTACACAATTGACCGAGAAATGGACCCTCAGGCTTAACGCTGACTCCGAACGGCGATGAACGAAATGTTCTTATTCTCAAGAAGCTTTACATGGCATTTTGATTACTCTCTGAGGTTTGCCATTGTCTGCAGAGAGGTGGCGGCCGTACAGAAAAATTATTTTGATTCAAATAATTTTCTGTCGCTGCTGGGGTTCGAACCTGGGTCTCCAGGTTCGTTGACATAGCGGACACGCACTTTAACCAATTATTCCACGGACGCCACAAACAAAATGAATTACCAAATTAAATCATAATACCACCAAAGTCTTCAGATATATAGAATTTTTATTGATGTGTTGGTGATAAAAGGGAGGTGTGGCAACCCAGTTTTAGTAAAGTTTCCGACAGTGAGCATACAAAATAAATTACCAAATTGTAGTATAATACGACCAAAACCGTCGGAAATATAGATTTTTTATTGATTTGTGGGCGGTAAAAGAGGGTGTGGCAAAACTTTTCTCAAAATTGTAAAAATTGAACGACCCCTTCTTGAGTTATGAGCGTACACACAGACGTCAGTCATTTTTATGGTCTTTTGGATGGTCAAAAAGGTATTTGTTTGAGCGGATGTGCGAAAGCTCGCATTGAAATAATGCAGAATCAATCTCCTCTTCTTCGACTTTTACCTAATTTATTCTATTACTTGTGGCAAAATAATGTTCGTATACCATTTAGAATCGACCGTCCTACGTTGCTCTAACGACACTGTCACCCATGCCCGGTAATGCCGAAGAAACAGGCAATCATTTGCTCCGATATGCTACTTCCGTGAACAATTTGTGTTGGATTTAGCTCATTTTAGAAGACCCATACAGTCAATTGCTATTTTGTTTAGGGTTCATATACATAAATTGATGATTCGTCACCTGTGTAGATGTTATACACAGCCTTTGATGTACCTTGATCGTATTTTGTTGCACCAACCGACTCTAGCCTTTTCTTTATCGTTAGTCAGATTATGTGGGATCCAACGCGAACAAATCTTTTTTACGTCCAAATGATAATGCAATATCTTTTAATGTTTGTCCTATTTATACCCAAAGATTCCTCAATCTCACGATATGTCACATAACGATCTTGTTTTATCAGTCCACACATGGCATCGATGTTTTCTGACAAAGCATCCGATTTTGGACGACCTTCACGGAGTTCGAACTCGAACGAACGTCAGCAACTATTGAATTCGTTGCACCAGTTTTTTGCAGTGATTGTCTTGATAAACCACGTTGAAAGTTATTACAAATAATCACACAGAAAGGTTCACGAGGTAATTACATTTTTTGACCGAGATGCATTTTTCAAGTTGCTTTAAATAAGACAAATCTCGCTCCAATGGAGAAATGCTCGGAAGAAGAGTATGTTCAACAATGTCAAATTACCCATGGAAAGGTTAGAGTTGCCACTTACTATTGCCCAGGCCAGAAATATAAATAGGAACCCTTGTTTATTGAATATTTTAACCAATTCACATTTCTTTATTGCGTTCAACCCTTCATTCCCAACAAATTGCTAGAAATTCCTTTAATTCTAAGCCCCAACAACCACATGCCACACAATCCGCGCATAAAGCATTGTGACGAACAGCTTTCATAGATAATCTACATCAACGCTGATGCTTAAATTGGGCCAGATGCTGATGGATGACATAAACTTCTCAATTTTGCAACAGAGCAGCATCGTTGTTATTTTTACTGGCACTTGTATATTTATACTTTATCTGCACATAAAAAATTAATTGCATCTGTCATGTAGTGACATTTCCCGTTATTTTATTTTTCTCATGTTAAAAGTTAACTACCAGAATCGCAAATATTTGCACCTGATGCTAAGAACTTTCGTTTGACCTTGTAATGTTTTTTCAGTTGTTATCTTCCTTTTCTGATTAATTCTTTAAAGATTCCATGATTCTGTGAATCACCACAACCACCACAACAAAAATTAAAAACATGTCCGAAATTATGTCAGCTACTTAATAATTCTAAAAATGTATTTGAGGAATGCATTAGAAATATGAATTATGTATGTATGTATGTGTTATTTTTACTTTAACGTTTCTGCTAAAATGGAAAAAGGACAAAATTTCTTTTAAGCTGACTATCTGACTGGCTGGCTGACTTTAAGATAATGCCAAACATAAACTGCAAAAGACTGCCGCCTGTTTATCATTCTATTTATTCTTAATACTTTTTACAACACTGACTCCAAAGAATTACCGTGAAGAGCATTGATATACATAAATAAATAGACTTATGCACGCTTGGTTAAATGAGGGAAAAGCAAAGCAATGAAAATGAGGATTTAACTTGCCGGAGGTACAAGTTGGTTGCGAGTATAAAGAAAATTTTGAAAGCAATGTGGAAGTGCTGAAATTCCACAAGATTGTATTAAGGAATCAATTTAAAATTTGTGAAGCAGAAAAGTGCTGAAAGACGTAAGGATTCGGGGATTTTTTTTATGGGTTGCTTAGTAGTGAAAGGTGAGCGGTAAGGTGTACCCAGCGGTCTTATGGATTATAAAACTGGAATGAGTTTTAAGAAATTATGCCTCGGTTGTTATTGAAGCAGGTGTAAAATTTATGAGTCTTTTTTACACGCATTGAAATAAAGCCATAGAGCTCATCCGAGTAATTGGTTCATTATTGACTGGTTTTAATAAAAATAATTAAGACTTAAAATAATAAGAAGATTTTAAGAAATTGTTAAACCCATAATGATTTGATAAGCACAAAGTCTCCCTCACAATTTTGAAGATTATTTCGCAAACCATTATGTGAATAATGGGTTTATTTCGGAACTTAACCTCAATTAATAGGAAATTTATTCATTGGCAAAATTGAAATATCTAATCGATCAGTTCACCCTGATGTTCAGTTAATCCTTTGGAAATATTCAAAGATATTTTAGAAAACAATGTTATTTGTCCTGGTTTGAGGTTTCATGCTTTATATTTAAGGATATATGTAATAATGGCTCTTTTACATTAAGGGAAGGGTTCCCTCATTATGGACAAAAATAAGGCAAAGTTTGTATTTTTGTTGTAGGACAATGAAAAGGCGTACGAACTTTTGGTTTTGATGATTATATTAGTTTATTATCAGAGAATTTAAAAAAGTGAAAAAGTTGAAAAAATTCAAAATGGCGGCTACAAAATGCACATTTCCGTAGGCCCCTGCGCGCGAAACATGGTGTCCTAACTAAAATTCTGCCGCTTCTTGTGGTGGACTGAAATCAAAAATTGTTGTTATTACTTAAAGATAATGATATTTTCTATGACTGGAACTAAAATTGTTATTATCCATGTAAAATTCATTGAATAATGAACATTAGAACTAAAAGTTCAAATTTTGCTTGTTTTTTTCCATTTCAACAACGTTAAAAAAATATAAATAAATAATTTTTATACATGATGTTAGTTCAGGGCGTACAAAAAAGCATGCACTTCCAAACAGTTCTTAGATAAAGAGAATCGGATCAATAGATCAGGCCTGAGAGTTTTAGTTAGATCGGAAAACGTGGTTTCGAGATAAGCGCGTTTGACGTTTTTTTAAAAGTTTAGTTTGGACGTAGCGCGCGTGAGATAGGTGTCTTCAAGACGTTGCCATTCGAATAATATTCGTCGGATCGAAAAATCCATTTACACACATATTCTACACATATGTGGCTTTCATTTTTTGCAAAAAAAAATCGATTTTTTAGTCCAAAATGAGGTAACCCTTCCCTTAAGCAAAAATTAGGAAAATTTGACTAAAAGTCTTGTCATAATTATTCATTTGTTTCATTTCCGGTTATTTAAAAGTAACCACAAAAGAAGGGATAGGGGGACCAACAAAAGAAGTACCCACTGAAAAAAAAATATAAGCTTAAAATTGAACACAATGTATTAAAAACATGTGTTCATAATTTGCCTTTTTTTCATATGTTTTTCAAAAGTTTTAAACACATTTGCTCTTACTTTGACGAAATTTGTTGCAAGCTATTTTTTAACCACAAAATTCGTCAAATTAATAACAATTGTCGTCAATTTTAAAACATTATTTTTTCTGTGTACATACATAGGTGTATGTTATAAGGACTAATGCGCTAGGCAGCTCAAGTGTTGTGGCTTTTATGTATGTATTTTTTGTTATTGCTATTTTGACATTAGGGGTGTTCACGATCTAGTACACTTTGCTGTAAAGATTCTTCATCGAGCAAACATTTTTTTTTTAAAGTTCGTTGAAAAATATAAAAGAAACAGATGATGTGTGGGAACTCGCATTGTCATGATGGAAGATTATCTTCCTTCGATGGTTGGTTATCCTCAATTCACCGAAGACTTCTGACAAACAAATGATTGTGTACCATTCAGCATTAACTTTTCTCCGTTGCTCAAGTGGTATAATTGCGACATGACCGGTTTCTGTGAAAAAACTGGTAACCATTTGCTTGAATGTGCTCCGTCCACGGCCAACTTTTGCCGGGTTTTGCTCACTTTGAAGGAGCCACACAGTGGATTGCTAATTTGTTTCGGGTTCATAGGGCTCCGTTGCATTTTTTCAGCATTTTTTTTTACACCAATCGACACGAGCCTATTTTTGAACAACCATCAAATTATGGGGTGTTCAACGGGAACAAATCTTCCTGACGCCTTAATGCTCCTGTAAAATCGAATATATGCTAGTCCCACTAATGCCCAAGGATTACTCTATCTCACGGTACGTCACATGTCGGTCTACTTTCAACAGAAATTCCAATTTATTAAAACGTGAACACCTGCCATATAGGTTTAATTTCACGTTGCCCAATGGGGGGGTGAAGGTTCATGGAATTGATACCTAGCAGATAAATCTTTACCCCTCCTGGGCGTCACTTCCATGACTCCAGACGAGACCAACGCCCTGTCATAGTAGTTTCAACACCGGTTACATACCATACTGAAGTTTATAAATATATTAATAAATATACTCTATGGATAGCAACCAATGCTGGAACGCAACCGTACCAATTATGGATGATTAGCTGGGACACCATCCACATTTATTGGTAGAAATCGAGACCCACCTAACATCTCTGACAATTTATGGGCATTGCCACCTGGTTGATTAAGAGCAACTCCATGGCGATTTCACAGACCGTACGCGACATTGAACTACCACAGCCAGCACGATACTCTCCGAAGGTCCAGCCCTGCGGTAGTCTCCCGGGTAAAAGGGATTAACCTCGGCACACACCAACACACCCCGACACACCTGATTTCATTCTTCATGACTGTGATGGCAAAAGCCACCACTACTAAGATATACTTTTCACCTCGGAATACCCAATTCTGACACCTCATGTACACCAAGATATATACCAATTTTTTATCGTTTAACCAGTTTTTATAAGACTATCCAGAGACCACAATGCCAATATTCCGGTGAAATTGTGATCAAACGTCTGTCGAGCGATTATCCCCGTGCTAACAAATTTTAAAGATCATTGCTATTCCTTTGTAGGCATACGCTACCGGTGATCGAGTCTAACGGTCCACCTACTCCCCAAAATGGGTGACCAACTCCAGGATCTGGGTAGTCCCTCTACATTTACACAGGATAGAGCTAACCCGTTGCCTGCGACTATCCTCCCTTATCCTGGCTTTGGACAGGCTGCTCGTGAGAACATCCGGAGTTGGTCTACTTTCAACAGTTGATCCACAGCATCGAAGTTTTCTACCACAACCAGCCGTTCTTGAACAACCTTTAAGAAATTTGTCTTGGAAAACCCGACAGTCGCTGGGTGTGGTGCTTCATCACCAAAAGTCGAACTAAGTTGATCGAAGCATTCTTTTCCTGTCAATCCACGTCGTAAATGCTAAATAATCTTCACCCGAAAATGTTCACGCGTTTATTCCATTTTTTTGATTAAATACAATTTTCAAACCACAGCAAATAACATAATAAGCGCACATTCACCAAAACTTGGTGGGTACGTTTATGCTCAAAAATCACAAATTAAGAACAAAAGGCAGAAAGATATCACTGGAGATTTTAATTGATTCTTTGCTGACGCTGAATTAACAAGGCATCGACCCCGTATTTGACATAGAGCAAGTTGCGTTTTGTCAGCTCCCACGAGACGTAGACCGTAGCGACAGATTTCTGTTGTTACGTGAGAGGTGACTTACAACCGATAAGGGTTAAGAGTATTTGCAAGGGCATCAATCCAATACCGAGAAGCGTTATGTTACTCATATCACTTCATAGAAATTAACCCACCAATCACCTTAATTGTCGCAAAGTTCTTTCTAACTTCGATAGTTTGCACGCTAATTCTAATGGAATTCTTTCGGAAGCTCAGTATTTCATACTGATAATACTGCTTACTGGAGAAATTTTAAAACCTCGTACCAACAAAAAAAAAAAAATAATTTAACAAGACAAATGATATTTAACTAAATGATAAATGGACACTTTAAAAAGAATGCATGCTACAATAAAACTTCCAAAATATATCAAAAAATTTAACGACGGTCTTTCCTCCATGTTCATGTTCATGTTGTCAAGCCCTCGATGGACAACAAACTGCAAGCATTTGAAGCAATCGAAACGTTCGCTTGATTTCCGTTAAATACGTACTTGAATTTTTCTGAACACTTGCTCATACTTCTTTGTGTTGTTATTCACAAAAATGTGGGTAAATTCCAAGCACATCGTTTAAATTTTTTCCGAAGCAGCAGCGACAACGGAAGCATTCATCTTAAGCACGACCATCGTGTTTTTTGCTGCTTTGCTATCGTTCTGGATGTTGTTGTGAAAATCCATCAAACACCCACATTCACTTGACGAAATTCTTTTTTAAGTGCTGCATTTTTTAAAGTAGCACCCTGTTTGTGTTGCTGATTTTATTATGTTATTTTTTTTTATTCTTCTATTCAATGCATATTGCATAGTTTCTGAGTCGGGGTAACAAACAAACAGTTTTCACTTTGCACAAAATCATAAATAAATATGTTGTTATGTCCAGGGACATTCATTGTTTTGCGCTGAAATGCGTGTCATTCACGAAGGAAAACAAAGCTAGCTACGAAAACTAAGGCACAACGTCGTCAGCTGTATACGTTACTCTGGTGCCACTTCCGCTGGAAGGGGATCGAAGATCCTTTTGAATTTTTCTCTTTGTATATGCCATGGCGGAGTTGGTCCCGTTGGTAAGCTGTTGTAAAATTGAGCTCAGCTCATAAGTTTGTAATTGAAATATTATGCGGAAAACTTTCCATTGGATATTAGCTATGAACGTTGAAAATTCAATAGACGATATAGTATGTTTGCTATGTTTGCTACAAAGTCATTAATTTTAATTTTTCTTGACGTTTCATGTACATATGATGGAATTTTAATGAAACTGTACTATTAATTATTTTTTTCTTTTTTGCGGTAAATAGAAAAAACTATCCAGAAATTTAAACTTTAAAATACAATAAAAGTTGTCTTGCTATAAATATCGAAAATTTTAATTTATCTAACAGCACGAACCCACACGAGAAAAAGAAAGGAATAAATTATTCCGCAGATAAAAGTTAATTAAATTTGAATTCAACTCACGTGCGCTCGCAGAGTGACAGTAGACAAAATCCAGAGATAATTTGGAAGAATTCACAGCAAGTTTCATTTAAAGATGCCACTCGAATTTACGATTCCACAAAATACCGTAGAGAGATTTTAAGCGTTAACTTTAGCAAAATTAGTTTTGTTCTCAAAATAACTCTTGTCAAGGGAATAAATGATCAAATTAAATGACGTTTTGCAGACGAAACTGAAATGACAGATTAAAATATGTATAGGGTGGGCTATCTAGTGGTTTCTTTCTAAATCATATGTTATTTTGACACTGCCAGCTATTTCAAGATCGTAATATTGACATAAAGTCAGTAAGTATCATACCTCCGCGGAAAGAAAAGAGTCGCTTTACTCTTGAACAACGTTGGGAAATATTGGAAACTTATTTCCAAAGTGGGTGCTGTGTAGCCCAAACAGTGCGTTATTTTTAAAGAAGTTTTAGCCGAAAAGAAGCACCCACCGTGCCTGCTGTACCCTTGCATCTGGGGCTCGGAAAACCCTCACGTTATTATCGAGACGCCGATGCATCCATAGAGAGTGACAGTTAAGTGCGGATTGTGGAGTGGTGGCATCATTGGACCATTTTTCTTCGAAAATAAGGCTGGGAACAACGTTTCGGTCTACGGTTTGCGTTACAGAGCCATGTTTATCGACTTTTTTTCACTGAAATTGGAGGCATGAATTTGGACGATCTCTCGCTTCCTGCAGGATGGCACGCCATGCCACACAGCCCATGCCACAATCGATTTTTTGTGCACCAAATTCAGAAATCGTGTTATTAGTCGTCTAGGCGATGTCAACCGGCCGCCTCGGAGCTGCAATTTGGAGTATATTGTGTGGGGAACCGTGAAGGATCGATGTTATGTCAATAATCCGAACACGAAGTACTTAAGGCCAATATCACCCAAGCAATCCGTGAGCTACAGTCCAAAACCATCAACAAGGTCTTGAAAATTGGAGTGACAGAATGCGCTACTGCAAAGCCAGCCGAGGCAGCCACTTCAACGACGCACAGTGCTATCGCTTCATACATTTCTTGGAAAAAAATAGAAGGAGTGGTCCTATGATAATGAAATTTTGCATGCTTGATAAGAAGCATTTCATTAAGAAAATTTCATTGGAAACGCCTACCTCCCATACAAAGTGAACTTTTTATTAACCCTTATAGGAAACAAAAACAAAAAAAAAAAAAAAAAAAATAAAAATAGATAAATTTTATTTTATTATTATTATTTATTATTAACTTAAAATTTAAAGCTAATGGTTGGATACAGCTTTGGCAGCGTAGGCCTTAAGCTTAACTTAAAACTAGGGTACGTATAAATTCTTGTTGTGTTATGATTTAAGGTATATGAGTAGACATTATTTGAGATAGTTTAATTGTTACATACTTTCGAATTGTGATATATAAGATCAATGAAGACTGAAGCAACAGTGAAGATATTTTTAGAGTGATATACTAAAGGGTGTTTTTTTTAGGGGTTTGTTTTTCGAATAGAGATAAAACTGGCATTTTGTGGTCAAATCTGGCAACTCTAATGTCATTTATGTTCAGTTTGGTTTGCCATTTCATCATGAACAGGTTGACAAAAGAACAACGCTTGCAAATGGGCCGAAAATGAGATTGATCTCGATGCTGATTTTCATTGCAAAATTTTGTTCAGTGATGAGGCTCATTTTTGGTTGAATGGCTACGTCAACAAGCAAAATTGCCGCATTTGGAGTGAAGAGAATCCACATGAGATCCTTGAGACGCCATTACATCCACAAAAACTGACTGTTTGGTGTGCTCTATGGGCTGGTGGAGTCATTGGGCCATACTTCTTCCGAAATAATGCTGGAGAGTCAGTTACCGTCAATGGAGACCGGTATAGAGCCATGATAACCGACTATTTTGTTCCCGAATTGGATGGCATGAATGTGGATGAGTTGTGGTTCTAACAAGACGGCGCTACATGCCACACAGCGCACGTCACAATCGATTTATTGAAGGAAACATTCGATGAGCGCATAATTTCGCGGAATGGACCTGCCAATTGGCCACCAAGATCGTGTGATTTGAGACCATTTGATTATTTTCTTTGGGTATATGTGAAGTCGCTCGTCTACGCCAACAAACCAGAAACGTTAGGGGACTTGGAGGCCAATATTCGTGGCGTTATTGCCGACATACGGCCCCATATGCTCGAAAAAGTGGTTGAAAATTGGACCTGTAGAATTGGCTTTATTCGAGCCAGCTGCGGCGGCCACATGCCCGAAATCACATTTAAACATTAATGGCATAAAATTATCCTTCCAATAAAGCCAAATTGATGGACATTAAAACGATTTTCTTGTGTTTTATCTCTATTCGAAAAACAAACCCCTAAAAAAAACACCCTATATAAGTTGTATTACTTATATAAGTTTATATAATTCTGTGGTTTTAAGATATTTAATTACTTTTACTATATTATCAAGATTAAGTGAAGATATTAAACAATTAAACGATAAGTAAACGATTGAATACATCTGTATTATTTGATGATATATTAAATTTCCAAGAAAACATCGGCCTATACTTTCGGTAGTCTTTGTTACGCGCTTCTTCAGCTTCCTTGGAGAGCATAGCATTAGGAAGTACAGCTACATCAAATATTAAATATCCATGTACCAAAACTTTAAAAAGTCACAGGCGTGAAGGACTAGTTATATTTGGTTACAAAAAGTTTGGCCGTATCCCAAGCAAATTGTTTAAACAAGGCAGAGTCTGTTTGTTGACCACATGTGATTATCTGCAGTACGATTCGAAAACGATTGATCAGTTTTTCATCAACTCCTGTGATATCAGCAACGCGTTGGAGAAAAAACTCCTCGAAGTATTGCCGTCGTTTGAAGATCCTGTTCCTTGCTGCACGGCATCTACCCGCAAACCCACCCACGTGTTCTTTAATTGTTGCCTTTAATAACTTGTGATCCTCGCTGATAGCAGACCACTTTTTAGAGGGTACGTTATAGGCCACATGGAGTATGCAATCCATAAATTTTATTCTAGCATATAATGATGAATCGCCCAATTTACAAGCATCGCTATCAATGTCTTTTTCCAAAATTGTGTCGAACTTGTTCATTTCGGAAGGTTTCGCTTTACAAATATAACAAACAGCAGAGCCGTTTTGCCATCCAGCATTGTAAACAGTAAATTGTGTTCAATATGAAATTTTTTACGACATACTACAACATCCGTTTTGCTAAAGCAGTAATATCGGCCTTCATTTTCTCAACAATTCTTATAACGTTTTCTTTTGTCTTCTTAGCAAATTCAAAAGATATCGGACGAGAGTACCTGGTTTATAATGGGCTTTTATTACGCTAATCTTCATCTTCAGTACTCGATTGTAAAGTTAAGGGCACCATCGATATTAATAGCATATTACTATCACTGACATCAATTTGTGAATTTTGATTATATTCTTTATGGCCTAAAGATCCATCACAACCCCGTTTACTCGTAAGAGTGCAATTTAAACTCGTCATTGTATTTATACACTAAGCGAAAAAAATATTAAATTTATTCAAAAACGTTTTTGATTTATCCAAAAAGCGAGTCATTTTTGCACCAATAACGCATTTGCATAAATCGACTACGTAAATATTTAAAATTCATTTAAAAACTTTTTTAATTAAATAAAATATTAAAATATTTAAACAGAAATAATAAAAAAATATATTAAAATTATGCACGAATTTTTTAAATATCTTTTTGAAAATAAAACTATCACATCTAAAGGAAATTTATATAAAAAATATTGAAATTAAGAAATATATTCAAATATTTCTCACAAGCTGCGTCTATTAATGCCATTAGGATGGTTACTTTATTTTCTTTTTTCGTTCCTTAATATTATATTATTTTTGACAGTCGGTGCAATATTATGACACCATATGTCAAAAATAGTATAAAACTAAAGAACGAATAAAGAAAATAAAGTAACCATGCTAATGGCAATAATAAAGCAAACTAAAATATGCAGCAATAATAATAAAGCAAAATATGCATGCATATGACAATCGGTACGACACATTCGTGGGAAAATGTCGAGTTGTCACTCCACCCTACATATAATTGCATTATTTCAGCACGCAATCGCTGATACGTACGGCCAAATATCCCTTTTATACAACTCTTGCAACAAAAACGAAATGAGAATTATAAGAACTAAGGTTGCAACTGCAAGAGAACAGAGTGAACAAATAAAATTCAAATACGGGAAAAAAACGAGTTGTAAGGAAAATATTTGATTTATCCACGTAAATATTTAAATAAAATTTATACTCAGGCGTGGATAATGTAAATATGCATTATTTCCCTAAGTGTATAAATAAATAAAAAATAAATAACTGGCCATTTCAGCCCTTGAAAGGACTCTGACCTAGCTTCTTAGGATCAATTGTGTTGTGCGTGTTATTAGGTTTGTACACAATTGACCGAGAAATGGACCTACAGGTTTAACGCCGACTCCAAACGGCGATGAACGGAATGTTCTTATTCTCAAGAAGCTTTACATGGCATTTTTATTACTCTCTGAGGTTTGCCATTGTCTGCAGAGAGGTGGCGGCCGTACAGAAAAATTATTTTAATTCAAATAATTTTCTGTCGCTGCTGGGATTCGAACCTGGGTCTCCAAGTTCTTTGACATAGCGGCCACGCACTTTAACCAACTACGCCACGGACGCCATTGTATTTATATGCTCGTCTGTAATACTTTGAAAAAGACGCTTTGTAGTGTGATCCAATAAAGTTTGCAAGCTAACATAAACATCTTTATCCGATATACGTATATCATCCAGATAGCATCCATTTTTTTTTCTCTTCTGCAATGTTTCTATAAGGTGGTAAAATATCATAACCATCTTTTTGAAGAATATATTTTATTATTTCTTATTGGCACTTAGTAAGCAGTTGTCAATGGAATGTGAGATGCTGATTTCACATTTGCACTCGTCACTGCACTTGCCATTGCTAAATGTTCATGTGAGAACTGGGACGCTAAGTCAGCAGCTTTATATCTTTTAGCACGATGAATGCAATCTTCTCTTCGAATTTCTTAGCTGGCCTTCCATTTTTCTGCGACCAACTTGCTTGGTCATCAGTCAGAGGTACTTCAAATATTTCTTAGAATTTAAAAGCTTACTTTTCAGTCATTCTTCATTTTTATTAAAAAAACGCGAAGTGCTTTTATAAGTTTCTTCAAATCGCTTATTAAAGTGTCCAAAGAAGCGTTTTCGAATAACTCCGATCACTGCTTCGATTTCTTCATTTGTAAGCATCGAGGTTTTTGACTCAATAAAACTTGTTAAAAAATTAACATTTTGACCGCAATTAAAAAGTTCCGCTCTTTATTCCCTAAATGACAAAGAAGATTAACTCATTTTAGAATTATTTCTACAAATTTATACCGCGATTGTTATTTTGTTTAAAAAAAAAATGAACCATATGGTTTTATTTTTTTTTTTAATTCCTTTATGCACTACTTTCTAATTGCTGCCACTTTAGTTTTAATAACAGTCATTAAAATAATTAAACCCTAAAAGTATGCATCATATTTTTTATTGTAACTTGTTTATTTGTATTGTAATTCTTGAAAAATTTTTGAAAACTTTGTTCGGCGGCCGCAAGCATGTACCAACTTTTTTTACATATATTTAGAGAGGAAATTTACAGATTTCATAAAATCATAAAGAGACGACCGAGGAAGATCGAGCTTAATTTATATTTTCCATAGAAAATAGAAAAAAAGTATTTCACGGACCAATTTTGATTATCTGATGCATTTTAAAATATGTATGTAATATTTTATTTTTATCTTATAAAAAGAATTAAAGTTAAAAGAAAGCATTAATGGATACCTCATAATTAAAAATTTCTCTTTAAGTCTGCATGACCACATTATATTTAATAGAGTGGTAGGAAAATTTGATTTTTTCCGTGAAATTCCCACTTTGCAACGTTGTATTCCACAATTAATGGGCTCTTACTAATAAAGCCATAATACATGGAAAAAGTTTAATTTTGTTCAATTTATTGCATTTAAAAAACAAAACTTGTATTTGGCCCATCCCGTATATTGCTGTCACCAAAGGATGCAATTTGCACTGTACTTAACAGTAATAATAAAGGTTTTTGCTGTATTTTCTATGCTCAGTTTAAGCGTTCAGATTTTGTAAAGTACTGGCACTTTTCCAAATTACTGTTAAACATATACAGTGGCAAGCATAAAAAATGCAACAATTATGAATTATGTGATCTTCCATCGCTTCTTTTAAGGGATAACGTATTTCTAACAGTAACCTAAACTTATTTCTCTTTTAGTATTTATTTTCATCAGAATACAAGCAAACAAAAGTTGTTGGTTTTTATTAATTTGCAATTATTAATCTTTTGATTATCTGCGATTTAGTAAAAACAGTGAAAGTTTTGTGCGAGCGAAAAAATTCAACTCGAATAAAATACTCGCAAAGTAAGTTAAATAGTGCTTTTATATTTTGTTTATTATTGAGAAATCTAAAAGTTTAGTTTTAATTCATAAACAATTGTCAAACGATTCAAAATCAGATTCAAAATCATTCGGAAAAACTGCAATCGATGTTGCAAGCGACGCTATTTAAAAAAAATGGGCGTGTGCACACTGCAAGAAGATGAGAAAATTAATTAATTGATAAACTATTTGAAAATGTGAGCTGATGTTCTTTAATAATTTGATCGTTGCATTTTTTATGCTTGTAACTGTATATTTTATATCCATGGCTATCAAACCGGACTCTGCGGTACGCTAGTGCTACGAGAAGCCACGTTTAACACAAAAAGGACAGTCATTCTCAGTAATGCCATGTCTACACAGAGAGTTTAGTTTGAGTTTTCAGTACAAAGTTGATTTTTGCCATTGAACGCAAAATAAACTCTTGAGTTCCCCAGTACAATTTTGCAGAATGAAACTCAACTACACTCAACTTTCTTTCTGTGTTTATCAGGTCTCAATTTGAGAAATGGCTAAAAGTATGCTAATATTCATATAAAAAGGTACGTTCAGGTGCAACTTTTTAGATGTCAAGGTACGTTGAACAATTTTGTGGTGAGATATGTCAAAAACAGCTGTTCTAAAATAGTGCAATTTACTATTTGCAAAAAAATTAACAAAAAAGCGAAGAAAAGAACTTGGACAAGTGAAGAAGGTGAGATTTTCATATCAGTATGAATTGATAAAAAACCCGATTTGCGCAGCGCAAGGAAGAACTCGCTTGTGTACGCAGAGATGGCTGCAACCTTGTCCGCAAGTAGAATTGATGTCACAGTGGTGGATGTGCCGAAAAAATATGAGAATACAAAAGTAAACAAACAAATGTCGCACTAAACAATTCTGCCGGCGCATCTCTGTGTGAACAGCTATGGTTGAACTCAAACTTAACTCTCTGTGTATATAGTTATGGCGTTATGCCTGCGAAATAGTAGAAATTATGCGATAAAACAGTTTGTTAGCACAGGAATAGTCATCCACTAATATAAACCACTGAAATACCTTTAGAATTGATCTTGGTGTTAAAATAAGTCCAAATCTGTGCTAATATTTTGGAATATTGGAAGGAAAGAATGCAATATCCCGTGAATTTTGCATTCTTTGAATTAGGATACCAGAAAACTATCCATGGGTACACATTTAAGCATTCCCACAAAGTTGTGCTAACGAAGATACGTTACAGGAGGAGGAGTGTGTCAACAGTGTTTTATACTGGGATACTATTTAGTATAATCATATACAATGTAGTGACAAAAAGTCAAAGTCATATATAATTATTCTTTCGTGCATATTTGGCTAATGTCGATAGTATTGATGCGATTCATTCTTTGTTTTACTAGAGTGACTATTGTGGCCTAGTCCTTCCTTCGGGGAGTATCGTGCTGGCTTTGGTAGCTGAATGTAGCAAGCATGACTTATTTTGGTCGGCGTGGAGTTGCGCTTGTCTACAACCATCCATAAATTGGTTATATCCATAAATTGTCCAAGATTTTAGATCGGTCTCGATTTTTACCAATAAATGTGGATTTTAAACATTAGCCATCCCTATTGATTGGTGCTATGAATTTAAATGCTGAGATATAACCTATATAATTTATTTATTAAATGTAAGGGATGGACTCAGTGTTGTAATTCATGAAATAGGGTGGTTTTCACAACTGGAACATCCAACATCCTGATAAGAGTTTGAAGGAAGTTACATTATGGTACTAAGAACCTGAAAACTCATTGTATGGGTGTTAATTGCTTAAACGTTCAATTTCTTGCCATGGGGCACGTAGCATTTGAAGCACACGTGGCAGGTGACTACTAATTTAAAAACCGGAGGATCTCTGTCCGTCGTACGTAGCTTTGTATTTCTCCTAATAAAATTTGATACGCACGATTCTTTTAAGAATGAGAAAATCAATTTTCAAAATGTGCGTAACTATATAAAATGGTAAATTCTCTAAAAATTCCAACAAATTAATCAAAGAACTTGTAATTTTCCACTCAGGGTTAGAAATAAACACTCTACATTTGAAATTTTTAAATGAAAATAAATGAAAAACCACGACTATCCCACACAAAAAAGAAGTCATCAAAGTAAAAAATCTTCATAACTTCGGATAGTATTAAATAAGCACGAGTGTAGGGTTATTTTAACTTGGCCCAAGCCAAAGATAATAATTTCCTCACTTGTTTTTGTATCCAACAAATTTTACTTTTTATTACTTTTGTGAGTTCATTACAAACAAAATAATGGTTCGCTTAAAATCCGATGAGTGATTTGAAAATGACTAATTAGTAAATGCTAAAAATGTACTCTTTTTCCTAAAAGTGCTGATAGCCGAATTCAGGAAGATACTTATTATTGTTGGGTTCGTTGCAATTATTAGCACCACATTGTTGATATTTAATTATGCGGCAAATTGGTGGCATTCAATTAATTTAAACCGAAAATTTTTTGAGTATGTATAAATGATTGGTTTGAATTCTCCTTATCCTTGTATATTAAGACGTTTGTGAAACTACTCTACTTTGTCATGATGAGATAAAATTGAAGAAAGGTACTTAACAAGTTTGATCAATGAAGCCAATGATTGATGATTTTGGTTCTTCTTCAATGATTGATGAAGAAAAAATTGCAATTTTAATATTGCAAGTGCAGTATTATCGGTTTACATAGTAAGTAATCAAATGTCAGTGTAATAAGATAGTCGATATATTTCTCAACCGAAAAAAACTCCCAGACAACAAGCAGGCTTAATCGGATTATGTTGGAATACAATCTGAACACACAGCAAGGATTATGAGCACGCTGTTTACAAGCCTCGAACAAAAAAGTCCTACTTCAAGCGCAACAAAGCGATGTCATTGCGTGCTGGCAATATCAAGAACAAAAAGCATCTTATCACCAGACAGCTGACAATCCTACTCTAAGCCGTGGAACTCACCATCTTAAAATTAAGAATGAAATCGTCATGAAAGTCTGTTTGTGCAGCCAATATAGAAGTAAAGTTCTTAAAAGAAGACTTCTTGGTATATAGGTGTCAAAATATATTCGAAAATAAAATTTTAAATGCTTCACTAAAGTAATTCTTGACATTTTTAAAACTTCCGTTTTGGGAATTGGAAAGGATTGGTAAAAAGGGATTTGAATGATACCGAGATACTATCAGAAATGTAACTAAATGTAAATAGAAATCTATTTTTATGTTTAAGCCGAGTATTGATATTGTTATTCTTTGATAAAACCAAATTGAGTCGGCCAATTTGTAATATTGCTAAACTTTAAGTTTTTATTATTGAGCTATAATGAAATGAATTGGAAAACAAAACATAGTAGGATATTTTACATTTTTGGAAAGAGCTACTATACTTCTCCAATGACGCTTGCTAAAGCAGCAAACTAACGTGCTTTGCAGGAGTTTTGCCAAAATCCACTTGGATATTATCTTCATCCAGAAACCATGAACCAATTCTGGAGTTGTAAGAGGAATCCAGAGTACAAAAGATAGGTGCAGGATAAGACCCAGCATCTACAGTGAGTGTTATAGCTCTTGTGGACTGCTGCAGGCGGCGATACCTAACCTGGTCATTGGTTGTGATGCAAATGTGCACCATACTGGCTGGTTTCATGTAGACACCAACAAAAGGGTTGTTTACCTACTATTTGTAATAAAAACTTTAGCAATATTAATAGGGGAGATGAACGAACTTTTAAGAGTATTATTAGAGGTGATCTCAATCTTAACAGATCTTACTTAGCGTCTTGTATTTATAGTTTACATTTATATAGCTACTAGCAACCCTCCGCGGCTTTGCCCTCGATGTATCTTAAAATAAAGTTACGCATTTTTTGTAAAAAATTTGTCTTATTATCGTTTCAATAGGTTTATTTTTTCCATGACATATTAATTGCAATCATGTAAGAATTTCTGTATAAACAATGTTTTTTTATGTGCTTGCGTTATTCGTAAGAATAAATTAGTTTGATGGATTTCCTATCCTAGAGAGACCAACATATAACTGCCCATGGGCAAAGCAGCTTTCTCGTAAAAAAATTAAATTCATTCATAGTCTTAACATTTGTGTCGATCTCACATCAAGTTTTTTGATTTCCAACTGATTTTCTGGGGTGGCTCATAACCGGGCTCAAATTTTTTTAAGCAAAAAAATAAAGTTTTAGGCAATCGTTCATAATTTGTTTGCTTGTCTCTTGGGGAATTTGATAGGGTCTCTTGGGGAAAAGTAAGCTTAAATAATTAACTTTCGTTTGACATACAAAACCATGGAAAAGTATTAAGCACAGACAATTTTATGTCGATTTAAGGAAACATGGCTCTTTACCGGAGACATTCCCCTACTTATTTAACCATATTATTAAATGGTATGAAAATACATTTTACACAATGCACTTCGGCTAATTAACACAATTTGTAGCTCAATTATATAAAACTCGTATTCGTTAACGTGAATTGTTTTGGAAAGAAATTGGTTTTAATACGTCCTTACCTTTTCAAATGTAAATTTATGTTTATGGGATGAATTAAAAATACTTTATTATCACTTTCAATAAATAAAACCAAATTAAGTTAAAATATTTTCATAGGTCTTATTTCAGTGACAAACTTATACACTTACCCTATGTAATGCCGTAAAAACATGCTAAAAAACCCATTCATCCCATACCAATGCGCAGCTTCAAAGCGATGTAGTTTGCATCGCACGGCGTTTCAATTTAAGCTTAAATTGCTACCATAAATTTCATGCACTTGTATTTTGCAGCTTAAGAATTCTGCACGCAGCTATTCAACATTTTGAATACAAAAACTCTCTCTGAATAATGAAACATTGAAGCAGCACCAACAAACGACGCGCTTGGTGAAAATGCTTTAAATTTTTCATTCTGCTGTTAGCGAACAAAGAGCTATCTCTCTCTCTCTGCTTCCATGCAGAGAATCTCTTTTCTGAGCATTGAGCAGCATTTTGTAGCGAAACCAAAGCAACATTCTGCTAGCTGCAAGCAATGACAGCGTCGAAGCCAATGCTTGCAAGAAAATGATTTAATTTTTCAATGAAATATGAATTTTACTACCAAACTATTGATCTTGGATGCACGTTACCGTGAACTTTTTTGTTGGAATCGGCAAGATCATTCATATTAAATACCGAATTTTGCCAGTTTCTTAGCCAATAACTTTTAAGCTTAAAAATATTTCAAAATTTTAAGTATATGGTGTCAATCTACAATTAATTACGATTTGAATAGTGAAAATTTCATTTAAATCCGTTCAGCCGTTCTTGAGTTTACTTGCATCAACGCCAAAAAAGCAATATTTCAAGTTTCATTTAAGATAAGATAAGATTCTCCATTTTTGATTATAGGCACATCTATTCCAGCTTGGGAACATCACTGGTGTTCTGTCATTCTTACAGAAATCCATGATATACGAATTGGGTGATGATTAGGCATAGACTAGAACGTGTTCTAAATCACTCAACTCAACCTATGAAGAGCTTGAATTTGAGGCTTTACAACTGGAAACAAATATAACACTAGTTAACATTCTAAAAAAAGCTGCCCGGTGAAGGCAATCAAGTCTTGAGGGGAAGAGCCTTGATGAAACAAAGAGCTTGGAAAGCTTAGAAATTATGCAAAGATACTCTTTAACTAAGCTAAGCGAACGATAGAGTGAACCTGTACATAGCTCATTTTGGTACACGCTCGTTTACTTTTTAAAAGGTCTCAACGTCACGTACGAGAGCCACATTTTAATAGCCATCGTACTGGCTCATGTATGGGCCATACGAGAATGCTCAAAAATATTTGTTGCGTACGCGCACACGAGCGTGTGCGCAAATGAAACGATTGAGGCTCATGAGACAGTTCATGAGCCGAACATGGCAATGAATGTCAAAAATTAAAAAAAGGCATACTTTGGTTTACATACAAATCACTGGAAATTTAAAGGGTTCTTTGAACTTCTTTGACATATTATTGTCTTGACAAATGTGTCTCACTTGGGTTACTTAAGGCTAGATTGGAAATATTAATTTCATTAGGTTCTATTGACTATTTGAAGAAATATCGACTATTTGCTTGATAAATTAAACATTTTTTTTTAAATTTGTGGACTTCTTGGGCAATTATCGATATTTCTAAGGCCAATACATTTCACACAGATTACCTACGGAGAAATCATAAATTTGTATTCAAGGAGTTTATAAAACTCAAAAAAATTCCAATAATCCTACAAGTTCATAGATAATTCCAGTGAAACTAATTTAATTGATGATAGAGATTTTTACCATGTGGCGTCCGTGGCGTAGTTGGTTAAAGTGCGTGTCCGCTATGTCAACGAACCTGGAGACCCAGGTTCGAACCCCAGCAGCGACAGAAAATTATTTGAATTAAAATGATTTTTCTGTACGGCCGCCACTTCTCTGCAGACAATGGCAAACCTCAGAGAGTAATCAAAATGCCATGTAAAGCTTCTTGAGAACGAGAACATTCCGTTCATCGCCGTTCGGAGTCGGCGGTTAACATGTAGGTCCAGTTCTCGGTCAATTGTGTACAAACTCAATAACACGCACAACACAATTGATCATAAGAAGCTAGGTCAAAGTCCTTTCAAGGGCTGAAATGACCAGTTATTTATTTTTATTTTTTTTTTTTAGAGATTTTTGACCAAGGAGTCCACAAAACTATCATTCTAACTTTATATTCATTCAAGTGGAACCTATTTAGCATTAAATCATAAGTTATTATCCAAGAAGTCTACACAAATCGTAAAAGTTGCAATGAACCAGCTGAGAGCAAAATTTCTCTTTGCACTGCCAAAATTTCATTCTTGCCGTGTACCAAAAGGTGGGATTCATTCATCATCGCATTCATTCATTCATCGCACATGGACGGGAGTGATAAAACACTAAGTAGATTACACTTCCGCGAGCGCATACGATTGTTTGTATAGCTTTTGGAATCGTACATGCACAAAAGGTAAGCAAGCGAACGATTCCGTACTCTGATTTTAAATTGAATCAAATATTTATTTTATTTTGTTGATTTATCCACGAGTCATTAATAAAATAATTTAATTATATGCCGACTAACCAAATAAGCCATGTTCAACCAAAAAATATAATCTTCTTAAATATTTTTTTTATCAGCTGATATTTTTCATAATCCTACATAGAACATAATTAAAATCAGAGTTCATGAGCATTTAAAGTTGAATACCTTAAAATTATATTAAAGTGCGTAAATCAAAAGAGGCTCTTCTTACGTTTACTAAGTTGTTTTGTAGACGATAATTATCAAGCCACGTTTAAACCCACAAGCCCCATTTTCCAGCTAATCTCCCCTATAAGGACCTTAAAAATTGTATTTGCATTACTTTACCAGGAGATTATTTTCAGAATAAAAGAATTAAATCCGAACAAAAATACTCAAGAGACAGAAATTTTTATTAAATTATCCCTTTCCCTGCAATAAAGTTGTAATGTTGTTTCATCTTTAAAGGGTATCAACAAAAATAAACAAAAAAAAAAAAAGAAACAACTGAAGCCAAAGAACAATTTCTGTCGTCGTCTTAAAATCTTGAAGCCTAAAATAATCTTAACATGACTCGGCGTTTTAAGTATTCAAATTTATACATCTTGTAATGAGATATTCTTACTTTTAACCCCACAGGTGAAAAAGTCTGGTAACAGGATTCCCACCTAACGTGGTGATACTTAAGACGTAAGTTGAGCTGAGTTGACAGTTTTTCTCTTGCTTTCTATAAGGATTAAACTGAAGATGATGAGGATGATGATGATGATGATGAGGGGTGATGATGGTAAATATGCTGAAGATGTTTGATGATGACGTTGCTAGGTGCACGTGCAAAGGTGAGTGAAAATTCGTTGAACTTTTAATACTTTCTTATAAAGAGATACTGAAAAAGGAACAACAGCAACAGCTGCTCTGTTCAAACAATTTTTCTTGTGTTTTCTTAAGTCTTGTCCAACACAGCAGCTTGGTTGAACCCTTGCTTGCACTCACTTAGCAGTGCTTTGATACTTACGGGAACTGTCGTATTTAATTCCTTGAAATTCATTGAGACATGGCAACACGGCTAGCGTACCACGCGCAGTACGAGGCCAACAGAGAATTGTATCGAATTGCGTCAAGCAGTAGTCGCTGGTGTTTCCGAAGGATGTTCTTTCGATGTGTTCCTGTAGCAAACACTGCAGTTCAACGCTTTGATTGATTTCATCAAGATTGTCAGCAGTGAGCTCAGTGTTGTTGTCGGTGTTGTTGTTATTCATGCTGCTGTCGTTGTTCTTGTGGACTTAATTGTTACTGTTGTTGCTGCTGCTGCTGCTGCTTCAGCTGACTGTAGAGTCCTGCATGCTCTCGAGTGGTAAACGTTGGTCATTCTTATCGAGCAGCAATTCACTGGAGTCTGCAAATATTGCTGCAAGTGTAAAGAAAAAGTGGAAGAAAATTACAACAACAAAAACAAACAAAATGCAAAAATTAATTATAACTAATAAAGTGTAGCAGAATTTTTTAAAATACAGCTCATTTGAGTTAAAGCAGCAACATTTTAATTAAAAAAGGGAGAGGAAGTAAAAGTTGAGTGGGAGGTTTTGTGTTTGACAAGTGCAGTGCTGCACCAAATATAGAGCAGCTAGTATAGTAAGTAAGCAAAACTAAGATAAGATAAAAAAAGTTGATTAAAAAAGTTATTTGATTTATCATTTAAGATAAATTAAATGGGGTCTTTAATATTTTCTTAATTAAGAATCATTTCTCTGAGGAGCTTTTCTTTTTTTTCTGTAAAATTTCCAGAAGTGCCTAGAAAAGTTTAGTTTATATAAAATTTTGAGGGTTTCTGTCGAAACCCGTCTAAATGAGTAAAATTCTACCAATGACAGTCTTAGACATCTTATTGAATAAGAAATAGGGTAGAATTAGCTATAATTGGGACAAAAATCTTTCAAAAACAGTTATTTCCGAAGGTTGACTGAGCAATGATTCCATATTTGCAAACTCATCAAGTTCAAAAACCGATTAACTCGAGATTATTCGGTTTTTAAATTTAAAAATATATCAGAAAGGTCTGCGTTATACACAGAAAAAAAAGAGTAGAACTTTTACCTAAAAATGTAGTCAATTCAGCTAAAGTAATCCGGTGATTTTCAGTCAACGAATTTGATTAGGTGCGCTACCAATTTCTAAATGTTAATTATATGCAATTATATTGGGTAGTTTAACTGCGAGAGTAGCTAAAAAAACCTAAATATTTAGGTGTACCTTCAACCATAAAATATATAAGACACATAATTTATTAGAAGAATTAGCTAATTTTTTTTAAACTATGACCACTTCAGATTAGGCAAGCCACCTACTAAGTGTAGAAAAATCATCTAATTATTTAGATAGCATTCCCACTTAAGAGTGGGAATGCCGTGCAAAAAATATGCAAAAAATATGTTTTTTGTTTTGCAATTTCTATTTTGAAGTGAAACTTTCCTTAGGTGACTTTACTTCATTTCGTCACATGATAGAGAAGAAAGATTTGTTTTATAGTAGATAGAATGAGAGAGATATATACATTGTATAAATGACTGAAAAATTTCTTTGCCACCGCTGAGAATCGAACCTGTGATCTCAAGATTTCAACAACCAACGCCTTATCTATTGAGCTAAATTTCCAATTCAGGAATTTACGCTACATACCAATTAATCAAATTGCTGTAGATGCCCATAATTTCAGAGTTGTGGACCTCATATTTTTATATACATTTTGTTCACAAGTTATCAAACGGCGTAACAGCACAGCGGTAAAGCGTTTGACTATAACGCAAGTGGCCCGAGTTCAATTCTCGCGTTAGACTTTAGTTTTTGTAAAATTTTCTCACTTTGTTTTTATTTATGTTTTTTATAGGAGAGCGCTGTGCTCCTATAAAATTAAAATACGGGGAAAAAACAAGTTGTAAGGAAAGCATTTGATTTATCCACGTAAATATTTATATAAAATTTATACTGAGGCGTGGATAATGCTAATATGCGTTATTTCCCTAGTGTACGAACAAATCGACAACTTGCATTAGGTAAAATAACTAGAAGAATTAGATGATTTAATAAGCAAAATTTTAGTTGAATTAACTAATTTGAATTAGGTGAATTACCTAATGCATGATTGTTAAATTAACTGTGTAAGTAGAAAAGTTGTTGAAAAGATTAGGTGAAATAGAAACTTTCACATTAGCTAAACTAGTTTAGGTAATAAATCAATTCTTTTATTTTCTGTGTAGTGGCAGTCATGAGTAGGTTATGATACTAAATCATTGTTGTTTGAGCGTGATGGTTAATGGACATATGACATAACCAAAAATTTCTTAAATACGTTGTAGCTGCGAGACCTCCAACTCCGGTTTTAATTTTCCATTAAATTTGTTTAGGGATGGCCGCTCAAACACTGATGACATCTACCTTACACTGTTAGCGGGCATTGGAGTAGGTATACTCCTTACGACACACAAGAAAAGAGAAAATTCAAAATTTAAAGAAATTGCTCTCTGTGCCAAACACACAACAAAACCTAAACAGAATACACAAAAGGGAATCAAACAAAAGTCAATGACATCAGAAATTAAGATTCCAATAATCTCTACGAATTATCAAACGAATATTTTGTCTTTTTCATAAAGTATTTCAGAATTTTTGCTTGATAAACCTCAAATTATTATTTATATTTAATTTGTACTCTTGTTCAAATATAAATTTGAATTTTTTACACACTTTTCCTTAACTTTCTAACTTCTAATTAGATAGCGAGTCTGCTACAGATCTACATAAAACTTTCCTTTCAAAAGACTTCACTATTTTACAGAATCTCAATGCATTGTATTTCGAATAAAATATAATTTATAAAAAAAGTTCATAAAATTGTTCTATATGAAGAAAAAAAAATAATTGCATAAGTTTAAAGCTTCAGGCTTGTTATGAAAAAAAATATCAAAGCATAGAACGACAACGACCGGAACTTGTACCGAACACATTACACCTTGCATTAAAAAACTTAAATTTCGTCAATAATTTTTACAGAACGTTTTATAAAGAATTTCAGACCATATTCAACAGCTTATTTTTTTAAATTATTTTTGTAGAGTGATAGCTTGAACACATTGACGACGACATTAGACCAAATTCTCTAGATAAGAAATACATGAAAAGAAAATTTAACGAAGTTCGACAAGTTGCTTTCGTCGTCAATGTGGTACAAGTTCTGAAGAACTGAAGAAAATTTGAGTCCTGTGAATGTAGCTTTATGTTGGAATGAATGAAAAATAAATTAGAGGATGACAATCCTAAATTGTTACACTAATTTCAATAACTTCTGAACCACCATTGGATTTTGTTTGTGAATTTCGAGCGAAAAGACGAATAAGTTTATACACTGAGGTGCGTAACTATAAGAACAGCTATCTTTTTGAATTTAATGGTCATTTAAAAATTGTTTTAAGAATATACGAATGGGGAATGAAAGAAAATAAAAAAATGTGTTTTCGAAAAAAAAAACAACAACCATAGCAAGTGGCGTTTTCCGTTAGAACTAAATCGTTGTATTTTGAGTGGTGCATAACTATAATAACAATTATAAATCAGTTACTTGTAGTTGATTCACAAAAGAGGAACACGATGTTTTTATGCGACGATAAAAATATATATAATGCCACGTGGTAAATACCTTTCTGAAGTGGGAAAAGGGCAAATATATGCTTTTCAAACTGAAGGTTACTCGTTACGGGAAATTGCAAGAAAAGTTAAACGATCAGTAACTGTGGTTCGGAATTTTTTGCAAAAAAAGGCTGAATATGGTACAAATAAAAGAGGAGGACCAAAACCCAAGCTTAGTTCGCGTGATAAGCGTCGAATTGTGCAATCCGCAAGTAATTCAATGAAGAGCGCAAGCAAACTATCTAAGGAATTGAGACTTAATGTATCACGTTGGACGGTAGCTCGAGCACTAAAACAGTCTGGAACTATAATAAGACAAGTTCTTAAGACAGCGCCTAGATTGCTTGAGCGACACAAGATAGCTCGTCTTGAATTCGCAAGAAATAATATGACTGGAAAAAGGTGAGTGCGCTCTTTAAAGTGTTTCAATAATCCATGACATTCCCTTTCCTTGCTTAAGGTTATTTTTTCGGATGAAAAAAAATTCAATTTGGATGGTCCTGATGGATTCAAGTCTTATTGGAGAGATTTACGTAAAGAGCCGTGATTTTTTTCGAAACGGAACTTTGGTGGTGGCTCTCTCATGATTTGGGGAGCTTTCAGCTTTGAAGGAACCCTGGAATTAGCTTTTCCCAGCACCCGAATGAATTCTGTTGAGTACATTCAACCATTAGAAATGAATCTTCTACCTTTTCTTCGAAGGACGAGAAGCTCAAAATGGATTTTTCAGTAGGACAACGCGTCCGTACACAGCAGTCAAGAGACACAAAGATGGATGCATACGAAAAAAGTGAAATGTTTAAACTGGCCTGCCTGTTCTCCGGACATGAACCCCATGGAAAATGCTTGGGGATTACTTGCCAAACGTGTTTACGTCGAAAACACTCAATACAACACTGTTCCAGAACTTAAAGTTGCCATCATTCGAGAGTGGGAGTCATTTGAGATTAATCAGCTACAGGATCTCATTATTTCTATGCCCAATCGAATTTTCGAACTAACTCAACAAGGTGGAGGACCCACACATTATTAAAATGCAAAAAGTTTTTTCTTTGTGTACTTTAAAACAGTTAAGTTTTGTTTATTATAAGTATAGTCACATTGTCCTTATAGTTATGCACCACTCAAAATACAACGATTTCGGTCTAACAGAAAACGTACCTAGTAATTTATTGTCTTTCATTCCCCATCCGTAGTTTTTTCAAACATTTTTTAAATTTCTATTAAATTAAAAAAAACAGCTGTTCTTATAGTTACGCACCATAGTGTATTGACAAATACTAGTAAGACTTAAATATGTTAATTATATGATTTGCAGTACACGAAATGTGTTACATATATTTATACATAGTTTTTTACATAGTTTGGATAAGATGAATTAGGAATTGGTAATTGGTAATCAGCAAATAAATTCCAAGTGTTAATATTCAAAACATTCATTGAAATTCGTTGTTTTATTTTCTTGTTGTATATTTATAACTGAAGGAAAATGTTGATATTTTTATTCGATGCATCGAAAACATATATGTTTCTTTACAATATATCGATGTGTATCGATAAAATATTTCGATACATCATTTCGAAAAAAACGTCGATGTATTTTCTTACTCACATCCCTACCGAGGACTTGACCTACTAGTTTTATACAGACTTCGAACGGCAAATGTGCTTGTTCTCAAGAAGCATTAGAGCCCGAACAGAACCAAAGCGGCTGTCGGTTGTCGGGTGCGCTGTGCAACAAAATACATGCAAATGTATGCAGCCGCCAAAAATGAAATGGCCGTAGAAATCCGCGACGGAAAAGCGCCAGAATAGAATCAATTCTATTTTATTCTCCGACAGCTAGCGAATCTCTCTTTGAGTGGCGTAAGTGTTGCCATATTTTAACTAAGAATTGGATGTGTTCAGTACTATTTTCTTAGTTTTTACCATAAGCTGACGTATTGTTTTTGTGTGTGTGTGTTGCATTCTATGAGCTGACGTTTCGTGTGACGTGTGTGTGTGTTGGATTTGTACCATTTACACACCGAAAAGCAACGCTGATCCGACAACCGCTCCTATTCTGGACTTGTTCTCAGCGGATTTCTCCGAAAGAGGACCGCCAACCAACAACCGCTTTGGTTTTGTTCGGGCTCTTACATGGCACTATTTACTCTTTGCTATTGTCTGCAGAGTGCTAACGGCCGATTAGGAAAATTAATTTCAATTGAAAAAATGTTCTGTGTCAGCTGAGGCTCGAACCTGGTTTATAACCACACTTTTATTGTACTTTACTGAAAATTGCACTGAATTGACGTTTCAAATAACTGTCTACTCAAGTCTATAACCTGATTAATGTCAAATATAATGTTTACATACCGACATAAAATATGGTGCACCCTGTTTATAAAAATATAAGGACGAATCAGCGAATTGCTCAGTGATCATCAATATCGATCGGCCTCTCTACTGGTGACCTCACTGAAAAATGGATCTATTGTGTGCACTTCTTCGAAGAAAACAAAGTTGTTACACTGGATATTGCTAAGGTGCTTGACCGAGTATAGCATTAGGCTCTTGTGTCAAAACTGATTGCATTTGGTGCTAGTAGTAACTTTGCTCAAAGGATCACGTGTTTTCTTAAGGACAGATTGATCCATGTCGTGGTTTATGGCATTTCGTAGAGAGAATACACCATCGATGCTGGAGTTCCGTATGATACGGTCTTATAGTCATCTTTGTTTCTAGTTTTCTGTTCTGGACCTTCTGACTCAATTGACCCAATTAATTCGTTTGTGGACAACGGCAGCAGTTACCATTCATGTTCTCTCAATAAACGCAATAGCTCTTTGGAGATTAAGAGAAAGGGGCAAAAAATGAATGTCACACTTCTTAATTACTTGAATAAAATCTCCGAGTGGGGGCTTGCTAATAGAGAAGAGTTTAAGGCTAACTAGACCCAGTGTTGCCTATTAACTCACAAGCGAGTAAATTGCGCCACAGCTTACCCCAAAATGAAGGGTGTAGATCCTGTGGAGTCAGATGCTCTTCTCATTCTAATCTGACAATCTGATCTTTGTTGAAATAATCACATTTTCGATGTGTGAAGTGATCGTTGTGTGTGATGTGTGAAGTGATCGAAAGAAGTGATCGTTTTTTAAAACGCTGTAAGATATGGGTACTTTATTCCAACTGATCTTCGCATGATCTTCATCTCATATATAATGCTCAATATGGACAACAAATCGCACATTTGGGCAGCAACTTCAAGATCTTATCTAGAGCTTCTGAACCCATTTGAAGGACGTGCTTTATGTTTGAAAGAAGATCTCTGAACTTTGTTGGGTATTGTTGGTTGCCTAAACCTTCTGTACAGGTAAATAAAATAAATAAATAACTGGCCATTTCTGCCCTTGAAAGGACTTTGACCTAGCTTCTTATGATCAATTGTGTTGTGCGTGTTATTAAGTTTGTACACAATTGACCGAGAACCGGACCTACATGTTTAACGCCGACTCCGAACGGCGATGAACGGAGTGTTCTCGTTCTCAAGAAGCTTTACATGGCATTTTGATTACTCTCTGAGGTTTGCCATTGTCTGCAGAGATGTGGCGGCCATACAGAAAAATTATTTTAATTCAAATAATTTTCTGTCGCTGCTGAGGTTCGAACCTGGGTCTCCAAAGTTCGTTGACATAGCGGCCACGCACTTTAACCAACTACGCCACGGACGCCACGCTTCTGTACAGGTACTACCATGGAAAGTGTTCTTGGGAAACACACAACCTGACGCCATTAGCTCGTGTGTTTCCCAACTCCAATTAGGCAGCTCACTAAGCCCATTTGTATACCATTGCCTTGATGTCCAATAGACCTTGAATTACCGCTCGAATTCATTCTACAGTCAGACAGTAAAATTATGGAACAATCTTCCTGAGAGTGTTTTCCACGGCAGTTTTGCGCTGTCTAAACTTAAAACAAATCTTCTCCAACACTACTCCATCTTTTCAATTTCCAACTAACTATTACCCGTCTTCCAAACCATCATAATGTTTTCGTATTTTATGGATGTATCTCCTAAGCGTTGGCTAAGTCTAAAAAAGATTCTGCGAAAAACATAAAGAATTACTCGTACGTGCCTTTCACATCAGAGTAGTGCTTTTATACTTTTACAAGTCCCAATTTTTCGAAGACGCCAACTTTGGAGTGTAATAGAAGTAGTCATCGTACGAATATATCGAAAAATATAGAAGAATAGAAACTTTAATTTCTGCAAAATTCTTTAACGTACAAATAAATATACATAAATAAAGATTAAATGTATAAACCAATAAAAAGCAACTAAAAATATTTAGGAAAAACCATAAGTATGTCAACATATCTTCCATAAAATATTTTTTCTGTTTTTCCCGCTGCCACTTTTTATCATATAAAGCAAAACAAATCTGACATCTTTAATATCATCCAAGTCGCATTATGCAAATAAGACCACCCACAATCTTCCCCAAACGCCATCAACTCAAGAGCAACAACATTAGGCAGCTTTTAAAATATTAAACATTTAGAAAAAAAAAATAGAAGCTTGCTTATTTCAGACACGACATTGAATATTTTTTCTCACATAGTCGTACTTGAAGCAAGTAAAGCGTTATGGAAGGAACATTTTTTAAGGATACAATCTTATAAATATAGAACGTGGTTGAACCTCCAATAAATTTACCAACGAATTAAATACTAGTTAAGCTCATCTGTTTGCAAATTAAAATAAAAAGCAAAATAAAAATTTCAACCTGTCATTGATAGCATTGAGACTTTAGAGTGACTTATTCTGATTTCGAATTCCTTTGACACACTCCCTCATTAATTTAATGTGTTCAAATATCCGATAACTCATAACAATAACAGCTTGTGTGATGTATTGCCAACCATCTTCCAAACTGACAGTGACATAAATAGATGGCAACAGTGGCACTACTTGAGAATTTTAAACGGATTATTTAAATATTTAAAAAAATAATGACAACGGCAACGACCAAACATAACAACAATATGTCACAGCAAGAACACAAGTCACAACAATAACAACAAAGTGGACAGATTTTATTAAGCTACTGCTGCTGGTGATCTACGACTACGGACGCATATGTCTTCAGAGCGTGCGATTTAATTTATGTTCCTTATAATTAAAGACATCGAGTGCAGGAAGGACAGCAACATGGTAACAGTAGTGAAAATTTTTTAATTGTTAAGTAGTAGCAATAGCAGCAGCAGAACAGTCAGTACTGCTTGGATGCGTGTGTAATTAAATTTCATGTAGTAATTATTTTAAACATGGCTTTGATTGTTTGTTCGATGTTTAAGGTCAAAAACCACCACGAAAATACAGTGCCTCCAACGAATCATCGGACAAAAATTTTAGTTTTATTAAATATATAATATATAACGAATTAACCAGGAATAAAAAAAAATTGTTATGTCGCTTAGTTACTTTGTTTGTCGCTATTACAATCATGTAAAAAATACAACAAAAAAACGTTATACAGACTAAACCGATTTCGATTTAGACAAAGAGGTTAGTTTCTTGTGTTCAACAGTTATGGCTCCAAGAGGAAACAAAGCTATTTTTGAAGTAAGACAGCTTATTGTCAAATTTAATGTAGAAGGAAAGACAGTGCGGGAAATTTCTGGAGTGGTCGGAAAAGGTCGATCCACTGTCCACGGCATTATTAAAAGGTACCGTGAAAAATTGAGGCTTTCTTACAAGAGTAGAGAAGGCCAAGAAAAAATTTTGAGTGAAAGAGAACAAAGAGGTTTATTAGTGTCAATCAAAAAGATCCCTTTAAAAGCTCAAAAGAGTTGCAAATTTCTTTAAAAAAATCCACCGGAAAAAATGTTCGGAAGAATCGAGAAAAAAGCCATTATTATCGGCTTGAAGTGCAATCAAACCATTTATGAATGAAACTCGACTTCGTTCATATGGCCACCACGGGCACGTATGCAGCGGTCGATTCATTGGACCCAATTTTCGATGACTCGGCCACACATTTCGGCGGAAATGACCGCTATTTCGCGTTCAATGTTGGCTCTGAGCTCTTCCAACGTCGTTGGCTTGTTGGCATAGACCAATGACTTGACGTAGCCCCAAAGCAAATAGTCTAGAGGCGTTAAATCGCATGAACGAGGCAGCCAATCGACTGGCCCATTTCTTGAGATAACACGTTCATCAAACTTACTCTTCAATAAATCGATTGTAACGTGTGCTGTGTAGCTTGTGGTATCGCCCTGTTGGCACGACATGTCGTCCAAGTCCATATCTTCCAATTCGGGCCAAAAATAATCGGTAATCATGGCGCGATAACGATGGTCATTCACAGTAACGTTACGATCGTTATCGTCGACGAAAAAATATGGTCCAATGACGCCGCCGGCGTCCGTGGCGTAGTTGGTTAAAGTGCGTGGCCTCTATGTCAACAAACCTGGAGACCCAGGTTCGAATCCCAGCAGCGACAGAAAGTTATTTGAATAAAAGTAATTTTTCTGTACGGTCGTCACCTCTCTGCAGGCAATGGCAAACCTCAGAGAGTAATGGCAAAATGCCATGTAAAGCTTCTTGAGAACAAGAACATTCCGTTCATCGCCGTTCGGAGTTGTGTACAAACTTAATAACACGCACAACACAATTGATCATAAGAAGCTAGGTCAAAGTCCTTTCAAGGGCTGAAATGGTCTGTTAATTAAAAAATTAATTAATAATACGCCGCCGGCATGCAAATAATTTGTGGATTTTTAGTTATTTTTTGTGGATGAAGTGTTGATTCATTAAACACATGTGAATTTTCACCCGACCAATAACGCATACTTTACTTATTGACGAATCGTTTGCTACGGACGCCTGAACGCCAGCGATATTTTCGACACTTCGACCAACCCGTTGTCTCACTGGCACGGCAACATCACACAACGAATATGTAGACTCTAATTTTTGCACTAAACTTGTCCATCTACTAGGGCGAGAATTGCGACCGAAAATCTCAGTTAACGCTCTTAAAGTTGCGATCAACTACTCCGAATTTCGGTATTTTACCATGGTGAAAATGTTGAGTTTACTGAATAAATTGACAGTGACAGTTCGATGATTAGTGAAAGGGTGCGTTCAAAAATTTAATTCAAAGTTGTCAAGCCCCTATTGGAAAACCTGTATCTAAACTTTTAAAAGGAGTTATTATTGTTATTTTTCCTTCATAATCTTGCATATTGTGTATTACTGTTCTTTCAACGAAAATTAATTCCGACCAGCATGACACCCATAAATAAAACTAATGAGGTCGCCAAGGGTTAAAAGATCAATAAAGATATTATTCTAACTGTTTGCTTTATTTTAAAGGTTCTTTATACAGATGAGAGTAGATTTAGTTGCGAAGAGTTGCGAAGCTTTAGTTGATCCACAAATGTCCCAAACTTTAGCACACACCATCCTCCACCTCAGTCCTTTGAGCATCTGTGGGAGGATTTAGCTAGTAGAGTTTACACACGCCCACACAACTTCAATACTACCTGAGGTCAGCAATAATTTAATACAGTCAATGCCTAAATGACTTCTAGCAGTACTCCAAGCAAAGGATATGCCACAAAATATTGAAAACTTTTCAATGTTCCTTTTCTTTCATCTTCTTTTTTGAATTTTAATTTTATCCGATTATTTGTTGAGTAGCAGAAATTAAGTATTTTGTTTCAAATATTAATTCGTTTTAGTTATAAGAGTTTTTGTTGCAGTTTTGTTCTTTTTGCATATTGTAGACTTACAAGAAAATAAAATGACGTAGCATTTTTTTCTTTATATATAAAATAAAACTTAAATATTTGTCCAATTATTCGATGGAGACACTGTATATTAAGGAAAAAATTAAATTTAATTCTAAATTTTGGCTTAAGTGCTTTTAAAATTTATTCATGTGCGTTTTTCCTTGATGTTCAGATAAGTGGACAGATTACACGGTGTAACAGTGAAAATAAACTCGGCTCGAGACATAGTAGAGGTTGTAGGTCTGGTTGAAAATAAGATAACAGCATACTTAGTTTTTTGAATATACCCTCAAAATCGGGATTTGTGGTCAAAAACCCAATTTTAGGTAGGTGCATGTATAGTTTGTTATGTAACTCCGTTATATCTAGCTCAATTTTAAAAATTGAAAGATTGATAAAAAGAAGAAGAACATAAATACCATTAATATAAAATACAGACCGTTCTTTTACAAAAAGAATTGACAAAGTTACAGAAAAAATCATTTGAAAATTTCTCATTTCTTTTTAATTTTTTCAACTTTAACAACGTTTTGTTAACAAATATTGTTTTTTGGTACTATTAGTTTTAGTAGGATTCTGAAAGCCTGTTAAATTTTGCGTTCAATAAGCTATCATTTATTTCAATTGGCTGAAATACAAATGCACTATCGAAGTTTTAGGATTCGTATTAAAATACAACAAATTTTTTTTTTTTTTTTTTCTAAAAATGTTTATTTAACCTTTTTCTTTATATATATTATCATCGGTTTCAAGTCTTAGGGACCAGCAGTAGTCCACCAGCATGTTTATGGAATTTTTTCCCTGAAAACCGGTTTCTATAGCTTCCATATCCTGGTGGAACCTTTCTCCTTGTTCATCACTAAACTGCCCAAGGCTATTCGGGAAAAAGTTTATATGGGAGTGCAAAAAATGTATTTTGATTGACATATTGCAGCCCATTTCTTCGTAGGCACTTAAATATTCATTTACAACGTCTAAGTAATTTCGACTCTTCTTGTTGCCGAGGAAATAAATGCATAACGAAATAAAACTATTCCAAGCTCTTTTTTTCAACTGGATTTAATTTAGAAACGAAATCAGTGTCCAAGAAAATTTTCCGAATTTGTGGGCCCACAAATAAACCTTAGAATAACTGAAATGAATAATTAACTTTTATAAAAGTTTTGAACGTGCAGGATACTTTCTTTGATTTTGGCCTCACTTTACCTAGGAAACGCTGCAATCAGATGACGAAACGCATCGCTGTTAGTGTTTATTTTTTTGACAAACTGTTTCATATAACCTAATTTTAAATGAAGAGGCGGTAGGATTACATTTTCAGGTCGCATCAGTGGAGCATTCAAAACATTTTTTTTGCCAACTTGAAATGAAGCACGCTGTGGCCACTCCTTTTGCGTATATTTATTAGTCGCACGACTATCCCATTCGCAAATAATGCAAGGATACTTGGTATATCCACCTTGCATTCCAAACAGTATTGTTAGAGCCTTTAAGTCGGCGACTATTTGCCATTTAAACGTGTTGTAATTTATAAAACGAAGTATTTTTTTTTCCATTGTCGAATAGGTTTCTTTCATGTTCGTTGCATAAGCTAAAGGAACCGATGGCAACTCATTTTTGTTGTGTAATAGCACAGCTTTCAAACCTACATATATCAGAATTTAACATATCAAGAATCACACAAAAAGTTTTTAAATAAATCATTCTCTTGCAAGATCCCTCAATAAACAAGCGCCATTCATTCGGAGCGTGTTTGTGATTGAAAACTGCAAACTGTTCCGTCACATCCGGGCAATACACTAGCTTTATGATAATATATATAAACGAAAAAGGTAAAAAAAACATTTTTAGATAAAAAAAAATTTATTTGTATTTTATTACGAATACTAAAAATTCGATAGTGCTTTTGTATTTCCGCCAATTGAAGTAAATGATAGCTTGTTGAACGCAAAATTCAACAGGCTTTCAGAATCCTGCTAAAACTAATAGTGCCACAAAACAAAATTTGTTAACAAAACGTTGTTGAAGTTGAAAAAATTAAAAAAAAATGAGAAATTTTCAAATGATTTTACCTGTAACTTTGTCAATTCTTTTTGTAAAAAGTCTGTATATTATATTAAAGGTATATTTTTCTTCTTTTTATCAATCTTTAAATTTTTAAAATTGAGCTAGATATAACGGAGTTACATAGCAAACTATACATGCACCTACATAAAATCGGTTTTGCCCACAAATCCCGATTTTGAGGGTATATTCAAAAAACAAAGTATGCAGTTATCTTATTTTCAACCAGACCTACTACCTCTTCTATGTCTCGAGGCAAGTTTTTTGATTTTTTTTTTATTTTGTAACACCGTGTTATATGTAAACTTTGTGAGTTCGCTTGCGGCTATAGAGGGTAACACTCGTAATAAATAGAAACAGTGCAACGTTCAAATTAAATTTATCCTGAATCTGTGTAAATGTGGAATTTTTGTAACAATTTCTCAGGCACGTCCCAGTATCTTAAAAAATCTTGGAATAAGTTAAGGCGAATTATGTACCTATTCCTTATAAGTAATTCAAATATGTAGCCCGAATTAGAAAAAGAGACGTTAATTTAATTTTGCGTTTTTTTTTTTGTGCATTTATAAAGGCACGTAGCAAATTGAACATGTTTTGATTGGAGAAAGGCAATATCCAGTGTTATAGAGAGATTAGGTTGCAGAGATGGTTGTAGAGGTTGTAGAGTAGGTTGTAGGGTGTAGAGTGTATACTTTTGGGGGAACCAGAAATATCCAAAACTTAGATGGTCAGAAAAATTTCACAGAGTAAATAATTTTAATATTTCTCACTTTATATGAGAATTTATATGTACGTAGGTATATAAATTTTGTTACTCGGTATTGATACCATATCTATATTGGTACTCGAATATGTAGACTTTAAGATAGTTTTGCAGTGACAACGATGGGTTTTACCGCGCAAGCTTCCAAAATTGTTGAAGAACGCATTCTTTAAAAATGCATCGGCTTGAAATTGTTTCTCGCTGAGTATAAGTGCTATGAGTGCTATAAAAGTTATGGTTTGACAAAAAAGATTAATTTTTTAACTTTATAAAATAAAAAAAATTAAAATACGTGTAAGACTGCCCACACAGTGAACGCGAGAGCCGACTTATTTACAGACTGTCGCTGAAAACAAACAAAACCGCATTGGGGCAAAGATGCATGACTTGCTCTCATATGTTTTCGGCAAACTCAAAGGGCATATTAAATATCGAAGCTTATTTGAAAAATTTCAAGTCCTTGTATTAAGTTTTGTGAAATCTATATTATTATTACGCAAGCGCTTTTTTTGTGATGACCATCAAATCTATACCGTAAATGCGATTTTCATAAATGAGGTATCAATAGTCTGAGGTCTTGGTATGCAGATGTGCAATAGGGTCTTACTTTTTCTAAGGTATTGTGTATTTAAACAAAAAAAGTAAAACAATCTTCTGCAAAGATTCCCAAGTTTTCTATGGGATGCCTAAAAGTATGTGATCTTTTTTTTCTGAAATTTTCCAAAATCATTCTTTTTTATAATTAAAGCAGTTGAGCAAAGCGAAAAATATTCAAATAAATGTTATATTTATGTGCCAGCCGCAAAAGAGCAAGTTCATGCAAAATCGCTATTTCAGTAGTTTTTACTGGCATCATCGCTTCGTTGAATGAGGACGTATCTTGCACAGACAGTTCAAACTTCCTAGACCTCTTCTTGAGATACATCTGTATCGGCTTAATGCCTGAAGCCCGATTTTGAGCATGGAATCTACTTTGATTATGACCATCTTATCATTATTGATGAAGCAAGTATGATTCCTGCAGTAGCACTGACAGTAATTGATCGTATGTTTCGCGATATTACCAGACATTCGTAAACTGTTTTTTGAAAATTTGTTGTATTTTTTGGTGATTTTAAGGAAACAGTTCCAGAAATCTCTTATTCTGGACACGTTGTAACAATAGAATATTGTGATCTTACGTCAAAGTAATGAAGCTTGGAAAAAACATGCGATTAGACAAAGGCGAAAAGGAATTTTCAAGTTATATATTCTTGATCAGCTCCTTTTAGATCATGGATTGTGGATTGATTTCATTAATGATGATCTACAAAACGAAATAAACAGTGACACCATTCAAGAAAACGCTATTCCTGCACCAACAGACGAAGTATGGTTTCAAAATGAATTTGTTAGTAATTGAACTATTATCTTATCTAGAATTTTTGTATAAAATCATTTGCACAACCGTTTCAGATGAAGTGCCGCACAAATAAACTTCCCAAAGGAGTTCCTTAATAGCACTAAAGTAGGTAAGTGGTCTTTCTTGACACCACTTAACGCTCAAAACAGATGCGGCTAATAATATTTGACATTAAGTTGAATCCGCTCTTTTGATGTCGTCAAAACTCGCATCCTAATCGCATCCTAATCAACAGTGAAAGTTTCGCAACATGAAATGGTAGTTTACACAGATATATGTTAAAAAATGATAACAGTTTTAATAATAAAAACAAAACAATCTTAAACTAGATTTTTTTCTCATTTTGGCGTTTTAACGCCATACGGGCTTACTAGTTCAACTTAAATATAGAATTTCGTGATGATAGTTTAAAAATTACGGCTGTAATCGTGATCACAGACAGACGGACAGACAGACGGACAGACAGACGGACAGAAATACGGACAGACAGACGGACAGACAGACGGACAGACAGACGGAAAGACAGACGGATAGACGGAGGGATGGACATGACTAAATCGACTCGGGTGGTGACGCTGTTCAGGATTATATGGTCAATAACGCCAAAAAGAGGATATTCCTGTTCCGGGTATCCAGCACCCAAGCGAGTACCTTAAGATATACCCTCCGTAATGTATCCGAAATACAAATTCCCTTAATTCCTGGACGATTTCTCGTTTATGCATCTCAGCATCACTCATTGCAAACTGACAGTTTTTTTCACTTATTTAAAAGTGTCCGTTAAATTGAGTAATTTTCAAAAAAACACATTACATTTGGATCCCACAAAATACGAGTAATAATGGCGCGTGAGCCAATCAACTTTTATGTTACTCTATCTCGCCGAAATTCAAAATAACCGATTCGAATTTGAATACTTGTTAAACGGCGGCGTCCTTTTTGTCTCCTGTAAGTGCATATCTGAAAGATAAGCTCTAGAAGAACAAAAAATTATAGGACGCACCAGCGAAATATCAACTTGCTTCAACGTATTCCTAGTCCAGGTAATCGGAAAAACACTTTCATTAACTCGTGCGCGAACAAACAGACATCAAACACGATTTATCCCATCCGCAATTTGTCCCCTTCATAAAGAAAATTTCCTCAGCTTTCATTTCTTTCTTGTTTAGCGTGATATTGGGTCGAGAAAAATTGACCCGTAGATTAATTAGCAAAAGAACCGTAAAAAAATTCGAGAAATTGAAGAAAGCCAATAGGAGAGGAAAAGTAGCGCCATATTATTTGTTGTTTATAACCTCAAATATCAAATCTACCTAACACGTTGTAAGCAACTTTAACGAAGCAGACATCTTCCGCCGCCCTCCTGACGCTCAGACCCCAAAACAATGAACCGGCACTAATATTGCAATCGCTTCTTTTGAGCAGATGTATCTTTTATAATAAAGAACTTATCATAATGAACTTCTTAAAATAAACAAAATTATTCCCTCCGTAATTGCCGAAAATAGTGTAAGTCGACCCGGAACCTCGAAAAACACTATTCAAGGAAAACACTATTGGAGGAAACAGTTCTTTTAAAGGGTTTGAAACGATAAAAAACTTGAAATCGTAACTTTCTAAGGCTTTTATTTTTGCAAATTTTCTGAGCAGAATATCCCCTTTTTGGCGTTATAGCTCGCTGATTATGGGTGCATCGGTAAAAACAATTGTACACCGGTAAAAACTGGACTTCACGAAAAAAGTAGACATACAGTTTTTAACATTGTGAGGAAGCACAGTCCCATAGGACTTTGTCCCATAGGAATAAATCAAGATTTTTGTTGTAACAGAACCTAACAAAATTGGTACCGTTTTTTAGATATTGCTTTCACTAAGAAGAATACAAATTTTTATTGCAATTGAACAATTTTTGTTGACACTATACCTCTTTAAAGTCAACCATTTTTATGTATTTTTATTGTTGTGGAATATTTGATTTTGCACATCTTGCAAAGAAAATGAAAAATATTGTATAAATAAATGAATTTTTCATATGTTTTCAATAAAGCTTAAGAAAAATTTCCAAAAGAATAAAAATTTTTTAAATATTTTCAAAAAATTTGCAATTTTTGAGAGCAAATTAAAAAAATAACATAAAAAACATCTCTTTCCTTTTCAAACATATTGTTATACATGTATTTATCTTTCAGATTCCAAAATTTGATAACCGTTTTCAACCGATTCTTGGAGTTATCGCATTTTGAAAAATGGTCTAAAAATCATATTTTCCTCTTATTAATGGAAATTTCTATTTTGCGCATCTTGCAAAGAAAAAGTGTTGCTAGCGCTATTTTAGCCCAATTCTTTTAATTTTTTATTATATTCAGAGACAAATATTGTATAAATGACTGTAATATGTCTCAAATTTAGCTGAAAAAAAAAAAAATCTCCAAAAGAACAAACATTTTAAATATTTTTGCAAAAATTTGCAAATTTTGACAGCAAATTTAAAAAAAAAACAACAAAAAACATCTCTTTGATTTTTAAACACATTATTATATGTGTATTAGTCTTTCAGATTCTTAAATTTAATAACTGTTTTCAAATTATTTTTGGAGTTACCGCATTTTGAAAAAATGGTCTGAAAATCATATTTTCCACTAATTAACGAAGCGTTTGGAGAGCATTTTACACCTTAAAAAAGTAAAAAACATATTTATGGGTCACTTAGTTCAAAAATGACCTAAGTCAATTTTTTGTTTTTTAATCAACGACATCATTAGGTAAAAAAGTATGTGTATTTCTCTTTAATCATTTAATATTTACTTTTAAAAAAATTTAGACTTAGATCATTTTCAAAGTAATCAGAATGAATTTCTTGTACTCTATGCTCAAAATGGACGTATTAGTTTACAAAAAACTGTTTTTTAAGAGGTACATTAGCAGTGATTTTAATGTGCAGGTTGATTTATATTTTTGTAGTAATTATTAGAATATGAACAAATTTTTTGTAATAGTTTGTTTAAATGCTGCTATTGAAATACTGGTTGAAAATTAATAATGACTATTAATTTTAAAATGTAGGGTATTTTTATGCTACTTATGCCAATCTTGTTGTGTTTTCTGTATATTCTTTAGCGAAAACAAAACAAAAAAACGAAAAGTGTTATAATATTTAAAAATAAAATGAAAATATAACTATCTCCGTTATATAAATATCTCCTTACAAAAACAACCTTTTTGTAAACAAGCTATATAACATTTTGGTACGTAAATATGCATGGATATTTTTATTTGTATCTCTAAAACTAAAAACAATATTTCAAATCGGTTTTTAATATTAAAAAGTTAAATCCTTAATCTAAGACAAAAATAAATAATTTCTGGATTGAATGTTTTAATATTTTTTTTTTATTTAATTGAAAAAGAAATTTGGATATTTAAACCTCATTTTTACTAAAAAGTAATAGATTATGTTTAAACTGATCTCATTTCTGAAATCAGTGAGCATATATTAACTGCTATGCAAAATTTCGTAAGAATCGAACGACTCCTTATATTTATTCCTCATTTTTGTATGGACTCAAAGTACTGTGGGCGTGTGGCTCTTTCGACGATCAAGATCAAAAATGCTAAAATCATGCAACGGCGTTGCATTCAATTATTACTCCATGAGTAGACGTGGAATATGTTATAAAACAGAAATGAAGGTATAAATACTTGATGAAATAAAAAATAAGAAGACATAATTAAAATAAAAATAATTGACGTCACGAGTCTACTCAAGGAACTGCTTAATTAAATGCAAATACAACATCGCTGATGGACTTATTGCATAGCGGTAAGGTAAAAAAAGCAAAAGCAAATGCAAACCCAAACGCAAAAGCAAAAGTGAAAGCAAATGCCCCTTAGAGCAAACCGATAAAAACGTTTTTGGATTATTTCTTTTCGATTGACATGAGCACTGTTACTTGGGGACTAAAGTTTACTTGCATACTCAAAGTAGGACGCACTATTGTATAGCATAAGATTGTAGTTGTAATCAAGCATTGAAGATGCTTTTTAAAAAATCTATTCAATACGGATGTTAAGCGATAGCTTAGAATCCATGGATACCCTAAGGTTTTTCATAACACCTACACGGCTTAAAGCTGTATATTTAAGGTGATAATCGAACATTAAATTATTTCTTTTTCGGCAAAAAGTTATAGTTTGTAATTTTTCTGGATTTAGAAACATACTTTTTTTGAAGTGAAACTTCTTTAGCGCCGTTGTGATTTGAAACTCGATGAAACGAAAAAATCACACGAAAAACGAAATTTTAACAAGAGTACTAAGAGTAAACACTAAAATTATCTCAGTGGCACTTAATTTTAATTTTTTTAAACGTTTAAACTGAGTTTCAAATTTGTTTGTGTACACAAAACAATCGGTACCAAACCAAAAAATTACTAATCCTGTACGATAAGCAAACCACGCTTATCTATGTACACAAACCAGCATTTGTAACGTTGCAGTAGCTATTGAACTGTCGGACAAATTTTGAGTCCAAAACTTAAAAGGCGCTACAAACGCATTTAGCGCTTCTCCTCTTTGTGCGTTGCTTCGTAGTCTCCAAACTCCTGTCAATTGTTTTCGTAGTTTGCAAGATCACAATAACATAATTTCGTCGTTGAATTTTATTTGTTTGTCTTTTCGTTTAAGGGGGGGAAAGGTTTGACAACTTTTTTTTTTTTTTTAATTTTTTTTATTTTGTTTCTGAAAGTACAACATCTGAAGAATATTGTATTAAATTTTTAGGTCATTCGGAGCAAAACTAACGAAGTTACAGTAGGTTGAATGACCGTATCTCCAACTAGTGTTGGTTAGTATACAAAACTTTAAATCGATTTTCCCAAACATGTAATTTTTATAGCCGGTGACCAGCCTACAGAAAAAACTACTAAACTACTAAACTACATATAAGTAGCTCTCAAGTGACGTCGAGTTTTTTTAATTCTTTTAATTACTAACAATTTTACAATAACAAATAGGTAGATTTTTTCGTCAAAAATCGTCATTTTGGCTTCGAAATGGTGCCAAAAATTGAAAAATTAAAAAAAAATCGACGTCACTGGAGAGATAAAGTAATAAACTAAAGAAAGCATTTTGATTTTTTGGTTTCAAATGCTCCAATGATGCTCTAGGCTGGTCACCGCACAAAAACTTTTTTCGAGGCACCTGCAGAGATCTTCAATAAATCCGTTATTTCTCTCTATTTTTTAACAAAAATTTTTTAAATATTCTTAAAATGTTGTACTCTTATATAATTATATGTAAAATAAACCTACTGTTTTAGTTTTTTCTAAAAAAATTTATGAAAAAAAGGGATTTTTTAGACGAAACAAACCTTACCCCCCCCTTAAAGTTGATGTTTTTGATATGAATATTCACCCTTTGTATAACCACAGAAGAACAGATTGCAGTGCTGTCTGTTTAAAATACAGTGTGTTTACCAATAAATGCTATACAGAAATATACTCTGTGTAGTCTTCATTTCTGTATAGCATTTATTTTCTTTATATCTTTATGTTTTTGATATAAAATTCTACATATCACATTGTTTTATGACACAGTTGACAATGCCGTCAATTGGATGATAGTATGGTATGCTATGATATTTTATGGTACTTATGGTATGGTATGGTATGGTATAATATGGTATGGTGTGATTGTCTTGGTGCGATTGTTTGGGTTAAAGTTTCACTTCTACTGTGCGTGGCGGCCACACACATATTTTTTTTTAACACCAAACTTTAGAAGATTTTAGATCAGACTTGACTAGGTCTGAATTATCTTGAGAATTTATTGTTCTGTATATTTTTATATCATCTGTATAAACAAGTTGATTAGAATGTGTTATGATGAGAGTTAAATCATTGATTGCTAAAATAAAGAAACGTGGACCAAGTTGGCTACCCTGAGGAACACCGAATTACGCAACAATCGTAGACAATAAATCTCGGAATCGTATTTTGTAAGATTGCGCTGGTAAATATGATTTAATCCAGCTCACAAAATATAATGGAATCCCATAGGTTTAAGCTTAAATAAATTAGATTGTGTGGAAGTCTATCAAATGCTTTTCTAAAGTCAGTGTCTAAACAGTCAACCTGGTTATCAGACTTAATCGAATTTAAGCAAAATGTTGTAATGTCGAGAAGATTAGACACAGTGCATGTATCATTAACAAAATCCTGCTGACGAGTTTTTATTACTTTATCACAGTTTTTTGAAAATTGTTATTTAAAATTTATTTTTAAATTTTTTTTTGCATTACTTGAAGTTAAAAATCACTTATAAATCACTTTAAATAATAAAGAAAGAGTTTAACACAAAACGAAATCAAAATGAGCTATCTCTGTGGCAGGACCACTTCCATCCTCATTAGAATTGGTCCAGCAACAAAATCCTCATCGATTGCTCCAATATACTTGAATATATACTCTGAGGTAAGAGATATATGTTCTAAAGCAGTGGGCCCCAAGAAATTTTATCCGCCACTGCAATGATGTCTGATGATGACGATGAACAAATTTATGTTTTTAAAGTTATTGTAAATATGCAGAAAACAAAGGGAAGAAAATTTAATAAAAAATAAACTTTTCCCAAAAGTCAGCTCAACAAAAAACCCGTTTTTCTGCCATAAAAATGGCCCGATTTGAATAATTTTTTTATTATTCTAAACTTCATAAAAAGGCCAATAATGCAGCATTTTAATTTGAGAAAGTTGCTGCAACCTCGGCAAAGGTAAAGCTTCTTTTTCAAAATCGAAAGAAAAAATTAGGGAATTCTTAATAAAGTAGGCCAATTTTGGGTCAAGGACTAAGTTTTTAAGAATTTGATGGCATATTTGAGTTCAGCGGACGATTTTACATTAAGATATGCTATAATCAAGAGTTTTTCTAGGAATTAAATTGAAATAGGGAACTCGATTTGAAACATCCATTTTATACTTCTTCAAATTCACGTTTTTTAGCGGCTCCAATCCAGTTTGCGAATTTTCTGGATTTATTTTCGCGTCACATGCTTATATTACATCCAGAATTCAGAATCTGGCCTTGCAGGGAGGTTCTGGAATACTTTTGGAAAAAAAACCCATCTAATACTCATACCTCATGTAATAAAATGGACGAATTTTAAAATGCTATATCTTTTAAATGAACCATAAAAACCACTTTCATTCTTATATCATCTGAATCCTCTTATTAAGTAGTTTATTTAACATTAATTTCAAATATTTTCACCCGTGCCCATTGGAGGTACTTGACCCCTAAGTTTGATTTCTTATATTTCAAAGCGATGTAGCCCAAAAAGTTTATGATCTAGTCACTTTAAAAAATTTATATTTTAAGTTCTTACTAAGACGTACCTAATACCAATGAAAAATAGGTCTGCCAATAGCCTCTTTCTATTAAAACTTTTTTTTCAAAGTTACCAAAAATTACGATTTTTTTTTTGTACACTTTAACTTTTTTTTTTAAATTAAGTAACATCCCAATTAATTTTTCTGATATGCAAAAAAATAGTCTAAGGTATAATTATTATTATATTTTTTCATTTATTACTTTATATTTAATAGGAGCTGAGATATGATCATTACCGCAAACTCTATAAGATACGAAAATCGCTCGTGGTTGCATGACAAATATGGCAGCCATTTTGCAAATACAACAAAAAAAGCAGTTTTTTTTTTAAAGCAGTTCTAAGTTGCCGAAACATTACGGAATTTATGGTAAAAAAAATAAACTTTTTTTAAAATAGTCGAGCGACCGAATTTGCTATTTTGTGATCAATCTCGGGGGACTGACCCTGAAGCAACTTCTTTTCAATTCTAGGAAAACAAATGTCTCAACTCGATAAAATTATTCTCGTTTTCAGCAAAATCTTTACTTGAATCAACCATATTCTGCTCTTAATAAGAAAGTTTTAAGTATCAAGCAAAACATTCTAGTATTAAGAAAATTGTTAACTTGAATCAAGCCCAAAAGCTTTGATTATTTATATATAAATATAAAATAAATATAAATAAAAAATTATTCTCACTTCAAAGGAAATAAATTTCTTAATTCAAGCAAATTATCTTAATTTTAATCAAATTTTTTGCTTGAATCGAGCAAATATGCTAGATGACTAGAATCTTGAAAAAAATATTCTTGAATTTTAAGCAAATGTTTCTTGAAATAAACTTTTTTCTTAATGTCATGTGTTTTAAATTTGCTCTACGAGGGGTACTATTTATATTTCGGGAACGGGCAACACTAATTTCAATAGCTAAAATCTGGCATGGCAATAATAAAGTTTACATCAAAATACTCACAACGTTTTGATGTACAAGTGCTATTTGTTTTGTTTACAGTGAGTTAAGAAAATCAATTTGTTCAAAGAATGGAAATTTCACGAAAAGGTTTTCGTTGGATTATTTTTCACAACTTTCGACGTGGATTATCTCAACAAGAATATGTCGATGAACTCAGTTCTTTGTATAATGATAAAGCACCATCAAAAACCACAGTATATCGCTGGTATGGTGAATTCAATCGTGGTCGCAGTTCGGTCGCCGACGAATTCCGTGAATCATTATTCATGGTCTGTCTGTTGTGCATTTCAATGCTAGGAATCTGAACCCATCTAAACTTGATTATATAAAATATGTGTTTGAAAATTCTGATGTAGACGTTATATGTGTTTCCGAGACTTGGTTCAACCCTGATATTCCCAATAATTATTATAAAATTGCTAATTACTCACTTTTTAGGAACGATAGGGTTGGCAGAAAGGGTGGGGGAGTTGCTGTCTATTGTAAATGCTTTCTAAATTGTAGACTTGTTAATAAATCCAATGGGTCTGATGTTGAATATATAAATATTGAAATTGTTAATAGTAGCTCTAAACTTCTTCTCTCCTGTGTATATAAGCCTAATAGATGTTATAGTCTTGAACCATTTTTCTGTGATATATACAATCGTGTTATTGATTTTGATTTTTATACCATTTGTGGTGATTTTAATAAAAATTTGCTCACAAAAGATTATGCCTCCGATAATTTGGTTGATAAAGTAAATGTAGCGGGAATGAAAATAGTTAATTCTTCTATTCCAACTCGTTTCGCCCCTAATGCTGCTCCAAGTTTAATTGATATTTTTATAATATCTGATCCTTCGTTGCTACTGCTTTTCGACCAAATATTATTTATCTCTGATCATGACCTTCTGTTTTGTACTGTTAATTTTCCTGCTCGTTGTGATTCTACTCCAATATGCTTCTCGTATCGTGACTACAAATCTATTGATTATTCTTTATTAAATGAATTTGTATCTCAAATCAGTTGGAATGATTGCTGGTTGCGTCCGTACGTAGATGATAAGTTGAATATTCTTGTGTCCTATATCTCTGACGTCTTGATAGCTGTGTGCCTATGCGCACTGTGTCGGTTGACAATAAGTCTTGTCCATGGTTCACCACGTCTGTTAAATCTGCTATTAGAAAAAGAAATAAGCTTTATTGTATTTGGAAAAGGGTTCGTACTGATGTAAGCTTGGCGCAATATAAGCGTGCACGTAATGTAGCAGTATCAGTAATTAGGCACTTTAAACAAATTTTTTTTCGTCAAAAATTGAATTGTTCACTACCAACAAAATTACTATGGAAGAATGTCCGTAGTTTTGGAGTTTGTAGTAAAGATGACCGAAAGTGCACGATTGATCCCAATGTTCTTAACAACTTCTTCCTTGATATTCCTTGATATTCCTTGATATGGCGACGATGGAATTTCGCTAAGATTTATAAAAATTATTTTACCATATACTATACGTCCACTGACACACATACTAAATCATTGCTTAACTACTTCATGTTTCCCTATTTCGTGGAAAATAGCGACTGTGATACCAATTGCAAAAAACTCTAATCCAACTACCATGAAAGACTATAGGTCCATTAGTATTCTGTCATCGCTCTCCAAGATTTGTGAATCAAACAAATAAACGAACACTTAGTAAAATTCCACCTTCTCTCACCATATCAATCCGGTTTTTGATCTGGGCACAGCTGTACCACTGCAATGCTTAAAGTTCTGGATGACATTCGAGTTCCGTATGATGCTGAACATGTTACTATCCTCTGTCTCTTGGACTTCTCTAAAGCTTTTGATTGCGTCAACCATGATTTATTAGTTCGGAAGCTTATACTACTTTTTGGTTTTGATAATAGTGCCTTTTCATTAATAACCAATTATCTTGCAGAAAGAACGCAAAGAGTTAAGGTTGGCAATATATTTTCTAACTATAAGAGTATTAAGTCTGGTGTTCCTCAGGGTTCAATTCTTGGGCCCCTCCTCTTTAGTGTTTTTATTAATGACGTATTTAGCGTTTGTAAGGATGTGATGATGCATGCCTATGCTGATGACATTCAGCTCTACTTTTCTAATCGCGTTGGACTGGTTGAGGACTTATGTTGTAGGCTTAATGAAGATCTATTGCTAGGTAGTCATATTGTAATGATCTCTTTCTAAATGCTAGCAAATCCTATATTCTGCCAATATTTAGAAATCAACTCGACCTCCTTGAAATTCCGCCTATTTACCTCAATGCAAATCGTCTCCAAGTAGTTGAGAAGATTAAAAATCTTGGTTTTTATATCAATTCAAAATTATCATCCTCTGATCATGTTAATTATATAATTAAAAAAGTGTACTATACATTACGCTGCCTACGCTATCTGCTTCTTTTGTTCCCATTGAGACAAAAAAAAGACTTATTCTGAATTAGTTTATAGTAAACTTGATTATCATTCTGCTCACAAAATGCAAGTTGCGTTTAATGATGCTACGAGATATGTTTATGGTTTAAGACGTTATGATCACATTTCAGATAGGAGCAAGGAAATCTTAGGTTGCAGTATAAGTAACTACTTAAACGCTAGGAATTGTCTCTTTTTGCATAAGTTGGTACATCATAGAACTCCATCATATCTGTTTCAAAAAATACGATTCAGTGCATCGACTAGAACGAGCAACTTGATAATTCCAAATCATACTTGCTTACAATCAAAACGAATGTTTTTCATTAACGCCATTAAACTCTGGAATTCATTGCCGCATAATTTGAAACCTATCGTCAGTACGAATATATTATCTGTTCACTAATTCTTCTCTAACTCATAATTTTAATCTTTTTCTAGCTCACTTTACTCTTGAGGAATCCTTTTCTTTCTAATTTCTTTTCTTAGCTATATATTTAAATTATTGTATGTAAGTTAGGATTTTTTTTTGTTATAAGGTTTTCATATTATGATTTTAATGATATGAAGAAATTTTAATGACGAGTTTGTCATAATTTGTTGATTTTTATAGGTTGCTTATAATAATACTTAATACTTTATCTTTTATTCTATTTTAGCTTTAAGTTTTTTAATGTCAACTGTTGATGATTTATACTTTACTGTTGTACGCTAAAAGATAAGATAAGAATCTTACTGTACTTATTAAAATGAAAATAAATGAATTTGAATTCGAATTTGAAGGTCCAAAATCGCTTGTTGTGCCACAAAACATCGATGCAGTACGTGAACTAATAATACTTGTATCGTCATGTGACATATCGTGATATAGAGACATCCTTACACATTAGTTTCACTTTAATACATTCGATTTTGCATGAACACTTATCTGTAAAAAATTTGCTCTCGTTGGACACCCCATAATTTATCAATCAATGAGCAAAGTCTTCGGAGGAATTCGCAAAACCAACCGCCAAAGACGAATCATTCTCCATCATGGCAATGTGAGCTCGCACATATCTCGTCAAACGTGTGCAATTTTGAGCAGTCAAAACGTCGAATTGATGACTCATCCTCCATACAGTCCTGATTTGGTAGCCAATGACTTTGTTGTGTTCCCAAATATCAAAGGTAAACTGCGTGGTCCACGATTTACGAGCGCTGCAGAAGCAGTTTTGGAGGTGTCTCAAAATGGTTTGAACGAATGCAAAAGTATATTGATCATCAAAAGAAATATTTTGAAAAACTATTTGCTATTCCAGAAATATAAATAGTACCCCTCGTATTCTAGCAAACTAATGCTTGAATTGAGAAATTTGCGGTTGAGTTGAAGATTGGCAAGTGAGAAAAAGATTGGCAAGTAAGCCACAAATTATGATGTGATCTTCAGTAAATCCATCATAAGTTCTGATAGAAGTAGGGAATCCATTGGGTTTCTTATTTGTTTTTATGAATCCTGAAAATTTCTTTGGATCAAACAATATTCGGATCTAAATGATTTCTAAATATTCATGAAATAATGCAGCTGAGCTTTTTTGAAATTCCAGAAACAACTGTTTAGTCATTTGACTTCATGCTATGGACATATTTCTTCATTTTTTTTTAAATCCGTTGTGTATCAGGGTTATAAATATATGAAAAACCCACTTTGCTTATGACTTAATAATGAGCATTGATTATAGTCATTTAAACCACATAATATAACAGAAATAAATTTTAAAGTTCACACACAGTGCCAATGTCCTTCTCGTAGCTAATGATATTTGTATGGAAAAGGTCACAACCGCAAAAAGGTTATTTCTTCAATCCCAAATACTCTTACAAGCTCATAAAAAGCTCATGACACAGATATCTGGATCAGCTGGTCAATAAAGCTTAAAGTAGTCTTAACCGGAAAACATACCAATAGAAACCTAAACGTTTTCAATATGTAGCTGTGCGTGTTTTGAAATGTTTTTTTGGAAATGTCTGCAGGATATTAAACGAAAACACAAACAAAATCAAAATATCAAATAAATGAAATATTGTGTTAAGTTAAATAGGTCACAAAGAAAAAGAAAGAAAAAACAAAAATTATCCTTAAAAAAAAATATACAGAATTTTTTGGAAACAAAAAACTTGGGTGTTAACAATAGCGTCGAGAAAGCATTCAACTTAATTATGGCAAGTTTTAAACTCAACAGCACATTTAACAGCCTGCATTTAGTCGAAACTCACACGCACTTACATTCACGCACGCAAACACACACAAACACTGGCTTGCAAAAAAAAAAAACAAAAAGTAGCTACAATGACAACCAAACTGAAATCAAACTGACAGCTTTAACAAACATCCCAATAAACCTTTTGGCGAGGGGTGGTTCGTTAACGAATCGCTTATGAAACTTTTTTTTTAATTGTTTTCGAATAGTTTCGTTACGACTACATCATAGGTTGGCTTGATGCTTAAAAAAAGCACCGACTGAAATTATGACTTTGTTAAATTCCATTGAAGTTGTTTTAGCCCAATCTAAACAAAGAAACAATTCTAAATTTCTAAATAAATACTTTTTTTCAATCTCAACGATTCGCTATCGAATCGCCTTTCAACAATTTTATAACTCGTTAGTGAATCAATTCTTTAAATTTAAGCGATTCGTTAGCAATTTGCTTCTCTAATTTTTAGCAATTCATTTACGAACCATTACTTTTATTTTTAGCGACTATTTTCAGTTCTACCGTTACCGAGTGACTTCAGTTATATATAACGATTCGTGAACTAATTCTTATGTCCCCAATTATAACCGATATTTACTTTATGTTTTTTATTTAATAAACAAAAATTTGTTATTGCTATCTTATATATTAATACGTAAACACAAAATTTTACTTTCCTTTCCTTATACCCCTTTTAAAGACAACAAATTCGAATGAAACTTATATCATTTGAAATTTCTGGTTCATACCAAGTTCACAATATAATTTTTATTCAAAATTTCTGTCATTAAGATAAGATAAGATTCGTCTCGGTGAATCGTTATCGAAATCCTTTCTTTATTTTTGGAGACTCGTTAACGAATTGCTTCTTATAGTTTTGGCGAGTCGTTAATGAATTCCTTTTTTCGGATTTGACGATTCGTTAACGAAGGAGGAATTTCTCCCGCTCCCGATATTATAAGTGAATCGCTTCTAATAATTGCTAATGAATGAAATGTACGAAAATGCGATTCGTAAACGATAACATTAGTGAATCATTTTGTTTGTTGGGATTAAACAACAATACTACAACAGTTACATGTTTGTCTAACAGCCTAAAGCTTTAACTACACTGTGCCACACTGAAAATGCTTTTGGCAAAAGACATGGTAGACGTTGTAGACATGATAAAACATGCAATTGCTGCATACTTGCGTTTTCGAATACACCATCAAAATCTGGATTCAAGGTCAAAAAACAGATTTTTGGTAGGTATGTGTTCATTTTATAACTAAACTCTTGTATGTTCAGTTCGATTTTAAAACTGAAAACAGCTTTTCATCTAAGGCATTAAGGGCTTGAAAATGGTATATATAATTTTTATATCGAATGTATTGGCAAAGTTATAAAAGAAAATATTCAAAATTTTTGTATTTTTTTTCTGCATTTTTCAATTTTAGCAACATTTTGTCGCTAAATTTTGTAAAACACTTTCCCCATTTATTATAAGATTCTGAAAACATTATTAATTCTGCGCCAAATGAGCTATTAATTTGTTTATTTGGGTGGCTCATTACTTTTTAATTGAAATTTAAGCAACCTCACTTTAGTACAAGATAACAAAAATATTTGTACATTTTCCTGTGGCCAGAACTTTTTGTTTCAATTTTTTAAAAATGTTTTGTATCTCTTATTAAGGACGTACCAAGGACTTTTACTTGCGTTGTCATATAGAGTATTGTATTGTGTTGACCCATATTAACACCAGAACACTAATTTACGCCTGTGAGGTGCAGGATAATGGCGCCTACAGATGAGTTTAAGTGAGTTTATAATGCTAAAATAGGTAGAAGTGAGGCGTAATAATTGTGGTGTAAGGAAATACAATTCAGTAGAAGTCAGTACATTTTTAAAAGTGAAAAATATACTTAAAAAGTTAGTTTACTAAAAAAAATACCTTACTCATAGAATAAATAACAATGATTCCCATTTCTGAACTCAATTTATTTGACAATTTACTTAGGAAAAGGTGTAAAATACTATACCAAACACCCTTGTTATTTGTGAGAATGGGATAGTCGTGGTGAAAATCATCACAAGCACTGGAACTAGCCACAAAGTAGATCGCTTCAAGTAGGGCAGAAAAATGTTCTCAACATTCTTTTAATGCAGACAACTAAAACTATTCTGCCACCACTGCACTTTAAGTTAGAATACATGAAGCAGTTCGTCATGAAACTGGAAAGAAATGGCGAGTCATTTTCATAGCTAAAATCGATGTTTCTCAGATTAAGCGACGTCAAGGCTAAAGAGGATATAATAAAGTCTAGCTTCTTACAAACAAAATTGTATCAAAATTCAATTGATAATTAAGAAGTATATTTGTGGGACCACAAATTCGAAAAATGGATTAGAAAAGAGAGCATGCAAATGTTTTATTTCTTTGTGTGATAACTTAGGAAACAAGAAAAGTACAAATTATGTTGAAGTGGAGTAGGAATTCATGGATGCTTATGAACAAATTGGGTGCAGAATGTCTATTTATTTTGCATTCTCATTTAAATTTGTTTCCAAAAAATGTTGGTAAATTTAGCGAGGAGCAAGAATTATTTACAATGGAAAAGCGCCGTAAGTGGAAAAATAAAACCAGAAAAATTGCTTCATATGAAATTTCATTGAAAAATTCAGATTTAACATACAAACGAAGCAGATCAAGCAAGCATTTGTGATTGTGAAAACGTCTCAATCATTTTTAAGAACTGTTATGTAAAATTAAAGAATGTTTAATGAGTTAATATTGGAAATATATATTATTTAATATGGAATCCTTAATTACCTTAAAGAGAAATTAAGCACTTTTGAAAAACTGAAACAAAAAGGTCTGGCCAGATACAGGTAAATGAACAAATATTTTTTGTTATCTTGTACTATAGTGTGGTTGCATAAAATTTTAATAATAAGTAATGAGCCACCCAAATAATCAAATTAATAGCTCATTTTATGCAGAAATAATAAAGCTTTATTATTTTTTTTTTTTATTTTATTTTTTAATATTTACTAAGTTGAAAAATGCAGAAAAATTTACTAAAATTTTGAATACTTTCTTTCATAACTCTGCCAATACGTTCGATATAAAAATGATTTATATACCATTTTAAAGCCCAGAATTTCTTGGATGAAACACTGTTTTCAGTTTTGCAATCAAGTTGGACATATAAGAGTTGTGTTATGAAATGTACATGTACCTACCAAAAATCAGGTTTTTTACCCTGAATCCAGATTTTGAGGGTGTATGCGAAAAACCAAGTAAGCTTAAATTTTTTGTTAAATAATACCTGCAACCTCTACTATGTGTTTTCCCAAAAGCATTTTTGTAGCACCGAGTTGTCAAATTGACGGAACAATTTCATGTTTGATTTTCTTGATGAGATTAGCTGTAAGTCAATCATACGCACTGTTGCACGCCCTCTAGAATGTCATTTGTCATAATTATTTTTGTTCGACTAGCTTTTTTGCATTGTATCTTATTTTAAATATCAACCTATGCAGCTTTAATTATATCTTGACCCGCACTTTAATAAAATCACTCATACGCACTGTTGCACACTTATTTAGTGTGCTTTAATTTTTAATGAAATTAAATTGATAAAATTTTCAAAGGTCAGTAAAATTTATGCAAATTTATATAAAAGAGAGCATAAAATTTGCATAAAGGGTCACTGAAGTTAAAAAGTGGGTGGACTTACAAGTGTTGGAAAGCAAAAATTTTTTTCTGTAGATGAAGTAGTTATTGTCCGTTTATGAATTCCAACATTGATTAATTGAGTACCCAAAGTCTTGGAAAACTGTTAGGTTAATAAGCATTGTACATATAACCGAAAAATGTATCGGCTTTTTTAGTGGTATGAAAAAATTGTTAATTAAATTCAACCTATTTCATTCATCGAACAGTAATAAATTCCATTTCTCAACATTTCATTCATTTGTTTATAATAAATAGTTTCTTAATTGTTGTACTGAAATATTAAAGAATTATAAATTTATGCATTAAGTAAATACGATATTTACTTCTAATATTAAAAGACCATAAAATAAACTCATTCAAAAAAGTCTTTTAAAGAGTTACCCTCACTTGCAACGCAAAAAATAAGTAATTTCCATGCATTTCTTTTATGAAAACTACTAAACTATTTTATCTCATTGAACACCTTTCAGTATTTTTTTTATTGAAATATATTGTATAGTTTTGTAGCAAATGGCCGGCCGTAAATAATTGTTTTATTATTTTATCATACCATATCATTCTTTAAGATCAGACAGTAAATACCGAAGTTATAGAAAAATATATGCGCGACCCCTACGTTCGGAAACTTTCTTTCAATAATGCTTTAAATTAGCTGGTGTGGTTGATTTTAAAGAATGTTATAATTTTAATTTAGTCCAGCAAGTGCTGAACGAACACCAATATCATCAAGTGCGCATTTTGGTATTCATTGCACCGAGCAATAATTACGGGTTGTTGGTTGAATGAATTGGAGGTGCGATTTTTGCATTTGATTAAAATATTGATTGGGTTTTCGCTTCATCAACTTCAGATTTTGCATGAGTACCTTTTACCACCCATGTCTTTACAATTGATGCTGGGTTCTATTTATTCCATTGAGTCTATTTTTCAAGGACTAATGCTTAAAATGTGTGTGTTTTATTTCAATATGAGTTGTGCAGGATTAAAGTTTTAAATAATAGAATAAAAATGTGTTTTAAGTACATGAAAAAATATGAGCTTTTGCTTGACTTGACGAATGTTGGTTTTCAATTGCTCAAGACTTTGAGGTTTCACGTAAACACGGTCTTTTGCGTAGCCCCACAAAAAGGCATCAAATTGCACGACCTCGAAGGCCAATTGCCAACGCCAAATCTCGAAATAAGTTGTCCTGGAAAATTCTGTTGTAGTTGGTGGTAGAGAAGTCAGTGGAGAAGATCGCTTAGTAGCTTGAATTAACTGAGGTAGAAGCATAACACTTGCCTCAGATTCATATTCACATGATTCTAATGCTTTTCGTTTCATTTGATAACCCCTTCCTTCCCAAGTCTTAACAATATCTAAAAACAGATTAATAAAAAATTTTATAGATGTCTCATTAACAGTTTTGAATTGGAAAGTATTGATACGTTAGGTTACTTACTAAAATATATAAAAAGTTTTTGTCTACTTTGCGGTCTACTTCGGTACAAAATGGTCCTCATCTACATATATAAAAATCAATTGCCGTGAGTTAGTCTTGCTTAAACTCGGAAATTGCTCGGCCGATTTTAACAATTTTTTTTTTTTTTGTATTTTGTGACTGATGTGGTTTAGGAAAAAAAAATTAGAAAGAACCCGAAGTAACAGCGGAAAAATCGAAATTGGTTCATTTTTCGTGTCGTCTTACAGTGTTCATTACAACTCCAAGGAGAGGACGAGCAGATATAGGTCTACGAAGACAGCAAAATGTGCGGCGAGCTTCTTCACTTGTAAATCGCACCGATGACGGGCGAGCGACGGATAATGAAAACGGATAATGGAAACGGATAAAAAAATAACGAATTGTTATGTCCGAATAAGTGGCATACCCAGACAAAACAGAGTAGTATACATAAGAAAACGCATAACTCGAGAACGGATCGTTCGATTTGAGCTGTCTTTTTTTTAGTGTTCGTCATTGCGCAAGGATGCTTTTGACGGTAAGAAAATTTGGGAATTTTTGGAAAAATCGGATAAATCGATGTTCCATACATTTTGTATGGGGAGTTTTATTATTTTTATACCCCCACGTTTAAATAACGTTAAAGGGAAATAATAATTTTATAGGTAGGTATAGAAAAGTACATATGTTCTTGATCAGCATCACCACCCGAGTCGATTAAGCCATGCACGAAGATTGGTGATTCGCCGTGTAAATTCAACCCCTCAGTAACGCGGCGAAGGGAATGAACAGCTTACAGTACATACGTCGTGAATTCGTGCAAGAAGAACAATGGAGGAACGAAAATCACACATAGTTGCTGAACGACTGAAACAACAGCGTGATCGCAATCTGCATAGTCAGGTTGAATCAAAACGCTTTCTGTCCATCCACAATCGACGGCAGATGATGAAATCAACGATTACCTTAAGTTTTTGTATTTGTGACGTTAGTGGTTAAAGACGAAACAATCAGTCTACCGAGATTTTCTGGGATCAATTTTTAACGATTGATAATGGAGAAGCACCAGTCGACGTTTCGGACGGATTGATTTCGTTCCCGCTGAATTCCAGCCATTTCACATCGAAGAAAGAGGTACTCATTATGAATTCGTTCCCAAACATCGTCCACAATTATGTAAACCACGACTGATTGAGTGCACGTGTAATTTTTGTAGCGAAAAATTAGTATATCAATGATTTGAATTTCATAATTCTAGCTGTTTAAATCATCTGATTGTGTCCGGACGAAGCAACCATTTATCGAACGAAGTTTCTGAATTCATTGGATTTGCAAGGATAACCACCACATAATTAACGACTGAAGGTAGGATCTGTTATTATCATGCAGACCGAAATTGTGCAGGAAACAAGATTGGCCGTGAAGCAGTTCAAGAATAATGTCATTCAAGCAACGATACTCAAAGCTCAAATTCAAGGGTGAGGAAGTACTCATTCCGTGAGTTTCCATTGAAATTCCGTTGATACCAACCGATTCCAACCTTGGGATAGTGCAATATCACCCAATGTCATCAAGCCCAAAGCAATAAATGTCACAACGTCATAATATAAGTATGTCATAACGTCCAAATTAAAAAAAAAATTGTCACAAAAGCCAAACCAAACGTCATATCACCCAAGTGGGAAAAATTGGGTGTTATGATATTCGATTTGGCTGTTGGGACTATTTTTGTCTTTAAATTTGGGCGTTATGACATGCTTTGGGCTTTGTGACATTTATTGCTTTGGATTTTATGACGTTTAGCGTTACAATATGACACACGCCATTAAACCTTAAGTCATAATGCAAAATTTCTTACAAGTTCAAATTTTGAGTGAATCTTTTGAAATCGGACTTATTTCCATTTGAAAATGAGATAAAACCAATTCGGAACACAATCAATTAAATTCGAAGTTTTTTTAGAATAAAATTGTTATTTCATAATTTTAGTTTTTCTTTAATAAAATTTTTAGATAGAAAAAAAATTATCAATGCATTAAATTTGCAAGAACTTAAATGCATTATGCGAAAAATATTATTTTTTTTTGTTTTTTAATTTAATACCTTTAAAAAAGAATGAATGAATTTTCAAAAAATATCTATTAATTTTTTTTATGTTAATGTTTACAAAAAACCTGCATCGAGTCAACAATATTTTCCCTGCAACACGGACAGATTAACATATTTCTCTGTGAAATATGTTAAAATGGTTTGCCCTTGTACGGAATGTCATAAAGGCCAAATTTTAGTCATATTATCCAAAAAATATTCGGAATGTCATTAGGCCCTAACATGTTCCTTAAGGTAATATGACATTCCACTGGAGCGCTGTGACTATTATTTGTTTTAAATTTGGGCGTTATGACATGCTTTTAGCATTGTGGGCTTTATGACATTGATTCGGGCTTTATGACATTTGGCGATATGACGCCACAGGCGCCAGACTGAAAAACGAAGTCAACCAAAACGCATTTAATTGATCTGACATTTGATACCTTCAACCTCTTACATTCCATCTAAATAAGGGATATTGAATTCAATTTAGTTCGAAAAGTGTTTCATTCAATCAATAATTTAAATTCGAGTGGCCCCATCTGTTAATCGCGAATTTTCGATAATAAAATTAATTTTGGGTGAAATCGTAAAGAATAATAATAATATCGAAGCAAGGTAGGGAATAATAAAAATTGGTTTTTGCAATAAGGGACCAAGCCAAAAAGTCCATGTTTGTGTAAAAGAGAGACATATGGAGAAATTGCTAAATAAATTTTAGACACTCGCGTTTTATGTTCTTCGAAAAAGCATTATATCTGCACTTTTAAAAATATCAAATCATAACTATTTCTTCTGTAATATCCATTGAATTTTTATTTTGTTTCCCTTAAACCATTAAAACTCATTAAGTAACACATCATCAGCCTTATTTTTTAACGTAACCAGTCTCGAGTATTTGCAATTTTCGATCTTTTTTCAAATTTTATTTGAAAATTTTTACCTTATTTTTTTTTTCCATTAAAATTTTAAATTTATATTTCTTCTATGACCCATTACATTTAACACAGTGTGCCAAAAATGTAATTTCTTCGGTAAAAGAGCAGCCTTAATTTCAAAAGCCCAATAATATCCGAACTCACTTTCAAAACCTTATAACGTAATAGCCCATTTTAGGCACTTTTAGCCATTTTTAGCCATAGGAAATACAAAGTAGGTTTGTTCTATGGCAGAAGTCCCAGAAAAGCTCGACATAACAAAGAAAAACTACCTCTTAAATTTCGCCAAAACTAAATCTTATGACTTGAAATATTCCTTATAAACAGCTATGGGCACGGAACAAGCTTCGGAGCCAGCTGAGAGCAATTGAGAGCAAAGACTTATGTAGCTACACAAAACGCAACAACAAAGCAAAGACAAAGAAACAACACGGAAGCTTTAAATGTAGTGGTGCCCATTTCCACTTATAAACTTTGATTTTTAATATGCACATTAAATATGACAAAATCTGTTCCAAACTACGCCTATAAAGTAACGTCATCAAAACATCAATCTCTACACTAAAGGAAATAACGCATATTAGCATTATCCACGCCTGAGTATAAATTTTATTTAAATATTTACGTGGATAAATCAAATGTTTTCCTTACAACTCGTTTTTTTCCGTATTTGAATTTTATTTATACCACACACGTACAGACATATTCCATACAAGCAAGCAGCAACAGCATCGCACACGTACACACATATTCCGACAAGCAGCAACAGCATCGCACTCTGTTCCTGCAGTTTATTTCTTGCAGGTTTCTTATAGTTCTCATTGCAAGGGTAATATAGCCTGGATTTTTGGCAAATATGATTTGTGAGTGCGATGGTGATTGCGATGCATGATGAAATCATGTAGGATAGAGCAGTGTTGCCAGATTTTTTTTTTAAAAAAACTGCTAAATCTGAAAAAAACTGCATTTTGGACACAAAAACTGCCATTCTAAAAACGTCATTTGTATATAAAATTATAAAAAAACATAAAAAATATAATTAATATATAAAAATATTCGTGTATTTTATTCACATATCAGATAGAAGTAATTCAGGTTATTTTAATTAATGTTTTTTTTACATAACCCCTATTTCACATTGAAGTGTAAAGTCAGTTGCAATGACCATCTCCTATTTGGCTTTTTCTTGGATTGGTTTATCTTGATTAGAAAACCAAATCCAAAGTTATAAATTTTTAGAATCATTTTTCGCGGCCAAAATGGGGTCTACTTTGAAACAACATAGCTCAGTCAATTTAAATCCGATTTTCGCAAATAGGATATGACTGAAAAGGTTACTACTACTACTACTACTACTTTAAGGGAAAAATATTAAACTATTTAAAATGCCAGTGATAGGTGCCCTAATTTTTTTCACCTTTCCAACGATATAAAATGAAGATATGCTCTTGAAGTGTTCAGAAGTTATGTCATAAAACATGAAGTTTTAATGAATTTTCAATACAAATTCAACTACACATTAAATTTCCATCCAATTTTTTTTCTTGATTTTTTACAAAGCAAAAAGTCGATATTAAAAGTCGACAGCTAGTTGAATTTATATTGAAAATTCGTTAACACTTCACGTTTTATGGTTTAAAGCAGGGCTGCTTTTAAAGCTGCTGCTGAAGTATAAAACTGCTGCGAAGCTTAAACCAAGGCTGCTTTAAAAACTTAATTGGACCATAATGAATGTTTTGGTAAAGAAAATTTATAATAACTACATAAGGTTTTATATTTTCACAAAAACTTCATTTTACCTTAAAAAAACTGCATACATAATGGAAAAACTGCATTTTTGTCTTTTTAACTGCCAAACTGCTCAGAGTTAAAAAAACTGCCATTTGCAGGCAAAACTGCCATTTTGGCAACACTGGGGTGGAGTGACAACTCGGTATTTTCTCAAGAATATCTAGAACCGGTTGTCATTTACCTGCATAATTTGCTTCTTATTCTCTATCTTACTTTTTCTATTGTAGTTTATACTATTTTTGACATTTGGTGCCCTAACATTGCACCAACTGTCAAAAATAGTATAAATTAGAGAACGAAAAAATTAAAAAAGAAAATAATATATACCACCAAATGGCATTTGATGCACGCAGCTCGAGGGAAATATTCAAATAAATTGTGTTTTAATTTCAATATTTTTATATAGATTTTCCTTGAAGGCAATGGTTTTATTTTCAAATAGTAAATATTTCGAACCCCATCAGCGACAGAAAATTATTTGAATTAAAATAATTTTTCTGTACGGCCGCCACCTCTCTGCAGACAATGGCAAACCTCAGAGAGTTATCAAAATGCCATGTAAAGATTCTTGAGAACGAGAACATTCCGTTCATCGCCGTTCGGAGTCGGCGTTAAACATGTAGGTCCCTTTCTCGGTCCATTGTGTACAAACTTAATAACACGCACAACACAATTGATCATAAGAAGCTAGGTCAAAGTCCTTTCGAGGGCTGAAATGACCAGCAGTTATTTATTTTTTTTATTTTTTAAATATTTGAAAGATATTTAAATATATTCGTGCATAATTTTAATATATTTTTTATTAATTCTGTTTAAATATTTTAATATTTTATTTAATTAAAAAAGTATTTAAATAAAAAAGTATAAAAATGACTCGCTTTTTGGATAAATTAAAAAAGTTTTTGGATAAATTTAATATTTTTTCCCTTAGTGTACAACTTCTACAAAAAACTGTTTATTGACTTGAAACATTACAGATGTGCTTTTTATTAAAAATGTATTCTGAGTTTGGAATTTGGAAAAAATGGATGAAAACAACGACTATCTCCCACACAAATTGACTACGTCACAAGTTTAAAATTCCGTAAAGCCTGAAGTGCAATATAGCGATAGTGCGTCGCGAGACAACTTAAAAATCCCCCACTAACTGTCAAAGCATTTTCATAAGCAGAGTTTTTATGTAGCAATCTACAATGCTTTGCGATGCACTTGTGCGGTGCGAGGTATTTCCAAAAATTTTAAATACGATGACGAGCTGTCATACAAATTCCATTGAAAAATAATAAACAATTTTACCAAAAAATTTTTCCTGTTTATCAATTTTCTTTATCCTTCCACCGTTGCATCGGAAACATACTTTTGTACTAATTAAAGTACGATTTTATTTTGAGAGTACGAAATATACATATCTGTGATGTCATCTTTTTATTATTTTGAAAGTAGGTTTTCCGGTGGAGAGAAGTTCATTTTATGGTAAAGTGAGGCACTATTTATTATCAGAGGGTGCCTAAATAATTCCCAATTTCTTTCTTCAGCTCATGCTGCTGAAACAAAATTTTCATTCTTTATCCACAAATTTTATCATTTAAACAGTACGCTTTTATTTTTAACCGACGCAACTCCGATTCCTTCAAAACTAGCGTTTCTCATTGTACATAATATAGGAGTATAATACATGCGAGATTTCGTTATACAACTGCATTGCATATGTTGAAACCGACACATAATTTAATTATGATTAGATTTATACCTTACTTTTTTTCACTTGCACTTTCTATAATTTCTATAATTTGTACGAATCAAAAAACACATTGACTAAAAATGTCAGACTGAAAATATTTTCATTCATTAATAAAAAACTTCTCAAGAAAATAACATCAAATATATAAAATTAGATTTATTTATTCAAGGAAAAATTAAAGTAAAAATTAAATTAAAAATTAAACAAAGGCATAGACAGAAAAACAAATAGAAACAGAAAAAACTTAACACCTCAAGCAACAGAGAGTAAATATGAGAGCATACAAAGCAAAAACCAACACATATGCAAACAACTAAACTTAACATAAGTACATCCTTGCACAACACAATACAATGGTTAAACAAGTTGGAAACAATTAAAGTGGTTCCGTTGAAACATGAGAGCCTTTTTTTATGAATGACATGCCATGACATGAATGACATGCAAAAAAAAGGAATTAGACGATATGAATGAGACAAACGTCATGGTAGAAAGATATGAAGTATAAATGCAGATGGTTTGTTGTCATTGAGATGAGGAAATTTTACTAAAGTTGTAAACTTGGTAGATTCTGGAACACTTGAGTCGGGGTAAATTGGTGTTCACGTTACTTTTTTTTCGAGACCACTTTAACACCGATTAAATGACATAAATATAAAAGAAATACTAGACAAATAGAGAATTGGTGATGAATGGATTCAACTAGAAACTTGTACATAGTTAACATTTTTTTATTTAAGATAAAGTTTCTTTAAAAAGCAAGAGTTATTTACAGCCAAAATCATACTCAGGAAAGAGTCATATGCATTGAAGCGATATGAAATTTTGTCAATAAATTTTTTTTTTTTGATTTTGAGCACATTTCTTTACGTTCTAGTCTTGATAGAAATTTGCATACTCCAAAAAATAAAAATGCGGGAATAGTCCCAGAAGTACCCGACTTAACGTAAGAATGTCGGTTGTTGTTTAAAAAGTGTGGTGACTACCTTGTATATAGGTTCCATGTCTAGTAAGAAGAGATGACGTGAACTAGAGGAGCTCCACTATTGTTTCAGCAAATTTAAACCAAATGCCTTTTAATTTATATTTCAACAAAAATAATTTAATTATTTTTTTAATTAATGTTACGATGAAACAAAATAACATAGCAAGTAATTAATGAAATTAAATATTGCGGTAATAAAAACTCAAAAGCGCGCTAGAAAAAGTAAAAAATGTAAAAAGCACCGCCGCGCCAAGGTGGCCACAAAAGAAAGACACAAGTCTACACAGAGAGTTTAGCTTGAGTTTAGTGTTAAGTTAACCATAGCTGTTCACACAGAGATGCGTTGGCAGAATTGTGTTTAGTGTGACATTTCTTTGTTAACTTTTGTGTTCTCATATTTTGTCGGCACATCCACCACCGTGACATCAATTCCACTTGAGGACAAGGCTGCAGCAATTTCTGGGTACACATGCGAATTCTTCCTTGATTTTCGCAATTTGGAATTTTTATCGGCCCATACTAATATGAAGACCTCATCTTCTACACTTGCCCAAGTTCTTTTCTTCGCTTTTTTATTAATTTTTTGCAAATAGTAAACTGCACAAACAAACAGCTGTATTTGACATTTCTCACCACAAAATTGTACAAGTTGCCTTCGAAGGTACCTTTTTGTAAGAACATTAGCAAATTTTTAGGGATTTCTCAAATTAAGTTTGTTTATTAACACAGAAACAAAGTTAAGTTTAGTTGAGTTCCATCCTTAAAATTTGTACTCGAGAACTCAAGAGTTTATGTTGCGCTCAGTGGAAAAACTCAACTTTGTACTGGAAACTCAAACTAAACTCTCTGTGTAGACATGGCATTATAAAGCTTAATTTTGAAGTTTGATGATGATTCGTAGTTCACTATTTGTTTGACAGCCATCAATAGTGAACGCTCTCTGTGAATTTTTAAACAGTCATCGTTATCTGATACAATACTTTCATTTGATGGGCCACAGCCCAACCAATACCGGAGCTAGATTCTGCCATGTAAAAGTCTGCTCCTTCGTTTGGGTATATTGGGAAATGAGCAGAAAAAAAGAACAAAGTTTTCAAACGAACACTTCCACACCGCCAAGGTGCATATCAGCCAAATAAGCTGAAGCCTAAACGGATCATAGAAAAAGAAGAAGGCTCTCTGATGGTATGTAACCGAAAGTAGATAAAGGCTCTAAGTTGCTAATAATAGAAAGATTTGTTCTATGCCAAAGAAAATTCTTAGTCACTTTCTCAACAAGCAAACAGAATGGGCCAAACTAAAGTATTTAAGTTAATCGCAGTGAAAATCACACAAGACTACAGATGGGTTGGTATAGCGGCCAACAAAACAGCTGTCTAGTCTGCGGTGTGATTGCTCTATGCAGAGTTGTTGTTAGTGGTTTTCTTAATTAACATGCTTGACCTAAAGTTCAACAATTAATCTTTATAATTGAATAAAGAAGGTCGCATTAAATTAAATCATTGGGTGGCAGAGTTTAAACAAGGCTGTACGACTCGACCAAATGAGGAGACCACACGAGAAATGGCGAAAAAAATTTACAAAATGGTATATGGTATAGCTTAAAATGGTTCTGACATGGCAGCGTATCATTTGTTCCTAAACTTGTCCTCATCCTTATCCTTGTTATTATATTTGTCCTAATAATTGACCTTATTCTTTTCGCATATATTTTCCCAATTTTAGTCCTAAAAATTGTCCTTAGCGTGTCCAAATCCTTGTTCTATTCCTTATCCCAATCCATGTCCTTAACTTTTCTCAATTTTGCTCTAAATATGACTTTAAGTGTGCCTTAGTCTTTGTCCTAGGATTTCCTAGTCTTTTTCTCAATATTTATCTGAATTCTTGTCCTTATTCCTGTCTTATTCCTTTCTCTAATTTATGTTCAAGTCTTTGTGCTACCAGTTATGTTATTCTTGTCCTACTAGTTATGCTATTCCTTAAGACTGGCCATTTCAGCCCATGAAAGGACTTTGACCGAACTTCTTATGATCAAATTGTGTTGTACATGTTATATTAAACATTTGAACACAATTGATCGAGAACTGGACCTACTAGTGTAATAATGCCGACTGCGAACGGCTAATGTGCATATTCTCAAGAAGCTTTACTTGGCATTATTTACTCTCTGAGGTTTGCCATTGTCTACATAGAGGTGACAGCCGAACAGAAAAATTAATTTAATTGAAAAAATTTTCTGTGTCAGATGGAATTGAACCAGGGTTCTCTGGCGTATGGGTCACGCTCTCTATCCACTGCACCACGGCCGCCACTCCATCAAAGCGTTTTATAGTTCCATGTACTACATTTTTAGTTTCTTAACTTAAGCAACTCCTTCTGCGTTCCGATGACGTCATTAATTTTGTTTTTATATTAATCATAATGTCAACGAATTAGCCTTTACTGTCGTACCATTATTTTTGTCATAGCTTTACTAACATTATTGCATTTTGAAAAAAAAAATGCCTTTTTCAACTTTTTTTGGTAACTTGAGCGGTTAAACGTAACATTGTAACGTAAAAACGACCGCATTGTGCAAAAAAATAAAATTTTGTTTCATTAAAGAAATGCACCTGTTCACATATATGTTTTCGCGATGTCCTAAATCAAGGAGTTAACCTTCGCTTTCATGAAGAAATTATATAACATGGGCTCAAAGTATCTACCCAGGTAGATAAAAATATATTCCACACATTTTGTATTGCGTGGCCATGAAATATGGTACAAAGTGGTTTAAAAAATGTAATACATTCACACGCCAAGGCGCGCAAAATTCGTGAGTCAAGTTTTATGCAGCCTAACCCAATAACTAAAAATTTATATCCAGTGGATACATTTTTTTGTATAATGATCCATTAGAGACAAAACAAGAAAGCCAAAGATTTCCATAGAAGGAAACAAAAAAATCCTAACAAAACCCCTATTATATAGACCATAGCTGTTAAATTGCGATTACGATTAGTAATCAATTAGATTATTTTTTAAAAAGAATTGTAATGATTATATAATCCTTAAGCAAGAATTTTATGATTAGTAATTGATTACGATTACAAATAATCAAAAAATAATAACGATTACTTGAGATAACGCAAAATAATCAAAAATAATCAAAAGTAATTAAAAAAATAATTCGATTACTTTTAAAGATTATCTTTGATTATTTTAAGAATTTCAGTCTAAAGTACGGAATATTAAGTATGGAATTACGGAAAGTACGGAAATTGACACAACTGGTTCTTTACAGGACACCGTTAAACCCGATTAGTGATCCCAACAGACCCACTCTTCTGCTACTTGCATGACAATTCAAGTGTTAAAAAGATTTGGCAAAAGTATGGCTTGTTGAAGGAACCATTTCTTTCATTCAATACTCCTTTAATGCCCTCAGCGCCAGTTGAGAGGGTATTTTTTTGTGCCGGCATAGTAAACACTCCAAGAAGGCAATCATTGTCTGATTTTTCTTTTGAAAAATTAGTTCTTATGAATGCAAATAGTAATTTAGAGTAAAAAGGTTTTATTTTTGTTTCGTTTATGTTGTACTATAATACATTATTGTTCTCGTTCTTGTTTTTTGTCAATCTTTATTTTATAATGAAATACATAACTTTGTTTTTTTTAATAAAATTTAACAAAATTTTTTGTACCTAAGACTGAAATTCTTACAATAATCAAAAAAGAATCAAAAATAATCTCGAAAAGTAATCGGATTAGTTTTTTGATTACTTTCGATTCTTTTTGATTATTTTGCGCAATCTCAAGTAATCGTTATTATTTTTTGATTATTTGTAATCGTAATCATGTAATTACGATTACAAACAGAAAAGAATCGTACTTAATCAATTATTTTACCTTTTTGAAAAAAAGAATCGAACAGCTATGATAAGGACACCAATTAGTGACAAAGAGTTCACATCTTTTATTGGGATTCTACTTGTTATAGGCTCTCAAAAGTCAAATAAAGAACAACTAAGCGAGCTTTGGAAAGGAAATGCCTTTCCTCTTCATGCAACCATGTCTCTAAACCATTTTCAAAATATTTTGGGCTTTATCCGGTTTGACAATTACTTAAAAAAATCAGTTCGCCAGTCTGAAGATAAAGCAGTGCCGATAGGGGTTATTTTTGAGATGATCAACTCAAACTTGAAAATGCATTTCAGACGTTACGAATTTGAATATGTATAGTGGTCGTACTAAGTAGGGCTGCAGAGTCGGATTCGGAGATAAAAAAAAATACATACTTTTAACGAATATCGAATAATAGCACGGTGTGACGAAATCGACCAAAAAAAAAGCACAACCAAACTTTATAGAAATTCTTAAAGAGGGACATGTTGTCAGTCCATCGCACTTGGTCTGGCCTCTCAATGTCGTCACAATTTTTTTTAATTCGTTTTTAAAGTTGAAGGGTCCGATTTTTGTTGCGCCGACGTTCATTGAATTTTTACAGCTATTTTCCTTGTTGGAAATAAAAAACAAATTCCACTTCTTTTCAGTAGAATTTCACGTAGAATAATGCTGTAATAAAATAAATACGATAAAATACAAAATGAAGCGTGTAGCGAAGCAAATTCCTTAATTTTTCTTTAATTTCATAAAAAAAATTAGTGTTTCTATAAATTTAAATGATATAATGCTGCATGAATGACATCTTTTTTTTCACAAAAATTCATTGCACTTAAAAATACCTTTTCATTGAATCCAAAACCATCAATATCGGTTGAGAATTGGCAAAATGGCGGCAGTTTTAATGTGTTTTTTTTTTTATCAGAAAACACTGACTCCCATGTATATGTTGCTATTATACAAAGTGCTGTCATTTTGTCAAATCTTAACCGATTTTGGACATCTTTAGCTCATTGGAAAGAAAATATGATGAGTAAAATACATCTAGAATATTGCAATATAGATCTTTGAAAAATGTAAAAGTTACTATGGAACGAATAAACATATTTTTACTTTCAACAGAATTGTTATATGAATTGTTTTTTCCCGAACGTTTTAGTCTTTCTTCATATCTTCGGCATTTACAGACCTATCTTGTCCAAGAATGATATATCAATGTTTCTATTTCGAGGCGTCCAAATTTTTTGCTCTAAAAGACATTGGGGTCGAGGACCCCTTTCTAGTACTTACCAGATTTCAACTTTTACGACATGAATTAAAAAAGAAGTGTCAAATCAAAAAAAAAGACCTTTTGAGCCGTTGCCCAAAACCTTGAAAGTCCTCAATTAAATTTTTATTTGCATTTTTTTTATCTTTTAAATAAAACACAGAACTTTATTAGTGGTTCTTTGCTAAAAAGTAACTTTAATTATTTTAATAAGCTACTTTTCACATATAAAAAAGTAGGGTAAGTTTACCTACCATATACTTTCTCGTGGGTAAGTGCTAGAACGGGGTGATTGATCTCAGTGACCTTTGGGGCAAAAAAGGTGGACTTCTCGAAATAAAAACATTTATATACCTTTCTTTAATGGCGTTTTCTTTTCTTGGCAAAAAATTCTGCCCTCTGAGAGTGCAGAATATTTTACATTTTGACCTGCACTCAAAAAATGTTGAACTGTTCTTAGTCGAGAAAAGATCAGAAAAATGCAAGATTTTTTCAATGATGTTGTGTTGGCTGTACTGTTGCTTACTTTTGAGAACAATTTTTATAATATTTATTTTGTCATCCGTAAAAAAGCTCAAATTTTAATGAAATGTCAATGATAATATTCAATATTTTCCTAAGATGTCACTTTTTTTGTTCATTCAGTTGGTAGCATTTGAGGGCAGAATTTAAAATCGTCGATCTTGAGAGAGAAAAATTCTGCATTTTTTCTACTTTCAATGTCAACATTGTCGAGAAAAGAACTCGATTTAATTTACAGGTCAGAATTTTTTTGAGAAAAAAGCAGATAAAGGGCAGAGTTCTCAAAGAGGGCAGAAAAAATGCAGAATTTTTTTGAGAAAAGTAAACTCCATAAGATAGAACTGTAAATGTCGAAGATAAACTTAAGATAAATTTTCTCACAAAAATGTTTCAATTTATTTTGTGAGACGTGTACTTTTTTACACATTTCGTACACATTCATTCATATAAAAATTCTATTGAAATAAAAAAATATGTTTATTCGTTTCATAGTAGCTTGTATATTTTTTAAAGATCTATTTTGCAATGCTCTAGATATATGTTACTCATCATATTTTGTTTCCAATGATCTAAAGATGTCCAAAATCGGTTAAGATTTGACAAAATGACAGCACTTTACATGCGACATATACATGGGAGTCAGTGTTTTCTGACAAAAAAAAAAACACATTAAAACTGCCGCCATTTTGCCAATTCTCAACCGATATTGATGGTTTTGGATTCAATGAAAAGGTATTTTTACGTACAATGAATTTTTGTGAAAAAAAGATGTCATTCATGCAGCATTCTATCATTAAATTTATAGAAACACTAATTTTTTTTATGAAATTAAAGAAAAATTAAGGAATTTGCTTCGCTACACGCTTCATTTTGTATTTTGTCGTATTTATTTTATTACAGCATTATTCTACATGAAATTCTACTGAAAAGAAGTGGAATTGGTTTTTCATTTCCAACAAGGCAAATAGCTGTAAAAATTCAATGAACGTCGGCGCAACAAAAATCGGACCCTTCAACTTTAAAAACGAATTAAAAAAAATTGTGACGACATTGAGAGGCCAGACCAAGTGCGATGGACTCACAACATGTCCCTCTTTAAGAATTTCTATAAAGTTTGGTTGTGCTTTTTTAGTCGTCACACTGTGTAGCACAAAATCTTATGGAAAAATTATTAATTTTGAACATTAATTTGTAAAGGGCCCTATAGGTGAACAACTAGTTGCAAAACTGGTTGCTGGTTGAGAAAATAAGTCGTATGTTGGTACTTGATGTGTCATTTCTATTTTTTAATCAGTTTATCCATCAGTTGCCAAACATCAAAAAGTTTTGATTTTTTGCGGTTTGACATCAACCAGTTGTTCATCTATTTCATGGTGGAATAAATATAAGGCGTTCTCATCCGGAATATCAGGAAAAAATAGGCTTAAATATATGCCTATTGAATCAACCTTACTTAAGGATTTGATAGGATTTTTAGGTACTATTTTTCTGTACATTCGCTGACATTTCTAAACAGTTGAAAATCTTGGACATTTTGTGAGCATTCAGAAAAAGAAAATATTCGAACAATAAAGCCAAGATGCGAATGGTATACTTACTGGAGAGACAGGACAAAAAATTCATGCAAGGGTTCAATAAATACTTATGATTCTTTGAAAAAAAGATTATACTTTTTGATGATATCTTGTCTTTGGTGGTTCATTTAAACTTATTTGAGTTTTTATGACTTCTTGGACAAAAACCGATGATTATTTTCCAAATTCCACTGGAATTATTTATGGACCTAAATTATTTTACACAAGAAGGCAAGAGACCATTTAAAATTTCCAATGACGCATCTGGTGAAATTTTTTGGCCATAGAATCATCGACATTTTTTATTGGAGTCAATAGAATCCATAAAACTTCCAATAACTCATCTGAGAACTAAATTACCCTCTACTATACCCTGTTTTTTGGCCTTCATTACATGTGCGGCTCACGAACTGACTCATGAGCATCAAAGCCGCTTCTGCGCTTTCGTACGTTTTGGTATGAACACGGAATGAGATCTCAATTCTCAAAGCCTCACCAAATGTACGCACCAGGGATGATATTTGTAGTGGATAAGGACTTTTTCGTAAACTTACCGAATTACTTGTAATGTATAACTTGTATATGTATTGTTCTTACTTGGACGGGAATATTCTTATATACACTATATCTTTAGTTACATATTATCAGGCGAAACTAATAATATAATCCCTTTGACTTTAAAAATATTTCCTGACAAGGAACTGTACTTGTCGGAAACAATTAATTCTGAATGTAGAGCATTGGCAGATCATGAAGCGTTAAATATGTTCAAGAAAAACCCAATATTGGAATTCCAGCTAAATATAGGACATATTAAAAATGAGCTGAGTACTTTCGTGGTTTCCAATATTTTTAGTTTATCTGAAGAAATCTTGTCCATTACACATTTATCTGCCAATGTCGAGCGCATTTTTTCGGTGCAAAATGTAATAAAATCAAAATGTCGAACTCGATTAGCGATAGATACCTATTCTGCACTTCTGCAGACCAGAAAGTTAATTAAATCTATGAATAACTGTTAAATTTGGTCATGACCTAACCAAAAATAATTTGCCAAATGAATAAGTATTGTTATAAGACTTTGTTTTTTTACAGGAATTATTACTGTTTTTTAGATTGGATTTTAAAATCCTTTGTTTATTGTATTTTTGTGATTTTAACTAATGAAAGCTTATTTTATAATTTTCATAAAAAGTACTCTCGAGTCCGAAAAAGTACTTTCTGAAGAGTAACAAAATCCCCTCAAACATTTTCATATATCATCACTTTTACGCGCCCATATACGAGAGTGATAAAATTTCTTGTGAACCTTTTTGAATCATACGCTCAGAAAGGCACCGGATTGGACGATTCCAAACTTTGGTTATTAGCATTTCTTTTTTTTTTCACTGAGAAAACGATAGTGTCTATGTAACGACAGCAAACATTTTCTTGGATGGATTCACACTCATCCTATATTGCTACAGAGCTATAGTAATACCTCCGTCTGGTCCTTAATTTTGGTAGACTGTCCAAGGGCAGGAAAAAAGGAGGATGGTTGCAGGTGTAGGGAGAGTCCCAACACCCTATACCTGTGTAAAAAGGCCCACCTTGAGCCTTGTGTTTTCAGCTATATCGTAGGTATAACAAATGCCTACGAATGCTGTACAAAAAGCAACAACACAATTTGCTAGCACGGGAATAGTCATCTACTAAATCGAACCGCTAAACATCATTGGCATCATCAATGGTGAAAAAGAAGACAAAAAATCGCCACTATCTCGATATTGGTGGCAAAAGGAAAGAATGCAATATTCGTCGAAATTGCATTTCTTTCGGAAAATGTGGGACACCCGGAGGATCCTAGTTTCCACACGAAGTTGTGCTAAAGAAGATAAGTACGATAACTTAAGTGGCAAATTTAGTTAAATATAGTTAATGGGTTTAACTATTTATTGATTTTAGGTTGGTCTCGATTTCCACCATTTGGACGGTGATTAACACTAGCCATCCATAAATTGGTACTATAAGTCTATATGCTGAGGTGTAAATGCTGTATTAAATATTTGTTTATTTAATATAAGGGATAAACTCAATATTGACATTCATAAAATAGGATGGTTGTCACACCTGGAATCAAGGAGGTGATACCCGGGAAGTGATTTGAAGGAAGTTTGGATTTCATGAACAACCAACATCCCCATAACAGTTTGAAGGAGTTGAATGCGGTGATAACAACCTGAAAACTAATTTTCTCGGCGACAATTCCTTGAACCTTTCACTTCTCGCCATGCAGCACGTAGTATTCACCCCACACGGTAGGTGACTACGTTAAAAATCAATGATATATTTCAGTGCGAAAGTCACATACAAACCTTTAAAGATATTCCAACTAGTGTTTTTAAAATTCCGACAATATTAATCTGATATTTTCACTAATTCTTCCTTAAACAATCAACATTTTCTGTAAATTTTTTTCCTTAAAATTTAAAATTTTCAACTTTAACCTTTACAGTACAGTGCTGATAAATGGTAGACATAAAAATTCCTCATGTTCTTTAATTACTTGATTCATTATTTATTAGCTCAGCTTCTGTGCTATTTTATTGTCCTTGTTTCATTTTCTTTGTTTGCAATTGTTTGCCCTTCTATACAAATAACGGCTTGAATATCCTCCCTGTTGATGAGTTTCCTGCGTTGTTAATGCTTTGGTTATAATTTGAAGGCTTCTTTGTCACAGGAAAGTGTTAATTATACGATGCAATAGATGAAATAATAACAATAATAATGATAATAATCATGTTTTGAGTTCCTATGTTCATTAGGTTCTTGTTCATAGTTCAATTTGTTTGATTAGTTGATTTGAATGTGTTTAATAACAGCTTGAATGCAAATTCTGAGTTCCGTTGAAAACAAATTCTTCGAAAAACTCAATCGGATACAGATTATTTTAAAAAACTTGAGTATTTTTTAAAAAGGGTTATATACAAATACTTGTACAGATAGTTTTAATATATTTAATATTTGTAAGAGTGTGCGTAGGCTGAAAATATCTTCACTAAAGCATCAGACTGTCAAGTTGAAATAAATAATAAAATAATAAATAAACCGGCTATTTTAGCCCTTGAAAGGACTTTGACCGAACTTTTTATGATCAAATTGTGCTGTGCGTGTTAATAAATGTTTGGACACAATTGATCGAGAACTGGACCCACTAGTTTTATGCCGACTCCGAACGGCTAATGTGCATGTTTTCAAGAAGTTTTACATGGCATTATTTGCTCTCTGAGGTTTGCCATTGTCTGCAGAGAGGTGACGGCCGAACAGAAAAATTAATTCAATTGAAAAAAATTTCTTTGTAAGATGGAATTGAGCCTGGGTTCTCTAGCGTATGGGTCACGCACTCTACCCATTGCGTCACGGCCGCCACACGGCTGCGACTGTCAAGTTGTACAAGCAAAGTATATGATAATATGTGTGTGCCCGTAATATTTCGTAGACAAGAATATACTCAACACTAGCGTGGGTTACTCGTAATGGACATAATGAAATAGAACGAGCGGAGATTGAATGTAAATAAGAATGGTTAAAACAAACATGACCATCTAGTATGGAGGGGATCTTTCCAGGACCTCATGACGTCATGAATTTTTTGTCTAATTAAATGTAATGGATTTTCTACTCTACAATTGCTGCACATATAATATTACGTCGTTGCGCATACAAAAAAGGTTATGTGTTTTTGAACAATTTTTCAGGAGGCGAAAAAAACATTTTTGTTTTTTCACAATTTCAATACTGTCTTCACATAGCGAACGTACTTTCACATTTGCTAACTTCTGAACCAATAAAAATATCAAAAAACTATTTGGTGAGTAGATGGGGCATACATATGGCTATTAAATGGTAAAATAAAAAAAAAATCGAAATTTTACACATAACTTTTTTTGTATGCACAATGACGATAATCGCAAAATTTGTATGGGAGCCCACCAAAGAAGGGGTCGGAGAGGAAAGATCCCAAAATTAAAAACATTTCTCTTGCAAAAGTAATACACTGTTGTAATAGTAAGGTAATATATATTAACCCTTAACGCCTTCCCCCCTGTAGTATACATTGGGTTTCACCGACTTCGAAAACATTAAATAAAGTCGTCAAACCAACCGGTTTTTTTTTTTGCTGTTATAAACTGTAATTTATAAAAAATTGTCCAACCCAAGAAATTGAAAACCTTCCAAACAATAAAAACAAAAATTGCTTACTTACTTATCTGGCGCTTACAACCGTTGCACATTGGAGTATTTCATTCCAATTTGTGTGATTAATTAAAAAAATCAAATCGAAGATGTCCAACCATGATTGATATCGTTCTAAAGAGATGAGAATTCTACATCACTATGCGAAAGAATAATTGAAAAAAGTCAACGGTGTCCGTGCACTGCGATTGCAAATTTGACGTTTTCTTTACTTTTGGTGCGCGCATAGTAAAAAACACAAAAGTTTTCTTATTTCCAAGGGATTTTTCTTGAAAAATTAATTAAGTATAATATTTTGAGCAATGGGACCTTCTACCTCAGGTATTTTTGGAACGTCAAATGAAATATTTTAGTACAAAAAGTGTCTGTTCGTATTTTTAATGTTTTTTCCGTGCAGGCTTATAAAATGTGTGTTTTTAGTTATATATGTAAGCATATACATAGTTGTGAATACCACTCAATTCAGTAGAAGTATATTTTTTTCTTGAAACAACAAATATAAGTGATATGTTAAAAAAAAAGAGTTTGCAGATTTTCTGCGGTTCTTAAGAAAAATATTATTTTTGTTTGCCCATTCAATTGAAATACATACATATCGGTGATTCCATGTAAAAACGTCCACGTTTCTGATATCACTATTTTTGAAAATTTGTAAACTCTCGGGGTTGATAGTTCTCCTGAAACGTATTATATCTGCATACATTGTTTTTTAATTTTTATTTCTTTTTAAAAGATATACACTGTAAAAAAGTTCAAAATATCTTAAAAAATACAATTAGTGCATGTATTCAAACAGTTGTAACTTCGAAACCGTAATTCGTACAGAAAAAAATCTGGAATATATCTTATAGATCTTGATTATGAGTCCTTCTTGTGGTATACTTTTTTTGACTCTTCTTATGAAATTTTTTTTATTTTAATTTATTTAGTCTGAAGTTTTGTGTCATATTTTTCATGGTGATCGCAGTAAATTTTTCACCTTTTAAACATAGTATGGTTATAATACATCAATTCTTAAGATTTATAAAAATTTTAGCTTGGGATTCCAACAATTGTTATTTTTGACGAATTTAAAAAAAAAATGACTGCAAAAGATTTCTTACTTTTTACCGAAAATTTCATATATTTACATATAAAACTCTTCTGTATATGGCTTTGTCACTGAACTCCTCCTAAACGGCTGAACCGATTTTGATGAAATTTGGTGTGTGTGTGCGGCTGGGTCTGTAGATGGTTTAGGTTTAAAGTTTAACCCGGTAGGTGGAGCTGTTGTTGCTGTAAAGAGGTATTTGAGAGTATAACTCAGAAACGAATTTAGAAATTGACATGATTCTTCGAAATAAAGTTGTGCTGGAGCTATACTAAGCAATAGTTGACCGTTATAACTAGTATATCATCTAGTTTTACTCGGGTGAAAAAATTTAAAATTTTGATAACTATTTGATAAGATTTTTATTTATTTTGTTTATTTTTATTCATTGTGTATTGTTGTAATTTTTTTTTTCATAATTATTAATGGTATAATGAATTTGAATTTGAAAATTTTGCTCAAAAATAGTCGAATTGATATGGAATCATCGATATATGCAAGTAAAAGAACGGAAACTTAAAATGTGTACATCAAGTTAGTGTTACATTGTTGTTGTTGTTGATGTTGTTGATGTTGTTGTTGTTGTTGATGTTGTTGTTGTTGTTGTTGTTTTTTTTTTGTTGTTGTTGCTGTTTTTTTATTTGTTTTGTTTTCTTTTATTTGTATAAATTAATAAAGGTTAGCAACTAGTGGCGAAGCTACTATTTGTTTATTGGAGGGGTAAAGGTACTCTACGTTGCTGTGTTCTTGTTGCTTTTGTTGGTGATTTTTTTTCTTTTGTTTTTATTTTAATAAAATAATTAACGTCAGCAGTTAGTGATATTTTATACATGGACCAGAAATAGTCTCTTATGCATTGTTGTCAATAGGTCAATTGTCCGAAGAGGCTCAGGAGGCTCGAAACAAAGACTTCAAACGCTTCTGGGACGATTTCGCTCGAAAATGTAGTAGGCAGAAGGCTAATGAAGACATTTTTAATAGGTTTTTGATCACTTCAGATCCTTTAATATGTTCAAAAATAAAGCTGCAAAAAAAAAAAATCAAACTTTGCCTAAAGCAGCTTTGAAGCTTTTCAAATCCGCAAAAGAAGATAGTAACGAATATTATAATATCAAAGATAATGATGATTACGAAAACAAAGAAGAAGATGATGATAATGATGTTTTTGTTAATGACTCAATGTCAGATGACTAATAATATAAAAACTAAAAAAAATTTAACAACCGCTCTATATTTTTATATTGCATATGTATGTCATTAATACTGAGAACAAAAATAAAGTTCCATTAAATTATATGGTTTTATGACGATTTTCATAGTTTCTAATTGTTTGTTAACTAAAAAAATATAAATTCCGTTACTGAGACGCTTAGTTGATTTGATCACACTTTTTGCTATCAATTACCCCACAGTGCGTTGATCGGTTTTGGCCTCGTCTTAGAATTTGCAGCCATTCTGTTTTGCATTTGCTGACGCCAGTTAGAAACAAAAAGCGTCACCAGTTTGTCCAACACTTGATCCTTCCAACGAAGATTTTTTGTCGCTGGAGCGCCGTTTTCCATCAGTTCAATTTTAATGCGTTTAACTATGTCGATGTCGTCGTACAGCGTTGCTCCATCGAATTTGGTACTCCCCATTTAGGCAGATTGGCAAGGCTCACAAAATCTTTTCATCAGCACTACTCAACGTCCTAATTTGCGCTCCATATCAAAAGACGGACATGATTAGTGACTTATAGAGCGTGAGTTTTGTTTGTTGAGAGAGGACTCTGCTTCTCAATACTTCTCCTTCTCAGCCCAAGATAACACTTGTTGGCAAGAGGTATCTTTCCTTAGCAACCTCGAAGGAGGTGTTGTCAACAGTGACGTGGTTTCCAAGACCCTGGGTCAGTTTGTTTAGCTCGTATTATGGCCAATGATATTGATATCATTGGCATATACCAGCAGTATAATACTCATGTAAAATATCGTGTCAATACGTCTCATATCAGCAACTCGGATGATCTTCTTCAACGTTAAATTGAAAAAGTCGCACGACAAAGAATCACCTTGCCTGAAACCTCGTTTGGTATCGAATGGAGGAGTGAGATCCTTATCGATTTTAACTATGATGTTGGTGTTGCTCAGTGTCATTCTGCAAAGGCGGACGAGTTTTGCAAAAATACCAAATTCAGGCATGGTGCAATTTAGGTGATTCCTTATTGGACTTTCGAAGGGGGCTTTGTAATCGATCAATCAGGTAAGGTGAATTCAGATAATTTACGATGGACTTCAGTCTTTCAGATATTACGCTCGACAGGACCTTATACGCTCGACAGGACTCATGATAGTTGCCGCAAATTGTGAGATCGCCTTTCTTGTGGATTGGGCAGAGCACACTGAGGTTAAAATCGTTTATAATACATTCTTCCGACCATATTCTGCATATAAGTCCATGAATGTATTTAAATAGAGCCTCGCCTACTTTCTTGAAGAGCTCTATTTACGCTTTTGTCCACAATTGTTGTTTCCGGATTTTATCTCTGTTGGCGGGATTGTTATCATTGTTACTATTCAAAATCCTAGTGTTCCCACCACATCATAAGTATACTCTGAATATTTGTCACTAGATTCCCGATTTCTTAACTCCAGGAAGTGGTCCCGGTTTAAAAACCACCCACCAGGCGTCTTATTTAGTACAATGCATGGTTGAATAATAAGGTTGTTGCAAGGGTGAGAGCGAGTGCCCATAAATGTCAAATCGAAGTTGAAAGCTCATACAAAATCTGAAAGCGCAAATTGACAAAATGTCAAGCCGATAAATTTGTTGTTGTTGCTATTCACTGATTTTGACAATTCTGGGTACTGAGAAGAGTGTAGAGCCCCGAGACAACCTTTAAATTCAAACATGGCACCTTTCATCTCAATTTTCTTGCACTCATGCTTTTCTTCTGTAAAACCGACTGTAGAGTGGCTTTTTAGGCGGCGTCCTTGTCTGCAATGGTGTCACAGTTTCGGCGAAGGCGTTGGTAACTCATCACCTCTTCAACAGCCGTACGAATAAAGTGCGAAATATGTGTGCACTGCGCACATTTGTTGTCTATCAGTGGAGTGCTTTCTGGAAGCAAGACTGAGAGCTATGTAACGAAGTCATCGGCTGCCCGTTTTGATTGGAGCTTTTCGACGTCTAGCTTGACGGGAACAAATCTTGACTGTGACAAGATAATGATCCGAGTCTTCAAAAAATGGAAATGTAGAAATCCGAGTCTATGTTGGCACCACGGATCGTACATCTGATCTATTTGGTTACGCGTCTTTTGATCAGGACAGCCAGGTGGCCTTATGAATGTTCAGAGGCTTGAATCTAGTGCTGCTAACGACCATGTTTCGTGCTGCAGCCAAGTCAATTAGCCTCATTCCGTTATCGGAGGTGTTTTTAGAGATGATGAACTTTCCAACTGCTTAACCAAATATATTTACTTTTCCACCTTGATGTTGAAATCACCAAGAACGATTATGTCTTGGCGGTAGCTGCACTCATAGGCGTCTTCAAGGTGCTCATAAAAGCTTTCTTTGGTCTCATCGTCCTTTTATTCTGTCGGAACGATATCAGGCTTATATTTAAAAATGCTGCCTTGAAACGGATTTTGGCAAGTCATTCCTTCACAGGTGTGAAAAGCAGGACATGATGCCGTAGTCTCTTGCCAACCACAAATCCGCATCCAAACTCGTGCTTCTCCGACGCTATAGTTGATAACTCCGTTGTGTATTTGAAAAGAGAAACTAGTTTAACGATTCGTCATCTCAGTGTTACATTATAATGCTAGTATAACATTTTATCGTAATATTTATATTTATGGCATAATTTTGTATCCCTAACAAAACATTCAATGATCGAATGCTATGCGAACGATGTTTTAAGCAAATGGAAATTTGTACCCCTAACGAAGCTGCTCGCTAACTCTTACGTTTTTTACGTCATTGAAACTGTTATACACAATCAGCTGTCAAATTTAGCACTGCCAGATCAATGATTGTAAAATTTTTGTCAATCTTCTTTTAAGATGTCATGAATTTTTGCACTGTTTCGTATTTGTTGGATGCCTGTGTTGTAGGCAGAGTTGTTGGTTGTGGTATAAGCTGTGCTGTAGATTGTTTGGTCTAATGACTACAATGCTGCTACCTTCGACATAAGCAGAATAATATCAATGGGCTGCTTCTTTTAAGTAATTGTAGTTAACCAAAAAGAATCACAGCCTTTGCTTGGATTTTGCTATTCTTCTCTGCAATTTTTTTTGTCCAGGTCTGCCCAGATTTGAATTGGAAGAAAAATAAATAAAAAGTCTGAATTGACTTCCAGCTGCTTCACAACTCTCACCCCAGAGGTCCCGAGTTCGAATCCCGGCCAGGCCATGATCCTAGGCTTTAACCTTTCGCATTTGCAATTATCTATCCTCATTTCTAATCAACTAGAATTGAAAATTTATCAATATGTACGACTTGAATTCGTAGTTTGTGGATGAGATTGCCTTATAACTTGAATTGACAGAGGTAAAGCCATAACAGTTACCTCAGATTCAAGTTCATATATTTCTACGGCTTTCCACCACGCTTAGAACACCCCGCACATGTTTCAATTGATTGCCTTCCCTCCCACTAATCTATCACCCCATTTCGAACTAAGGAAGACTTGACTGAATAGGTTTACATCTGAAATCTTTGGTTAAAACCTAAAAAAAATTTTTGTTAAAATATAGTTTAAGATAAATTTTCGCCAGTTCATCAGCTGTTATCTGTTCGAATTACAAATTTTAAAAGCGCGAACGAACAGTGTTTTGCACGACAGGAGTGTTCGGATAAGCACACAAAATGAGGCCATTAATCTTATTTTTTATTTCATTACCCAGCTTTCTCAATACGGAATTTATGAGTATATTGCAGTGATTTAAATATTAAATTTAGAATGGTTAAATAATGTAGAAATAGCAAGACATCTTCATATTAAGAGAACGCAGGCGAAGATGCGGTTATTTCATAGTTAAGATTAAGATATATTCGCTTCCCATGGCATGTGTGGTGTTACAATAAAATTCGACTTCATTCGTCTTAACTTGAGCACATTTCTTGATGAAGAAAATCTCTTGCAGAAACGCTACGTCAAGAACCATGAGCATGAGATAATTTACTCTTGAAAATTATATACATTTAGCTCAACGTAAACTGAGGAAGCGGAGAATTTCAACTACATTATTTATTGAAATTAATGGTAGTAAATTCTGCTCGCGAAAATTACATGATTTGTTCTCATCTCTCATTTTAAAATTTAATCCAAACGTAAATTATTAGAGGTGGAACAAAGCAGGTTTTGTAACCTTAACTTTGTGCCATAAGTCAACAAATACAATTCAGCGTTATGAGAAATTTTTCTCAGAAAAATTAGAAATAATTTAATAAATAATAAGATATTATTTATACAAAGTTAAAAAATTCGAAAAACAATGTAAAAAACGTTAATTTAAACGTAACGAAATTTTGATACCCAGAATTAATTTAAATAAACCGCTTTGTTGACAAAATACAAATTTATTTACGTGTCTACTTTTTCTGCTCATGTAAACCAAATACGTTGAATAACACAGTTCAACACTGATTTTGTTGCCCGAGATATAGGAGTAATTTCTATATAATCGGTGTTTTTTTTAGATTAGCTCGCGCTTTCGTGAAAATTTAATTTTATTTCAATACAAATATTTATATATTCAATTTTTAATATTTATTTCAATTTTTTTACAATAAAAAAAAAAAAAAAAAAAAAAAAAAAGCAACTTAAAGGCGAGTTGGGAAAAAGTTTTATATGCCTTATTAATCCATGATCAAACATTATTTTTTAAATCTAGACATCGCCAATAGCTTTTGTAGTTTTCTAGATAATATAATGAATTAAAATAAATTGACCATATTAGCCCTTGAAAGGATTTTAACCGCTATTCTTATGATCAACGTGTGTTGTGCGTGTTATTAAATGTTTGTACATTAATGATCGAGAACAGGACCTACTAGTTTTATGCCGACTCCGCACGACTAATGTGCATGTTCTCAAGAAGCCTTACATGGCATTATTTACTCTCTGAGGTATCCCATTGTCTGCAGAGAGGTAAGAACCGATAAAAAAAGTAATTTAAATTGAAAAAACTTTCTCTTGTTTCAACTGGGGTTCGAACCAGGGCTCGCAATGGTATCGTGTGGTCCACACTCTGTTTAACGCACTCGGCTAAAGCTGTCACAGTTTTATAAATACTATTATAAATAGATGAAGAACTGTGATTTTAAGAATTAAAAGAAATCAAAACAGTTTGCATTTTGGATAGGAGTGGTTTTCATATGATTTTGAAAAATTTCAAGCAAGCTTATGTGCAAAGTTAAGAAATTATCTTATCTACAAAATTTCAAGAATGTAGATTAATTTTTGTGAAAATTTTAGAGATTTTACCATTTTGATAAAGTCAATTTGTATTGGAGTCAATTTTCATGAACGAAATACTTTTTCTTTGGTCACTGCTTCATATTGAATATAAGAAAGTTATGTAACAAAAGTTTTTGGTTTTCTTTTCACAAATTTTTAACGCCATATTTAATATTTTGAATACTATATGCTTCATATGAAAAAATTTCGAATGAGTAACTTTTTGATAATTTTCTGGAGAATAGTAGTGAATTTCCATGTATGGAAGGAAAATATCGAGTAAGTTGTGTGTATTTTTCCCTAAAAATTTTGATTTCAGAGAAAGTTTTGTAATATCAATACATGTAAGAATTTTCGAAAACCACTGGCTTACTGGTATATTAATTTAATCAATCAGTTTGTAACGCCTATAAGTAGTAGGTATAAAATATCTTATATCTATCTTATATCTTTATCAGCATCACCACCAGTCAATTTACCAATGTTCGACTGTCTGTCGCTACAATTGCAGCGATAACTTTGAAGCTATAGTAATGAAATTGAATATATGTATGTGACATCAATATATCGTCGTTCGCAAATTATATTGTTCTATATGACAAAAATGTTTTTTTGGTAAATCAAGTTTAAGGCTTAGTAAAAAACTGAACCGAAAAATCTGCCGCGATTTTCTTACCAAGGAAAGTTCAAGAGTTTGTGTTTTTTTCTGTCAAAAAAAGTTTTCATCTTTGGAAGTGGTTTTTAGAGTAAGATGCGTTTAAAAAAAAATAATTCGTTCTATATGCACTTATTTACGAAACTCTTCTCGTTTTATAGCAAATAGAACAAAATGTAATATGTATTGGAGAAATGAAAAGCAATGTGATTTCACTCAACAAAAACTTTATTTCATATATTATAATATTAACTTCATTTTAAACTTAATCTTATACATATGTTCTTAAGAGTCCACTTAAATCAATACCTGTTAATTTCTTAAAAAGTAAGTTTCGACTACAAAATCTAGTAAAAAAATAACCAAATTCATTTGACTTCGATTCCACGAAGTTCATGCTTGATTTACGGAGACTTTTTAATTGAAGCAAGTTTGTTAAAAAAACGAAGACAAAAAGTTGTACCTATATTTTAAATTGTATTAAACAAATTATTAGGGATATTCACGGGTTGATGCGAAACACAGTTGCGACGATGCGAAAATGCAAGATTGCGAATTTTTGCTTCATTCCTTCATTTTTGCTTCATGTTGTGGGTGTTTTCAGGCATAGTTGTCATCTGGGTAAAACTTTAAAAAGGCTAAGTTTGTACGTTGATTTAAATAAGTTTTTGTTATTTTGAAATAAGGTGGCAATATATTTCTTTCCGCTAGAGTAAAGTTAGTGCGAAAAATATGTTGCATTTTCGCATTCTTGCAATTCGCATCAACCCGTGAATACCCCTATTGTAGTATTCCTTTCACATCATTTACTTTCTCCAATGATATCTTCTTATCTATTGCTTATCCATTCTTATTCTTAGTATTAAGCTTTTTTTAAACGTTGTTGTAAAATTTAACTTCTAACCTTATGTTATTTATGATGGGTATTTTCTTTTCTTTTTTGTTTCATTTTATTTACCAACTGCAATCTAAAGCAGGATTTTTCCTTTTTTGTTTCATTTCATTTGCCAAGTGCAATGTGAAGCTAAAAAAAACCAACAAAAAAAAAAGCAAAATACAAAGACCTCCAAATAATAACTTTAATAACTTTATTTAGACTTGCATATAGAACAAAATAAAAATATTTTTTTTACTCAGTATTTTTGCTTCGTTTTTGTTCTATATGCACGATTTTTTGCATATAGAACACAATAGGTTACGAAGCTTGTCACAACAGTGTTGAATAGCACAAAGTCGATATCTCATATTTCGAAAACTATAAAAGATAAAAGCAAACTGATGACACAGATCCATAGAGCTCGAAAAATTTGCCTATATATCAGTCTTATCTCAATTTTTTCAATTTTGTGATACAGAACACAATAATTTACGAACGACGATATAGCGAACAAATAGAATTAGAAAATATTTGCGTCTGGAGGCCAAAGTACTCAGATCTAGAAGAGCACACCTGGCTGTATAGGTTGGCATAAAATTCCAACTAATTTTAAACATGATGTAACGAGTAAAACGCTTTTGCTTTTTTTTCCAAACGTAAAGAATCTATCTCGTAATAAGCTAGTTTAAAAAAAAAGAATAGCAAGTTCTAAAAATTATAAAAAATTGATCTTCAACATAAAAAACTTTATAGAGAGCTCTGATTCTAAATACGTCTATCTCCCATACAAAACTTATATTTCGAAACGGGAAAATCTTTAAAAATTTTACAAAAATTTATTACTTAAACACTAAAAACTCCGAACATAAGCTCATATATAAAATAAATACTTTAAGTTTAAAGTTTGTCAAAATCCACAAAGTGACGTCATCAAAATAGTAAAACTTTAATAAATTCCAAAAAATTATGTAAAGATTTAATATTTTAGACATAAGCTTTAATATTTAAGGGGGGGTAAGTATTGGTTTTTGAAAAAGTTCGGTTACAAATTGCCGCTAGATGGCCTTAAAATCTTATATCTCTGGTAATATTAATCTGGCAATACTATGGCTTGTTTTAAAGGTGACATTTTAAGCTTCATTTTGTTGGAAAACATAAGTAAAATCGCATTGTTCTGTGAAAAGTTATCTAAGTTTAAAAAAGGGTGATAATTCTGAACATAATCATCATATTTTGCTTTTCTGTTATAAAAAAGGTAAGAATGCTTCGTAGGCTGCTTAAAAAATTTTGTAAAGCTTACGGAGGCGATGCTGTAACTAGAAAAACATCAGCGAAGTGGTTTGCTCGTTTTTGATCTGATAATTTTGATGTTAAAGATGTACCTCGCTCTGATCGACCAATCACCGAAAAAATCGATGTAATCATGGAAAAAATTTAGCAAGACTGGCATATAAGAAGAACTAGGCATTTATCACCAAACAGTTATCAACCATTTGAAGAAAGCTGGATATACAAAGAAGCTCGCTGTTTGGGTGCCACATGCATTAACAGCGAAAAATTAAGTTGACCGAATATCCATTTGCGAATCACTGCTAAAACGGAACGGAATCGAACCATTTCTTAAGCGAATGATTACGAGCGACGAAAAGTGGATCACGTACGACAATAATGTGCGAAAAAGATCATGGACGAAGCAAGGTGAAGTTTCGCAAACGGTGGAAAAGCCAGGATTGACATCAAGAAAGGTAATGCTGTGCGTTTGATGGGATTGGAAGGGAATTATTCATTATGAGCTACTATAACCTGGCCAAGCAATTGATTCCGTTCTCTACTGTCAACAATTAACGATATTGAAGCAAGAAATTCAATTAAAACGGCCCGAATTGTTCAACAGAAAAGGTGTTGTGTGTCATCATGACAACGCAAGACCACACACATCTTTTATGACCCGGCAGAAACTGAGAGAGCTTGGCTGGGAAGTTTTGACCATCCACCATATAGCTTGGACCTTCCATCTTCATATTTTTGTTTGTTTCGATCATTGCAGACTCTCTTAATGGTGTAAATTTGAATTTTTCAGTTTTTCATTCAGAAAACCCAGAAGTTCTACACAGATGGAATAATGGCTTTAGTCTAAAAATGGCAAAAGGTTATCGATCAAAACCGTATATGGATATTTGGTTTAATAAAGCTCGTTTCAAATATAAGAAAAAAATTATTTTATTTGTGGTCAAATTTCTAACCGAACTTTTTCGAAAAAATATATTTAATCGAATTTTTCATCAATTTTTTCTAATTTTTTATGTTAAAGCATAGCTTTTTAAAAATATTGTGTCTGAATTTTAAATCGAACTGACAAAAATCTACGAAATTATGAGCATTTGAGCAACCGTTGCTCTTGACCAGTTTTCTTTATATGTACTGCAGAGCAGCTGTGCGCCGCGCTTACCTGGCGTGCTATTCTTTCCCTTTCTAATTCCTGAATTTTTTTCTTTACAGAAGTATTTTTTCAGGTAGCATTGCATTTATTTAAAGCATTTAAATACACCAGTTGATCGTAATAAGCCGTGTCGAGCAGCAGTGTCGTTTTTTAAAGCGTTTTTCTGAAACTTTTTTTAGTCCGTACACTTCACAACTCAAAATCTACTGAACCGATCCTTTTGAAGTTTTGAACATTACTTCCTCACATAATTCACCTGGAAGCTTTTTTTTAATAATTATTAATTTAACAAAAACAAATTAGTCCACTTTTTATCAAAAATCAGCATCTTATGAGGTACACAGCTAAGCACCTTTTTTCGAGGCACTTCCGGAGATTCATTGATACATTGATGCAGCTTAATAATGAATATTTTACAATAAAAGAATTATAAAAATATTGTTCAAATATTGCTTTATTATATGTAAATTGATTTAAAAAATTAGCACTGCCCATATCGCCAAAAAAAGAATTCTTAAAAACATGCCTTTTTCACCGTATTAACTTTACTATTGAATTCGGTGAAAATAATTATTTTATCTCTCAAACATATAAGGATACACACCAGTGTTGCCAGAGAAACGAACTGAAATTTACCACTATTTGGGGAAAAATTTACCACTTTCGGAGAAAATTTACCTTTTCCCAAAATAAAAAATAAAATAAAAAATTTTTAAATGATTATCAACCGTTATAATTTTTTTGTTAGTATACATATATTTATCTCTCATCAGCAAGCTAACCGTCAACTCTTGACGTGTATAAACTATTTTGTTTCGCTATTTTTGAATTTAATTCACTTGTTGTTTTTACCCCTTTTACATTGGTTCTCTTTTGAACCCAAAAAGTTGACGATACAACACAAGCGAACCGTCAAATTGTTCACCCTTCTCAGCCAATTCGCCGCAACAAACTCAAAAAATTGCTTTCAATTATTAACCAATGTAAAAGGGGTCTTTGTTCAGCAACTAAAGATGGATAATTCAGATATTTTTTGTTACATAGGATGATTCACAAGAATATTAAACTACTTGTGAGAATGTTCAGTGAGGTAACAGTACTGCCAATAACTCGAAAAAATAACACGTCTAAAAAAATTATTATTTCCGCAAAATTTACCACTTTTGGTCAAAAATTACCTTTTTTATCTCTGCCCAAAAAATGAGTCAAAAATTACCTCAATTAGGTAAATTTACCTCAATCTGGCAACACTGATACACACATACATTGAGCGCAAAGAATATTTCAGCATATATTTTTTTGTATTATTTGTTTTATTTTGTATTTTTTAATTTCTCTACATTGAAAACAAAAAAATCATTATTTTTATCAATTCTCCCAAAACTTACAACGTTAAAGCTGTTAATAACAAGAATACCAAACAAAGGAGTTCTAAAAGAAAAGGAATCAAGAAAAATATCAACGTACATATAATCATAGAATTATGAATAAGAGTCTTTGTAAAACGATGGCAACCATGCATTAAATTCCTGAAAAAAAACCGAAGCCATCAATATACTCATCACACTTGGAGGATATTCATTTCAATTGGGCTGGAAACACTGCCAATGACAACGTAACAAGTATGGCTGCTAAAACGGCAAAACATGTAGACTGGGCTTAAAAAAAATATCAAAATACTTTTATTTTAAGATCGTAGAAAGGTTTTCGTCTATAATAACACAAAATTGTCCTCCGACACATAAGCTGAAGATACATAAAAACAAACACACATATATTGGCTCGGGTGGCTATACCTGAAGAGGCTTTAAGTGTAATTGTATGATAATTGTTCGTATATATGTATGTGTGAAAGTACATCTGTGTGACAATGTTTTTGTCATATGAAAATTTTCAATAAAAATAACCACACCCGAGTACAAAAAGCTATAAAGCTGAAATAAGCTGACGAATATAGATACCTAGGTAGGAATATATAGGAGCCTTTAATGCTCCCCAAAGAATACAAACATGCACACCCACACACACAAACACACACCACACTTTATAAACATTACACAACGGCTGCATGTGAAAATTTTTAATTAAAACGAAATTAAGTTTGTAAATTTTCGCCAAACAAGTAAAAAAACCAACAAGGATATTTTTTAGGATGTGTTGCTACGAGAGAATGTGTCACATGAGAGGCTAAGTGTGTGAGGGTAAAGGCTGCATCAAGAAATGTTAGTCATTTTTGACAACCTGTTCAAGAGTTAAATAGCTAAAACTGCATGTCAAGCTTATTTTGTGGAACTACCTTAAAAATCTCCACTCCTAGTGGATCGAAAACATTAGAGAAATGATTTTTTTAGTCGGTTTCGGAAGTTGACAAGTGCGGCTAGAGAGAGAGAAAGAGAAAAGCTTTAACGTTAATAAGCTACATGCTAAAATTTAAAATTGTGCAATCAGCGTGGATATTAATGACCTTTTTGATGTTGTCACTGATGCTTGTGCCGATGATGATGATGGTTGCTGTTGAATATGGCGAAGCTGTGACAGTTGATGATGAAATTAGTGTGAGTAGCGTAATGGTTTTCTTAATTAAGTGTTGTATTTATTTTTTTTTATACGTTGTTATCTCAATGTCACATTTACTCTGATAGAGAATAACAGCTATATTGATTGATGATTGAAAAATTTGGCTTAAAAGAATAAAATAAAATTTTTTAATACAATCAATATTGAATAATAATCTTGTATCAGGTGTCGGGCGCAATATTTTAACATAAGAATTCTTAAATTACTGTTATCCATTACGTATTGCAAGTTTGAGTGGAACTCTAAGATTATGTCCTCCACATAAAATGAAGAACTGATTAGACGAAGAACTCTTTTATGAAATTACGTAAAATTATATCATTCTTAGAAAAGATTATAAAATTTTATTTATTAAGGTAAGTTTAATACAAGCCTAAGAACTAAAACTTATTAACAGGACATTAATTTATTAACGAAGTTGACTCCTATGGCTTAATTGTAACGAGAGAATATGGAGGGGTAGAAAGTAGTGAGGGAACGAGGAAGGCTATTTAGATTAGATTTGCTAAGATGAAAATTGAATTTGTTGATCATGTTATTAGTCATACGAAGCATCCAAGATATAGGTTTACCACGTTCATAGATGGTGCGATGAAAGTTGAGATGGAAGAGAGGTACAGACCTTGACTGCGAGGGCTGGTATTATGGAATATCAGTTGGAGCAAAGCAGGACTGGTAGTGGTTCCGTCTAGAAGTTTACGTATAAAGATAACATCGACGACTTCCCTGAGTTTTTCAAGAGTTTGCATGTTAATTAATATAACCTGATCAGCATAATGAGGAAGTTTGAGACTATCAGATCCCTGAAGCTATAGTCAACATCAACGTTTGATGAGTGTAGACGTGCTTTTCTTTGTTAAATGATTTGCCTAAATTGTTCGAAGTGTTTAGCTAATGATTTATTTGTCCGTTTGCTGTGGTTTTTGCAAGGGCAATTTTCATAAACAATGTGCTTATGTTGATTTTAAACAGTATGAGTTTTTTATGCTTTTGCTAAACTGAGCAGAGAAGTCGAGGGTTTGAAACAAAGTTCGTGGAGTTCTACCATAAAGTGATTGTGGACGATAGTCCAAATATTGACGCAGATTGCCAGGGTTCCGACTTGCTTCTTGCTCCTCGCCGTGACCCCCGCTCAGGCGCACAGAGTGCAACTAATGTTCTTAAGGAATGTTCTAATGTTCATAAGGAGACCCCTTAAAGACTGGTCTCTCGCGGGGTGGCGGCGTTCTTATTGCTGCAAAACGTCTTTTTAGCTCCAACCTCTGCACCTTGTCTAATACGGATTCTACCTTGGACCAGCTTTGCATTGCGATTGAAGGTCTCGATTGCACCATGTTTTTATTCACCTCGTACATTCCTCCAAACAGCTCGGATGAAATTTATGCGGCCCATGAAGATAATATTTGACATTTATTTGTGATTAAATGACTATCGCTGCGGCAGAAGAAGTTTGATTACGATATTGGGGAAGGAAACTTAACCACCAATACCTTATCGCGGCACCCTGTTAGTGGAAACTAAATATAACCGGGGAAAAAAACTTAACCACCGGAAATATGTCTACATAAATCGAAAAGAACTCTGACTCCACAAGGTTACACTCATCACTTTTGCGCTTCCGAACGTCCGATCACTTTGACTGTACGATGAACAAGAGACCGCTTCGATATTATGACTGGTGTTGATTTCTGAACACATCAACTAAAGTAACAATGCTAATTTGACACTTGCTAATAAGAAAAATAAAAAGTTCAATTGAAGTAAAATTAATATTTTAAAAATATGAGTATTATAGTGATTGCTGCACTATTTCTTAAATATGAGAAGAATTGTAATCCCCTTTATAAAACCATAATGTTTAAAGAAGATGGTTAAAAAGCCGCCAAATAAAAAAAATAATATTAAAAAAGTAATGTCAAGTTAGGAAAACAAAAAACATGGCAGCATTTCAGGAAGTTGACACTTTCACTGCTTTTTTAATGAAAAATCATTGAAACATTTAGAATCCGTCAACAAAAATTTGATCGGATTGGATTTCAGTTTGATTCCGATAAATCGGATTACAGAACATCTACAATCCGCCAAAAAAAAAATATCGGATTCGAAGATCGGATTGCAGAACACCTTTCATTCAAATGTCATCAGAAGTAAATCCGATTCCGACGTGAATCGGGGATTTCAGAACATGCCCGATTGCCAAGATTTCTTGATGGTTGTTGTTCAACAAGATTCTTGTTTAGTGGAAAACAATTTTATTTTAATATTCCAGATTTTTTTTTTTTGTTGGTGTAGCTCCTTGCAAGAAAACAAAAATCAGCTACTAGTTGTAGCTGAACGTCGCTAAACAGTCAAAATTGTTTCTTGCCACTGAATATGTTTCTATCCTATTCTCGCACAATAGACAAGAATATTGTTGTCTTGCCCACCCACCACTTGTTTTCAGATTTTAAAATTGGACATAAAAATGAAGTGTCAAAGAGGCTTTATAATGGTTATTTTATAATTTATTTATAAACTCATTTTCGGCTATTGTCTTACCACGAAACAGCGAGAGTAGAACAAAAGAATAATCGATAAGAAAAAGATAACAGTGCAATGTGAGCTCTGACACTAATAACGGTATCTCAAAGACAGAGAAGTATAATAGATCATATGGTGAAAGAAAAGAAAAAAATTCTGATTTATTCAGAAAATTTCCACTGATTTTATTCTAGTTCAATTCTTAAAGTGCCTTATGATTATAAAATGCACCTTATAATCCTGTTATTGATCGTCTACATGAACTTAACCACATTTTGATAACTTCATAAAGCACAATTAACTAATGAAATAAAAACATAGCAAAATTTAATGGATTTAATGGAAGCATATCATAATTATCGAACGTTGTTCTTAAATGCCAATAGGTATTAATTTTTCAATATACACACTCTTATACAATACAAAAAAAATTAAAATTCCCACAGATAACTTCGAGTCTCTCAGCCAAATCCAACGAATATCAAAAATTAACGACATGACTGAAGAAAACCAAAAGCAGCCTCCGAAAATCACTGGATATGAAAAAACAAAAACAGAACAAAACTTGAAATTCATCATCTTGTCACCCTCGCCTATCTTCGTTGGTATCATGCGAGTAAACAACATCATTAACAACGAACGATTGATGTTTGAAGCCAACAGCACCATCGTCATCGACGATAGGCGTTACTCATGCAGCACAAACATAAAGGACATCAATGAACAATTAATAAACGTATTGAAAACTTTTGGTTTTCATGTAAGACTTGAATGCAATAGATGGCTGTGCTATATATCTAAACCTGAGTCATTCGTTTATTGCTGAGTGTTCGTTAATGTGTGAATATTTGTTCGGAGTCCTGTCTGGGTTGGTTAATTTCGTTCATTCTTCATCGTTACTATCAACGTTAATTCGACGCCACTTGCCGTTGACATTTGGATTTGCCTCATGACTGACACTTGACAACAAAATTGATTGCTTTTTATGAGAAGCTCATGCCTAATGCAGGCACCCATTTCTGCCAAACAAACATAATAGATACCACACAGAGACAGAACATCACATGCCCACACACATCAACACATATGTCCACACATCAACACACCCTAACAAATCTATTTTGTCTCAAGCTGTCCTGAATTAATTACCAATTATTCCGAATTAGCAGATTTCAGTAAATTTACATCTACGCCTATTACCAACAAATGCTATTCGGATGAGAAAAACAGAGTTGGAATAGTTTGTTGAGCATATCCGCTCAATCGAACTCTTAGAATCTGAAAAAGTGCTATATTAAGGCCAAACAAATCAAATGAAACGGACAACGGAAATGGGCAACGGCTTTCCGTCCGCAATACATTATTTGTCTGTTTATGTTTGTGCTGTCGACCTCTGTAGTCAAGTAGTTAGTGTACTCGACTATCACCCCAGAGGTCCCCTGGGGATTTGATGAAATTTTGTATGAAAATGCTCCTGACCCCGGAATAGAACAAATGCTTCTTAAACTTCAAAAAACTTCCGTAAGGAGGTGCTTTATGCAAAAATATATTTCTGTATGTATAAAGATGCTCCTGACTTCGAAAAAGAATATAATCTGCTTAAGCCCGTTAGAGGGCGATTTTATGTATACTTATCTAAGTATAAAGCAAAGCAATATCTGTCTGAATGCTATATATTCCATTTGTCTGATGTTGTCTCGACTGAGCTGAAATTTTGGAAGTAGATTTTTTTCGAGTACGAGATGATTGGTGAAAAATGTTACCACACCCAATTTTACAGCCCAAAAAAACAATAAAAATACTATTTTTAAAATGGTTTTGGTTTTATTAGACTGAAAGTTGATAAATTAGATATAGTTACTATCCGTAACTGTACCAAAAATGTGAGTGGTTGCCCTACACATATGCCCGCTTTTCAGAAATTATGATAATTCCCGAGTTGAACATATTTTGAAAGTGAAACTTGGTATGTAGATGCTATGTGTCAAAGTGGCGGTACGGTCCAAAATATACATAAATGTCGCCACGTCTACTTTTACTGCCCATGTATACATACATGAAAATATAAAAAAATAATTTTAGGCGAGACAAAGTTTGCCGTGTCTGGAAGTAATTTTACATACCATAAAAGTCAATTTAAAATGTAACAAAGAGAAAAGAAGAACAACATCGAAAATTCGATTTTTTTTACATTTTCCTACTTAAAACTTTAAACGCGTTTTTTTAAAACTACGTTTTCACGGACGGACAACACGATTTCTCTGGAACCCGTAGGCTGATCCATCTGATATTTTAACCACATATACTACACATAAATACTCACAAAATAGACTATTATCATGAAAAAATATACTTAAAATTAACAATAATTATTAAAAATTAATATCAATATTTTATTTTATAACCATTGTCATATCAAATCTAAGACACTTCGGTTTTTGTTTGTTTTAGATAAGCCGTTGCCGAGATATCGTGTTGGAAGCTGACTTTCCTCCAAATTATGGACGTTCGTACTTAAAAATACGTTCCGTTTCAGTACGAATTGTGTGTAAAAAAAATAGAAAAAAACGTGTCGTCACGTAAAGTCAGCCGATTTTGACTTTCTACGAGTAGGAATATCGATCCAAGCTGATGTTCGTTTCTTAAAACGGTGTAAAAAAAATATTTCACTGAAACTGACCGTCGCAGGAGTTACTTTTCATACATGTAGGATCGGATCCTCATGAATCAGACAACACTGACGATGGAACTGGACATGAATGGAGAAGTACTCGTAAACAGACTTATTATGATGATACGGCAACGCTACTACGACCTTAACTTTTGGCAACGAGACGGCAATACTGAAAATTTAACCAGGAACGAGACAGACAATTTAAATCTGGACGAAACGAAGACAACTGTAAAGGCCTAACCCAAATAGACGATTTGTTCCGTAACGAGTGAAGACGAAAATATTCGCTTAAATGCATTTCAATGTTGTAACCCAAAATGAAGAAACGTAAACTTATCGAAACTAAACGTTTGACTAAAGAGTTTGACTAGACGTTCTGTTCCGTAACAACCGAACTTTAAGCGTCTCAACTCGTCAACAACATCTGTGCAGAGCAGTCTTCTTCTTTTTACAGACGATTGAAGGAACTCGTTTCATTTTGGGTTAAATGTCAAAACAGACGTAACGATTGCAAACGTTCGGCAAGTTGCAATCGTCTCGTTTCGTCTATTTTGGTTAGGGCTAAACAAAGCAAACGAACAGAGAGTTGGTTGTTTTTTGACCCACACGACATCGGACAGAAAATAGAAGTTTAATTTAATTTGTAATTTCTTTTATATTTGAAACTTTTTATTGTTAAATCAACTTAACAAATAAAAAATGTGAATCCATGCAAAAAGTGAAGTGTTTAAGTCCAAATAAAATAATTGTAGACAGAAAATTGTAGACATCGGCCGAAAATGGAGCGAAATTCTTAAATTAAGGCAGGCTCTTCAAGATCATCTTTGGAGCTGCTGACCGAACTCAACGTCATGTGATATATTTGAAAAGAGATTCCAAACATTCCATCTTTTCTCATCTCTCTTGGGCATCAACGCTGTGGTAGTTGCCTAAGCCTTCTGTATAGGTACTTCCATGAAAATTGTTCAAGAAAATAGGAAAATCCGACGCTACCACCTCGCGTATTTCCTAGGAACTCACCGGCAGCTCATCAAGATCATCTGTACACCATTGCCATGGTGCCCAATAGAACATCACATTACATAGAAAATTCATTGTTCGGTAGAAGCATAAAACTGTGGAATAATTTATCTAAGAGAGTGTTCTCCGACAGCTTTGAGCTACGCACATTTAAAACAAATCTGACTGACACTGTTCTATCTTTCCACTCTCCAACTAACTAACTCATTCTACTTTCGTCATTTAAAGGGGGGAGGGGGAATTCCCTTGAGTTGGTTCAGTCTATAGATAATATTCTCCTCGCGTAATATGCTTGGTGGTATAAAAAACCAGCGAATTCAACCTACAATTAACATTATTACTCTAACGACTGATATATTAAGACAAGTGCAAAGCAATATCATAAACACACATAGCATACAAGTGCTCCATTGCAAGGCTACTCCAACTTGCTTAAAATTGAATACACAGAAAACATTTCATAACTTAAAGAACATGTGTTTAAAAATATTCCAGCGATGGGATTAAGATGTTTGTGGGAGATGGCATGGTTGCAAACGGAGTAGCGTTATTAACAGGAAAGGAAGCACAATTTAATATGTTTTTGGGAAATGTCTTTCAAGACAAATAAAAAAAGGAAGAGTTAAAACAGCAGCATATGTTAAGAACAGTTAAAAATCAGTTTAAAAAAATCTTGAAATGTCCACGTCATGTCCTGTTCGCTCTCTCCCATTATAAAAGCATCTAACACAATAGATACGAAAGCGTCAATTGTTCACTGTTCCGTCTTGTTAAACCTACGTTGAATTTTCTAACTCACAGCTGGAGTCTCAAATAAAAATATTATTACTTATTCATGAAATTTTTAAACATTTATATAAAATTCCATTTTCTGAGAATATTATAAGGTTCTAAATATTCATTTTATGCCCAAACGACTCTTAGAAAACTATTCAAATATACATTTAATTGAAGTTGGCCTTTGATCCAAACAAAATAATGCGGATCATGTGTTTACATTTTGGTCAAAATTCATCGAGGCATGAAGGAGCTGATAAAATTCATTCCACACTGTTAAATTCGTAGTAAATTAAACAAAACAACAACTTCCTTTTTCATATTAAATAATTAAACGTCATACTTTTTCAAACCCGCCTGCTTAAACAGAATCCTTATCAAGTTTCATTAAATTTTGATGAATATAAAACTCATATTGTTTATATAAAGTCGTTTTCCAAATGAAGTATTTTCAAATGCTTAGAACACATAACGTGATTGGCTGTTGATTTAACTAAGACCTTAAAATTCAGCACGCTTGTGCTTGTTCCATTTAATTTTGCCATTAAAGGAAGCTATTTTCAAATTGGCTCTTAACACGTTTTTGGTTTATGTTCAAATGATTTTTAATGACTTCAACAGCCAAGCCAAGTAATAAATTTCTAGGGAGTACATAAGAGATGTGGTTACAGCGGGTGTAGTTAATGCCAACGAAATACTTTGTAGAGATTGTCATTGAAGTGTTTAGCGTTAAAATGTTTCATATTCCAGAACTAAAACACAAAAACTAGCTGAAGCAACCACAATAAGAAGATGAGATGATAAAACGCTCTCATTCATTCTTGTTTCTACTCAATTTTTGGCATGAGTGTTAATAATGTTTAAGTAATGTAGTATGTACTAGTATGGGTGAAATACGTTGTCATGAAGAGGTTGTCACACATAGCAACGTTATAAAAATTTATTTATGATGCTACTTAACGTTTTCCAAACTCAACATTGCCATCTTTCTTAAGTAGTTTCTAAGCAGCACGCTTGAACAAAGGCGACATTATGAAGAAACCCAACGGGAAAATTATGAAGCGCAGCAAATGTACTCTTTAGAAGGATTTTTCTCTAGTTCTATTCCCTGTTCTTTTTTAAGGCTAATACTGAGAAATTTTCAACATTGAGATCTGCTTCTAAAAACAGAAGAATGTAGAAGGAATTAAAAGTTTTTGATGAATGTTACTTTTAGGTTTTTCCGAATTTACTGTGAAAATATTGATTAAAACCGTGTTTACACTCGTCGATTTTCGTCAACAAAGTGATTTTTGGCTGAAAATGAAAATAGATAATTAAAAAAATAAATGGCCATTTCAGCCCTTGAAAGGACTCTGACCGAGCATCTTATGATTAAATTGTGTTGTGCGTGTTATTACCTTCTGGTCAAAACTGAACCGGACTGTGCGAATGAAACAACAACGCGATCTGTCACGTAGTTTCTTTCTTATTTCTTTGTGAACAAGGTCACTTCGAGTCTGGCCTGCGAATTTCATAATGAAAAAAAAATTGAGAAAATAGTGAAATTCATGTCCGGATGCATTGAAAATGTTGCAGAAAACCTATGGAGAGTCTTGGTTTTTTACATGATATTTTAGGGTTGCAGCGCGACTTTGATAAAATTGGTGAATTTCTTTCAAAAAGAGTTTCTCAAAATTTTCGCTCTGAAGATGCTTTTAATGGACGATTTCGAAACAGCTCAACAATCTGTAGAGTAGTGATATCCAGTTCAGCCAAAACCCAAAAAACCACGACAAAGTCCTTCAAAAATTAAGGTGATGTGACTGTTGTCACCGTTTCTCAAAGTGTCGTGCACTCGGATGTGACTGTTGTGATGTGACTGTTGTCTTCGATTCTCAAGGTGTCATGCACTTGGAATTCCTTCCATAAGATTAATCGGTCAACGCTCAATATTATTTAAGTGTTTTAAAGCGTTTGCACGAGAATATTCGGCAAATGAGGTTAGAATTCTGGAAGGATACTTCATGGTTTTTGCACCACGATAATGCACCAGCTCACATTATGCATTTTACACCATTATTTGACCAATAACAATGACAATATGGTTCAAAAAGCGACATATTTGCCAGATATGACCCAGTGTGTCTTTTTCCTATTCCCCAAACACAAATTTTCGCTTCGTGAAAAACTTTTTGAGACAATTGAAGTCATTAAATAGAATTCGCAGATTGAGCCTAAGGCCATTCCGAAATCAGCCTACCAAAAATGCTTTCAAGAATGGAAGAAACATTACCACATGTGTACCACCTCCAACAGTAATTATTTTGAAGGTGATAAAATAAATATTGAAGAATACTTTACCGTTGTTGTTTAATTTGGATAGTCCGGTTCAATTTTAAACAAAAGGTATTTATTCTGCAGAGTAAAGTTTGCCATTTTCTGCAGAGAGGTGACGTCCGATCATAAAAAATAATTTAATTTTAAAACAATTTTCTGTTGTTTCAGCTGGGGTTCGAACCTGGGTTCGCATTGGCATCGAGTTGCCCACACAGTCTTTAACGCACTCGGCCACGGTGGTTGAAAATTAACTGGAAATGATTTTCGAAATCAGTCAACTGAAAATTTATGATTTTATTATTTTCAATGATGACTTCATTATTTTCAATGATGATTGTCAAAAGTTATTTGAAAATTAAAAAATCAACTCTCAAACTTTAATTTTGAATTAATTTCAGCAAAAACCTTGGCTAATTGTCAAGTAGCAACTGACTTTTTATTGTAAAAATAATTTATTTTTTATGATTTTGTTTTGATAATGCCAACATATTTTAAATTTGTAAAAATTGGACAGAAAATTCATGAGCACACAGTTATTTTTTTTTAATCTACCCAGAAGTACCCAACCTAGTAAAGAGAATAGAAAAATTTTAACAATTTGAGCAATCACCCATATTGCGGACAGTTTTCTTGTGTCCAAATTTTCTGTCAATATACAATAGGCGTTTTTCGTTTTTATGCCAGACTGAGTAGATACTGATCAAAACCGAATGCCGTGAGTTGTTTTATATAAGCTAAATAAGTGAATTTCATGGTGTCCGCCATTTGTTGTATGTGTTTATACTGGCCAACACTCCGATCATGCTTTGCTCATGAAAAGTAACACAAAATTTGAGAACAACTGTGGCAGAGGTAAGAACTAAACGCAGATCTGTTTCTGACAGTTGTTGCTCAGCTCGGACATAAAAAAGAAACATTTCACTTTTTGAAATAACTATTATGTCTACTATCTCGAGCACTTTCAGTCGACGGTCATCCAATACCATTTTGTGGAGTTTCTTCACCATTTCTCGCGTTGTCTCCTCATTTGGTAGACCAAAGCGATGTTCGTCTTGGTAGCTCGTACTGCCTCGTTTAAGCTCTGCTATCAAATAGTTGTAAACGAAGGAGCATACTCCCCCAGAGTAGAATCTAGGTCCGCTTTAATATTGGTAGGACTGAGGCCTTTCGAATGAAAGCATTGATATCACATAACAATGACCAATTTTTTCCATGTTTAGAAATTCACTGAGAGCGTTCACTATTGATGGCTGCCAAACAAATTCTGAACAACGTAGCGTCTTCAAAATTCAAACTTAGGCTTTATAAGGTTGGTTCTTTCTATCATAGTCATTCTTTTCTAACAACAACCGCTATCTTGACGTCAGGTAGAGTACTTCTGGGACTACCCTCGTACCGGATAGTCAATTCTTCATTTTTTCGGAATACATTCCTTCCGTTTCTGCGTGTATTTTATTAAAACTAATTTTTTATGAAAGAAATTTTCAGCCGCAAGAAAAGTGAAGCGGAAATGTGTGAGTGCGAGAAAATTGAGATGAATGGTGACAGGAATGAGGTCCGAAAATTTTTCGAAAAAATAAGACGTCTGGCTGAAAGGAGGCCGGTTTCAAGACCGGAGCCCCTTCCTGCAAGGATGAAAATGGGAATCTAGTGACAGATATCCAAAGTACACTGATGATGTGGAGAGAACACTTCTCTAAGCTTTTGAATGGTGACGACGACAATAATCCCGCCAAAAGAGATGATATCCCGGAAACCCCAATTTCGAACGACAACGTTGAAGTTCCGCTGCCCGACCATAGTGAAGTCTTGAAAGCTATAGCTTGGCTTAAAAACAACAAAGCTGCAGGAGCCGATGGCTTACCTGGTGAGCTCTTCAAGAATGGGGGCGAAGCTCTATTTAAATGCATTCATGAGCTTCTATGCAGAATATGCTCAGAAGAATGCATTCCAAACGATTGGAACATCAGTGTGCTCTGCCCAATCCACAAGAATGGCGATCCTACCATTTGCGCCAACTATCGTGGGATAAGCCTTCTTAATATCGCATATAAGATCCTGTCGAGCCTATTATGTGAAAGACTGAAGCCCATCGTAAACCAGCTGGTTGGACCTTATCAGTGTGGCTTCAGACCTGGCAAATCCACCATAGAACAGATATTTACGCTCCGAAAAACCTTGGAGAAGACCCTAGAAAAACAAATCGACACACACCACCTTTTTGTCGATTATAAAGCCGCCTTCGACAATCCGATAAGGAATCATCTTTACTCCACCATGTCTGAATTTGGTATTCCTGCAAAGCTCATCCATCTTGGCAGAATGAGACTGAGCAACACCAGCAGCACAGTTAAGATCGGGAAGGATCTCACTCCTCCATTCGATACCAAACGAGGTTTCAGACAAGGTGATTCCTCATCGTGCGACTTTTTCAACCTAATGATGGAAAAGATCATGCGATCTGCTGATTTGAGACGCAGTGGCACTATGCTGATGATATCGATATCATTGGCCATAATACGCGCGAAGTCAGTGCAGCATTCTCCAGGTTAGCGAAAGAGTCGAGTCGAATGGGTCTTGTAGTGAACGCAAATAAGACGAAATACCTAGTGGCAACAAATAAACAGTCCCAGCGTCTTGGAAACCACGTCACTGTTGACAACATCTCCTTCGAGGTTGTTAAGGACTTCGTCTACCTGGGATCCAGCGTAAACTCTTTCAACGATGTCAGTATTGAGATAAAGCGAAGGATAACTCTTGCCAACAGGTGTTACTTTGGGCTGAGTAGGCAATTGAGAAGCAGAGCCCTCTCTCGACGAAGAAAACTCACGCTCTATAAGTCACTAATCATGCCCGTCCTATTACATGCAGCACAAACCTGGACGTTGAGCAGTTCTGATGAAAAGACTTTGGCAGTCTTCAAGAGAAAGATCCTTCGTAAGATCTTCGGTCCAATCTGCGTCAATGACAAGTACCGAATTCGATGGAACCACGAGCTGTATGAGCTGTATGCTGACATCGACATAGTGAAGCGCATTAAAATCGATCGGCTCCGCTGGTTGAGGGCATGTTGAGCGAATGGAAAACGACGCTCCAGCGAAAAAATATTTGATTCGGTGCCCGGTGAGGATGCCCACATCTTCGTTGGAAAGATCAGGTGTTGGATTACCTGATAACCTGACTACGCTGGTTGCCAACTGGCAACACCCAGCAAGCGGAAAACAGCGCAAAACAATGACTGGCGCAATTTCTTATACGAGGCCAAAACCGACCAACGGTTGTAAGCTCCAGATAAGTAAGTGAGTAATTTTTTACGAAGTTGTGCTTATTTTTCTGAGAAGTATTAATTTTCATATTCGTTAGTTAGTGTGCCTCGTTGGCACACCGTATATCTGTTTCGTGTCAGACAAAGCAGCTTCCTAAGCAACATGGTGTATCTCAATCTGATTGAAATTAAATATTTCATTAAGCTATTTGATATAATTGGGGTTTTTCTTTTACATAACTTTCTTATGTACTATTTCATGTTTTTTTTCTTGGAAACATCCCAAGATATGCTAAATCATTCAGCTCCTTTTTTCTTGCTTATGTAAAGATATCATGATCTATGCACATTCAATATTCACAGATGTTAGTGGATAACAATCGTTTATTTTCTTGCCTCATGCATTTTTTCTGATATGTCAAACTTATGAGTGAACGGAAAGTATTCAAAATCCTGTAATTTCCGGCATTTACTAGACTATGCTTGTGTTGATGTTGTTGCCTAAATTGCGTTTTTTAACTCTTTGTTATGGTGCCACATCTGTGTCAAAAGAGCATTTTCGCTAGTGATGGGATTTTATTCATTTGATAGTTGTTTAAATTCACTCGTTAATAGTTTTTAACAATTCACCCATAGAACAGTTCAGTTAATGCGGGTACTATCGAACAAATAACTCATTGAGTTATGTTTCGGACTTGTGCGCGCTGCATATTTCGACTAAAAATTAAATTGTCATCCAATTTATTTTTTTTATTTTTAACAAAACAAAAATAAAAAAGTTGATAGCTAGTTGAATTTGCATTGAAAATTCATTAACACTTCACATTTAACTCCATAATTTCTGAACCCTACAAAGGTTATGGAACGTTAAAAAATAATGAAAATGAAAAAAATTATAGCGCCTGTTGCTGGCATGGTATTATACTTTGAAATTAAAAATGGGTCAATAATAAGTTTCATATTTGTCCTTAAAAGAGACTAAATAAAATTTCCAATGATACCCTATTAACGAAAATCGCATTTAAATTGACTAAGATAGGTTGTCTCAAAATATACCCGCAAAAAATGATTCTAAAAATTTATAACTTTGGATTTGGTTTTCTTATTAATAAATCAATTCAAGAAAAAATTTGAGCCAAATTGGAGATGGTCAGTGCAACTGATATTACACTTAAATGTGAAATGGGCGTTATGTTTTCTAGAGCCCGTCAAATAATATCTCATTTGACACGCCTTGTATTTGTCATACTATTATGGTTGGTTAAACATATACCAAGGAGTCCACAAAAATAAAAAAAGTTCCAAAGAACCAAAAAAATTTCGATATTTGAACAAACAACAATTATCCAAATTGCTTAGAAGTTCATAGAACCCATTAAAATTCCTCCTATGATCCATCAAACCTTATACAACCCAAATGGGACAAATTTGTCAAATAAATATCGGTTTTTGATGAAGAAGTCGAAGGCAGTCACACAAATTTCTTTGACTACTAATATGGACTACTTTGCCCTCTTTTGTAGCTGCCATTTATTACAATGTGCATAAAATTAACTGTCTCGTTTCCATAGACCAACAAATAGTCGACATTGTCCAAGCAATCCATAGAACTCATTAAAACTCCTCTGGCCTGTCTAGCCTTATACAACACCTATAGAACACTAGTGTCCTGAACCTATGTGAAATATATAAGAATATAGTCTGAAACCGTATTTTTCATTATTAAAAAAAAAAAAAAAAAAATAAATGAAAAAATAAAAAAAAAAGTGATTCTATAATACTGCTATTTAATATTGTCACTGCTTAACATATCATGAATTCCATGTCACGCACTGTAAGCTGTAACCTGCGAATAATTGCAACTGATTTACTTAAGAAGAAATTTTTGCGAAAACTGGTTTGCAATTTTTATTAGTTAATTTTACGGTCTATTTAAAATGTGTACAGTTTTTATGAATCCACTTATGAATTTCGGTGATATTAAGCAAAATGTAGCGTACGCACGTGCTACAAAATTTTCCCGTTTAAAATTTGATGTCAGCTTCCATTGACTTCAGATAGAATTTTCATATTTTTTACAGCAATAAGAGGTTATCCTAGATTATATTAGTAGTTAAGGTTTTTGAGATAAAAACATTATAAAACTATTTTTTCAACTTTAAACACCGTCACGCACATGTTACATTCGTCACGCACAATTACACCGTACGTTCATATTACTGTTACCTTCGACCATATATACTAAAAACTGAAATGCAAAACAAAAGGATTAAACATTTTTTATTTTCTTTTTTTAATCTCTTTTATATCATGACTAGATAAATTTAAGAAAAAAATTTGAAAATCAATTATTTTAATCGATAAAAACTATTCTATTATATTCGATCCAAAAGTCGATGCTCTCAATCACTGGAATTGAAGGAGCTGGAACTTTGGGGACTCTTCAAATTCTTCAACAGATTCCATGTGGGCCTATTTAGGTGTATTCTCATTTCTTATGCAAAGAAATTCGCCTGGCCTTTGAGAGAGTACCCGTAAAGGCTGCACCCGTACATCACCAAGTTCAGTGTTTTTATGAATATGGTTCCTTAAAGTAGATTTATTTGAATAATAATTTATATTCCGACTTATTTTTACCCTTAAATGCCCAAAAACAGCGATATCATTAAAATTATGTTGTGCTTAATGATCCCCTGAACACGACCCCGTTTTTATTTTATTTGGAAAAAATTTTGGTTTAAAGAAGACATGGTTGTATCCAAAAAGATACAATGGGCATTCTGACGTATACCATCAATCAGCTTGGTTGTAAGAGTTCAAGGTAAAACGTGGAAAACGATTCTTTTTATGATAAATTATGATATGATAAATTATGATAATTTAAATGATACTCTAAAATTGTTAATAGTTTAAAAGGTATTTCATGTTAAAAACCGAAATTTGCGTAAAAATGAAAAAACTTTTTAATTTGACGGTCAATATTTCCCAAACCAACAAAGTTATGCCAATAATTAAATTTTTGTTTTATATTTGAAATTTTCTGAGTGAAACGACATATCCAGCATTTTAATTTTTGCAATATTTTAAAATAAATAGCTTATTTTCTCGGTTGTATCCAAAAAGATACACTGGGCATTTAAGGGTTAAATTAAATAAAACTCACTTATGAGAATTCATATTGACACTTGTCAATAGTTAACCGTCAATTTAGACGTTTGACCGTCTAATGCAGATATAAGGATGGAAATTTTTTTAAATGAAGGGTGTATTAATTTTAATTTTTTCAAGTTGTTTTATTTTTGGTCACTTTGCTATATATGTGACCCCCCATATCATTACTAATCAAAATACATTTTAAAGCCCCTCTTCCCCTCGAAAGTGGTAACGTAATTTATGAACGACCCCGTAGTGTGTAAAAACTACATTGTTTTATAGAAAAAAGTGTAACATGTGCGAAACGCGTGGAATTTTGTTCAATGGAAATAGTAAAAAAATGTTTTTCAATCTGGTTTGCCATCTGAATATCCACACATAACAGCATTTTCCGCAAAAAATTTCTTATATTAGAGTCTGCATTGAAACATATCTCAATATTGTCACGCACATGCTACATATTTTCTTAATTTATTTAACTGCTCTTACCACGGTATGTCGTTGATAATTACACGGTGTAACAGTGAAAATAAACTCGGCTCGAGACATAGTAGAGGTTGTAGGTCTGGTTGAACATAAGATAACTGCATACTTGGTTTTTTTAATATACTCTCAAAATCGGGATTTGTGGTCAAAAAACCGATTTTTGGTAGGTGCATGTATAGTTTGTTATGTAACTCCGTTATATCTAGCTCAATTTTAAAATTTAAACATTGATAAAAAGAAGAAAAATATACCATTAATATAATATACAGACCGTTTTTTTTTAAAAATAATTGACAAAGTTAGCGGTAAAATCATTTGAAAATTTCTCATTTTTTTTTAATTTTTCAACTTCAACAACGTTTTGTTCACAAATTTTGTTTTGTGGCACTATTAGTTTTAGCAGGATTCTGAAAGTCTGTTAAATTTTGCGTTCAACAAGCTATCATTTACTTCAATTGGCTGATATATAAAAGCACTATCGAATTTTTAGTATTCGTAATAAAATACAAAAAAAAAATTTTTTTTTTTTTTAAATGTTTCTTTGACCTTTTTCGTTTATATATATTATCATCGGTTTCATGTTTTAGGGACCAGCAGTAGTCTGCCAGCATGTTTATGGAATTTTTTCCCTGAAAGCTGGTTTCTATAGCTTCCATCTCCTGGTGGTTCATCACTAAACTGCCCAAGGCTTTCGGGAAAAAGTTTATATGGGAGTGCAAAAAAATGTATTTTAATTGACATATTGCAGCCCATTTCTTCGTTGGCACTTAAAAATTAATTTACAGCATCTAAGTAATTTCGACTCTTCTTGCTGCCGAGGAAATAAATGCATAACGAAATAAAACTGTTCCAACCTCTTTTTTTCAACTGGATTTAATTTAGAAACGAAATCAGTGTCCAAGAAAATTTTTTGAATTTGTGGGCCCACAAATAAACCTTAGAATAACCGAAATGAATAAAGTTTATTTTCTTGACAAACTTTTTCATATAACCTTATTTTAAATGAAGTGGCGCTAGGATTACATTTTCAGGTCGCACCAGTGGAGTATTCAAAACATTTTTTTTGCCAACTTGAAATGAAGCATACAGTGGCCATTCCTTTTGCTTATATTTATTAGTCGCACGAATATCCCATTCGCAAATAATGAAGGGATACTTGGTATATCCACCTTGCATTCCAAACAGTATTGTTAGAGCCTTTAAGTCGGCGACTATTTGCCATTTAAACGTGTTGTAATTTATAAAACGAAGTATTTTTTTCATTGTCGAATCTTTCTTTCATGTTCGTTGCATTAGCTAAAGGAACCGATGGTAACTCATTTTTGTTGTGTAATAGCACAGCTTTCAAACCTACATATATCAGAATTTAACATATCAAGAAGCACACAAAAAGTTTTTAAATAAATCATGCAAGATCCCTCAATAAACAAACGCCATTCATTCGGAGCGTGTTTGTGATTAAAAACTGCAAACTGTTCCGTCACATCCGGACAATACACTAGCTTTATGCTAATATATATAAACGAAAAAGGTAAAAAAAATAATTTTTAGAAAAAAAAAATTTTTTTGTATTTTATTACGAATACTAAAAATTCGATAGTGCTTTTGTATTTCAGCCAATTGAAGTAAATGATAGCTTGTTGAACGCAAAATTCAACAGGCTTTCAGAATTCTGCTAAAACTAATAGTGCCACAAAAGAAAATTTGTTAACAAAACGTTGTTGAAGTTGAAAAAATTAAAAAAAATGAGAAATTTTCAAATGATTTTACCTGTAACTTTGTCAATTCTTTTTGTAAAAAAACGGTCTGTACATTATATTAAAGGTATATTTTTCTTCTTTTTATCAATGTTTAAATTTTTAAAATTGAGCTAGATATAACGGAGTTACATAACAAACTATACATGCACCTACCAAAAATCGGTTTTTTGACCACAAATCCCGATTTTGAGGGTATATTCAAAAAACTAAGTATGCAGTTATCTTATGTTCAACCAGGCACACTACCTCTCCTATGTCTCGAGGCGAGTTTTTTGATTTTTTTTCATTTTGTAACACCGTGTTATTTATTCATATATATGTATGATTATTAGGAAAATATTAAAAAATTTGAAGCAAATATTTTTCTTTTAATTGTTGTAATAAACAGCGCACGCCCTCAAGGCAAATATCAAAATAAAACTGCAAAATTGTCGCTCAACTTATTCACCACGCAAAAGTAAAAAACCACAGAAAAACTACCGTTATCTCGAAAAATTCAACTTAAAACGTGTTGTCCGAATTCGATAGAATATATTCTATATAGTTTCTCTTCTCTCTTTACAATTTGATTTTTGACCTATGAGGTTGACTTTTTCGTGGAATTCGTGATATGCTATTTTTTTCATCCTTAATAAATTAAATAATCTTTTTACTAAATTTTGTCAAATTTATTCAGACATTTTCAAATTTTCCGAATGTTTTAATCATTATTCTTTATTTGAAGAATCCAAACACTTCATTATATCTACAGTTTTGGCCTGATGATAGCATTTACTGTGGTAATAATTACAAAACTATTCATTTAGATCTTTAAGTACAATATTTGGAAACTGTTCCCTAGAAGTTAATTTGATTTTTTGGTTGCTTTCAATAATTGCTCAAAATAATACACAATTTTGTTATATTCCTTTTAATATTTAAATATATAATCCTTTTTCTTGCTTATTACTGCGTCGATGTTTCTACCTTTTTATTTGTTTTCTTTTTTTAATGGTTCTAAGATGCATTCAACTTCAAACTTGAAACTTTGAAGTTGAAACAACTTCAACATTCAAAGCCAATCATCGTTTCGCCAGTAAAAATCATATCCTTGTGGAAGACAATTTTTTTGCAATTTAAAAAAGCTTTTATTTTTCAACTGTAAAACTGATGTAAAAGCTGATAATTTTCTTGACTATTCATAGTAAATAAGTAAAATGTTAAAATGAAATAATCTTATAAAAATAAACAAATGAAAGAGGTATTCAAGAAAATATTAACTATAAAATACCGAATGTGAATATTCTTGAAAATTGTATTTTTTAAGGCAGTACAACATATATTAACCTATATTAATAAAAATAATTTTCGTTTTGTTTGATCCGAATACTAATCTTAACGGCTGGATAAATTTAACTCAAATTCCGCAAACATATTACTTGAATCCTAACTTAGGTTCTGACGTACTTAGTTTTGACCACACCTCTCCCGCCAACTTTTTTTATCAAAAATGTTCGTCTAATTAATTTTAAAAATATTTTTTTATTTTGACACCAAAAACATTTACATATCCTCAAAATTGCATAAATCTTATTGCAAAGTCTTTGTCTTGTCTTTGAAGTTATCGTTTCCTTAGAATAACAAAAAACCATCAGAAATTCGTATGTTTTACTTTCGATGCAAATATCTTATTTTTGCACTCAATAAAAACAATTTGTAGAGTACTGTTAGCTAAGCATGTATAATTTAATAATTTAAAAAAAAAATATAAAATATTCACTTTTTATTCAAAAAATTGCATTTTTGGCTACCTTTAACATGACGTAATGTTTCATAGCAAAAGTGGTATTAGTTTTACGAAAAATTTTTTTAACTGTTTCTGTCATCAAAAAACCTCTGTGTTTTTTTAAAAAATTCATTTTTTCCAAAAGTTGTTTTAATTCTTTGTGTAGAATAGTTAAGCTCTAAGAATAATTTATGTGAAAAAATTATAACAATATCTCTTTCCAATCAAAGTTATCGTTATAAATCTATTTTCTCGGCTCCTCGATATCTCTTTATTTTCAACCGATAGAAAAAACATGGACTTTAAACATGATATTTAAATGAATTTGGTAATCAATTTAGTGGAATATTTTAAAGCCTTTCAGGTAAGTTTTGGGGCTCAAGTATTCAACTTGATATACAATGTCATGGTTGTGCCATCCGAAATAAAAAGTCAAGAAAAGTACCTATCTTTAAGATAAATCAGAAATGCTAAAAGTAGGCTGCAATGGGGTGATGTGCAACATGTTTTTATTTGCTCCCGTAAAAGTGTTAAGAAATTTAATTTCTGATTTGTGCAAAAAAACCAATTCGAAGTGAGTGTTTTAATGGTTGCTGAATATTTTGAGAAATAGTTAAAGTAGAACAAAAATTAAAAACATGGCTTTTTTGGTCTTTTTGAAATCGGTAAGATGATGTTAACACAAACCAAATGTTAGTTTAAAGACAAGAACCTTTAATTATTTATATTAGTTTTGACTATTTATGTTAAGTAAAAGCAAAGGGTGATTTTTTTTTTACTTTTTGTTCTTTCAGTGTAAATTTTTTGACACCTGACGCGTGATTCGTAACATGTGGCAAAGTCAAAAATGCTCAGTAAGGTTTGTTATTTGACCATGAAAAGTCTAACAAACGAACAGCGCTTAGAAATCATTGAATTTTATTATCAAAAAACGTCATAATCGACCCACCGAACAAGCTATTCTAGGTATTGTGACCAAATTTCGCACCAGTTTCACTTTATTGGACATCAATCCACCAACCCGTATACGGAGAGTGCTCGGAATACCGAGGAGAATATTGCTACTGTATCGGGCAGTTCCCATGAAGATCGCTATGGTTACCGACTTGTCCAAGTTCTTCCATTTTGGGAAGAATTGGACTTGATTGACATGCGGTTTCATACCACTCGGCACGCAAATTTTCTATTTTTTTTTTTTTAATTTTCAAAAGCCAAACGCTTAAAAAATTACCCTTTATAATGATGAAAACTTAAAGAAAAATAGCAATATCTCGTACCAGAGATCTGCATGAATGGATTTATTTGTAGTTTCAAGTTCCTTTAACTTTTTGACTCTCTGCAGTAGGGACAATTCGACATTAAAAAGAAAACCGGTCTCGAATAGTACAATTTTTACAAAACCGGTTTTCGATTTATTCGACCAGAGTAAACAAATTAAACAAATTTTTTACTTTTTTTACATACATATATCTACGTAGTTTTTTTTAACAAAAATAACAACTATTTTTTAATAAAATAAATCAAGGTAAGCGAAGTTTTTGGGTAAAGTGAGAGTTTTGTGACCGTTTTTAGGCAGACTTTTTTTAAATTTTTAATTTTTTATTTTGTTGCTTAAAAGTGCTTGCTATAGAAGATTTAATGCGTAACAATTTAAATTTTTCCCATAAATAAAAACTGTACTTCTTTTTTGAAATTCATAAAAAACTTATTTAGAGTCAAAAAATAATATTTTTTTTTATTTTAGTAGATAAAAATGCCTCGTAAATTAACCATTTTTGTTCGTAAATGAGTTAAGAAATGAATCATAAATATATCATTTTGCATTTTTAAAAGTTCAATCATAATAATTTTATTTATATACAAATCATCGATATGTAATAAATAATATTATGCAATAATAAAATTTATACTTCAAAAAGTTTAAATTTTTTAACACATTTCTGAACAAAAAAAGGTTTGTTTTCTAAAAGCAATTCAGTCCAGCGATTAATTCAAAAAGGGTTCATATCCGAGTGCCGAAAAATAACTTTTTATGGTTCTTTATTTAACTCTTTTCCGAACAAAAAGAGGTTAATTTTTGAGAAGCATTTTAGTCGAACGCATTTATGAGTGCCGAAATTGAACGTATAAACGGTAGTTTTGGTTCGCTTGGTAGAATTATATTTCGAGTTTTTCTTTTAATCTTTTAAACACGTGTTTTATATCTTTTAATGATTATCTCTATATTCGTACTTAATGCATTTAGATTTTTTTGGTCATTTTGTGCAAGAAGCCTTGTTGAATTTCCTATATTTTTTCAAATACTTCCAGGCTTCGGAGTTCATATCAAGCTGTTGATAATTCAATATATTTTGTAAAAACAATGAGTTATTAAAAAAAAATCATGTTTAACTTACATTAAATACGCCAGCCGCTTGTAAATGCTGTTTTAACAAATGAAAGCAAAAATAAATGACCAAAGCTTATATTTAAACGAGCTCAAATAAAGCAAAATTAAATAGAAGCCAGAGGATATAAGAAATGTTAGAAACGTTAGTGAAATGTAAAAACGTACGTAGAAAAAAACAGTCGCTCAAATGCAATAAAAAAAAGTGGTTTGAAGAATTTTACAATTTTAAATTTTAGATTTATATATTTCTTAACTATTCGAGCAGTCGAATAATTCAAGCCAAAAAAAACCGGTTTTCGAGTTATTCGAAAATTGCAATTTTTAAAAGAATCGGTTCGGTTAATAAAAAACAAACCGAAACGCCGAATAGTTCGAACCGGTTTTGCATACCCTACCTCCAAGTCGAGGCAGACAAACAACAAGTTTAATTGACTTGTTGCAGATCTCTGACTGGGACTACGCTTCCTCTTGAAGGAGAACGAAAAAGTAATCGATTAATGCAGTCACACACAAGAGTTTAACCCCAATAATTTTTAAAAGGTGCTCAAAAAAGTTTTAAAGGGTTTTTTTGAGATGGCATCACTAGTATTAAATCGATTCGGATAAGGTTGCAATCAAATTCATTTCGAAGCCTAATCATTAGGCTTTCTTTTTCAGTATGTGTCGTTTCGCTAAAGTGTAAACAACATAGTTTGTATGTGCGCCGAATATGTCAACTTTTGTGCCAGTAAAACACAATTTGCAAAAAGTTTACTTTTCTACTTTCATTTGAAGAAAAATTTAGCTGAAGGCCATCGAATGCCGCAAGAAGTGTTTATTTTAATACCAATGACAAAGAGCGCGAAGGAGGGCTAGAATAGTTTGAGGATGCCGAATTGGTGGCTTTATTGGATGTATTCGTGCCAAACGCAAGAAAACTCGCAAAAGCATTGGTAATGACTCAACAAGTCATATCTGTTCGTTTAAAAGCCATGGGAATGATCCAAAAGGCAGGATATTGGGTGCCGTATGAATTGAAGGCGAAAGATGTCGAACGCCGTTTTTTCACTTGTGAAAAAAGAAAGGAATTATTGCACGGTATTGTGACTGGTGATGAAAAATGGATTCATTGCGATAACTCATACGCACAAGTGGCAAGGTCATGCTCTGTATTTGGTGGAACCAATTGGGCGTGGTGTACTATGAGCTGCTACAACCGGGTGAAACCTTCATAGGGCAACTCTAACGAACTCAACTGATGTGTTTGAGCCGAGCATTAAAGCAAAAACGGCCATAATACGAACAAAGGTACGACAAGGTAATTTTGCAACATGACAACTCTCGGCCACATGTTGCGCAGCCGGTCAAAACATAAGTTGAAACGCTGAAAGGGAAGTCCTACCCCACACGCCGAATAGCCCAGACATTGCCCCTTCCAACTACTATTTGTTTTCGCCCATGACGGATGTTGAGGATCAGCACTTTCGCTCTTTTGAAGAACTCCATTAGATCGCATCAAAAGACGCATCGTTTTTTCAAGATAGTATCCGAATATTACCAGAAAGATGGGAAAAAGTAGAGGCTAGCGATAGACTTTGAAAAATGAATTTGAAAAATTGGAAAAAAAAATCCTTTAAAACTTTTTTGTACACCAAATTGTATCTAAATATGATTTAGATATATGAATTGTGTCTAAAAACTTTTAAATATCTAAAATGATAATCTCTTTAATATTATCTTACTAAAAAATAAGTTGGAAAATGAGTCAAATTGGATCACACCGCGCCTACCGCCCATACGAAGAGACTTTATAACAACTGTAAAATATCCCTGCAGTAAACGGAACTAGTGCTGTACTAGCGAATTCACTAGTGCGTAGGCTACCACCACTATAGGCTACCACTTCCATCTACTTTTCATGCGTTCAACCGGCGAATTTTATATGGACATGTCATAGGAAGGGGTGAATTGCTACCTTTTATGCCATTATTCTCCAGTCACTTCGCTAGTGCTAAAGTGTTTACTACTTCTATAGTGCTTAAGGGTCAACTACTTCACTAGTGTGCAAAAAGCAACTACATAGCTAGTCCTTTTGGAGTTAATTCCTTCACTAGTGCAAAAGAACCAGCTACCTCCTTACTTCCTTTTTTTTATAAAAAAAAACAACCATTTACGTTTCCTGTTTTTATTTAAATGCTTCAAAAATAATATTATATTATAATACATAATTAGTATAATATATATAACATTATAATAAAAATTAACATCTCTTGAACTTCATTTTTTTGTATATGTAATTTAAGCGAATAATAGTAATTAAACAAAATTATTTGCTGTATTTTTGTTTTATAATATTTTATTTATACTTTTTTCTTTTTTCACGTCACTTTAAATTCTTTTTTGCACTTCTTATAAGTAATTCATATAAAAACTGAATGATAGCATTGAACTGCGTAAAAGTTTAAATTATTGAACATAAAAACCACTTGCCAATTTAGTACAGTTGTACCAAAATTGTTACATTTATTTTCACTTGGTACATTATTTTCTGATTTGGTACATTTTGTAAAAGTTTAGAAATTTTATAAAAATCGAAATTTGGTAGCACTGTTGGCGTAATGTTCAGCGGAATGGAAAGAAATAGACAAAAGTTGAAGATTATAATTAAAAGGAAAATGATAAACCTGGAGTATTCCGAAAATTTTTGTATAAATTATAAATTGTATTTTCAATTGTTAGCTTCAAGTGTGTGCAGGTGGAAGGAAAAACGCTACTAATAGAAAGGTAGATATAAACACTCGATATTCAAAATCATATCAAATTTAATAATATTTTGCTAGCAGATTGTAATAAAAAAACCAAAATCTGATGCCAATGATTGCGTAGACTTAAGGGAAGAGTCCACTTCTGACTGCGAAAGTGAAGCTGAATACAGCAGGTAGTCCTTTTATTGTATTGAAAAATTTATTAAAAATTGTAAAATTTTATTTTATAATGTTGATATTCCTTCCCAATCGAAGACTGACTACAAAAGGTAGTTTCGTTCAGAATGGATGCAGAAATTGTCTTGGCTGCAAAACAAAAATGAGAATGTATTTTGTATCGTCTGCGAGGAATCGGTAGTGAACCACTTGTCACACTTGCACAGACATTCCAAGAATACTTTGCATTGCCAAAATAATGAAAAAAAAAAATAAGATCACGATGGATGCATTCATGAAACCCGAAAAAACATTCTTTGAGAAACATCCTATGAAAAATATTAGTTAATGGCATCATTTTATAAAAACACATGTAAAATGTTGTCACATGTAAAATAAAGCTAGCATCATTATTGCAAATCTTTGTAAAATTTAAGATTCACCAAATTCTGACTTGTTGGCAACCATATCAGCTGTTCTCTTCAGTCATCATTGTAATGTTTTATTTCTTTTAGCAACATTTCGAACTGTTGGTTCGTTGTTACTCTATTGAACCTATATTTAAACGATATATTTAAACTGTGAAGAATAAATGAATGAAAAAAGAAGTTATTACCCTTTTAATGCCAACTTATTCGTTCTAACGGCAGCTCAAGAGGAAATGATGAAATTGACAGTTCAAGTGAACGAAATTCAAGGGTTGCGTTTTATAAAATGCGAAAGTTGTACTGTTTTCACTACGCTATTGCGTTACTCAACGCTTAAGATCACGGGGTGAAGCGTTGCGTTTTATAAATTGCGAATTGCAGCAACGCAGCTTGAAGTGATGTGCAGGGATTTATAAAATGATGCTATAAATATTTTTTATTTGTTCATATACACACTAATATACTTCAATGAATTATTATAATAGATATTATAAAACTGTTTTATAAAAAAAAAAATGGTACATTTTATTCCTTTTTGGTACATTTTTACCAAAAAAATTTACCAAAAAATTTTTACGAAAAAAAATATGCGAGTGGCAACCGTGCATAAAAACAATATACAAATGCCCCAAAGTCTACTTTGCTTTTTTCAGTTTTCTACGCAGAGTGAGCATGAAGTTTGTGAACTGACCCTTTTATGCATTACCTAGGGTTAAAAAAGTATCTAGTGACAGTATGCACTAGTGAAGTAACTAGGAATGTAGTAGCAATTATATACTTTTAATACTACAGGGATGTTCAAACTGTAAAAAATAGTTTTACTAAATATATAAATTTGAATTTGAATAGGTGCTTTGAAATTGAAACTTGGCAAAATAGAATTTTAACTTCACCCACCTCACATTCAAGGTGACGTCGTCAAAATAGTTAGGCTTGATTAGGGTTTTGATTGATTTTTTAAGGACTTTAAATAAACTCATTTAGAAGTTTTATTTGCTTAAAGAACTGTTTTATATATCCAAAAATTATGTCATAACATCCAATAAAAAAGTGTTTTATATCATTGTACTGACTACACTCTTGCGAGTAATTTACGGATTACTGAGCTTACTTTATGCATCGCAACTGTTCAGCAGAGCATGCTTTGAGAATCACAGCATTACCTATTCACGTTATTGTCTTTAATATGTCCCTTCTGATAAAATCATACATATGCATATGTATCTTATTTACTTAGATTTTTTCTTGAACAAGCGATTTGAGTCAGAACATAATAAATGTTGTTACCATATTTCTTCAATTTCTAACCCATTTGGTCAACCTGTTTTACCCATAATGCATATAGTATAAATGTTTTTGTGGGCAATAATCCATAGAATAATCATCTAACCGAACTAAAACCGCCCACTCTCAGACATACACACCAACTATATTAATATGTATGTTGTTATGTGCTCGTCCAACTTACCAGATAATAAAAACTGTTTCGAATAGACGACAGACAAATAGTTACAAAAACAAATTTAGAAATGCGGTTATTGATGACGCTTCATGCGTGCAGAGAAGCTAAACACACGCACACTGCTATCTGTGTGTCCTTGTGTATTTGTTTGTATGTAGCTAAAAATGTTGTTGTGAGCTTGTGTGCCAACTAACAGGCGAACAGCGCAATAAGACAGGCGAAGAAATTCACAACAATCATTAGAAAGAAAAACATCCAGACGAAATTGGCGGCAAAAACAATGCACTAAAAACAGCACAAGGAAAAAAGAAAAAGACAATAACAAAAATGTTTGCACAACTTCCGGTTATGGTTACAGTTGTTGCGGTTCCGATTGTTGCTGCTATTTGCTTTTGTTGCCGTGTTGTTGGCTTTACGTGCACAGCACAAACTTTAGCTTCATGCTTCGAAAGTCTTTCTTTTTTTATAACATCCTCTGTTGCTGTTGTTTTGCTGATTCCTTGCTCTAGATTCTGCGATTGTCGTCATTGAGGGAAAAATATAAAAACAATAACATGACCAACATGAGTTGGTGTCTTATTATCAGAGGATGCAGGATAACAAGCAATCAATACATCCTGCGGATTATCGGAAAGGAGAAATTTATTGTCTTGTATTATTAATGTATGTTGCTCCTTTATTTTTTGACTGCTTTAGTTGGGTAGAACAAGTAAAACTTTTTCATTAAAAACAACAAATATGCTCGAATAAATTTAAAATATGTGAGAGAGAATTGTTTGTTTTGGTTCTTATGTTATTTTACATGATATTATTAAATTTTTTCATAATAAATCAGTTTTTAAAATGAAACTCCATTAAAAAGCAGCAGAAATGGAGAGATCATAAATAATGCTATGGGCGAAAACAATAACAGCCTTAAACAGATTTTGTTGTTGGGGCAAAATGTTAAAATATCGAATTTTGAAAATCTATAAACGATGCACAGGGTGTTTTTTTAGCTGCATGAGAAGTTTCGAAGTTTATTGTCTATGGTTTGACAGTTGAGCACGTCAAGCTGTGTTGACATTTCTGTTCAGTAAGGTTTGGCATTTCATCATGAACAGTAGAGTGACCGCAACTTATATGGGGCAAAAAAAAAAGTCGGAATCTTGTTCGTCTTAACCCCACAAAACAAATCCCCTTTCCAGATATTGGGATAGCCAAAATTTGAGCCCGATTAAACGACGGTAACACGTGCCGCTCGTCACTCAAAATTTGAAAAAAACGAATTTTTTGGCCAAAAAGTTGACGTATTGAGCCATAACTCGAGAACGGTAAATAATAAAAACACGCATGATATCACAAAAGATAGCTCATTTTGTTCTTCAAAATTTATGTTATGAACAAAATTGTTGTAACTCTGAGTCAAACCGAGTTACGGCAGCCTTTAGCTCCGAAAACGTGACCTGGTGCCACCAGGAGCATACTTCATATATTATGTTATTATGTATGTGATACATTTTTAATTTTTTTGGTATATTTTTGAGTTTAAAGTAGAAATGTAATAAAAAGCACAAGTAATACAGTTAAATTCAAGAACATTTTTATTTTAATATATAAAAATCAGGGATATATTCGATAATATTACATAGTTATCCAATTTATTATAGAGCTTTTGTTAAAGTACTTTTTGAAACGTCGGGATACAATGCTCGGCATTTGCTTACAACTTGCAGGACATATTGCTTTTGTTCTTCATCTTTTGTCAGAAGGTCGTTGAAGTCAGTTATTAATTTAATACCACGGTCAGCCATATCATTTACTACTTTTAATGTTTTGACAATTTTCAATCCTTCTTGGAAGTTATTATTTTGAGGCCAGGTGTTTGGATTTTGTCTAAGAAAATCTATTTTTATATTAAATCGGTCAAATAAATTAATCGTTTCTTTGGAAAGTAAATTAATTAACCCTCCATCAACCAACTCTTCTAACTTTTCTTTCCTAACTTTTGGATTTACAACCCTAGCTTGCTCTGATGGTTCATCTGTGCTACTGAGCAATTTATTAGCCATTAATAACTTTTCATCGTCTGTAATGGTGGGATCAAAGAACGACAATCCAACCAACTCTGTATTCAAATACCACAAATGATTCGAAAATTTAGTGAGTGCTATTTCTGCGATGTCGTTGTCACATTCTTTATAGTCTAATAGACTACGCAAAATGTCTAAATCTTGCTTTAGCGCTAGATGAGCTTTTGGAGCATTGAATCAAGCTTTACAGTAAATTTTAACTAGAAAAACAGCAATAGCACTTACAGAACTTTCTTCTCCTCTAGACATCTTAAATTGGCGCCGAAAAATAAATATTTTAAAGCAGTAAATAGCCTTTGCCATCCATCTGGCGTGATGAATGGCGCCTGGAGTTCTAAAACCCACAACATTGCCGTCTAGTGATCCTACAAATACGAGAACCAACTGCAACAGCTCCTTGTAGTCATCTCTTGGATGGTTCTCAGTTAATTTCTTTTTGAATTCAGCAGTAACATGTGCAATTAATTCTGGAGATAGCTGCTTTTGTATTAGATTGTCACTAATACCTGTGTCATATTTTTGTTTGTCTATCTTGGGCCACGCAAGGAGAAATCTTTTGAAAATGTCTGGATGAGGTCCCGTGGTTGAACCCATTTTTGTGTCGAATACGCCTCTTAACATAATTTCCAAGATATGGTGACGGCAAGCTAGGTGCAGTAATTCTCTTCCTAACATTTGCTGCAATATGACGCATGCTCCTTTTAATCTTCCAGTGTTGGATGCTTTAGTATCAAAGCACATCGCCTTGACGGTGTTGGGAAGACCCCATTGCTGTAGGCATTCATATACGGCAAGTGCTTGCTCCTCTCCTGAGCTGTTTTCTGTTACAGGAACTCCCAGCAGTTGTTCCTTACCGCCGTATGAAATAGCAATAGCTATTCGCTCACATTGCTCATTTTTTAAAACGCCCGGTAAAAGTTTACCGTCCCAATGGACAACCACGGCCTCCTTTTCTGGAATGTTTACTTTATCTAAAATATTTTTAGTATACTGTTCTCTGAGCATTTTCCTTCTAGTATGTAAGAAAGTTTTGGAGACTTTGTACTTAAGAGGGTCAAGGTTAAGTGCCTCTAGTGTAGCTATTAAAATTCTCGTGGCATTTCTGCACAATTTCATGTTTAAAATCTCGTGAACGCCTCTTGCATATGAAACTTTCATCCTTTTTCTATCAGATGGACCTAGATCTTCTGCAGCTTCTTCCGGGATGTCCATTGCCTCCAAGTTTTCAAGCTCCTGGTAGATGATGTCCTCTTGAGTGTCTTCTTCTTCTCCGAAATTGTACTCATCATCCGTCCCTAAGAAGCATCAAGAAAATAATAATAATAAATTGGAATAATAAATAATATAAAAAACTCACCAATATCAAAATATTCTTCTTGGATTTGTCGGTTAATTCTTTCAAGTTCCTTTTGCGCCTTGATTTCTTCAGCTCTAGATAACTTGCGATCTACTCCAGACATGCAACCTGGACGGCCCTTCTGCCTCTGTTTCACGAGAAAAGCCTTATCTACTTCCGATTTCATCAGAGTCAAAGCATCTTGATGAGCAATATCAAAAAGATCGTCTAACTTTTCAAGAAACTGTTTAAATTTGTTTTTGATCGTTTCCGATGTTTTCTTCCTGTCTTTTTGAAGAATTCTCCACTCGACGTGAAGTTTTTCAAGCATTGTTATTGCATTTTGCTCATCTTTAGCCGGGATTCGAGCTTTCTGCCAAAAAATTAACACCTCTCGTATAGTAAGTTTTGCTGATTCTCTTAGAGTTAATTTTACAGTAATTTTAGTGGCGTCCGTGGCGTAGTTGGTTAAAGTGCGTGGCCGCTATGTCAACGAACTTTGGAAACCCAGGTTCGAATCCCAGCAGCGACAGAAAATTATTTGAATTTTTCTGTACGGCCGCCACCTCTCTGCAGACAATGGCAAACCTCAGAGAGTAATCAAAATGCCATGTAAAGCTTCTTGAGAATAAGAACATTCCGTTCATCGCCGTTTGGAGTCGGCGTTAAGCCTGTAGGTCCATTTCTCTGTCAATTGTGTACAAACTTAATAACACGCACAACACAATTGGTCATAAGAAGCTAGGTCAAAGTCCTTTCAAGGGCTGAAATGGCCAGTTATTTATTTTTTTTTTTTTTTTAATTTTACAGTACGTAAATTATACAACAAAGCACACAAAACTTGTCGATTTGAGGGTAGTTTACAACCTGTGATCTGGTGAATGGGAAAGCCAACAAGAAATATTTTATCCTTGGTCCGGCTTTGTACACCTGATGTGGATGCCATTTCTGAGTCTAGGTAAATTGATTTCTATATATTTAAATAAAAATAAAAATATAATAAAAATTAAATAAATTAATTAAAAATAAAAATAAAAATAAAATAAAAATTAAATAAATAAATTAAAATTAAAAATTTATCACATAATAACATAATATATGAAGTATGCTCCTGGTGGCACCAGGTCACGTTTTCGGAGCTAAAGGCTGCCGTAACTCGGTTTGACTCAGAGTTACAACAATTTTGAACAGCTGTTCATTGAACAGCTATGGGCAGAGAGCGCTTTGGAAGCGTTAAGAGCAAGCATTGAGAGCAAAGGCTTATATAGCAACACAAAACCAGCAAAAATCAAAGACAAAAGACAAACACAGAAACAACTCAGAAGCTTTAAATGTAGTGTTGCCCATACCAGACCATGAATCGTTTAACGCCAGAACAACGCTTCCAAATTGTGGAAATTTACTTTGAAAAAAATAAATCCGTTCGCGAAGTTCATAGAGCACTTCGTCCATTCTACGGTCAACAAAATCGGCCTAGTGAGCAAGCATTCCATGCAATCATTGGTCGTTTTTACTCTACGCACTAATTTTACTCTTCTCGATTCAAAACCATTAACGAATCACCATTACATTCATTAAAATTGACTGTTTGGTGCGGTTAAACACGCTGGCGGTACCATTGATCCTTATTTCTTTCGGAATGAGGCAGTAGCTGCCGTTACGATGAATGCCGAGCGCTATCGAGCCATGCTGACTGATTTTTTGCTTCCAAAAAGTAATCAGCTAAACATCGACGACATTTCGTTCCAACAAAGCGGCACAACTTACCATAAACGCTTAACCATCAATTTATTGCAAAACCAATTTGGTGACAACTTTATTTCCAGAAGAGGTCCTGTTAACTGGCCCCCTCGTTCGTACGACTTAACGCCTCTCGATTTCTTTTTTTGGGGCTATGTTAAGTCATTGGTTTATGCGACAAACCAGCAACTCTTGAAGCATTGGAAGCCAATATTCAAGCCACCATTGACACCATACGGCCAGATTTATTGGAAAAAGTAGTGAAAAATTTAACTGATCGAATGGACTATGTAACTTGTAGCCGAGGAGGACATATGACGGAAATCATATTTAAAAAATAAATGTCATGAAACTATTCACCAGATTATAATAATAATGAATTCATACCAACTGTTTAAAAAAGTAGAGTTCTAATTTCAAGTTGATTTTTTAAAGTTTATTTTCTGCATACACCGCAGATACAACCTCACCCATATATATTTACAAAGTCTTGTATATAATTAAATGTTGCAACTTATTTTAAAGCTAAATTATGTGAACACCTACTATATTTCTGTCTTGTATTATTATTTAAAGTTCTCAAGCTCTTTAAAAAATACCCTTTGTTTCTTAACTCTTAAGAATCTTCAAATGATATCAAAACTAAATATTTTCTGAAATATCCCAAATGAAATTGTTTAAAAAACTTGCAAAACTGAAAAACCTTCGTGCATAAATTGAAGCTTTATCCTTTTAACAACGTAAGAAATGCCCTTCACACAGGTCCGTTTTTTATTTTTTTTTTTCGACTAAATTTTGTTTTGTTTTGTCTACAAAAAGATATGAAAACTTTAATTAAGAAAAAATAGTCTTGACCCTTAATTTGACCACAGGGGAACCTTTGAACAGGAAAATGATACTTTATTTGTTTTGCGGTACTTATGGCAATACATATTGCATGAAATTATAGCCAACGAGACTTTTCGACTGTGAGATGTATAGCGGAGGAATTAAATGAGATTAAGGATAAGATTTTGAACTTTTTCTAAAATGTAGCAATTTCCTTAGAAGTCTTGTTGATGTCCCATTTCATTTCATCTCATTTGCTCTCTTATAATATCCTTAATATTTTATGTGTCGATAGTGTTGAGTGATTTCGTGTGCTATGAGAGGATGTCATATAAGAGGAGAATTTTCGCAAATTTTTGTAGAGAAAAATATTGCCTCGCACAGACGATACGTTGTTGGGTAGCACGTACTTATTTGAAATGCTAAGTGTTGCAGAATTTTAAGCTTTTTCTTATCTTAGTAGTGAATAACTTTAGCTTGGCTGCAAACCCAACTACAGAGTTATCTCATTTGGTGAATTCAAAAGTAAACGTCAATAAAAGACAAAATAAAATTCTAAATAAAATAAGCTAAATTCAACTCTTAATGTAGCCATAAGGATATCTTTCGGAGCTTTTAGTTAAATAAATAAATAAATAACTGGCCATTTCAGCCCTTGAAATGACTTTGACCTAGCTTCTTATGATCAATTGTGTTGTGCGTGTTATTAAGTTTGTACACAATTGACAGAGAAATGGACCTACAGGCTTAACGCCGACTCCGAACGGCGATGAACGGAATGTTCTTATTCTCAAGAAGCTTTACATGGCATTTTGATTACTCTCTGAGGTTTGCCATTGTCTGCAGAGAGGTGGCGGCCGTACAGAAAAATTATTTTAATTCAAATAATTTTCTGTCGCTGCTGGGTTTCGAACCTGGGTCTCCAGCCAGCTTTAAATCGTTTCAATTGATTAAATCTCGTTTTGAGAAGAGATTTGTTCACTGCAAAACTTACTAAAAGCCTTATAAATAACCATAATACTCCCTTACTTCCATTGATATCCAAACTTTCCAACTATACCAGAATAAGCAGTGTCCCATCTGCAATACAAAACACAATACTAACGTGTACCCAACTTGACTTGCCAGTTCAACCAACTCCACCCCAGCAGTGAGCATTACTGAGTGGGGGTTCCCTTTTAAAGCAATCAACATCCCTTGGAAAATTAAAAAATATCTACTCCGTCTACACAAGAAAGTTTTTAGAAATAAATGATCAACTTCAAAATTACGAATTTTTGCTTACGGATGGATCAAAATCCAATATCATCCTGGCTTTAAGCGTTACAACTTACAAAACTCCTATCTTGCAAGTTACTCCTCTGCATTCATATCGCAAATTATCGCAGATACTGTCGCAATTCAAACATACAAAAATAAACCGGGAAATACGCACTGATTCCCTTTATTTTATTGGCACTATAGCCAATATAGATAACAATGAGTACTACCCAAAAGCAATCAGAAATATTTAAGCCAATATCTACACGAAAATACTACTTATTTGGATACCCGGTCATGCTGAAATACCAGGAAACTAATTTGCAGATCAAATCACTAGGCTAGCAACAAAATGTCCCCTTACTTCAACACTCAATTTTAACTTTAATGACGTCCATAGTTACATCAAAACACACTACACTAAAATACAAAAAGTCACCTTTGAATCGACTTCTGCATGGTACAAACAAATCAATACAAACGAAAATTGCATTAATTCCTTCTTAAAATTTTATAGTACACACCAGAGAACAGCTTGAGTGCATTCCAGTGGCGTTCCTAGGGGGGTGCGGGGGCGGTCCGCCCCGGGTACCACCATTTTGGGGGTGACACCATTTCGATATTTTTTTAATTTCTCAAACAGAAAGAAGAAGGTACAAAAAAATTACGTTAAAAATGTGTGTCCCATTTTGTCACATTGAAATTATTTCTAACAATTTGTGTATCAGTAGCTTTATGCGAAAGGAGTTTTTCAAAGCTAAAATTAATTAAGATTTATTTAAGGTCTTCCATGGGACAGGCAAGGCTTTCCAATCTTGCTATTTTATCCATTGAAAACGAGCTTGCAAGTAATATTGATTTCGATGAGGTTGTTTCAAATTTGCAGCTCTTAAAGTAAGAAAAGTTAGTTTTTAAGACAACGCCATTAATAAGATTTCTGTGTTTAACCTTATACCTACATATACAAATATATACCTGAAAATGTAATATTTTTGTTCCGTCAGTTTTTAAGACTGCGAAGTTAATAAGTTTTCTTTTTTACCTTATGTCTACATATCTAAATATGTAGACACCTGAAAATGTAATATTTTTGTTCTGTTTTTTACAAATTGTTATTGTTTGTCATATCGTCAACTTTTCATATAGTCAACTTTTTCGAGATCTATCGATCTGTGTCATCAGTTTGCTTTTATCTTTTATAGTTTTCGAAATATGAGATATCGACTTTGTGCTATTCAACACTGTTGTGACAAGCTTCGTAACCTATTGTGTTCTATATGCAAAAAATCGTGCATATAGAACAAAAACCAAGCAAAAATACTGAGTAAAAAAAAATATTTTTTTTATTTTGTTCTATATGCAAGTCTAAATAAAGTTATTAAAGTTATTAGTTGGAGGTCTTTGTATTTTGCTTTTTTTTTGTTTTTTTTTTTTGGTTTTTTTAGCTTCACATTGCACTTGGCAAATGAAATGAAACAAAAAAGAAAAAATCCCGCTTTAGATTGCAGTTGGTAAATAAAATGAAACAAAAAAGAAAAGAAAATACCCATCATAAATAACATAAGGTTAGAAGTAAAATTTTACAACAACGCTTAAAAAAAGCTTAATACTAAGAATAAGAATGGATAAGCAATAGATAAGAAGATATCATTGGAGAAAGTAAATGATGTGAAAAGTTTAAACAACTTTTTATCACTTGATGCAGTGGCATACTACAATAGGGGTATTCACGGGTTGATGCGAATTGCAAGAATGCGAAAATGCAACATATTTTTCGCACTAACTTTACGATAGCGGAAAGAAATATATTGCCACCTTATTTCAAAATAACAAAAACTTATTTAAATCAACGTACAAACTTGGCCTTTTTAAAGTTTTACCCAGATGGCAACTATGGTTGAAAACACCCACAACATGAATCATCTGTTTCGCATCACTGTTTGCGCGCTTTCGCGCTTTCGATATTGATTTAACAGGTATTGATTTAAGTGGACTCATAAGAACATATGTATAAGATTAAGTTTAAAATGAAGTTAATATTATAATATATGAAATAAAGTTTTTGTTGAGTGAAATCACATTGCTTTTCATTCCTCCAATACATATTACATTTTGTTCTATTTGCTATAAAACGAGAAGAGTTTCGTAAATAAGTGCATTTAGAACAAATTATTTTTTTTAAACGCATCTTACTCTAAAAACCGCTTCCAAAGATGAAAATTTTTTTTGACAGAAAAAACCACAAACTCTTGAACTTTCCTTGGTAAGAAAATCGCGGCAGATTTTTCGGTTCAGTTTTTTACTAAGCCTTAAACTTGATTTACCAAAAAAACATTTTTGTCATATAGAACAATATAATTTGCGAACGACGATATGTTGTTTGTTTTTTTTTTCGGAAAACATAAAGATAATAATTAAAACACCTAATCTCATTGAATTGGTTTCTTTTTGCATTTAGAAATTTTTTATAGGGGTGACACCATGAGTATCCGCCCGGGTGTCACCAAGCCTAGGAACGCCACTGGTGCATTCTCAATGCGTTTCGAATGTCTTTGGTACGAATGCCATAGAATACGAGCGCTCACGATTACGAATGCCCGATACGAATGACCGACGAAGCAAGACATTCGCAACATTTGCTAAAAGCAAAGCATTCATACCATTCGCACTTTAAAAAAAAAATTGTAAATACATGGTGGACCAAATACAATATTTTTTTAAAAATGCAATAAAATTAACAAAATTAAGATTATTTCATGTAGTATAGCTTTATTAGTAAGAGCAAACATTCCCATTAATTATGGAATACAACATCAGCTTATTTCGCAGTAGCGCAGTAGAGTGACAGAATACTCTAATTTTCCAAGACCTTGTAGATGGTATCAGGCTGTATCGCATGGATTGCTCGGATGATATTAGCCTTAAGTGCTTGAATCGTTTCCGGACTGTTGGCATAGCATTGATCCTTCACGGTTCCCCACCAAAAAAAGTCCAAAGGGGTTAAATCGCTGCTCCGAGGCGGCCAATTGACATCGCCAAGACGGCTGATAACACGATTTGGGAATTTGGTGCGCAAAAGATCGATTGTGGCATGGATTGTGTGGCATAGCGCACCATCCTGCATGCACCAGAGATTATGTTATTTCAGTAAAAAAAGTCGTCTAACATGGCTCTGTAACGCCCACCGTTGACCGAAACGTTGTTCCCAGCCTTATTTTCGAATAAAAATGGCCCAATGATGCCAGCTCTCCGGATTCCGCACCAAACTGTCACTCACTGTGGATCAGCGCATAAACCAACAAGACAAGATCAAGCAATCAGCAGTGCGAGAAAAAAGTATTTTTTTCGTGCCACGTCATCGGTCACAAAAAAAGCTATATTGCATACGTTTTTCATGCAAAACATGTGAAAACTTAAATAAAAGTGGAAAATTATAAAATTAACAAGTTTAATTCTCGAAAAAAGTGTTTTGAATACTTTGTTTGTTTATATTTTCATGCAGTAACAAAATTTAAAGTAATTTTTTTTTTGCTGTTGCAATTATTGCACGTCGCTACAGCTCACTTCATTTTTATAAAAAACACAAAAAATTACTGAATTATAAACACTAATAATTCTTTAAAACTTCAAGAAATAATTTTTCACATATAATCGCTACACGTAAACAAAACAATTTGTGACCAATGACGTCAGACCTACAAGCTTTGTTTTGTTTACAATATGGCGGCTCTTTTCTTTGCATGATCTTTATTTCTTGGTTCATGGGATCAGCGTCTTGATAACAACGTGAGAGCAAAGATCATATAATATAAAGATGAGTTACGTAGAACTATGATACAATTATAAGGTAGGCTCAGGAAAAACACACTCTCTATAACTACAAATCAACAACAAAACAATAACAAAGGCGTAGGTATAATGTCAAAATACAAAACAAAGCGATGCAAATAAATTGGTTAGTGAACAGTCGAACTAAGTAGTCGAATGAAAAGTATATAAAATGTTAACTTTCATTTACTTCGTTGAAAGCTAATTTACAATTCATTCTGTATTAGATCTTAAAACATGTCTCATATTGTTAAATTTTTAGGGTTTTTGCTTACTTTTCTTGCATTATTCCACATAAAATCTGGTTACTCAATACCCAATACCCAGATTTATACTGTTAAAAGTAAATTACACAACCCTATGGCTGAACGAATAAACGTTATTTGTCAAAAGTAACATTATACCTACGCCAGTGTTGCCAGAACTTTTTTGAGAAAAGCGCGAGATTTAAAAAAAATATCGCCCAAAATCGCCCAATGAAAAAAAAAATCGCCAAAATCGCCATTTTTTCTAAGAAATTCATTATATTAGAAAAAACAAAACAAATTATATACATTTTTTTTCAAATAATATTGAGATCTGTTAATAGTATTAGATATTCTTATTTTCATATTTTTGAGACCTATAAAAAATAATAAAAAGCTACTTCATTTTATACGAGAATTCTGATCGTTAAAGAACATTTTCTTAAAGACTATAACATTTTAGAATTTTTCAATATGCAACTTTAAAAAAAAAACTTTTTGCAAAATACGTAGTTCCTTCAGCCATATTAGACTCTTCCTCCGTTTCGTCAATTCTCGAAGTACTGTTTAGGTCATACATTGATTTAGTTTATACAAGATGAATGCCAACTTACAAATATTGTCAAACATTTTTCCGCCTACGGCTGTCTTAATTTTGTATGCCGATTACCAAAATTCTTCACTTTCAGATGGCACTTTGTTTTTGAAAACATTGCTCCATGGAAATGTCAACAGAGATTCGTATTCGATTTCTTCTGCACGTCGCTCTTCAAGAGATAGATAATGAAGAGGGAGTTCACGGAAAGAAGGTCTTATATAGTTTAAACATCTTTCAGGACATAAAATAAAAGCATTTTCAAAAATTTCTCACAGACTAGGTAATCGTTTTAACATTTCCTTGATTAAAACTATAATGAAATTCTGGCATTTTGATAGTATGTCTATCATAACAATATCATCACTTAATTTGTGAATTTCTTCATGGAACTGATAATGAAATGTAAGGTCATTAATTCTTTTATAATTGCTTTTATCCGCTGAAATTTTATTTAAGCTGGATGTAGCTAAATTACCAAAATTGAAATTTTTGACAATGTCTTCTTTTATAATTTTTGAGACAAGTCTTTGAATAAATGTTGTGATTTCAACGTAAGCTTGAAAAAAGTCAACTTTTTTTCGTTGAAAATATAAATTAAGTGAGTTGATGTTTTGAAGAAACGCTCTCAAAAAAATAAGTATTTCGATATAAATAAATTATCGGTAAGGGCTTGTGAGCTGTGTTCAACAGAGTGTTCCAAACACTTAAAACAATTGTTATTTTCTTTAATTGAAATTTTAAACACTTTAGATGAGTTTATGAAAAAAGATTGTTTTTACAAAAATCGCCCAAAAAATCGCCAGGCGATTTCCTAAAAATTTAAGCGCAAAAACAAGAAAAAAAGCGCCCAATTGGCGATAAATCGCCCAATCTGGCAACGGTGACCTACGCCGATGTTTTGATTTGCTTTGCTTTGCTTTGCTTTTTCGTTTTTTTTTATCTCCGAATTGGGCCTACCTTATAATTGTATCATGCGTAGAACATTAAAATGTAACAAATAATTTTCAGACCAACACGATAGCTTTTGGGAGTGCGATATGAAAAAGCTTTTAATTCTTGCTTGAGAGAAAAGTTTTCCGTTTCTCTGTACCCTTCCTCTCCGCATGATCTGCTCTACATCAATTGCTTGCACTCTCTTCATTATGATTTTGATAGCGAACGGGTTTAGTTGGCTTATTTTATGCGTCGGAGAAAAACAAAGAAAGTTTTTCTTGGTATTGAAATAGTCATTGAATTTTTTCAATCGCATTTCTATTGTTTCCCTTCTTTTCTTGCCACAGTATTTTGTTTGATATTGTGTGAATGCATATTTAATTGATTTATGATTTTGATATTTATTTCGGATTGAATTTATATCTAAATATTTCACTTAATACGATTTGTATGATTTTGATGATCTACCCTGGATTTTATTTTTACTTTCGATTGGATCATACGATTGGGTTTTTACTTAATTTGATTCCTTTCTTTTGAAAATGGAAGGAAAACGGAAAAAGGCTGGCAATAAATAAATTCTGTCAAATTGTAGGAAATCAAAAAGAGATTTTCCGAATTAAAATTATTTAAAGACACCCTTTTTCGTATGTGGACACAGAAATGCCATTACTTATATATAATTCATTATATATCAATTATATTATTAATTAATTATATAATATAATCTATATCTATCCATAAAAATGAGTTTTTGTATGTAAATACGCAATAGACTCCTAAACTACTCATCCGATTAGCATGAAAATTTGTGTATAGAAGTTTTTTGGTACGGTGCGTGTTTTGAGGCTTTCTATTGTGATCCGCCTTGAACACCAGAGAGCGTTGTAGTACAAATTTTTTACAAAACCGCCTAAAACTCAAAAAATTGGAATACAGTGTTTTTCAAGTACGATGAGTTTTTTAGCGCTATCTTCTTTAATCCACCTTGCACAGCAAAAGCGCTGTAGTACAAATTTTTGACCAAATTGCCTAAACCTACAATATGTCAACAATAGGCATATTTTTTTTGTTTTTTTAGGTTACATTCCATATGAAAATTAATTACAAAATATAAAATTTCTCTTATATTTCGTAAAATTAAGAAAGTTTCCGTTATTTTGATACCAAAAACACTTACATTGCTTCAATACTGCGAAAATTTTGATTACAATGAAATTTTAGAAGGCGAGATCTTTCTCTATGCAAAACCAGTGCACCAAGATTTGTTAAATAAAGATTTTTCGTTTAACTAACATAAAAACAAATTTCGTCAATTTGACACCAAAAACATGAACATATTCTGAAAACTATGAAAAATTTTAGTGCAACGATATATTTAATACATCAGAAGTTAAAGTTCAGAAGTTTCTCATTTCAGTTGCTCAGAAATGAGAAAAAAACAATCAGAAATTAAATTTTGTGACTTTCGATTCAAATATCTGATTTTTATTCATTTTGTTGAATTTTTTTTTTTTTTTTTTGGTTTAAAAAACCTTACAAAAAACCTACTTATTGCAAAAAAACCTTTGGTTGAGTAAATAGGCATATTTTAAATATCAACAAGGTCTGAAATATTGGAGTTTTCCTAAAAAAAGGGACAAACATTGTTTTTATTGTAAAAATAATTTAAATTTAAATTTGCAAATTTTCAACTCTTTTTCGAAAGCTATAACCAGGGATCGTAACTGTTATGACTTTTTTCAAAGAAGTCAATAAATTATAGTTATTTTTTTAACGATTTCTTTTTGGCCAAAAATAAAAGTTAAAGTTTGACTTTTATTTTTTTGGTCAAAGATAAAAGTTAAAATTTTACTATTATTTTTTCGGTCAAAGATAAAAGTTAAAATTTTACTTTTATATTTTATTTTTTCAAATCTCGAAAAGACAAATTTTTGCCGCCTGATTTTTTGAATTGGAATTTCGAAAATAACAGTTATTTTCGGTCTGGTTATAACACTTATAAGCTAGATTTGTTTAAAATTCACCCAAAAATTAAAAATCGCTTTTGTGATTCAGAAAACAAAGCTTCCACTTGATTTTTTTGCAGAAAATTGTTTTTCCAATATTGTATTTTATTGAATTGCCACCTGAGAGTGATGTGGGGAAACTTTTAAACTGAAACGGACAGTGGACCATGATCGTGGTATCAGACTACGGGTCTAATAAAAGTTTTGAACTTACTTATTATTTTTCAATAAACTTGCCGGGTGTAACAACGCTCGCAGGAAATCGCTAGTATATGTACATATATATATAATATAATATAATATAATATATAATATAATATAATATAATATAATATAATAAAATATAATATAATATAATATAATATAATATAATATAGTATAATATAATATAATATAATATAATATAATATACATAATATAATATACATATGTAATATACATATTACCTTTTTATAATATGCGTAGGGTGTTTAAATACAAATAATGCCTACATTTTTGTTTTTTTACGCAAGACAATTTAGCTACAATTCGTTTGCAGACACATCGTTTGTTGAGATCTTTCGTAAACTAAACAATTTCATGTGCTCTCTATGCTTCTCAATATTATACTCACAATGTCGCTTGCTTGTTCTCCCGCTCTCAAAAGCTTTAAGTCATTCGCTCACTGACTCTCACAAAGCTTTAAAGTGGATTTATGATAAATCCACATTCGATTTTGACCTTGTCGCTGATTTGTATGGCCGTGGCGCATCTTTATATTATATGATCTTTGGTGAGAGTTTTCCGAGCCCCAGGTACAGCAGGGGTACAGCAGGTGCAGCAGGTGCGGTGGAAGCTTCATTTCGGCCAAAACTTCTTTTCAAATAACGCACTGTTTAGGCTACACAACACTCACTTTGTAAATAAGTTTCCAGTATTTCCCAACGTTGTTCAAGCTTTAAGCGACTCATTTCTTTCCCCGGAGGTATGAGACTGACTTTATGACAAGAATTTGAGCGGGAAACAGCTGTCAGTATCAAAATAATCTATGATTTAAAAAGAAACCACTAGATGGCCCACCTGTATGTATTTCTTCTTTCGGATTTAACTTTACCTGACTTATTAAACACTGTTCTTATTTAATGAGAAACAGTAAGCCTCCCGATCAAATTTGAAATATAACTTCATTCAAATGACTGCCCCAGCTGATCCTGTAGTACCCTATCCTGTCAACACAATTTTGAAGCACATATCCGGCGTTTATTTCAGCAAAAGTGGAAACAATATTGTGTTTAAGTTCCTGAATCAGTTCTAAATTGTCGGCAATCTCTAATAGCACCCCACAAAAAAAAAAGATACAGTAGTTTCGACCATGTCGTAACACAAGACGTAGAATTATTCAATTCGCTTTTGATGACATCTTTTTTAAAAATATTTATTCCATACACCTGAGGATATGACCTTTAAGAGAGTGCCGGAGAGGGTTAATATGTATCACCAACCCCCATTACTTTTGCAAAAGGAACATTTTTGCCTTTGACACCTATTCCCTCCGACCACTCCTTAGGGGCGCTCCCATACAAATTTTATGCTTTTGTCGATAAAACCGGAAACTGTCCATAAATAGGTAGAAAACTTAAACAAGCAAACAAAATTTGTTCAATGCTATCAAGTTCAACAACCCATGTGTCAAAATTTCACTGTCGATAATATGCCCGGATATTTAATTGGCTGCGTTTGACATTTCATTAACAGATTCTGTTAAAAAAGCATGCCCCTCAAAATTACTCAGTATTACTGGGCTACGCGAGTCTGTTAAAAACAACATGCCCCCAAAAGTATGCTTTTTTTTAATTATAAGATTTATGTCTTCACGCTAGATGGCGCTGTCTTCGCCGTCGAAAAAACCGGAAGCCGTCGACAAATAGGTAGCATGTTTAAGCAAACAAAAACATCAAATGTTGGCTTTATATTTCATGTAATTGTGTAAAATTGATATAAGTTAGACAGTTCTAACATGAATTTTTGTCGCATTGAGGATCAAGCAGACCAACAAGTGCTAAGATCAACATTGTACGATTAGTACTTTAGGCCCACCAAAGGCTCAAAAAGTAATGTAAATACCGACACCTGATCACTATCAACCACCCTACTTACCTCCGAGAACGACGTATTCTACGTCAAAAAAAAAATCAGTGTCCAAATAACATTTGATTTTAAAAGAAACCGCCTGGCCTAAACAAAACGATACCATCATTATTGCAATCGATAGAGAGATTCTCTAGTTAATTTAAATATAATAATTAATTAATAGTAGCAGTAAATATTGTGACTTCATCACAACAACACGATTGGGTTCATATTCAATTTTATTTGTTAAGCTCGATAACACTTTAAAGAAGCATTTGAATTGATAAAAATCTCGTAAGGAAAAAAGCCTTGTTTATGACTTGAAATGCTTCAAACAAGTGGGTGCCAAAAATTCTTGAAATAATCTACTACAATGTTTATTCGACTGTGAGATGGATAGCGAAGAAAATTCCATTTTCACATATGATTTAAAGAAACAAAAAGTTACGACCGCTTTGTTTCTTACGCCTAGATGTAGACCAACAAAAATTCGCTGTTTATATTTTTTGGCGAAAAAACCAGTATGTGGTCCTCATTATTTCCTGTTCCTGAAAGTCAAGATAAACTTTTTCCAGGAAAGGAACGTCCTGTAAAATGGCATAAAAAATATTTACTACTATTAATTGGACGGCTCAAGCAGTGTCTCTACTCCAGCCCTTTCGTTAGAAGGCCTACCTAAATAGTTCCAAGATCTCCGACTCTCGTCTCATTTGAAACAAAAAGTGTTTTCTATATACATATATTAATTTTACTGGTCGGCCTGAACCTTCCTGCAGAGTATTGGAAGCCTCAGAGATTTTATTGTATCACGAAAAGCTTGAGAACTTATTCAACCTTTTAAAAATACGGACAGGACAACACAATTGAAGCTTATTTTTAGTTAAAGTTATTTCAAGTGCTGAAAAGGCTAATTCTTAAACTTAAGTTTTATTTTTAAATATTTCCAACTACTATGATACTCACAGAATCGCATTAGTTGGGAATGCTAGTAGTTCTTTATAATTACTCTAAGTAACAGGAAACACAGATATCGCCATTTTTTGTTGCAAATTGAGAATTACACGAATTCAAGTAGTACAGGATCCACAGTTGGATCAATTTTGCTTATTTTATTTATTACAAAAATTTAAATTATTTACAACATACGAGTATGCACTAAAGAAAAAATGTAATATTTAAACTAAATACATTTTTAATGAGTTGTTGTACCGGAAGAAATAAACAAATTGCTGCTTAACAAAGTTTTCTCAACGAGTGTTTATGCATTACGTTCTATTCTTTTTTTATTTAATTCTTTTATTTCAATACAACTTTATGTCATCTATTTTCATCAAAGTTTTAACTTCACGCGGTTGCCATCGCAAACCGAAGTAGATGCGGTATAACCACAGCCGTAATCACCATTATTACTCAATGCCAGCAATTTTTTTTTTAGATAGTTAAGCTATTTAGCAAAAAAGGTTTCGCCGCTAGCTAAATCAGCTAAACTTTTTTACTCTATTAAAACTACTTTTGTATGCAGAAGCGAAACAATTTTAACAAGCCTGGAATTTATGAGATTGACTGAGAAACCAGTCAGCCAATAGCAGCTCTAAGAGCTGCGTGGAAAGTTTTCGATAGAAGCTTAAACCGTTAATAACTAACTTTCACGTAGAAACTTTCTCTCAAAATGAGGAGCAGTTGATTGAAGGCTTAACAGATTACAGCAGAAAGACAAATTCACGTTAGAACAATCTATTTTATTTTTTTAAACAAATTACTTGGGAAGTGCACTGATCGTGAATAAAATTTTATGTAATAATTTTTCCGAACTGTGCCGAATTTCGCTATCCTTTTTTTTTACGAAACAAAATATTAATCATATGTTGAAGTGTGAAAAATTTACTGATATTTCACTCTTAGAAAGGATGTTGATCGAACTTCCAATTATCAGTTTAGATGTGTGTGATATTGAATGCTTGAACATAAATGTCTAAAAGAACAGTATTCAGATTTCAGAACAGTACAAATTCAAGTGCAAAAAGCCTATTTCACATCAAAAATAACAAAATTGCTTCCGTTTTCGAAATTTCGAGAATGATTTACGGATAACCCTTGAAGTGAGTTGTTCAAAACTTTTTGTCTCAGTGTTACTATAATTGAAATGTTGGTAGTGGAAAACGCGAAAGAGAAATAAAATTATCTCTCTACTCTGTACGTTAACGGTTATTGTAGAAAAAAAATTTTAACAGCGCCACGTGCAAAATTCCAAAATTATTATAGTGAACAGCAGTGCTCTCTAATTTTCGCAATTCGAAATATTTTCAATGTAAGTACAAACATTTTTTTTTATGTTAAATGTAGGTAAAACATTAAAAAAATCATATAAACATAATTTTAAATTTGAAATTGTTTTTCTTTACTTGGTAAAGCTTAAGTTTCATGCGTAAAATCTTAAATTTTCTAACAATTTTCAGTCCTTCTATTTGCTGCTCAATTTTAATGATTTTTTTTGCAATAAAGTTGACTTTTCAATAAAAAAAATAAATTATATCTAGAAAGAGGATTCTAATCGCGATTTTAAAAAATATCTACTTGCCAAAATTATGAAAATTAAAATTTATCACGATATTACCTAACATCATTTCAGTATAAGCAATGGCCGAAAGAAATATTGCAATTGGGTTTGAGCTTAGTAAATAGCTCAATAATAATAGCGAAATATTGCGAAATTGCAATTAGGTTTGAGCTTAGTTAAAAAAGACAAAAAGTTCATATATGCTGCAAGCAAAGCATGTGGAGTACCCTGGGCAACATTAAAAGATTATCTTAGCCGAGAACAAAATAGCATATTAAAATTGGGTAGACCATTTGCTCTGTCCTCAGATATGGAAATAAAATTGTTTAATTATATTATATTAATGCAAGAGCAAGGATTTGGTCTCACAGTGTTTCAAGTAAGAAAAAGCGCTTTTGAACTTGCCAAATTGGAAAACCGAGAGAAATATTTTTCAATCAAGGAAATGCCTTGAATGTGCTGGTGGACATCTTTTAAAGAAATATATGGCCTTACTTTGCGGGTTGCTTAAAATTTATCTGCCTATAGGGCATCAATGGCAAATCCCAAAATAATGCAGGACTTTTATAAGAAACTTGAATTGTTGTTGGTAAAGCTGGGAGTTAAAGATAGTGCAGATCACATATGGAATTGTGATGAAACGGGAGTCAATTTTGTTACCAATAAGAGCAAGGTAGTTGCCGAGATACTTAAAAGATACATTTACAACAGAACATATGCTGAAAGGGGAGAAAACCACACAATTCTGGGATGTGTATGTGCAAATGCGTCGTGGATACCACCCTTAATAATCTTCCGAGGATCTAGATGGACCGATTCCTTACGGCAAAGTGCAATGCCTAACTGCTTAGTAAAGTTATCTCCAAGAGGTTGGATTACCTCAGATATATTTTTTGAATGGTTTCAGTTTTTTATCAGAGCCATACCAGATAAGAGACCAGTGATACTTTTAATGGACTCCCATGCATCACACATGACTCCCCAGGTCGTTGATTTAGATAATGCTAATTCAATTTATCTTTTTACTTTTTCGGCTCATAACACCCACCTCTTACAACCGCTCGATGTTGGTGTCTACAAATCACTCAAATATTGCTGGAATAAGTCAGTTAAAGATTTTATGAGAAATAAGCCTACTAAGAAACCAGGCAAATCTGATTTCCATGGTATTTTTAATCCAGCTTTCATAAAAGCGTTTAGTTTTTCAAACATATCGAACTCATTTAAAAAAATGTGGAATTTGTCCATTCAACAGTAGCACCATCAGTGCCGAAGCCATGGCTCTATCGAAACTAACAGAGGTAAATGCTCAAAATACGTCTCCGAATAACTCAAGTGAACTTCAACGTATCCTCGTCGTTCCCAAAGTCGTGATGACAAATAAAAGTGTTCGGAACAGTTCCTATGCAAAATGCCTAAATAACGATGCTGAAACCATGCCATCAAAAACTTACAAAAAAGATGCATCCCAATTTTCACAAGAAAACTATTTTCTTCCAACTTTACAAAATTCCAGCCTATTGCAGTAGGATGAGCAGCCTAGTTGTTCCTACGACTCTAGAAAGAAGGACAAGGATAAAACAAAAATTTCGGACAAAGACTGGACATGTGGAATATGTACGGACTCATTCTCTAATGATGTGAAAAAAAAATGGAAAAAATGGAGTCAGTGTTCATACTGTGTGACACCATTTCATAACCTATGTCATGACTTTGTCCCACATGATGATGAGGAATTTTTTCGTTGCCAGTTTTGCATAAATTACTTTAACTGAATTTTTCTAAAATAATGTGTTCCTTAATTATAAAAACTTTTAGTTCGGTTTGAAATCTTGGAATTGCTAATATTATTTTAAAAATTTTTGATTTAAGTGATGAAACAAGAAAGAAGCAGGATTTTGTGCGAAAGCCTTGTTTTTACTGTCTACAAATTTTACTTTACAACTTTTTTCTAGTATTTTGACTAATAATGTATTATAATAATTCTAAGTATTTTAAGTACTTGAATGTCTTATATGTGTTTATAATTACAAAATAAAATGAAATGTTTTGAATTTTTCTCGATTTTATAAAATTTTTAGTTTATCACGATAATACCTGACTTCTATCACGATATTGCCTCACCTTATCACGATATTAGCTTACATTTTCGAAGGGTGCGTTGCAGTATTTTTTACTAAGAGATTCCGACGTGAAAAATCCTATTAAATTACTGTGAAGAGAAGTAATATGAGCGACTATAACGGTATAAAAATCCTTTGTGTGTATTTTGAAATTTCATAATTATAGACATTTTTTAATTTCGGTCACTATAATACCTTCTTCTACCCTATATGGACCTGAAATTTTGCACATAATTTTTGATATTAAATATGCACTCTGAGTATGAAACCGAATATTTTCTTTAACATAAAACTATGGTGAAAATGTTTTTACAGATAGATATTTAACTGTCTGCTTTAGACATTGAATATACTTTGGTTCGGCCGTGGGGGTATTTTAACTTCGACCCAGTCGAAGATCATTTCTTAATAGTTATATATTGTTTTGTACTTAAAATTAATTTTGTTATTCTATTTTTTTTTAAAGAAACAGAATCATTTTGGGAGTTTTATGTAAAAGTGTGACGATCACTCCCAGTTTTGGTAGTGTCATTTGTTATGATGACATGAAGCTACCTACCAAATATCAATGAAATGCACTGTACGAATCCAAAGTTATGCTATTTGAAACCATTATATACATGAATGTTATATGGGAGATAGGCGTGGTCTTTGAAAGACCGTGCTTATTTTCAAAACTAAACAATGTATTGACAAAAGTAATATACACACCAAGTTTCATTCGACACAGGAGGTGAAGTATATCAAGAATATATGTTTACATGTTTGTACCGGAGATTTCTTTTTATCCGGCAAAAGTGCCCCATTTTCTACCATAGTGAAATCGTAAATGCGGAATGCAACATTATCTCGAGAAAAGAAAACTATAAGAGTGAACGTTGCCCAGCCGATTTTTATATATCTTTTACAATTCATAAATAAAGTTTTCGTTATAATGGATGTTTTCAATTATTTGCCGCTCCATTTTAATATTGCTAAAATTTACTTATAATATTTGTGCGTCACAATCGCATAAATTTCAGCAGTAAACGAAAACATTCGAACAGCTGATTTGTGACAGGGTGGCATCTTTTTTGTTCTTTTCTATGGCAATAGAAATGGGACTATGGGACAATGGCAATATTTTCGTAATGTTGCCATCCAATGAAGTGACATTTTGGTCGAGCAAAGAAAACGCCATTAGCTATTATTATTATTAGATTTTCTAGGTTTGGCTTTACCTTAATTTCGCTTTTACCTTATCAACCTTTGTGAATTCCATAAATAAACTTTAAATATAAACTGTGTGCAAAAGTAAGTCAACTTGCTAAGTCTTTTTGCAAAATAACATGCAATTTTCTTTCAGTGAAAGCTTAAAAGCTTGCTAGTGTTAAATCAAAATGAGAATATATTTATGGGGCAAAGCTGTTTAACACTACTTTATATTCGGATCTAACGTGTGATTTAAAATAGAAATTTAACTATCAAAAGAATAAGGAATTTTTCAAAATTTCTTAACTTGTGTAATTTAACTTTAAATCGCCTTTTCAAAATTTTAAGAATTTTCTAAATTTAACACAGAAGATTTAATGAATTGACCGCACAAGGAAGAAATAAAAAAGTGAGTGTCTTCCAAAAAACCTTTTATTATGCGAATATATGACAGCACATCTTCACCACGCACACATCAAATAAATATGAAGCAATCAAATTAAGTTGACAAGTTGAGCTGACGACAAGGAATACGGATATTAAACGCCAGCGGATACCCCGCAGCAACTGAAAAGCACACATCATGTCAATCCGACGAATGTTGGCGAAAAACTGTTTGAATGAATTTCATGACGCGCGTAATGAAACGTTATCAATTTAAGCCACACTAGGAAACAGGAACAAGAACAACAACAATGACATTGTATGTGAAAATGTGTAGTGATTCGAGCAGTATTCATTCTGGCAGGCTAAAACGCTGTCATAAATGTGTTTCCCAAATTATATTTGAATACCGGAAATGGCCATATTAGGCAGAGTTCCACGCAGAGTTGGAGAGCACTTCCGTGGAACCGCAAACACTAACACACACACACACACACACTTACACATATTGATATATTTTCTGATCCGCTCTGCCAATCACCTTAATTATGCTTTTGCTGGAAGGGTTAATTGTTGAGTCAAGTTTATATATCGCTGTGTGACTCAGCTAGAATCTTACTCGCAACGTCAATTGTTAATTCTTTTGACTACAAAATCATGTGATGCCAAACTGTTGAATTCTTTATGAATGCCTGGCATAATCCACGTCCCAAAATCAACTCAATGCGGTGAATTTGGGCCATGCTTGAGTGTAGCTATATCCTGCTTCAATTAGTTTTGTATTCAATGTGTTTGTATTCTGGGCTTATTTTTGTTGTTTTCATGTATCTGTGGAATATCGATGAGGGATTTTTGAGCTCAGCTCCTCTTGCTCCAAGGACAAAAAGTTCAATCGTGTTGAGCTGGAACTTTTGCGGATTTATGAAGGAATTGTATCGAATTTTGTTTGCTTTTTTAAGAAGTTTTCATGGGTGACTTTAGCCTAATTCTAAAGTGACATTTTTCAAAAGAACTATTTCTCATTTTATGCCGAGTGTTTCCCCTTTTGTATGGTGTTATTGCTCAACTTCATCTCTTGGGTTTGTACACGATGACTTTTGTGGCCCTAAAAAGTTTCCGGCGGCATAAATTACATGGAGACAAATGGAGGTCATTAATTTTGTTTTCATGCAGAGTATTATGAGGATCATAAATTTAACATATTTTAAAGCAATCCTGATGACTGTTATGAATTTTTTTTTTCTCATGTTAAAGCTATTTTCGTTTTTTATTTTATTTTATGCCTAACGCCCACACAGAATGAACACATTTCGCTAAGGCTATAAAAATTGGCATAAAAATCTTTGTATGAATGCTGCTAAGTAGCTTGTGGAAGCATATCTGCGTTTATGAATTAACAAGAAAAAATGTCAACAAGAAATCAATGTTCATAGTAAGTTAAAAATATACATGAGCCTGTTGAGCATGTTTATAAACTAATGAGGATGAAAATTTACAAGATTATCAAAAAGGTTATAAGACTTAAGGAAATAATTTTTTTAAAAATTGTCCTGATTTTCACTGAAACTTATTGAAAGTCATTTTTCATACCCGGCAATACAAGCTCACCACAAAGGTCTTGAATCATGATGGATGATTCACTCACCACTTTATTTCACCAAGACGGTTTTTATGGTGTTAAGTAAAGGAATTAAGATATTGTAGCTATTCCATCAAGCCAGTCTTGGTTACTGAGTTGGATATTTGGTTGGATATTTGGATTACTAAAAATGTAAATTTTTCATTAATTATAAATTTATTAGTAATTACAAATTTCTTATTACAAACACAATATGGCATATGTGACGGAGAAAACCAAAATTTTTTGCCAACCGGTGCACAGAGGAGTATTTGGCGCCGAAATTGTAGATTTATTCATACGAGCTTTTGAATTTTTCATTTTTTTTAGTTGTTTCTGTTTATAAAAGTATATGGGTCAATTGCATATAAAACGCTTTTTTTTGTCCCCGCTCTTTTAACTCTGTTTTCAGGTAAAAACAAAAGAAAAAACAAATAAAAAATGAGGAAGTTATCACTGAAGAATATTTATTGACAAAACATATTTTTTAAGAATCCTAAAATTGTTTGCATATTTGTTCTGAAGAATAGTATATGGCTCTCTTGTACTCGCTTTATACAAAAACATGTATCCCCAGTTACACTTTTTGATGAAAAACGTGTATTTACGTGTATATACCACCGGCTGAAGTATACATTTTGTATTTCGTTTTTGTATATTTAAGAGTAAAATAGCCATGAACGTAATGAAGAATATAAATGAATGCAAAAATTATGGCTTTGACTTTGACCTGATTTTTGCTTTTTGTTTTTACTAACTCATGTCGCCCATTTCACATTGAAGTGATCAGTTGTACTGATCATCTCCGATTTGTCTCAAATATTTTTCTTGTATTGGTTTATTGATTTGAAAACCAAATTCAAAGTTTTAAATTTATAGAATAATTTTTCGTGGCCAAAATATAGAGTCTATTTTGAGACAACGTAGCTCAATCAACTTAAACCCGATTTCCATAAATAGGGTTTCATTGGAAAAGTACTTCATATATTTTGAGGAAAAGTACAAGATCTTTGAAAAAATTCCAATAAGTTGACCCATTCTTAATTTTAAAGTTTAATACCATGCCAGCTACAGGTGCTATAATTTTTTTTTTTTTCTTTTTCATAATTTTCATTTTTTTACGTTTTATTACCTTTCCAATGATACAAAATGAAGCTGTGCTTTTAATGGGTTCAGAAGTTATATTGTAAAACGTGAAGTCTTAATGAATTTTCAATACAAATTCAACTATCTATTGATTTTTTAATATTTTTTTTTTTTAAAATAAAGAAAATAAGAGGATGAAAATTGTATGTATAGTTTAATTATATGTAAAATTTATATTTACTTTTTAATTTTTTGCAAAAGAATAAACTTGTTGACGTGACGAAGTAACGTTGTACTGCTCTAGTTTCCAAAAAAGTTGAAAAATGAATTTTTTAAAAATTCATCTGCGTTGCATTGAATTGTTACTCGCTGAGTATAGGAGCTATGATTAAAAAAATGATATGACCGTAAAGGCTAATTCTTTGACTTCATTATAAAAACAAAACAAAAATTCAAAACATCATCGGGTCGCAGGGGGAACTGTTTAAGCAACACAACTGAAAATTTGTTACATGGAATTATTACTCGCTGAGTATTAGTGCTAGGATTAAAAGTACGATACGCCAATAAAGGCCTACTGTAAGTCCTCACAACAAAATTAGACAAAAAATTTCTGTCACCATGGGGACGCTGAGACAGCCGCTCAAAGATCGATCGAATACAACATTCATGCAGCGGCGTTGCATTGAATGTTTACTCTATGAGTATATAAACTACGATAAAGTTTAAAAAGGAAAATGATGGTTTTACAAATGGCCTTACGACAAAAATAAAAAAAAATTCCAGCGTCGTCAGGTCGTAAATATAGCAGCTTATGTAACAGAAATGTAATATAGTTGCATAGAATTATTACTCACTCAGGAGGAGTGCTACGGTAAATTTTGTTTTACGACAGCATGGATGTGTTATTAGGCTTCACAACTAAATTACAAAAAAAATTCTTGTTGTCATGATTTCAGGGATGCAATCACATAAAGCAGTAAAAATGCTACAGCCATGAAAAAACGTTGCATGGATTTTTAACTCTGTGACTACTGGTGCAACGGTAAATTTTAAGGAACGAAAACAAAGGTGAGGTCTTCGGGCATATGACAAAAATTAAAAAAAAAATGGCGGCGTATCAAAGACCCTCAGGGAACCGCCTTATGTGACGCATATGCATCACTTTTGCTGGATTAATTGAAATTAGAGCACAACCAATGGGGAAGCAAAAAAAAAGCTAAAAGAAAGCACCAACTCCAAATCCAACAACAACCCCAACTCTAACACCAACACCAACACCAACACCAACACCAACACCAACACCAACACCAACACCAACACCAACACCAACACCAACACCAACACCAACACCAACACCAACACCAACACCAAAACAAATATCAACAGCTACACCAACACCAACACCAACACCGACACCATCACCAACACCAACACCAACCCCAACACCAACATCAACATCAACAACAACACCAACACCAACACCAACACCAAAAGAAATACCAACAGCAACACCAACACCAACACCAACACCAACACCAACACCAACACCAACACCAACACCAACACCAACACCAACACCAACACCAACACCAACACCAACACCAACACCAACACCAACACCAACACCAACACCAACACCAACACCAACACCAACACCAACACCAACACCAACACCAACACCAACACCATCACTAACACCAACACCAACACCAACACCAAAAGAAATACCAACAGCAACACCAACACCAACACCAACACCAACACCAACACCAACACCAACACCAACACCAACACCAACACCAACACCAACACCAACACCAACACCAACACCAACACCAACACCAACACCATCACTAACACCAACACCAACACCAACATCAGCATCAACATCAACATCAACATCAACATCAACATCAACATCAACATCAACATCAACATCAACATCAACATCAACATCAACATCAACATCAACATCAACATCAACATCAACATCAACATCAACATCAACATCAACATCAACATCAACATCAAAATCAACATCAACATCAACATCAACATCAACATCAACATCAACATCAACATCAACATCAACATCAACATCAACATCAACATCAACATCAACATCAACATCAACATCAACATCAACATCAACATCAACATCAACATCAACATCAACATCAACATCAACATCAACATCAACATCAACATCAAAATCAACATCAACATCAACATCAACATCAACATCAACATCATCATCAACATCAACACCAACACCAACACCAACACCAAAACAAATACCAACAGCAACACCAACACCAACACCAACACCAACACCGACACCATCACCAACACCAACTCCAACCCCAACACCAACATCAACATCAACATCAACATCAACAACAACACCAACACCAACACCAACACCGACACCATCACCAACACCAACACCAACCCCAACACCAACATCAACATCAACATCAACAACAACACCAACACCAACACCAAAACAAATACCAACAGCAACACCAACACCAACACCAACACCAACACCAACACCAACACCAACACCAACACCAACACCAACACCAACACCATCACCAACACCAACACCAACCCCAACACCAACATCAACATCAACACCAACACCAACACCAACACCAACACCAACACCAACACCAACACCAACACCAAAACCAACACCAACACCAACACCAACACCAACACCAAAACAAATACCAACAGCAACACCAACACCAAGACCAACACCAACACCAACACCAACACCAACACCAACACCAACACCAACACCAGCACCAACACCAGCACCAACACCAACACCAACACCAACACCAACACCAACACCAACACCAACACCAACACCAACATCAACATCAACATCAACATCAATATCATCATCAACATCAACATCAACATCAACACCAACACCAACACCAACACCAAAACAAATACCAACAGCAACACCAACACCAACACCAACACCAACACCGACACCATCACCAACAACAACACCAACCCCAACACCAACATCAACATCAACATCAACAACAACACCAACACCAACACCAACCCCAAAACAAATACCAACAGCAACACCAACACCAACACCAACACCAACACCAACACCGACACCATCACCAACAACAACACCAACCCCAACACCAACATCAACATCAACATCAACATCAACATCAACACCAACACCAACACCAACACCAACACCAAAACAAATACCAACAGCAACACCAACACCAACACCAACACCAACACCGACACCATCACCAACAACAACACCAACCCAAACACCAACATCAACATCAACATCAACATCAACATCAACAACAACACCAACACCAACACCAACACCAACACCAACACCAACACCAACACCAACACCAACACCAACACCAACACCAACACCAACACCAACACCAACACCAACAATAACACCAACACCAACACCAACACCAACCCCAACACCAATACCAACATCAACATCAACATCAACATCAACAGCAACATCAACATCAACATCAACATCAACATCAACATCAACATCAAGATCAACATCAACATCAACATCAACATCAACATCAACATCAACATCAACATCAACATCAACATCAACATCAATATCAACATCAACATCAACATCAACATCAACATCAACATCAACATCAACATCAACATCAACATCAACATCAACATCAACATCAACATCAACATCAACATCAACATCAACATCAACATCAACATCAACATCAACATCAACATCAACATCAACATCAACATCAACATCAACATCAACATCAACATCAACATCAACATCAACATCAACATCAACATCAACATCAAAATCAACATCAACATCAACATCAACATCAACATCAACATCAACATCAACATCAGCATCAACATCAACATCAACATCAACATCAACATCAACATCAACATCAACATCAACATCAACATCAACATCAACACCAACACCAACACCAA